>CM016626.1:152815446-153483310 GCA_005393395.2 Gossypium australe
GTAAGAGTGCTCATTGATATTACTAAGTTGGATATTTAATTGTTATAAATTATCGAGTTTAAGACATAGAGAGAATTGATTAAATTAATATTATGTGTTTGAAAGAAGAATCGTATTTGTGAGTGTCTCGTCATCTTTGAATGACTTTATATATATATACTTACTAAGTGACTGGCTTAGTAGGTAATAAAAACTACGTTTAGATGTGTAAAGGTGAGACTGCAACTTAAGAGTGTTAGGATTGAACATGAATCACTATTCTTTGTACTGTGTTGATATTAGTAGATTGGTTATCTGAGCATGGCTTGGCCAAGTTTCATTATTGTTGTTATAACTGTTGTAGACACAACTCTTTTCACAATATACCTTTTTATACTTGTACAGAAACCTCTCTTCCTATGTTTTATGATTACTAAGATAGAATCACTCTAATTTTTTTGAAGCTTAATTTGAAACCCCATAATTACAAATTGGTGGTTTGTTTGAGGGTTCATTGAATTTGTTTGTTAATTGCACATCCAGTTGCAATTGACTTTAACAACCAGAAAAGTAAATTTAGAAATGAACACAGAGGTTGCTTGTATAGTTTGGAAGAACATCCCAAAAAGTAATACTATCAATCACCTAGGTATAAATTGTGCCCTCACTCCTAAACATCAACTAGATCACTCTTCCAATTAAAACTTTCTTCCTTGAAAGCTTAGTCATAAATTGAACATAAAGAATAGTTTATTTGCGATGAATTTACTATAAGTCTCACAATAAACAAAATATGCACTCTCTATCTTCATGCTTAGTTACAATAATAAGCTTTTTTTTTTTCAAAAAAAAAACATATATTGGCTTGTCAAACCATCAATGAACTCGAACTTCAATCTCCTTGAAATTTTTTTGAGCAGGTCTTTAATAAAGAAATAAATATTCAAAGATCTTTTAGGTGTAGTCTTCTTCTAGAAATTGGATTGCTTTATTTAAGGAAAAGAAAATTGGATCTCTTTACTTAAAGAAAAGAAACAAATATGAAGAGATGTGGTTTTCTTTTTTTTTTTTTTTGGAAGTTCGGTCTCTTTATTTAAGGAAACTTGATAACATTAGAAGTCTTCAAAAGGGTCCTTAATTGATTTAAATTCAACATGGTCGAATCTAATAAATTATTATTAAAAATCCTCCAAGATATGTATGAAAAGGTTTGAGTCTTTTTTTTGGTAAAAAGATGCCAACAAATATTACAAGTTGCACACCAACCCAGTTGTAAGATGAGTTGTAATTGGCATTACATCTGGGATATGCAACTGGCACTAATTAGACATGTTCATGGGTTAGGCACACCAATTGCCATTAATTGCGTAGTTAATATAGGTTTGAAAGAATAAGTAACTAACCTCGGCTTTCAAGCGTTGATCTAACAACAACCTAATATCTTTCAGCTTATTGGGTAGTCCCACGTAACTTGGCCCATGGTTCCACATATAAAAGTGATATGTTAGCTCAAACATATAGTAAATAATAAACATTTACTATACAAACTACGTATTTATTAATAAATGATTTTTACCTTGTCACCAATAGAAACATGTATGGGTCGTTCACTTGGGGACGTAAAAATGGTAGTCGCCACCATGCCCACGACTGCAACAGGAGTAGGCAACCATTGATTGATATCTTATTTGATTTCGTGGCCTGACACAACTCCCGGTATAACGTGGCCAACACGGTTGATCCCCAACTCAGTTGTTTGCATTCTTTGAAGTCTACTGAGTGTAGTAGCCACCTTATGTGAACCGAATTTCGAGATTTATCGAGCATTAAAATGACCCCGATTAACTAAAGGATGAATGCTCAGGCGTATTGTTCTTTGATGACCTCAGTCGTGTGCGGAGGAAGCTTTTCGAAAATTTTCCCAACCAATTCATCGATATCCACCTTCAAACTTGTTTAGGACAATTTCCAATAATGCCGCTTAGAGATCCTCTATACTGGGAACGATCACTGCTCCCATGACGACTGACCCATCCACCGGCAGACCGAGTTGTAATGCCACATCCTCCAATGTGAATGTAGACTCGCCACATAGAAGATGAAAATTGTGTGTCTCGGGCCTCCATCTTTCCACCAACACGCTGATGAGTCTAGGATTGAGTTTGAAGCCCCCGAGCATACGAGACGTATGAAAGAATCTCGCCTCTTGCAAGTAACCATGAATTTCAATGATCGGAGGCTTTTCCAAATTATGTATGAACGCCTCCAAAACACGATTATCCGCCTATTTATAACGACAAAAAAATTATTTTAATTAAAAAAATAAACTTAACTTAATCGAAAATAACGAAAATTAAATTTTCATCTTACCATTACTGCTTAAAAGGCGAAAATGTGATTGTCGTCGAAATGAATTAGAGAGGTTGCCATTCATGAAAACTTAATCTGAACGAATAAAATACAAAAAAGTTCAAAAAAACCCAATATTTTTTAACAAGAATATCAAAAATTTTAGAACAAGAACTTGAGAAAATTAGGAGAGATTAGAAAGAATTGAGAGAATAGGATGCGAGTGAAAAAATAAATAAAATTTGGGGGTATTTATAAGTAAAAGAAAATTGATCGTTGCCCCCCTTTTAAATTTTTTTACCGTTGACCAACGTCTAAAGAGCCGTTGGGTTTGACCGTTGGGTTTGACCGTTGAGTGAAAACGCGTTTAATTAAATGCGCTTTTCGTTTCTCTCTCCAAAAATGATTTGTTTCCCTAAAATTTTCAAAAATAGACTTATAAGCCTAAATAAAAAAAAATGATATATATAGTTAATTTAGTTGAAGGATCAAAAGACCATGTAGAAGAAATGATGTAAGGTAATAAAAACTCTTATATTTTCACTTGGTTATATGTTTGTTGCTTCTTAAAATGTTGTTAAGGTAGATTTGTACCAAGTAATTAATTTCTAACCATTTGGATTTTGGATCCTAGGTTGGGTTGGTAAATGTTTAAAATAATGATTTTTTTAATAATTTTATTATAAATGTTCAAAACTATTCATCTCATAATTAAAAAGATAATATTTTTGAACGCACTCGAATTTATATATTCTTGTATTAAGGATAATGTTTATACCAATCGAACTAAGACTGAATTAGCTAAAAATAATGTTTTGAAACCATTCAAATTAAGTGAAATGTGTTTAGATATTTATAATACTTGAAAATTAAAGTAGATGATAATCAAATTATGAACTAAATATTAAAAATTAACATAGCAGGTTCCAAAATTAGAATTCCACCTTTCATTAACTGATAATAACTAGACTACCTGTATATCCAAATCCATATTCGAAAAGACCCCAAAAAGTCGTCAATCTTTTTCTTCCCATTGTCCACTTTGTATTTTACTTTGAATTGTCTCTGTTACCTCTTCTCTTATCCATCTTCCACCTTCGCCAACTCCCTCAAATCTCATCCACCAACCATGCCTACCTTAACCTCTCTGAAACGATCCTCGCCGTCGATGCTCCATCTCTCCCTTATCCAACAACGACTCCTAACCTGCCAGTTCTCGTCCCTGCCTCTTACCGACGCTTCAAACATTGACCCCAACAATAAAAAGGGTTCCTTTTCCCGCACTTTCGTAAAATGGGTCTCTGGACTCGCTGTTGGTTCGAGCTTAGGTGCAGTCTACTGGTGGTACTCCACTTCAGCTTCGGATTGGGGTTCTGCTTTTTTCAAGAAACCCTTTTTGTCTTTCTCCGAATGGTCAATGGAAAGTGATGAATCTACCACCGATGGTTCGAAAACCGTGTTTCATAAACTAGCCCTCCCTGACTATAGCTCTAAGTTCATCTTTGGAGGTTATTGCTCTTCTTTCAAGTTTCGCTCAATCCTCTTTTGCTTTTAATTAGTAGTAACATGTAAAAAAAAATTTGATGGAACATTTTCATTTTCCATTGCAGAGGTGTATAGAAGGAACGTTTTCTTTAACTATGAGAAGCGATTAAGATTGCGGAGTCCACCGGAGAAGGTAAATGGTTGAATACTTTGTTGATTATATTTGGTTTACCTGCCTTTAGATTGTAACGATACTACCTTTCGCATTGAGTTAGTAATTTGTATTTGGTTTTCATAAGGTATCTAATGGATATTGTTGTTATTTACTCTTTGTTGGGTCTTCATGCTTGCAGGTTTTTGAGTATTTTGCCTCTTTTCAAACCCCGGAAGGGGAACTGTTCATGAGACCAGCTGATCTAATGCGAGCTGTGGTTCCTGTTTTTCCTCCATCTGAATCCCACCTTGTTAGAGATGGTTATTTGACAGGGGAAAGGAGTCCAGGCGAGTTACGCTGCGATCCTTCCGAATTTTTCATGCTTTTTGATATGAACAGTGATGGATTTATATCTTTCAAAGAGTAAGTGGTCTATATCAAGTCTTGGACTTTTTCTTCTTTATTTGGATGATACAAAGTCTGGAATGTTATTTCTTCGAAGCAGGTATATCTTTTTTGTAACATTACTCAGTATTCCCGAGTCGAGCTTCTCCGTCGTATTCAAAATGTTCGATGCAGACAACAATGGGTATATTGAGCTAGTGGTCTTTGCTTTCTTTTCATTTTTTATTTCAACATGTTAATAAATTTGACTGTTGACTGCATATAGTGAGATTGATAAGAAGGAATTTAAGAAAGTGATGGCTCTGATGCGAGCTAATAACAGACAAGGGGCAGTCCAAAGGGATGGACTTCGCTTTGGGTTAAAAGTTAGTGGTTCTGTGGAGGACGGAGGTCTGGTGGAGTACTTCTTCGGAAAAGATGGAAAGGCACGTCTCCAACATGATAAATTTGTTCAATTCATGCGAAAGTTGCAGGACGAGGTGAGGCCGATTCTTCCAAGTCTTGACAAAATCGAAATTGTTTTCGTTAATGTTTGTGCATGATGTTTCTTTGAGAACAAAATGCATACGATTGTCGAGTATGTTTCACAGTGTACAATGCTTGCAAAGCATGGAAAATTGCTTTGAATTTCATTTCTTATATTGGGGCCGGCTTTCATATTTTACCGTTTTCTTCCTCCCCCACACTTAGAAATTCGATGATTGTCATATACAAAGTAACGTGCGTTTTATTTTGTAGATACTAAGATTAGAGTTTGATCATTATGACTACAAAGGCAGAGGAACCATATCTGCCAAGGATTTTGCATTATCCATGGTTGCTGCTGCTGATATGAGTCATTTAGATAGGCTGCTAGAGCGGGTTGATGCATTAAATGACAAGCCACAACTTAGGGAGGTCCGAATCAGCTTGGATGAATTCAAACATTTTGCCGAGCTGCGTAGAAAATTGCAGCCGTTTTCTTTAGCACTTTTTAGCTATGGGAAAGTTAACGGTCTACTGACAAAGGACGACTTCAAACGGGCAGCATCTCATGTAAGCCTAGCATGTTTATGATCTTTGTTTTCTTCTGTGACTGGTTAAAACTTTCAATAAGTTGTCAAAAACGTATACAGGTTTGTGGCGTATCACTTACTGACAATATTGTCGAGATCGTTTTCCATGTGTTCGACTCCAATAAAGATGGACATTTAAGCTCGGATGAGTTTGTTAGAGTTCTACGCAAGCGAGAAAGGGATATTGCTCAACCTGTAGAGTCAGGAATCATGGGACTTAAATCTTGCTGCTGGAACTGTTCGAATAATAGCTCCATTGGGCAGGTGATATCATAATCGGTTTTCCTTCACCTGAGGAGCTTCTGATATCTTATAACCAATTATCAGCTGGATGTTTATCAAAACTACAGAATGTGCATGTGAGTCGAAGCTGGGAAAATAGCTGTTGTTCAAGGCGTTATCAGTTAATCATGTGGATGGTACTGATCTACTGACTTCCTCGGTTTGTTTTGTAACCGATGGGGGCATATCTGCGTTTACGTTTGTGAATCATGGTAAGGACTAAGGAGCTTATACTAGCCGAGTTAGATGGCTCACAAGTGGTCCATATTATCTGTTCTCTGCATAGACTTGCCTCGGCTTTTGGGGCTTGTATGCCGTTTCTTACAAATTGCTCAGTTTTGTAGTTGAGAGATTAACCTAGTTTTAATTAAAATAATTAATCACATTACTAATTTAAATTAATGATTTGTATAAATTGAAGGATAAACTATTAAAATAGTCACTTTAGTTTACCTTAGATTATATTTTAGTTACTTAAGTTTGAAATGTAACATTTTAGTCATTGAGCGATTAATTGCTGTTAACGGTATAACGGTAAGTTGAGTAGCACGTTAAATTATTATTTCAAACAAAAAATTTAGGTTAAATTATACAATTAGTCCTTATATTTTTTCGTTTTGAGTAATTTAATTTCTTTATATTCTTTTAACTTTTCATTTTTTTCCTGCTTCACTCCTTATTTTCCTTCTTTCTCCATCTCTTTTAACGCAATTTTTCTATATTTTTCATTTGTTAAAATTAGCTCTTATATTTTTATTTTTTTTTGCTTTATTTTCCTTTTTATTTGTTAAAACAATTTAAAATTTTCTTTCTATTTCTTTATTTTCATTTTTTTCTTCCCCTTTAGTTTTAACAAATGGAAAATATAAAAAAACTACATTAAAAGATATAGAGAAGGAAAGAAAACATAAGGAGAAATAGAAGAGAATGAAAAAAAAGTTAAAAAAATATAAAAGAAAAAAATAAATTGTTCAAAACGAAAAAAAATATGGGAATTAATTGTATAATTTAACTTAAAATTTTTATTTGAAATGATGATTTAACATGCCATGTCAGCTTATTGTTACACCGTTAACAACAATTAACGGCTCAGTGATTAAAATATTACAACATGTTAACCTAAGTGACTAAATCGTTACATTTTAAACATAAGTGATTAAAATGTAACTTGAGGTAAACAAAAGTGACTATTTTAATAGTAAACCCTGAATTTATTTTATGGAAAGTGATATAAAATATAGAAAAATGATTGTATAAAATTATGATTGTACTTCTTCTTTATCTCTTTCCAACTGGAATTACAATTTCATACTGTGATTTCTATGAAATATATAGAATTTAAAAAAAATGTCATTAAATAAACTATTTTAATATAAATTTAAACTCTTTAACGTCATATGACAAGTCATCCAACGCGCCCCTTATTGTGAGTTGGAGATTGGTCGGCTTTGGTTGTAAAGTAACAAATATTAATGATTAATTTCTGCCCCCAAAATGATACCCACACGTCAACGCCACGGCGTCAGGATATTGGGCGGTTCACTATACGCGCTTACTTGGAATGTGACTTTACAGTTTTCCCTTAAAAATGTTGACCTTTCTACCTGACAGAAAGAGAACAAATTTGTTTAAAAGAAAAATTATATATTTCTTCTGCCATAAATAAAACGAAAAAGCTCCCAATATTCCTTTCTCTTATTTACGCCCTTTGAGATTAGCGCTAAGTTCCTTGAAATTATTAATAATAATATTATTATTATCATTGTTGGATTGTTTTTGTTTGTTAATCCGATAATGGGGAAGCCGACAGGGAAGAAGAAGATGCAAGAAGCGGCCTTGAAAGTCGTGGAAGCCAACAGGCAGAACAGAGCCGCCACCGCCGCCGATCGGACGTCGAAAGCCGTCGATGAAGACACGGCCATCTTCATCAACATGTCCCAAGAGCTCAAAGAGGAAGGTAACCGTCTCTTCCAGAAACGTGACCACGAGGGTGCGATGTTAAAGTACGAAAAGGCCCTTAACCTCCTCCCTAGGAACCATATTGATGTCGCCTATTTACGCAGCAACACGGCTGCTTGTTACATGCAAATGGGACTCGGCGAGTACCCACGCGCCATTGCTGAATGTAATTTGGCTCTGGAGGTTTCTCCTAGGTATAGCAAAGCTTTGTTGAAAAGAGCTAGGTGTTATGAGGCTTTGAATAGATTGGATTTAGCTTATAGGGATGTTTATAATGTTTTAACTGTTGAACCCAATAATTTATCTGCTTTGGAGCTTTTGGATAGTGTTAAAAAGGCTATGGATGAGAAGGGTGTTACTATTAATGAAAATGATCTTGGTTTGTTCGATAATGAGCCCTCCGGCGGGGCTGCCCGGTTGCGAAAAGTTGTGAAAGAGAGGAAGAAGAAAAACAAAGGAAAAAATGTTGAGAAGAACGAAAAGGCTGATATCACGGTTGCAGAAGAGAAAAAGACAGAGGATAAGGTGATTGTGGAGGTGGAGAAGGTTAACGTTGACAAAGTTAATGATAAAGAGGTTGTGAAAACAATTGAGGAAGAGAAGAAGCCTGTTAAGGAAGAAAAAGTGATTACCAAGCCTGTGAAATTGGTGCTTGGAGAGGATATTAGGTGGGCACAAATGCCTGTGAATTGTAATATTAAGTTTTTGAGGGATGTTGCTAAAGATAGGTTCCCCGGATTGAAGGGTGTCCTTGTGAAATACAGGGATCCAGAGGGTGATTTGGTTACAATCACCACCACTGATGAACTCAGGTTGGCCGAATCATCTACCGGTGTTGCCAGTGGATCACTTAGGTTCTATATTGTTGAAATTAATCCTGACAGGGAACCGGCTTATGAAGGAATGAATAAAGAGGAGGTGATCAAGAGTGAGGGGAAATTGAGTAACGGTGTTGATGATAATGGTAATGCAGGCTGCGGTGTAGGAGCTATTAAGGGAACATGTGTGGAGGATTGGATTGTCCAGTTTGCGCGATTGTTCAAGAACTATGTCGGATTTGATTCTGATTCATACTTGGATCTTCATGAACTCGGGATGAAACTGTATTCGGAAGCAATGGAGGAGACTGTGACAAGTGAAGATGCACAGGAACTTTTCGAAATTGCTGCGGATAAGTTCCAAGAGATGGCAGCTCTGGCATTGTTCAATTGGGGAAATGTTCATATGTCAAGGGCAAGGAAGCATGTCTATACAGATGATGGTTCAAAGGAATCCAAATTAACTCAGATTAAGAGTGGATATGAGTGGGCGCAGAAAGAATATGTATTGGCAGCAAAGCGGTATGAGGAAGCATTAAATATTAAACCAGATTTTCATGAAGCGCTTCTTGCATTGGGGCAACAGCAGTTTGAGCAAGCGAAACTTTGTTGGTACCATGCAGCTGGGAGCAAGCTGGATTTAGCGGCCGGGCCTTCCCAGGAGGTCCTACAACTTTATAACAAGGCAGAGGACAGCATGGAAAAGGGTATGCAGCTGTGGGAGGAAATGAAGGAGAAACGACTGAACGGGCTCTCCAAATTCGACAAGTATAAGGCCCATCTGCAGAAAATGGGTTTAGACGGGCTGTTTCAAGATGTCTCTTCCGAAGAAGCTGCTGAGCAAGCTGCGAATATGTGTTCGCAAATATACCTTTTGTGGGGAACTTTGCTTTACGAGCGCTCTGTTGTGGAATACAAGCTTGAGCTGCCAACTTGGGAAGAATGTTTGGAAGTTTCGATTGAGAAATTCGAACTTGCTGGAGCTTCTCCTACAGATATAGCTGTTATGATAAAGAACCACTGCTCCAACGTGACTGCATCGGAAGGTATATATACCAAAGGAGTCGTCTCTAAACTTGTTGCACTTGTTTTGTTGTCACTTGAGTTGCTGTCTGAAAAAGTTACTTGTTAAGAAAAGTTTATATCCCTTTAATTTCATTGCAGGTGTAGGATTCAAGATTGATGAGATTGTTCAGGCATGGAATGAAATGTATGATGTGAAAAGGTGGCAGATTGGTGTTCCATCATTCCGGCTGGAACCATTGTTCCGTCGCCGGGCTCCAAAGCTTCAATCTGCCTTGGAGCAAGTCTGAGTTTTTCATGATTGGATATTCTTTGGAGGCATTTGACAAGTACAAGTGCTTCAGTTTTGTTTAATTCGTTTTCCAAGATCAGCTTTGTGTGCTACTAAAAAAATAGGTAATCTCATTTATGTTCAGCTTGTTGATGAGCAATTCCCATTATTACCTTAGTCTTATCTGTTAAATCAATTATGGCCTCAACTACTCATTTCCATTGTTGTTGAGCAATAAACTGAAATCATGTTGTGGTTTTAGTATCGGTTTTGGCTTCTAATCTTATCCCCATCATTACATGGCCGTTAATCTCGATTGATTTATGATTTGTTTCGATCAATGTAATATTTCGTGTAATTGCAGGTCATTTTCTTGTCCATGGTCTGATGCATTGCTTTGGCAGCAAAGAAGAGAAGTTTGTGAAGTTTTCCACTTTGATAAAAACTAAAATTGTGTCATTCATTTTGGTTAATGGTATTGATATATGATTTGATTTGGCTGTAAAGACTACCTTGTTTGTTCTTCATAGAGGTGTGAATTTCCATTTGTTTGATGACCTCACTTGTTCCCTTTTTCCTATTCAAACTTATATGTATATTAATATTAATATTAATATTTAATGTTGATATTCATGTGTTTTAACTATAGTCATAATTCTTGAATTTTGGATAAATCATTTTTATGTTTTCACTACAGATTAGCTACATTTGAAAATTTGATCCAAAGTTTACTAAACAAGGAAACACCAAAAAGAACCAATCATCATCACATTCTTTTATTTTGATCGCTCCAATTCTTCACAGTTGGATTGAACACTAACGACTAAGATGATTTATTCTTCTCGAGTCGAATGTTGACTTAAAAAATTTGATGTCAAATTTTATTTATGAACTTGAAAAGAGTATAATCTTTGAAATTTCTTTAATACAAAGAAAATTTCTTTGATTCAATTGATGGAGCTTTGATCCGAGGGTCATTTAGACTTGAACTTGAAAAGATGTATAGTCAACAATGTTTGGTTTAAAGTTTGTTGAGACTTGATGTTGAAAATAGATTTGGAGTGAGTTTAGATTTAAGGGTCATCTATCCTTGATCTTAGACAGTTTTGTCTGCTTTAAGTCTTGAAACAAATTTTGACGTCAAGATGGCTTTCTTTGGAATTGAGATGGTGTTCGTCAGAATTTTCTTCATGTTTTTCAAGAAACTCCGAGAGATTTTGGAGAGAGCTTCGAGTTTGCAAAATCTTCACTTCAAAGAACTTCCGGATTTCTAAACTTGTGAATGTGTTATGGCTTTGAGGTGACTTTTTTTATAGTGTCAACTCTTCAAGTAAAATAGAGATTTTATAGAAGGTAGACTTACTATTTGAAGTGGCTTATAAAATAAACTCTTTTATTTATTATTTATCTCTTATTAATTTAATTAATTTAGAGATAAAATAATCATTTAAGCCTTATTTTTATTTAGTATAATGATAAATCTAGCTCTTCATGTTTATATTTTTTATCAATTTGACCCTGGTTCTTTTTTTTAGCTAAATTTGGTTCTTTTCTTTTATCAATTTTTTTAAATGATTTGAATATTTTTAAATGGTTAATGGTCAAATTTAGCTAAAAAGAGTCAAATATATAACCTTTTTGTTTTTAATTTAAAATATAAGTTCAATTATTAGCATCATTAAATTTTCTTATTAAATTCATATTCATTATAATATCTTTTCAAAATGTCATACCAGCGAATTTAATAGAAAACTTCAAGCATATTCATAGGTTTGAATTTTGAAATATGGAAAAGGAGAAAGGAGAAAAATTAAATTTTTGAAAATAAAATTAAAAGGACTAAATTCTAAATATAATATGAGTATAGGGCCTATGATCACATTTGAACCATTCTAATAATATCTCCAAAAACCCTAACATAAACCCCCAAAATTCAAAAACCTAATTCACTCTTTAATTTTCTCTCTTCAATCGGGGTTCCTTTCTCCAGATTTCTCGCTCCTCTCTCTACGATATGTCAAAGGTGGCGCTAACGGAAAGTCTACCCATAAACGGTACCGTTTTCGACAGTTCCCTGCTCTTCGCTTTGCAAACTATGGTTGTCGAGACCGCCATTGTTGCCTCAAAGTCTTTCGCTTGGTCGCTCATGATGGTATAATTCTCTTTCCTTTTTTCCTCTTTCTAATTTACCTTAATTTTTGAAGTTCTTTTTTTTTTTTTTTTTGAGTCATTGGTTTTTTAGGGGTCTTTGCTTAATTAGGATTTATTGTGTTCCTTCAAAATTTTTGGGGAAATTGACAATTTTTTTGTGATAATTTGTTTACATTAATGAAAAAAAAAACTAGAAGTTTACCATTTTCAAGGCTAGAGATTTTGTTACTTTGCCTAATAGCTTCTCTAGAATATTTGACTCTCATATAGTATTAGTATAGTAGGATGTCAAGGAAGAGCTTTTAGGCTGTTTATTGAGGAAAGACTGTAAAAAGGTTGAAGGTATAATGAATTTGTGAAAGCATTGTTTTGAGTTAAAATTGGAGAGTAATATTGGGATGTAAGAACAGTTTTTTATTGTATTGATTGGATTATTTGTTTGTGTTATGGTGCTAGAATTCTTGTTTGGTGTAAAAAATACATATGTAATTCATATGGCTTTCGCATTCCTAAACTTGTGTCCTTTGATGGGGCGGTCTGCTTCTTACTTATTGCTCCCAAATTGCATTTGAAAGAACATTGTTTTGCTGCTCAGCATGAGTTGGGTGTTTTTAACAGATGGGAACTCTGCCTAATGGAATTGATGTCTTCATCAAAGAGCCTGAGGCATATGCAGGGTTAGTTGCATCAATTGTTTTGCCTAACTCATTCTTGTTCTTCTTCTGTGGAATGGGGAAAATCGGTCAATTTTCTTTTGTAGGTTTCCACTTGCTCAACTTATTGCGATGACTAAACCTGGTCCTGAGAACAAGGATGCCAGCGACACTGATGATGATGACGACGATGAAGATGAAGCAGTGGATGATGAAGATGGAGGTGAGGAGGAAGATGGATCTGGTGAAGAAGATGAAGAGGAAGGTGATCCAGAAGATGAACCCGAGGCCAATGGAGATGGTGGCACTGGAGACGAGGATGACGAGGATGACGATGACGATGACGATGATGATGAGGGTGAGGAAGAGGAAGAGGAGGAAGAAGAGGAAGAAGATGAGGAAGAAGAACTTCAGCCACCAGCTAAAAAGCGGAAATGAGCTGGGTCTTTTTTCTCGTTCTTTTATTTTGCCTTGCTGTGTTGTGTAGTGGGAAGTTACGTCTGTCTGTCTGTCGAAATTAGAGTAGAGGGAATTGTGACATTTCAGCAGAACAGACTTGTTTCCATATTTCTGCTTCCATTCTTCTCATTCAAGGATTACAAAGAAAAATTTCCACTTAGATGTATTGAAATATAAATAAATTAATGTTTAGTGATTATTAAAAAGTAAGTGATGTTAGATGTAATGTTTTTATGTGTTTTTCAATGTAATCATCAAAATATTAATTACTATCAAGTGTGATAAAAAAATAAAAAAAGAAGCCAGTGAACTACTAAACATGATGCCCTTAAAACAAAGGAATATTTGCTATCTTTTGCAACATCATGTAATGAATAATGTGGCTATGAAACAATTTACCCGTCTCAGTTACGTTTTCTTCAAAAAAAAAAAAAATTTGTCTATTCTTAAATAGGAGATAATGTGCTTCAGCACATTCAAACTCATGTTCTCCTACATTGTTAAAAATACTGATACCATTCAAGCTAAGATTCAACCAGCACCTCCAATATTATTGGTATCGAGATAATCAAGTATCGAGATAATCAAGCACCACGGAATACTAACTGAGGGACCCATTTTAGATGGAGCAAAAGTTTTCCTGATTTAGCACCATCTAATTGGAAACTGTCTTGGATTTCTCCTTCCAATAAAACCCTAGTGAGTGTCATAATACATCTTCCAATTTTTTCCTGTAAGATTGTTATTCTTAGCATGGTTAAAGACTTGTTAAAAGGGCTGTAGGAAACAATGTAGATCAAAGATGACTTAAAACTGTTCAAAAAGCCTTCATAAACCAACTTGGTTAGCACTAAATGGTATCTAGCAACAATTAGTGGCCAATATTTCATAAGCCACAACAGTATAAATGAGTGTTTCAGCCATGCATGAATAACTTGCTCCCTGGTATAATAAGTAAGAACTATACCTTCTTTAAAGTGTCATAATCCCAGACTTCAAAGATTATCATTTCATGTAATGCATCCTCCACAACAAAGTCGAATGTCTGGTCCCAAACTGGATTCAATGTCTCATTAGCAACCTGAAAGAAGTGAAATTAAGCTCTTGAGACATTCTAATTGGTTGTGGTTGATTTTTAAGGGGACAAATATATGATAGAGCTCACCCTTGTCATTGCTGTTCTTTCAGATTTCTTCAATGTAAGGACAACAAAAGGGTCTGCCTTTCCCAAAAAATCAACTGCTGGCAAGTCTTCAGCTGCTATGACTGTCACTGTCAGTACCCCTCTGACAATGACATCTCTTTTCCTTTGACTCATTATTCTGTCACCCTCCTTTTCAGCAGTTGCAGTTTTAAGGGCCTTCTCCAATGATGTTAATGAAAAATCAGGGTCAAATGGGTTCTTAATGCTGCTTTCTGTGCCAAAAGGACAGTAAAGGAGCTCAAGTTGCACCTATTGGGAAAGAAACCAGGGAACTTTTTAGTAACTACAAACCACAGACATTAATGAGTTCATTAAGCAGCAGCAGCAGGCTGCAATCATCAGAAAGAAAATTCAATTGAGATCCCCACCTGACCCCTGTTTTTAGTATCTTTTTGGACAACCAAGTCCTTGACCAGTTTCAACCAGATATCCTTCACTTTACCAGGCTCAAGGTCCTTCAATGCTATTTGAGCACAGCCAATCAGTTCAGGGGCTTGAACCCCTTCATCGTCAAAGATTCTTACAGTCAAGTGTTGAGTGGATGCATCTTCTACAATGAACTCATAGTGCTCATTCCAAATTGGATTCAATTGATTATTCTGAATATGAACCATAAGAGTTAAACATCAATCCTAGAAAAAATCGTCTAGCAGCATATGCAGAAGAAGGTAAATATCTTACAATGGTTTTACTGGTTTTAATTTTATCCCGAAGTGGACGCACAAATACGACTGCGAAAGGATCAGACTTTCCAATCATGTCCTTATTTGCTAGGTCCTTGGCTTGCACAAGCTTCACTTCTAATGTTCCAACAGGTTTCAACTCCAGATCACTGGTAGAGGGTATAATCACAGATAAACCAGTTTCATCTATTTGCCCTTAAATTATATGGATAGAAACATATGCAACAAACACTTCAGAAATTAAGAAGAAATAACAAGAGATAAAATTCATCAAGTGTCAGACTCAGCATACCTGTAATCCCCAGGAAAAATGGGTATTATTTTCCTAACAGGCCACATTATAGAATCTTCCATAGCATCCCGAATTGTCTCCTGTACTTACAAAATTGAAAGACCAGTAGTACATCAGAACCATATCTCATCATAATTTAAACTCTCAGTGGCTGAAAAACCAGTGACAAATTCTATGCAAACAATACTTCTTTAAGCAAAATACCATCCATTACACATTTATGAAATTCTACCTCACAAATGCTTGCTAATATACAGTATTGTTCAATATGACTTCATATTTAATGGAAAGAAATTGAGTGGAATACATGCATGTTTATTTTGCATTCAAATTTCAACATATATGCATTAGAGAAATGCCAAGATGATAAGGAAAAAAGAAGGCTTCCTCCCACCTCAATAGCATCAGAAATCCCTGGTATTGTTGATACTTCACTTCCAACAACTTTAAGTTTAAAATCAAAATCTTTCTGTAGAAAGAAGCATATAATCATGATATCAATATGAAATTTAGTTGCATCATACAGATATATTCATATACTGATTCCATTTCCAAACAATTTGTTACAGTATAGTTTATCTTTTTGAGCTTTTGTTTTTGCATGATTTGCGAGAGAAGCATAGATATCCAGTCAAATACGATCAACAGATTCTTCTTCTTCATAAGTATTGGCAAATATTAACAAAGACCATTGCTACTTGCCTTTTCTCTCAAGGAATATGCAACAGCTCCAAAACAAGGAAACTCATCAACAAGTGGCTTGAAGATTAACCTAAAGACCCCAGTGAGTCCAATATTTTTCATCTAGATGAACAAGTTAAAACCAAGAGATGATAAGTAATACCTTCACAAAAACGAAAGCTAGAAAAGGCATTTGATCGAAAACATTGAACATAATAAACAAGAAAGACTCTACAGCATGAACAGTAAGTAAAGTTTACCTCCACAGGTAGGGAAACACCAAGTCTAGTGTTGATATTAAGCACAATTTTTGGGTTACCATCCCATTTCAATTCCAATTCCATGGTGATTCCCCCAGCACCACTTTCACTCTCAACAATGGAAACACCTACAGAATGTGGACAATATGAACAGCATCATCAAACTATATAGGAAATAAGTTACTCAACATGATAAAATAAAAACACTAACCTGTAAATTGTGGAGCGACTGTACCAAGAGTAAACTTTGCAAACTTCATAGATGATATGATAGCTGGTGTATATTGTTCAAGAGTTGGTTCAATACTATCTCTTATTAACTCTGATGCTGCCTCATTTAGATATGGCCAAAGCTTTTTGAGTTGGACGTTGAGCCACACTAACTGTGTTTATGAAGAAACTAATAATATTAGTTTGAGATATTTTGTTAATATGAAGGATCAAACATAAATGTAACTCAACTTCTGGCGCTGAGAAAAGACCACCCAAGGTGGATAAAATTCTGGTGGAAGAATTGTTCTTGTATCTTGCACTGTCATCCTTGCAAATGAAGCAACTGTCTTTGCCTACATAATGCAAGGTCATGAATACATGAGAGACGTTGAAAAAAGCTAGAGTTTGATTTATATGGAAGGGAAATACCATATGTGTACGACGAGAGGATCGGATTTTCTCGTATCGAGCAAAAGCAACGATCAATCCAATACCGATGGCGAGTCCAATGAACATAGCAGAAAGGAAAGCCATATGCTTTAATTTTAATATAACCCCCGAGTAGTACAAGGTATGCAGGTGAAATATCTTGGTGTTGTGGGATTTTTGGCTCAAGGCATTGTAAGGAAGAGATGAGCTTCTTCTTCTTTTTTTCCTTTGTGAAGAAGAAAAAGAAATGAGAATTTGGATTAAGGACTATGCTTTAGCTTAAGTAATGATTAAACAATTACTTGAACTTTAATTTATTACATCTTATTCTGGAAAGAAGAAAGTAACTTGTTCTCTTCTTTTCTCTTCATTTCTTCTCTGTCTATTTGTCTGCTTTTGAGTTTCATTTCCCTTTGGCTCTGTTTTGAACACTTTTAATTGCTTTCTTCAAATTAAAGTTGATTCCCATTCACTTACAGTAATCTTACTCCATTTTCCTTTTGTATAAATTATGCAATGGGATGACTTTTGACTAAAGGCAAGTGTATTTTATGCCCCGTCATTTTCCTAGACTCGAAGGTTAGTCCGAGAACCTGGATAAAATTATAGGTTTGAATAAAAAAATAAGGCTCGTTTTTTAAATGGATCGGGCTTTTGGTATAATTTTTTGGCTCGGACCCTGGCTCGAATCAGCTGTTTTATTGTCATTTCGCTATTATATTACTACTTTGGATATATTGTATAACTCTTGTTTTATTGTTACTTTTGCTATTATTTTAATGTATTTAATGTGTTATAATTTTTAAAAATTTATTTTTATATAAAGACTGAATCGAGCTTAAGATTTTTAAATTGTGCCGAGCTTAAGTAAAATTTTAAAACAATTTTCAGACAAGACTGAATCCAGAACTGAAAAACAACTCATGATGAGTTTAATCAAAATTAACCATTCTATAAAAAGAAATATAGTCCCAGGCGACAAAATTAAATAAGTAAATAAAAAAAAATGCCTTTTTGTCACGCTCTTCGTATCTAATACTTTGCCTGGCCTTTGAGGTCAGGTTGGGGTAGTCTGACAGAAGACTCAAATACATGTTAATGCCACGTGCTCAACAAGGATGGATGCCAATTGCTCCTTCATGCCATCCTTTATTAAATTTCTATTTTCATCTAGAAGTGTGGAGTATTGTTGTAGGATATGAGGTACCAAGCTAGAAAATTTGTTTTGGAGTTAGAGGAAATGAATTTTTAATTTTTAATAGTTTATATTTTTATATTTTTTAAAAATTAAATTAAATTTTTATAATTTTAAGGGATTAAAGTGTAATTTTACTTTTATTAATTTAAAATTTTAAAAAATTCTAAATGACCTAAATAGTAATTTTCTATTTTAGGGGGACCAGAGCCTCTGCCAACCCCCTATATTCGCTTCTGAGGATACATTATATTTTCAATGAGCGGACATAAAATCATATTTTAAAAATGAAATTGTTAAAAAAAACAATACAAATTCTGAATATAAATCGTAAAATAGATATAAAAAATTTAAAAAGAAAGTGAGAAAATGTTGACGTGAATTTGCATGGATAGATGAATGGATAAAAGAGAGGCTTATGGTTAACCAAAACCTTTTCAATGGCATGTAATTAACTTTTTTATATAAAAAAATTGAAGCAAAGAGGTAACTGAATGACATTTTTAGTTGTTAGTTGTATGGGGTGTTTTCATCGATTAGATGAAATTAAATTATATATTTTTACGATAATAAAAATATAATTTCATCATTTTAATAGTCTATATTATTATAATTTTTAAAAAATTAAATTAAATTTTTATCATTTTAGAGAATCAAAATACAATTTTACCATTATTAATTTAAACTTTATAAATTATAAACCACCTAAATTAAAAATTTACCAGAAAAATACCCCCAAGAGAAAGAAAAACGGGAAGTGCCTTGGACAAGATTTTTTTTTCTCGAGCTTGGCTCGTCCCAAATATTATATTATAAAATAATTATATTAATTATATTTAATTATCTATACTATTAATAAAGTCCTTAATTGAGTTGATGTCACAAGTCAACCGGGCATCAACTTGGTTAGAGAAATTACGAAAATGTCCTTCTATAATTAAAGTAAGTTACATTATTCGAGGATTCTTTAATCTTTTTATTTTTTAAAACAAACCAATAAAAATATTCATATGATGACATTTGAACTCACATAAATTGAGTTAGTAAAAAAAAGAAAGTTCAAGTTTTATTTCTATGTTTTATGGTCGAATTTGCCTTTTTTTTTATATTTGGGACACTGAGCATACAAAAATTAGAAGTTACAAAATAGAATCATTAAGTTTAGAGTTTTATCTCTTGTGTATGATAGTTTGAATATAACGGATGAACTTATTCTATGATTATCTCAATAAGGTATAGACAAAAAAAATTTTAGCATCACTTTAGATCATGTTTCTTATAATGATGTATGGTTTATTGTCTTAAAAATTATTTTTGTGCGAATTGAACTCTTTTGTGTGATTATATTTTTTTTCAAGTTAGATATTGTGTATATACATTGAAACTTATAGTTACAGTTGATGTGGCACTTAATGATGGTAAGATTCGAAATGGAATTAATTACTTAAAAACGGGAATTCGTAGGAAAAGATATTATGATGTGACCGAAAAAAATTTCATTTGAATGTGACCAAAAAGTTGCGTCAAGGTGTGTGTAATGAAATTCAACTTATTTGATACTTGAATTTGTTCTTTACTATAAATATGTGTTAGATTATTGGGGTCAATCAAATAAAGTTTATCAAATATTTGCACTTTCTCACAAGGACTGGAGAAATATTGTTATTTTTTGTAAAATTTTTAAAGTCTTTTATGATATGACGTGTTTTTTTTCTGGTTCTAATTATCCAACCTAAGTTTGGAAGATTCACAAAGTCTTGGTTGATACAATTAAAGGTCATCATTCTTTTTATTAACTCTAATTGTTAAGCAAATGCAAGAGAAATTTAATAAATATTAAATTACGTATGATTTGGTATTGCAATGTGTTGCAATTTTAGATCTTCGCTATAAATGAAAATATATGCAATATTACTTTACTACGATCTATGATACTCATGTTTTGGACTTTGTACAAACCATTCTTATATTCTTGTTTGATGAGTATGTTAAGAACTCCAAATCCACATATTCCTCTTTGGCCAAGAGTTCCAATGTTTTGGATAATGATATTGTTGATTCTAACTTGCAACAATCCAATGTTTATCAGGCTGATTTGAAAGGACATTATGATGAGAATAATGATTATAAACAATTCTTTAAGTGCATCCACTACTGAGAGTGAAAAGTCATAGTTGGACCTTTATTTGGAAGAATGAGAGTTTGAGTTGAATAGTAAAATAAATGTACTATATTATTGGAGCAAAAATTCAATTTGATATTATGAGCTTTCATTATTGGCTTGTGATCTTTCCGTAATTCCAACATCGACTATAGTTTATGAGTTGACTTTTAGCACGGGAAAAAAGTTATCACATATTTGAGGAGTTCATTTAAACTAAAAACAGTTCAAGTCGTTGTTTGCTTTGATGATCGGATGCAAGCTAAAATATATTCAACGGATAATTATTATTATTTTTTCTATTGTTATAATTTTATAACATTTCATCATTTTGAGTATCTAGTTGTTTATTATCATTTCATATTAGGAATGAATTGTGAAGTATACGACTCTACTAATGATGATGATTCTTCGATTGTTTTCTAGATTACTTTCTTAATTGTTGACAATTTAATTTAGTTTATGAAATTATACTTGTTGTAAAATTAAATATGTTGATTGATTAATATATATGTATATAGATATAGATATTTTGGTTGGTTGATTACATTTTGCATGATGCTGCTCATTCAATGTTATTTTGTTGATGTTTGCTTTTTTTGGTTGCTGTGCTACTTTGTGTTGATGTTGTTTCTATGTTGTTCTGCATTTGTTTACTGGTTGGTTGTTGTTTTTAAATTGTTGGTTGGGTTGGGTGAGTGGGATTTGGGTTTTGGGTTTTGATAATTAAAATTCTATTATATATTAAATATATTTAAAATTAAATTAAAAATAATAATTGTAAGTTGATTAAGTCAGTTAGTCCGGTTATACATTTCAATAACTAATAATCAATTGCTCAAATCGACCTAACCGAGCTCAAAACTAACATAATTGATCTAACCCAATTTAACCGAAACCAACTTAACTGATTGAGGTAAGTCTTTGGCATTAAGATGATAATAGAGACATAAGTCAAGACAAATGTTTCGAGGGGCAAAACTATTCAACAGAGGGAATGGTTGAGAACCAGTTGAGACATCATGGCATTTTTAGATGAGTTGGACTAGTGTCATTACGAGGACGCTACAAGAGCGTCGCAAGAATGGGCGGGGGAGAATGTCACGGGCTATGGATTGAAACTTGTGACAAATGCACACAGAACATTCCATTGATTAAATAAGACTCATTTGACCCTCTTGAATTGACACAATTCGTGAAACATATACAGAAGTCCATCTACTTAAAGCCTTGGTGGCCCGGTGAAACACTCTAGTAAAATTAGAATTATTGTAGTTAATATTTGTAAGCTTAAAATGATACGATTGTATAGAGTTTAAATCCTTGAAGATTGTCGATGTAATTTAAACTGTACTGTTAGATTCAAGGGAGCTCAACTATAAATAGAGATTTTCCTTCTCATTTATAATTATTTCATTCAAAGTTATTTATAATTATTTCATTCAAAGTTATTGAATATATTTAAGGGTATTTACTCAAGCACTTGGTATGCTTAGCTTCCTTTAGGCTTTTCTGCTCTTTTTTTGTTTCTTCATTTAAGAGTTTGCTTCCACTTTATTTTGGTGTCTTAAAGGATTTCTGTTGTAAATTTTCATCTTTTGAAAATTAGGCCAACTTAAGCGGATTTGAAACTAAATTTTTACCTAAAGCTGCATGTTTTGTGAGACTTAAGTTAGGAAAGGCATATCAAGAAGATTAGGCAGTTTATGCAACTTCATGCTCTCAATGAAGTGATAAAAAGGAAGACTTTCCACAAATAATATTTATATATATATATATATATATAATGTATGTAATTTTTACATAAATTTTAATGCCATCAAGCCATGTCTTTGAAAGAACCAAATTAAAGTTACATGGAGACAGCACGAAAGTTCTAGCTCTTTCACATTGAATAAGTAAAATGTAAATACAACTCACTGCAGGGGAAGTTGAAACAGAAAGATCCCAGATATGCTACCCCCAAGCAGAGATTAAAAACCATACGAACGGAAATGGAAACAAAAGTAACGGCAAGGGAGCATGAGAGTGCGAAAGGCGTTCAAATCTCAAACCTGTTGACATCATTTTATGCAAGTAGGTAGCGTGATACCGTGGCAAACAAAAGCCAGCACAACATAAATAATAATTAGGATGAGGATTATCAGAGCACCCCTGCAACGTTTAAAGTGAGTGAGTAGAGGATAAATTCATCTATCCTAGAATCTCTTTTGTTTTAAGGAGCAAATTTACACATAAAGCTAACTCTTTTATTGCAAAATTATGCTCCTCTTTAGTAAGTTCCACTTCCAAACTTAATGTAGTGCATGTAAGTATACCAAAAATGGGTGTTTAAAATTCAGAAAGCATACGTAAGCTTGACATTTCTCCACCATACTGTGTTTCTAAGTCGGCGAGTTTGCTTTCGGAAGCGAAAGGTATTTCCTTGCATATTAGCAGTTTTATCAACCAGCAATTCCAAGCGATCACCTCTCTCTAAGACTTTGTCGATGTTCTCTATCATAACGTTTCGCACCTAGTAGAGTACCATTAGCACATTAGACCAGTATCCATAATAGGAAAATGACAAGTTGGAACAGCCCTTGAGCAAAGGCCAAAAATATGACAATTACAAGGATACCTTAACATGTTAAACGGTTGCTAAATTGATCATAAGAAGAAATATGTATATTGTGTGATATGAGCAGCAAATTATTTCATCTTCAAAGCAGGTATAAGCTCATGCTTATGCATTCAACAGGAAATGATAAACGATTAGAAGGTGGAATAGGAAAAGGACCTGCCATTGAAAAACCAGAAGAAATAGAATACTATTACTTGACTCATGACCTGATTCCAATTTCAAAGCATTCAAAAACTACCTGACCCATTTCACCTTTTAGTCGATTTATCCTATCAGCATTAGGATCGCTCGAGTAATATTCCATTTGCTGGCTCAAAACCCTCGAAAATTCATCATTCATGCCATAAGGAAGGGCTGAAAATATTGCTCGGCCATAAGTCCTAACGAATCTCTGATGAATGTCTTCAAGAAACGTAAAAGGAATTCGCCCTGCAAAAAACACATCCACCACAACCAAAACTTATTTATCATTAACACTATCTGAACCAAAAAGTTCTTAACAAAGAAGAGAAACAAAGTAATTACTGTTATAAATTCTCAATTGGATTCGTGAAAAAAAATCATTGGAATGTTCTGAAGAACATGTAAATTATCGTCTCTAACTCATCATTCAATACACACACTAAAAAGGAGATATTCATTCAAAAGCAGAAGATGAGTGATAAGTGATAACTTCTCAGAACGGCGCTTTCAAATAAACCCTAGATTGTCAACCAAGCACAATTCTTAATGGCTACCTTCATATCTAATAATTTCCATTTCAATTCAGACACAAATCAATCATAAATACTCTACAAAGCAATTGAAATTGAAAACGTAAGCCTATCGCGTTAATCTAATATCAGTTCACTTTCAGAGAATGGAAAAGAAAAAGGTAAACTGAGATAGGTAATTAATCGGCTTACTTCCGGCACTTTCATCAGCCATACAAAGAACGGTGAGTCCATCGGTGCGTTTAACGTGGAAGATGTATCGATCTTGTGAATACGAAACGTTAATGTCGTTGTCACCCGGTATCTTGTCTAGAATTTGCCTGGCGATCGCGCTGGCGTTAGTCGACGCCGCCGTGAACTCCGCCAGCATCACCGATCCACGCGCGACCAGCGCGTACAATATCGCCATCTAAAGTCGAAACTCTCCCTATATCGCTTTGACAGATGTATCTAAAAGACAGAAGCTTTTCGCTTCCTATCTAAGAATTTCCTTTCACTTCTTCAACTTCCTTTTCGTTTCTTTAATAAAACGTTTTCTGTTGACGTGTCATACTGCCTGGCCTGGTGGTTAAGTGTTTACATTTTTATCCCAACCAGCCAAGGTTCGATTTCCCTCCCTACCGAACAATTTTTCGTTTTTTTTTTTTTTCATGTTGCTAATGCTTTTCATTTTATTTAAATTTTAATTTTTTTTAAATTAATAATTTCTTTATTTATACAAATAAAATAATATTATTATGTTAAATATATTATTTATTAATAACTCCTTTATTTATATAAATAAATAATAAATATGTAAATATAAGCAAAGTTTTTAAAACTAAATCGGTGGTTGAACAAGTCAAACGATTTATTCGTATGATTCGATTAAATGAGTCATTAAAAACATAAAAATGAAAAAATTGATTCGATCTATTTTCTTATCCTTGTTCTACCAGCCCATACCAATTCGTGGGTCAATTGGTCTAATGCCTCTCTCTGAATCGATACTCTTATCAGTTTAATCGGTTCAAACAACTATGACTCTAATATCTCCGTACATTTGGGATTTAGTCCTCCAACTTTTATTTTCAAGAATCTAATATCTCAACTTTATGTATTTAAAAATTCGCCTTCAAATTATATATAACCACGTAATATTTTAATTGAAAAATTAACGATATTAACTATTTGAACTAATTAATAATATTATAAAAACATAGAGACCAAATTATGTTAGAAATTAAAGTATAAAGATTAAATCTCAAATTTAAACATATTAGAAGGACCAAAATTAAAATTTAATCATTTTACATAAAATGAAAAAAAAAGCTGGTTGGTGGGTGGGTGTCACATGTCTTGAATTCCTTCATTTAATATATAGTTATTAGTATGATTCTCATGCTTCGTGTTGTACTGATAATTTATTTGTGTCAATTTATAGAGTAAAAATTTAAAGGTTAAAATATACTCTAGTTTTATTTTTATTTTTAAAGATGTAGACTCTCCACCTTTTGGATTTAAAAATTTAGGTCCAGTTGTTGTCACTATTAAAATTCTTCTATTAAATTCATTGGTATGACATTTTGAAATAGGTGATTATTTGTTTGTATCAATTTATGGAGTAAAAATTTGAAGATTAAAATATAATTTAAGTCCCTATACACTTCATACATTTGAAATTTAGTATTCTTATTTTATTTTTCAGGAATTTGGTTCCTCTACTTTTTAAAAATAAAAATTCAAGTTCAGTTGTTACCACAGTTAAAATTCTTCAGTTAAATTTAATGGCGTGATATTTTAGAATTAAAAAAATCATTTAGTAGTGATGTAATAAAAAAATTTATATTTGTTATACTCTATGTAGCAAACCTTGCAAACCTTATAGTGTACCTCGTAGACCTCACGACATACTCATAAAAGAGCTTGACACGTGTCTCCTAATGGAACCAACGACACCGCAGACCCAAAGTTAATTCGCGAAACCCAGGGAAAATTTCAAAACAAGGCGTCTCCACTAAGGCTATGTAAGGGCCACATAGAGGGCTAGAATAATTGATTGCTAGTCATCCTAAGACGTCTCATCCTAGAATGTTACATCACCATCACTGTCAAGAGTATCAAATCAGACTTTCACGTCAGTGACCTTAGAACATGTATCCAAACTTGTCCCCTACTATAAAAGGGCCATGAAAACAACTCACACTCACTCACATAGATACTCCTTCCTAATTTTCCTGACTCTTTCAAAACCAAAATCCTTCCCTAGTCTTCATCCCACCCTCCTCTGTTCAACCACCATCTTCCTCCCTTGTTCACCATCACTGGTTAACAATGTTAAAAATGATTATGTGAATTTGTTTTTCTAAAAACACGCACTACACCAAAACAGACTTTTAGCGGCGTTTTTTGGGGCTTTTAGTGGCGTTTTTAAGCGCCACTAATAGTATTTGCGGCGCTTTCGAAAGCACCGCAAAAAACGCCGCTAAAGAAAGCACCGCAAAATTTAGTGGCGTTTGTTGTGAAAAAACCCGCTAAAGGTAGGGACTTTTAGCGGTGCTTTTTAGGAAAACGCCGCTAAAGGTAGGGGCTTTTAGCGGCACTTTTAAGGAAAACGCCGCTAAAGGTAGGGGCTTTTAGCGGCGCTCTTCAGAAAAACGCCGTTAATGGTAGGGGCTTTTAGCGGCGCTTTCCATAAAAACACTGCTAAAGGTAGGGGCTTTTGGCGGCGCTTTTCATAAAAACGCCGCTACAGGTAGGGGCTTTTAGCGACGCTTTTCGCAAAAACGCCGCTAAAAGTCATGAAAATTAAAAAAAAAATTAAAATATTATAAAAAGAATAAAATTAAAATATTATAAATATTAAAATATTATAAAAATATTTAAGGAAAAATAATAAAAATTAAACATTTTTCAGCCCATAACATTTAAACCAAAAAAAGGAAATCGATAGCAAACAATATTCAACAAGAATTTTAAAAAAAGAAGCAAGGATGGATTTCTTCAACTCTTCATATCACTTTAGCAAATCACTTGAACCTGCATCTGAACCCTTTTCATCCTCAGACTCCTCACCAAGGATGGATTTCTTCAACTCTTCATATCACTTTTCATTCTCCAAGTATTGAAGACGCAAAATTTCTGCTTCTTTGTCGCCATGCCAGTGACTCATACCTGACAAAAGAAAATGTAAAGAAACAAAATAAATCAATGAACTTACAGAAAAAAAATAAACAACTTGGCTAAGATCAAAGATTCTTTAACTAAAGTTCAATTACTTTATTGTTTGTGAACCGAAAAGAACAATACTAACCTCTTGGCAACTTAAGATATCCATCACTCTGACGTCTATATTGTCGAAACCATTTTTTTTGGAAAACGAGAATCGAACTTGGTTTTTTTGGAAATAAAAACGGGAGTCGCCACCGACCTTTTATTAGGTGTGATCGGATCACCTTTTTGTTTTAATAAAAGATTTGGTTTACTAAAACAATATTTCTCGGTCCGCGAAGTTTTGAGAAATCGAGTTCGGGAGTCGGTTACATGCGAGGAGGGGTTAGCACCCTCGTCACGCCCAAAATTGGTACCGATTTGATCAATTAATGTCCTTATGTCGAAAGTTGGGAATTTTAAAGGAATTTAAAGTTCTTGACCCCTTTTAGAAATATTTGCCTCTTCTTGAACTAAACCAAGATTTTCTCATTTCGAAGAAATAAAATGTCGCATCCAATACTTTAGGACACGATAGTTTAAATCCTCGATCCCGAGATTATCTCGTGGTTTTCCAAAGCGCAAATTGGGACTTTCTCATTCCCAAGGGACTAAATGTCACATCCAATGCTTTAGGACGCGATAATTTAAATCTCCGGTTTAGAGATCATCCCATAATTTTCAAATTGAAAATGGGGACCTTCTTGTTTCAAAAGGATAAAGTACCACGTCCGATACTTTAGGACACGATATTTTAAACCTTCGAATCCAAGATTATCCCGTAGTTTTCTCGAAAAAAAATCAAGATCTTCTTGTTCCAAAGGGACTAAAGTATCACATCCAATACTTTAGGACACGATAATTTAAACCCTTGAGTCCAAGATCATCCCATGGTTTCTTCAAACCTAAAATCGAGATCTACTCGTTTCGAAAGAATAAAATATCACATCCAATACTTTAGGACACGATACCTTAAATCCTTGAACCCAAGACCATCTCAAAACTATCGATTTACATAAAATGACGCAAACGAAAATGATCACAAAAATGTCGAGACATAAACAAAGAAAAATAAAAATATTAAAAATAAAACGAGAAATTAAAAAAAAAAACAAAACAATGTCAATAATGGTGGGATTAGTAACAATCGGGATAATAAACATTATAATGTGGATACTATTACTACTACTAATAATAATGCTAATAATAATAATAATAATACAAAATATGCACAAGATAAATAATATAAATGTAGTAGCAATAATAATAATAATGATGATAATAATAATGGTAATGATAGAAATATAATAAATATAAAAGTAGGAGTAGAAAAGTATAAAATATAGTAATTACGTTAAGTGAGAATTAAGACATATACAAAATAACGTAAATATAAATTAGATAAATAAAAGTCAAATAGATAATAATAGTATTGGACTAAGAAGATATATATATTCTAATAATAATGGTAATAATATACATAATAACAATAATAATAATATAGTAATAATAATAATAGTAGTAACAAATAATAATATGGAAAATAATAATACATAAGGATGAAAAATAATAATAATAATGCTAAAATAATAATAATACAATTAAAATGGAAATGTAGGACTAAATCGGGTTTAAAACAAAGCTTCGGGGGGCGATTTGAAATAGATAAAAGACGGAAGGGCCTATTTGTGATGCGTCTAAGAAGTGGGGGGACTAGAATGGCAATAACCCTTCCCTTCAAAACGCAGAGCATTGAGTGGACTTAAATGAAGTCGAAATAGAAGTCTGGGGGCAAAATTGAAACAACAGAAAACCTGATTGCAAGGACATAAAATAGTGGAGGGGCCTGGGGCGCAATTAACCCATCAGGGGAGGACGCGCGGATCCTGGGTCGGGTCCGGGTCAACGCGCGGACCCCCCTTCGCATGAAACGGCGCCGTTTAGCCTTAGTATATAAGGCCCTAAAACCCACAAAAATTCATTTTCAGCTTTCTCTGTAAAAAAAAATTTTGAATATCTCTCTTCTCTCTGCAGGTGCGTGTGGGGAGGGAGATTCCGACGAGGGGGACCACCGTGGCGCCGCCGTGCCGGCCACCTCGAAAAGGTAAGTTTGGGTTCTTTTTTTTTTATTTTCTTTCTATATATATATATATATATATATATCTTTTTTTTGTAAAGTAGGTTTACATAATCTAAAAAATAAAAATAAAAGTAAAAACAAAATAGAAATAAACCTTTTTTGTTCTGGTTTTATTTGATTCCTACTATTCTTTCTTCTGTTTTTTTTTAATCTGTTTTTCGATTGATTGCGAATGAAAAAAAAAGGGTCGTTTTGTTACATGATTTTTGTGGCTTTATAGCCGAATAATAGTAATAAAAAACATCAATCTTTGGTTTGTGCTGCTGTTGCTCTTTGTCTTCTTCTGCTAGTGGGAACGATGGTGGCCTAAAACAAGGAGAGGTGGTCGACAGTGGTGCGCTCGTGGGGGCTAGTGCGGCGCTGGTGCTAGGCTAAGGTTTCCAGAACCCTAGCTCCTTCCAAACATTTTTGGGCCCTGTTGTCATTTGGGCCTCAATCTGTTTTGGGCCCTGGGTTAACAAACCCGGGCCAAAATTGGTGCTTACATATATAATTTTGTAGTTGGAAAGTCATCACCTATTAAACATGTCCAATAAATTTAAAAAATGTCTGTATCATCAATGAAAATTTTCCAATGGTTATTCTAAGTAGCTATAAATAGATACTTCAATAATGAGTGAATAAAACAAAATATTTAAATAAAATCAAAGCTCCACAATAAAGGGAGAAACGACATTTTACAAGATGAGTTCTCCAAATTCCCAAAAGATGCTTTTCTAATCATATCTTTTAAATACAAATCATTCATTGGATAGGCCTGGTTAATACTAACATTTAATTATAGCAACCTGCAGTGGTCAAGTTCAATGCAAAATCTATCAATACCATGCAAAAGCAAATCTTAGAAATGTAAATTAAGCCTATAGTAGGAGGGATGCAAAACAATATCAAATAAAATTATGGTCTAAAGAAACATCATAAAATGTTTTGTCCTAAGAACAAAAAACTTACAACAGCTCTATAATTCTTGATCAGAGACAATTGGATATGGTAAAATCATAACTTCCCCCCTTTATTATGGTATTTCTTAAGATGATCCATAAACAAAATAGACCCCTTCCTCGAATAAGATTTTAAACTCTCCAACATTCAAAACTGTTCTTAATTTTGTCCATATTAAAAGTGACAGTACACTAACTCTTCCTATCAAAAGAAAAATACAAGACATTCAGATGAAAGCCCCAAGTTCAGAGATTCTAAGCTGACAACCGCAACTCAAATGTTAAAATGAAATCAGTAATGGAATACATAATATTTTAATATTGTTAAAAAAAAAATTACTGATCTACAAAATATCAATATTTTAATATGATATTTAAAATTTAGTATGAATTTTTTAATATGAATTTTTTAATATTGTTAAAAAATTACTGATCTACAAAATATCAATATTTTAATATGATATTTTAATATATCAAAAAGTTCATGATGGAAAAACAGAAAAAAGAACTTGGCCTGTAGTATGATGAATGTCTCATCTAAAGCAATTCTAGACACCATACAAAATCTAATAGGATAGAGATTGCTTTGTTTCTCCAACTAACAGGGCAAGTTTAGAACCAGTAAATACAATCTCAAAAAATGTATTTCACTATCAGAATTTGAGCCTAGTTTGATGTCAAATCAGCCCAATGCATTTTTATATGTAGAGAAAACCACATGCCTAATGCCACTTTTCAAGTTCGAAACCTAATTATAAGATATCCACATAACTGAAGGGGATTTAAAGCACCAAAAATTGCTTAATTATAAGTTCAAAACCTAATTATAAGATATCCAAAATTTTAGAGCACTGCTTAAAATTGCTTCAAACATGCACTAAGCCTGCCTTCAAGTGATCCAAAAAGTTTAGAGAACCTCATGCCTAGAACACTATCCAGCAGTCAAAAAATTATATTTGCACAAGAATAATATAATCATCTATGTGATCAAGGCAGAAAGTAAAAAATAAATGGCTTACTTACATGAAAATCACAAGAAAGAAGCACAAGTGCATAGACAAGTGAAGCAAGTCTCGGATGAGCTCCAAGTAGAAGGTATATACAGCTTTTTTCTCCCATTGCCCTTCCATAAGCATGTCACTCACATAGAAAACATATTTTACAAAAGTTGACACTATTGTTGTTGCCAGTATCATGTACCTACAACCCAAAAAAGAAAATATGAGTCCAAGCAAAAATAGATAAACTAGAAAATATGACACGCACATACAGCACTTGAAAGAAATAAAGGGGAGGGTCAAACTAGTCTACTTTATGTAAATTGCAGTACAAAAAGAATAGCTGGATTTTTAACAAGCCTTCCTTTATTTATTCAAGGAACTTTAATAATTCGATGGTTGGACTTTTACACTGTCAACTTCATTTATCGTTTAATTTCCAACATAAATGACATATTTAAGGAGGCCCTTTCTTATCTCTTTATAGTCTAAAAGTCCTTGCTAACATACAAGATTTTTAATCCTTAATTGTGCTCCTAAAATCAAAGATCCCAAGCCATAATTAAAACCACAAAGAAAAACTACCACTTCAAGAACTGAGATCATCCTTGCCAATCCATTTTATAATCTAAAATACTAAGGACAAGTTAAATACATTATCGTTTTGAGTGATGAACCATAAAACATGACAAGCGCAAATGAATTTAGCAAACTTCAACTGATAATCACGAAAAGAAGAAAAGGTGTTAAATAACTTACTCAAATGCAAAGAAGATGGAAATTGAAGCTTGTCGTGTTTGGATCAGAAACTTGATAGAACTGTATAAAAACAAAGAATCAAGCAGAAGAAGAAAACCCAGAAATGAAACTATCCGAACATGCGCTAACTTCGGAACGAAAGGGGTTGTTTCAATGTACTCAACCCTCTTCTGCGCCAACCAATGCAAAGCCTTGATTAACAATAGAGCAGTAACCATTGCAAGAAATGGAACAGAGAATAGAGGTTGATAAATAAACCATAGCAGGATAAAACTGGCCTCTGCTGTTGAATGCATGATATATAACTGCTAGTGTCGTGACTAAACTGAGACCAGCATATGTTCGCAGCCTCGTCACTGAAGGCATAAGAACCAAGAACAATTTACCATAAAATTACATACTCTACCAAAAAAATGGAACTTTATTAGTTCAAACATAGTATCATGCTCAAAGAATAATCCGTTTTTCAATGAAAACAAAACGAAGGGAAAAAAAGTCAACTATTTCCCATGAAAACTCCTTCCTTCCGCGACCGAAGAACTGAATCCAGGAACTTCCGAAATCAATAATTTCTATTTAATAAGAGGTAAACATAAAGCAAAGCATCTAATTTGTAATAAAACAAAAATATAAGGCATAAGCAGTGAGATCAAGTGAGGCTATAAAAAGAAAATAAAATTAAGTAAAATTATCATAAAATTTATATACTCTGTATCCAAAAGAATAGAACTTTATTCATTCAAACATAGTGTCATGCTTTAAAAAATCCCTATTTTGAATCAAAACAAAAGAAAAAGAAATTCTAATGATTTTCCCTGAAATTCCGTTTTCCTCCCCAACCAAACAATCAAACCAGGAACTTCCAAAATCGATTCAAAGAATCAAATCGAGTATGTACACCCTGAGGCCTTTAAGAAACAGAAAGTTGGAAAGCACCTACCTTAAAGATCGTGAACGAGACCTTGAAAGACGGCGACTGACACGCCTTGGGCTCTTTGACCTGCTGCTCACATGATCTCTCTCATCTTGTAGACTCTGACCATTCTCCCTAGGACTAGGGGACCTCTGCTTGGTTCTGTATTCCCTGTCCCTGTCACCATGTGGAGAACGTAGAGAAAGAGACTCAGAAACAGATCTAGACCGCCTGGGAGCGCGATAATCATCTTTTGCCCCACGATTCGCCACCAAAGAGTGTTTATGTGGGAGGGAGAAAGCCTGAAAGCGAGAGATTCAGAACCCGAAATATAGGGTTTGGAGACTTAAAAATTTAGGGTTTGGGGAAAAAATCGGGGTTATAGGGGTAGTTTTTTAGCAGAGGGAAAACGACATCGTAATAGCTTTTTTTGTGGCGTTTTAAACGCCACTATAGCTCTTTTTTAATGGCGTTTTTTACAAAAACGCCACTATTATATAATTTTAATTTTTTTTTTATTTTTGAGTATCAACTTTAACTTTAATTTTTAATTTTAATTTAATTTTAATTTTAATTTTAATTTTTTTTAATTTCAATTTTATTTTTAATTTTAACCTATATTTTTCTATATTTTTTCTTTCAAAATTTTTGTGCTCAGATTATTATTTTTTTAAATTTTTATTTTTATTATATTTTGAGTATTGAACTTTTTAACTAAAATATTAAATACTAAATATTAAATAATAAAAACTCTAAAATAATAAAAACTAAACTATAAACTCAGCCTAAACCCTAACCTTTAATCTTAAATCCTAAACTTAAACCCTAAAATATAAGCCCTGGACCCTAAACTATAAAGATTAATCTATAAATTATGCCCTAAATTAAACCATAACCCTAAATATCATGAGAATTAATTCAATATTTTAAAATTAAAACTAACTCTGTTACGATTATATAAGAAATTATTTAATAATTTTTTTCATTTTTAACAAATATTTTTCTATGTTTTACTTTCAAATTTTTCTAAGTGTCATTATTTTTTTGATTAAAAATAATTTATATTTAATCAATATAATTTATATTTTAAGTAAGATAAAATTTATATTATATATTCAATTAAAAATAAATTGTATTTTAATTAACATTACTAGTTAGGGTTTAAGGGTTTCGATAAAGCAAAACTTCTTAAGGGTTTAGTTTCAATTTGTAACGTACTTTTCATAATTAAGTCAGTTAATTTCAAATAGCAAAATAAAATTAAAATCAAACAAAAATGAGAAAAATGAAAATTAAATCGAATAAAATCGAAATTAGTGTTTGTAGTTTAGGGGTTTATGGTCGAGTGTCTAGAGCTATGATTTTTTAGTTTAGGGTTTAGACTGTGTAAGGTTTAGGGTTTAATGATTAAATCAAATTTGATATTTTGTCTTCATTCGATAAACCCTAAATCTTAAACCCGTGAACCTTAAACCATACACCCACAAACCCACAAAAATGAGAAAAATGAAAATTAAATCGAATAAAATCGAAATTAGTGTTTGTAGTTTAGGGGTTTATGGTCGAGTGTCTAGAGCTATGATTTAGGGTTTATAGTTTAGGGTTTAGACTGTGTAAGGTTTAGGGTTTAATGATTAAATCAAATTTGATATTTTGTCTTCATTCGATAAACCCTAAATCTTAAACCCGTGAACCTTAAACCATACACCCACAAACCCGTAAACTCATAAACTCTAGCCATAACCCTAATCCTAAGACAAACCGTAAACCATAAACTGATAAAGTACACTAAATCTTGAAATGCTGAACTCAAAACCCTAGTCAGCCCATATTAACATCTTTGATGCCCAGACCTTTAGCGGCGTTTTTCCAAAAGCGCCGCTAATGCCCAGACCTGTAGCGGCATTTTTCCAAAAGCGCCGCTAATGCCCCGACCTTTAGCGGCGTTTTGAAAAAAAACGCCGCTATATATCCTTTTTAGTGGCGTTTTGGAGATAAACGCCGCTATTGCTCTTTTTTTTTGCGGCGTTTTCCTTCAAATGCCGCTAATGTATAATATTTGCGGCGTTTTTCTTTAAAACGCCACTAAAAACGCCGCTAAAAGTCTATTTTGCTGTAGTGACGCATTCGAACCCGTCATGTTAGAATTAATTTTTAGTTAGAATAGTGTTCTTCAAAAAATGGCTATATTATTATAATTGAAATAGCTAACAATATTAACTATTTAGACTCATTAATGATATTATAAAAGTAGAAAGACCAAATTATGTCAAAAATTAAAGTATATAGGTTTAAGCCAAATTTTAGCACAATATAGGGGCCAAAATTGAAATTTGACCATTGTGTTATAATATAAAAAAAAGTAAGGCAAACCCAGAATATGTGTTTGTATCTAAAATCCTTAAAGTATTCAAAAAATATATAATTGCGTAACATTTTAATAAAAATTTTAACTATATTAACTATTTGGACTAACAAATAACATTATGAAAATATATGACCTAATTGTGTTAGAAATTAAATTATAATAATTAAATTTCAAATTTAAGTATAATAGAAGGACAAACAGAAATTAAACCAATTTTGTAAAAGGTATATATAAATAGATAATCATAGAATTTTGCAAATAAATAATTTATTGATTTTTATTGTTGTTTGGTGATAAAATTTAATATGAATAATAGAAGTTGAATATTAGTATGATTTAATATTTAGAGTTAGTTGGAATGGTGATATGTTTATCTGTAATTAACGTAAAAATAATGATGAAATTAAATATTGTAATGACACTATTATGTGAAACAAAAAAAAAAAGTTAACATATTGTATTATAGGTAAAGTTTGTCCAAAGGATCGTAACCTCTAGCTAGTGTGAAACCATGTGATAAACCATAATTTAACATATTTTAACCCCATGCTTAGCTTAATTTTGGATGATTTTTCATTGAATTTGATGAATTCGATGCTCGTAATATCTTAATTTCATGTTTTATACTCAGGAGAGCTTAGGAAGTCGAAAAGGACGAGAAACGGGCCAAAAAAGGGACAAAATGGGCCTACACGGCCTGGACCACTGCACATGGGCGGGCCGCACAACCGTGTGTGGCAAGCCAGATCGAACACGGCCTGGGCTATCGACCACGGGCGTGTCTCTGCCGAAATAAGGATGAATTCTATTCGGAATAGGATACTTGTGGGGCAAGAAAGACATCTTGAAGCCTATATAAACACCCTAGGGTGCAACCTAAAAGGAGAGTTCGACAGGGCGTCGAATAGGCGCCGAGTAGAAGGAGAAAATACTCCAAGACAGCCGTCAGGAATAGCTTAGGAGAAGGATCTCCATCAAGACGGAGGATCTCTCATAAAGTTTTTTAGAAGTTTTTTGAGTTTTCTTATGTTTTGTTGTTTTTCCTTTTTTATGATGTTTCCCTTCATTAGTATGAACTAAACCTCTCAAATACCTGAAGGGATGAAACCTAAGACGAATCTTATTATTATTTGATTTATGAGATAAATACTTGTGCTTATTCTTAATTGTGAGTTCTTATTCTTGTTTTGATAATTCAGGTTATTGATTCAAGTCGAATGTGCTTATTCAGTGGAGCAAAACGTTCCTGTCTAAGAGTAGACCAACACAATTAAGCGGAGCTGATTGCAACCCTAGAAATAGGGCGATGAAAATCTGCCGGATTAGGGTCAAACCTAATAAGGGAATCTATAGATCGAGTTAATGCGACAATGGGGGTTTTAATTAGAAAGAGATTTCAATTAATCAACCTAGAGTCAGTTTTTAGTAGCCTCGAAAGAGGTATTAATATAATTTAGGTATTTCTACGGATTAAGTCAAGTGAATAAATCGCATGAATCAAAAGTAATAAGTGAAGTCTAGGTGGATTCTTCCTTAGCTATTGCCTATCTCATATAAGTTGTCCAAAAGTATTTTCCCCAATTCGCTCTCTGTCGCTTTCTTAATTACTTAAATTAGTTAGTTAATTTTAGATTAAAAATAAACCCCCTTAATTATTAGGCTAGATAATAAAAAGATAGTTAATACTAGTACTCTTGGTCCTTGAGGATACGATATTCTGGACTCACCACAGCTATACTACTGTTCGATAGGTACGCTTTGCCTTTGTCAAAATAATAGTTAGTTTCGAGCTCCATCACCATGTTTAAAACCCATAATTTGGCTTCAACACTTTTTTCCCTTGGAATATGTTAGAAAGGTTCGATAAGCCATTTGCTTTCATGGTTATGAATGAGAGCACCCGCACCCACACCCGCACCCGCACTCCTTGGGTTACCAAGGAAGGATCCGTCCGTGTTGAGTTTGTATGTACCTCTAGGAGGCGATTTCCAATCAACTGGGATGAATGAAGGAAGGGTTTATGCTTGATAGTCGAGTTTAAAGCAAAGTATTCCCTAGCTTCTTCAATGGCCAGTCTAGTAAGTCCATCCATTTGTTGATTGTTCCCAAAGATTAAGGTATTACGCTAAAGCCAAATTTCCCATAATGTGTATGCGAAAAATGGACTATGGGAGTTTGAAACTAGGGAATCAGGTTCTTGAACTTAGATTAGCAAATAGCCACTTCTCCCTGGTCTCGAACGAATACTCGACTAAATTTACGAATATTCAAGGCTACATATAAATTTTGGCAAATCAGAAGTGATACTTAGCCACAATTGTCACCCAAAATTCAAGAGAATGTTCCCGCAAGCACAAACCACAACAAAAGGAAGCAAATACCTAGAATTTGATATTAGTATTCAAAACAAATAAAAGCAAATTCTTCCAATCCCTGAATAAGATGGAATCAAGACTATCGCAATGGAAGCAAGGGCGAAGCCAGAACAATTTTTTAGGGGGCAGGTAAAATTTTAATTTTTTATAGTTTATATCTTTATAATTTGTAAAGGATTAAATTAAATTTTTATAATTTTAGGGGGGCTAAAGTACAATTTTACCTTTACTAATTTAAAATTTTTAAAAAATCTTAAGGGCCTAAATAGTAATTTTACATTTTTGGGGAGGCTGGGCCCCATGCCAGCCCCCTGCCTTCGCCCCTGAATGGAAGGCGCCAGAAAGGAAAACTTACCCTTATCAAGTTGGCTCTTTCGACCCTACCAATTATCATTTATCTTGCTTCCAGGCCTCGAAAGGTGTATGGGGGAGAGCACAAATGAATGAGGAAAATTCAATTGGGATCGCTTGTGCAATGAAAACACACAACGTGGGTTAGGGATCAAGAGAATGGATGTCATAAATAGAGCTCTACTTGCAAGACAAGCATGGAGTTGGTTGATCGAAGAAACCTTAGTTAAGAAATATTGTAATAGATATGGCTTCCTCCAGTGCCAAGCCAAACTAGGGAGAAACATCCTCGACGGCAATGAGTTAGCACAACAAGGCCTAAAATGGAAAAGAAAGAATAGAACAATAGACGGAGTGAGGTGAGATCTTTCTTTGAAGGAACCAATATTCCAATGGAAATTCTGCTCTAGTGGAGAGTTTTTTTGTGAAACCGGCCTCTCTTGAAGAATTTAACAATAGGCATGAAAGAAGTCAAACCCACAACATTATGCAGACACTAAGAGAAATTTGGAATTCGCTGTGGACTACCAAATTACCATTCAAAATAACCATTCTCCCCTGGAAAATTCGCAATAATAGAGGCAGAAATCCACAAAAGGATTGAAACAATGGACCCAAAATACCCCTTATGCCATTTAGAAAGAGAGGATGCAGACCACTTATTCCACAACTGCACTTTTGTGAGGGCAGTTTGGTTTGGATCACCCTTAAGATTGCGCACATTTTATCTAAATAAAGGCTTAACCTAAGAATGGATAAGCATAAACATAGAAAACATACAGAAGGGAATGGAAGAAGGACCCATGATGTTCACACCACTATGGCCACTACCCTATGGAACATTTGGGTCCATAGGAATAAAGTTGTATTTGAAGGAGAATCCTCTAATCCAAGTGCAATTATTAGCCTAGCCACCAAGGCAACGCATGACACCCTTAGTGCATTCTTGAGTAGGAACCGCCAGAGGAGTAGAAGAGGAGAGCAACAGGAGTTAGATCAGCTTCAAGTCACAACGTTTTCATCAGATGGTGTACGTAGAAGGAACTCTTTGGTAAGTATTGTTATTCTTATAATGACACATAACTTTAAAACAAAGAAAATTGTGCGAGAAATATTTAATCAAAGTCATGGTGTCATTCGGAAGTTACTGGTAATCCGATGCACTCTAACATCTGTTAGCCAACACAGCATAACCTTGGCCCTCATTAGGACGAAAGATAAATTAGTGAGCCAAGTCCTTGGAGGTAAGTTGAACAAGGTGAACTGGGAAACCAAGCCAATATTAGATGACCTCTTAATTCTCAAAAAGCTTTTTCATTATATTGGTGTCTGTAATGAAAACCATGATGCACTTAAATGGACTTCCAAGGAAGCATTGAGAAGCCTTGGAAGCCCATGATTTTGTCACGTTTTTGCCGTTATATAAAACCAAAAAAAAAACTGTTGTAATTAAGGGATTAAAGGAGGCTCTATACCTTGCAATTTTTACCTATTTTGCATAACTAGATTGTAGTCATTAAGCAAAGTTCTAACAAAGAAATGATGAAGGAATTAATAATTTAGGCAAACAAACAATAGTTGACAAAGTGGGATATAAAAGCAATTTACTAACATATACATGAACATATGCAAAAATAATGGTGGAAAGATGTATGTAAAAGTTGAAACAACTAGATTACATTAAGAGTTTAAATTTTAAAAGTTAACTTTCAACAATAATATTGGGTTATCTGAACTTGTTGATACCAATAATTAACAAGAAAAAGAGACAAATGGGGGTGATGGAACGGTTCACCTAGTGTGGGTAGAAAGCTATTAATCGGAAGAGAGAGAGAAGGTTTGTCGGGATACCCTCATTATGAGGTGAATGGGTTTTTATTTGAGAAATTTGTAGTGTCACTTGAGGGTATCTCATAAGTAGGTGAGTTATCTCATTGTTCCCTAGTAAGAACGGCAACGTAACTTTGTAGAGTTACGATGTGATGTTGTAAGGTAATCTTGTGATAGGTGATGGCTATCTTGTCCTCATCAAGGAGTCTTGAAAAGTGAGACTACGTGGTAAAAATAGAGGTGTACATACCACTTAGTAAAGATACCTCATGACCGAAGTATGCGAGGAGGTCGTAAAACAAAACTAATACTCAATCAGCTGAAAGCAATGGGGTTAACATACATTAATCATGCATGGTGGCATGGAAGGATTGATATGGCAAGCATGATCACACCACCATTTCCATATATATCATGGTCCGGCAGTGAGATTTCCTAGCATGTGAGCTGAGCTGCAATACCAGAACTCTTATTGCCATCAATAATTGTACAAAAATTATGAACCAATACAGGACAGATAACAGCACAAGTAGACAAAAATCCTTCATGTTTATTGTCACCACACTCAAAGAGCTGGAACTCATGCAATGCATTCGGTGAGAAAAAACACATCACATTTTGCTTTTTGCTTACAATCACAATTTGTCTAAATTAATAACCATCACAATTCACAACAGTACAAGGTGGCTTAATTACATCTGTGATCATTCTTGGCTGCTTCACCCACTTGGAAAAGCATGCATGTAGCAATTAACATATATATATATATATATATATATATATATATAGAGAGAGAGAGAGAGAGAAAATTACAGTAGCGGGCCATGGATGGTTAACTTTACAACAGCATACTTTTCATTTTGAGTGAGGTACGGTGAATCTTCTTGAACTCAAATAGGAAATGCTGCTTAAAAAAGAAAGAAGAAAGAAAAAGGATCTTAACAAGTTTCCTCCCTAGATGCTTAGAAAAGCCCAACCACTGCATTATCATCCATACACATGCATTTTTCACTCTCTTCCACTCAATCAAATCCCAGCTCAGCAACCTCACAATTTTTTTCTTTAAAAAACCCATCTTTCTAGTTCTAAACTCACCCCCATCCATCTCTTTTGCATATACCTTCAGTCACTAAGCAATAGCAGCCACTACTGCAAATGGCTTCCAACAAAACCTGTGCTGTCCTTACAGTTTTCTCTCTTCTTCTTTTCAACTTAACATTCACCAATGCTTGCCATTCATGCAAGCCACCAAAGCCCATTCCACCACCTTCTGCATGCCCTCCACCACCAGCAAAGCCTGCTTCTTGCCCTAAGGACACATTGAAGCTAGGTGTTTGTGCTGACCTGCTTGGACTGGTAAACATAGTGGTGGGAACACCTCCTTCGAGCAAATGCTGTGCTTTGCTCCAAGGCTTGGCTGATTTAGAGGCTGCCCTTTGCCTTTGCACCGCCATTAAAAGCCAATGTGCTTGGGGCCAACCTCAACATCCCTATAACCCTTAGCTTACTCCTTAGTGCATGTCAGAAGGAAATCCCTCCAGGCTTCAAATGTTGATAATTTTTTAAGAAGCACAATCAGTTGTTGCTGTTGGCTAATGGCTGAGTTTGCTCTACTTTAAATTTATATTATGGTGCTGCAAATTAATGTGTCCTTGCCTTTAATTAGTGTATTTTGATGTTGGAATAGGACTATTTATCTATGATGTTTGTCTTGCAAAGAGCTTGGCATTGTGTGATATTTGTTCAAATAAGTAGGCATGTGGGTTAACATTTAACTCCGCCTAATGTAATGTTATTTCATTGTAAGATTGTTAATGTTAAGTTTATGATTTGATTAACAAATTTTTCAAATCAGTATACCCTGTTTCTCACCCTACACAGTCTAACCCAACAGCAACAGATATATATCTCTCAATAATCCTTAAGTTTAATGGTTTTAATCAAAAACATAAGTTTCCCCAAATTAAGTTGTAATCAAAATTATTACGAGGAGTTATTTTTTGGTACTTAAGTTGAATAATTATATCGGACTTCAAATAAATTCACAATCAAATCCAACCACAAAATTTTTATATCATTATTTCAAATTTAACAACTTATTATATACATATGATTCCCTAGATATTATCTACCATCAACTTTGTAACAATTCAACTTTCAAGGCCACCTTTCTTTAATTTGCATAAAATACCAAAAAGAAAGAAAGAAGAGTAGAAAGTGTTGGTAGTATAGGTGAAATCAAGCTAAAGAGATCAAAACTACCACATTGCCTCATTGGCTTATAGCTTTTTATAGGTGGAGGTAAATAATGGTGTCTTGATATTTTTTTTAAAAAAATAGTTTTTATCAATTTCGAAAATAAGTAACGGAAAGTGAACAACAAAAGAGATGATTAATGACGGCGTTCATTCTTTTTTGTTAATTAATTCTACTTTTGATTAGTATAATAACAAATTTAGTTCTCAATGTTTATATATTCTAATTCTAAAAAGTTTGAAGAATTTTGTTTTAAAAATCTAAAATATATATTTAAAATTATTAGTTTGTCATGAATTTTTTTTAAAAAAATTAAAATCAAATTGATATAATATAAATTAATTAAATTAATTATTATACATATTAAAAGTAAGATCACACTAAATGAAAACATATATAAATCACAACTAATAATATAAGGATTGCCCGTAGTTGTTTGAGTTTTAACTCAATTGGCATGAGTATTGTTGCCAATGCAGGAGGATGGGTTCGAGTGCGTTGAAACACATTATCTTCCTATTTATGGATTGTGGGTTATGAGTAATTCTAGGCATTGTCTTATATATATATATATATATATATATATATATATATATGACCAAAACCTATAATGAGATTGTTAAAAAAATTGCTAGTAATTAGTTATAAGTCAATAAAATAAACTTAAGTCTGTATTACAGTTAATGTGGCAAACACCACAGCTTACTGAAGCTTCATTTTGATATTTTTATACATTTAAATATTATTACATAACTTGTTTTACCCACATTGTTTGTAAATATATTGATAATGTTATTAATTGAGTTGGTGTTGCAAGTCAACTCGATACCAACTCAAAAAAAAATGGTAATGTCATCATAAACAATTGTAATATATTTAATATTCTTAATCAGGGCGGCACTAAAGGGGTAGGTAGGGGCTTGTGTTTTAGCCCCTTTAAAATCCAAAAAGTTATAAATTAATACATGTATTTTGACCCCCAAAATGATAAAATTGTGATTTAGTCTTTCTATAAAATATAAAATTTTAAGCTTACAATGAAAATTTTGCTCCCATTAAATTTTTAATTTAATTTCGGCCAGTCCAAAAAATTTTCCTGGCTTCACTCCTATTCTTAATCTAATATATTTACCTATTTAAATTTTATTTTACTCACAATTTAAACTAATTTTTTTATTTTAATTCCGTGCGTATTACATGTGTTATTATTAGTTTCAAACCTTACGTTTCATTATTTATTGTATGTTATTCTTAAACGCACACATGTGTTCTAAATCTGTGGTTTCCACATATACATGTGTGATAAAATTTCTAGTACTTACCTTTTCATGCTTTTATTTATCCTTTTATTTAAAATAAAAATTAATGTTAATCTAACTTATTACGATGATGTTTTTGCCTTTTTCATATTTTTATATAATCTTTAAATAAAATAATTAAAAATAATACATTTAAGGATTGAACCTATGTTAACAAAATTTAATCACAACTTCTTTATCACTCTACCAATAATAATTGTTTAATAAATTTTAAAAGAAAATATTGTTTTACATGAAATATTTATTTCACTCATTGTGAGTGTGACATAATATTGTATGTTTTTTTTAAATTATAAAAATTATAAAAAATATAGGAAAATTATAAATTTATTGATATATTATTAAAAATATAAATTTTAGAAAAAGTGTTAAAATTTTTTTAAAAAAAACCCATAAAATGTTATAGAAATTTATATATCAATTATTAAGATGATAAAAAATTATAAAATTATTGAAAATAAAACTTATTAAAATTTGTAAAAAAAATATAGAATTTTTTTGTTATTTTAAAGGTTTGGATATGCTTTTGATAATAGGGAATGGAAAGCTTGAAGTGTAATGGTAATAGATAAGTGCTTGGTGACTTAAGGTTAGTGATAAATAATTGTTTTGGTTGAGGAGGTGATCCCCGATAAATTGAGAAGAATTGATTGAGATAGATATAAGATAGGGAAAAAAGAAGCAATTTTTATTAAAAAGTTTTAAAATTTCTTAGATGATTTCAAAAACATATATGATATTTTTAATTTAACAAAATAAATATTTAAGTATGTATTTACTTCAAAAAATTTAATGTAAACATTAGTATTTTTTTTTTCAAGTCAAATGTCACATTTGTCACCACGTCATTACTTAACAATCTATTAGATATTATAATGATTTCAAAAAACATATATGATATTTTTAATTTAACAAAATAAATATTTAAGTATGTATTTACTTCAAAAAATTTAATGTAATTATGTATACATTAATATTAATATATACCTAATATATTTATATTCATGTGAAAATTTATCATTATCACATAATTATGTAACTAATGTGAAATTTTTCTCCCACTCGCAGTTTAACCCCTTCTTTTTGGTTCTTGTGACTACGAGGGTTCCATCAAACGCTTGCATGTGCAGCTGATACTGTGGTTGTCTTTGTGATGCTTTCTTGAACTGTAGTGGAAAGTTAGTGAGAGGATCTTCTTGGGTTGGAGGCTAAATGGTTGGGCACAGCGAGAGATTGCTTTTACCTTGTGTTCTTGGGAGTTTCTGCATGGGATACCAAACTTGATGGTTTACTTTCTCCATCCGTAATTTTCATCAATGAGATTTGAGTAGGTGAAGTAATTTGCTACCCCAATCAACATGATTTAATGGTTTGCACTAACAAGAAAACCATGTACACTTACTGATTTCTACCAGGAGCCTTGGATCTTTTAGCATCAATCCCATCCTCGTTTATTGACAAAATCTATTTCTTGGTCGTACAGTAATATTTTCTTGTTTCTCCCTAACAACAGACGATGAACATTCAAATAAAAAACTGAAACCCAATGACCATTGTTGGTAGTACATCGATATGATGTTGGATCCACAACAACGACTCACTGACTCTCAGCCTTGAAATCCATGTACCTGGGCCCAAGCAGCTTTTTCTTTAGAAGGATGCCGGCTAGTAGGGCATGGTGCGTAGCAAAAGTGCATATTTATTTGAGTAAAATTCATCCAATTCTCAAAGTCTTTTTTTGATGACTTAATAACTATTTCGATATTCATTTAGATTTTAAAGATATAAATAATAAAAATTTTAAATTTCCTTAATACTCTATCTTATAAATAGTTTAAATTTAATGTTGATGTAGTTGAAAAGAGGGTGAATTATATAAATAGAAGCCTCATTGTCTCGTTAGTCTCATTCAACGTTAAATAATCAAATACAACTTCGCTTTATTTAGTGTTTTTACTTGTTTATTTTTCTAATTTGTTCATGTTACACGGTTTGGTTTGATAAATCGCACAGTTTTAGGTGATTTATTGAGTTCAAATCCTGCTTAAGTCAACCTACTCTCGAAAAATAAGAATTCTTGCAAAAATTCTTAAGACATTGAAGCAAACTCGAAATGAAAAAGTAAATAATGAACAAAAAACCACAAAGAAATTTAAGGCACACCAAGCGTTTGAATAAATGCTACCCCTCAAATCTAATGGTATAGATTAAGTCACATCGATGATTAAGATTTGTGCATATCTACAAAATGAGAGTCTAAAAAGATTTACATTAACTCCCCCGCTAACTCCAATTTCAGCGGAGTAATTTTCTAGGCCACCAAACTTCAAATAGATATAGGTTTCTCCGTATGTTTCACAAGTCAAGCTAATTCAAGCGGATCAATTGAGCCTCATTTAATAAGTTGAATGCTCTATATGCAATAGCAGGAGCTTGTGACACTTGACATTTCTTGATTAAATAATACAATTTTTTAACTCTCTAAAGGCTAATAATTAAATTTGAGTTTAATTGCAATGGGAAGGCAATAAGTAAGTCTATGATCTACATTGATGCAGGATTTTGGTACTAACTAACGAGGTGGGGGAAAAGTCTTTAATCAATTGAAGTACTAATTAAACCGAAATAAATGAACCAAATTTTAATCGATTTTCCTTTTTATTTTTTCAGACCCACGTTTCTTTCTTTTTTTCTTCTTTTTGAAAATCCAGATAAAAATTAAGAAGCCACAATCAGTATTGCTTTTTCATGTTAGTCCTCCCTATTTCAAGCAATGATATAACTATACTTTAATACACTTTTATAGTTTCTATAATGGAATAAGGTGATTTATGGGGAGAACGTTAAAGGTGGATACGTAATACTTATATTAGTGATCTTCTATATTTTTGCTTTTGGAAGATGATATCCAAAATAGAAACTTGTTTGATAAAAATAATTATTTTTTATTGAGTAAATTTATCTCGTATTTTATTAATATGATTATTCAGGTATTAATTTATACATTCTATTATTGTTCAAAATATGACTTCAAGCATGCTGGACACGTGTTTCACTCTGGGTTAACTATTAAACCACGCAAGTATATGCAAACTGAGATCGCGGCCTTCTCTTGGTTCTTGCGAACTCTACTTGCAAGCTAGGTCCGCGAGCTCCCCTCACTGTTTTCTCACACTTAATCGTCTAGTGGGATTTATCCGGATAGCGAGTAGATGACCCAGATCCTACCTAGGATTTGAGCCGATGATCACTTATATTATTAAAGTAGAAAAACAATCTACAATGCTTATAAACCAAAATTTAGCTACATTCTGTTTGAATCCAAAGTATTTTTGTCATAGTAGATGAGAGTTGCAGATAAACTTTAAATGGTTTGTTGTTTTACAGTGTCACCACCACAGGCACTGTCCAATTTGCCAACAAAACAAGCAAAAATTTCCCACCATTCTTTATTACAAGGATCTCTTTATGTTCTGGAACGTTTCTTGTTTACGACTCAGACTGAGTTCACTCGGAAACAAAAGGTGTTCACATGGAAACAACCATCACTGGGTTCTTTCCCAGCTTTCCCGTCTTTATATATTATGTTTTGAGTTTCACTTTTGACAGTTACAAAGGAAAAAAAAAAAAACGGAATTTTACAACATAAACGTGCATTCACAAATTGGTTTAATCCTTGAATACGACGCCGTTTGCTATTCTCAACAACGGTTGAATTGACTCCGGGGAGAATTTCCGTGCGAACAAGAACGGAAAGCGCCGCCGTTGCTTCGTCGCCGGTGAATCAGAGCCGTAGGTCCCGTCGTCACCGTATCGAGGCTCGTCTTTTCTTAGCCGTGAGATCAACTGAGGCCCAATCTCGGACTCGACGTACATGCGCGGGTGACCGTCGAAGCTGCCGTTCCAGTCCACGTGTGTTAGAGTGGCTGGCACTGCGCCACGTGGATCCCGCATGTGTATGAGGGTGGGAAAATAGTTTTCCTCCGGGTAACACGTGTCCCACACCACACACGGTTGGTTGAACTTCGCCCATATCACCTCGTCACCAACGACGAGCTTCGCGTGCTTACGTGTCAGCGACCAAAACTGCGACCCAATCCTGAAATCCTCCAACGTAACCTCCGGCAACATCGAGTCTTTTCCACGCGCCGCCCACCTATCGTAACTCCCAACCTCGTTGTTCAGTATCTCGATAAAGCTTTTCGTTGACCGAGTTAGCGTTTTGTAGGCGAAGTCAAAAGAGTGAATGGGAATGCAAGAGGCGGACAAGAGGACAAACATGTAATTGGAACGATCATGAAGCAGCGCGTGAGCCAATAACCTCCGGGCAGCGGAAGCGAGAGTCGGGGTGAAACGGAGAGCGGGTTTTGAAGGGATGACTCGGTGAGCGAACACACCCGAGAACGGCGGGTCGTAAGGGTAACTCGGATCGGCATGGACATAAACATTGAAGAGATCTTTGGGGGTTTGGTTAAAATAAAGCTCCCAAAGCGGAGCGAAAGGCAGAGGCGAAATAGTGAGGAATAAAAATGCAATCTTTTTGGGTGAACCAGGAGGGAGTTTTGAGTTGACTCGGGAAGCGACTCGGAAGAGTGAATCGTCGTCATGCAATGGTAAAGGCAGTGGCTTGGAAGAGAACCTTTGTTGGGTTTTGGGCGGAGGGTCCAAATCTGGAACTAGGTTGTGTCCGGAACCGTCGTGGACGGTGGTTGTCGGCGAAGTGATTGTAATAATAACGGCTAAAGGCAAGCAGAGGAGTAAAGCACAAAAAAGAGAGAGTGGGGTTGGGGACAGCATGGTTTTCTTCCCTTCTTTTTCTCTTTGTTCTGTTGAGTGGAAAGAGAGTGACTTTGAGACAGACCGTAGAGAAAGAATCTAAGAGGAAAAAGAAAAATGTGGGATTTAGTATATTTTCTGTGGAATAATAAATTATTTTATTATGCTATCATTTTATACCAATACAAAATTTTGTTAGACAGAAATTGGTTTGGTCAAACTGATTTTGACTTTTTTTATATATTTAAATTTAATAAAAAATATAAATTTTCTCTCAAATTGAATTGAATTGATTAAGAATTTAAGATATTAGGTTAAGTGTAAAACCAACTTATAAAGTTTTTTACTTCGATGATTTTGACCACAAATCAGCTTTGCCTCATTTATTTATAAATAAATAATAACTAGTTTGACTTGTCCATAATAATAATTACTGTGACTAATTTGAAGATTGGGTCTGGGCTTGCAAAAACATTTGGTTGGGTTAAGTGGGCCACTCTAGACTTCACAATTGGTTTCAAAGGGCTCCTAGCACTTGGTATTGGACTTGTTTAAGGCCTTTAATAATGTATCTCAATTTTGATCCAATTTCAAAACTCCGATTTGATTAATTCGAAATCCAACTTGGCACAATCCGATATGATAATAATAACTCAACAAATCGAATCTTTCCAATTTGAGTTCAAAATAATTTGACACACTGAATTTGAGATCATTTAATATCTAAAATAACTCGAGTTCAAGTATTAAATTTAGAATGACATGAACTTGAAATGACTTGACTAATGAGAATGTGTCGCCTTTGGGCTCTTGGGCTATGATTCTCACCTTCTTTGCCAGAGAAGTAAGATCAAAATGCAGAAAACTATATGAAAAGAGGTGACCACTTTATGCCCAAAAGCTCAATGATCAGTGATGAAGAATGAGCAAGCATGATTTCCAATGATTTGAGACAAAGAAAGAGGCAGAAATGCAGACATAAGTGTAGACCAAGCAAGTTCTAGACCCTGGGTCGGACTCGGGTCAATCTTTACAAAACCTATATCATGTAATAAACCAACAAAAAGCTTCCATTGGATATTTCAGTTTAGGGAACTTCAAAACTCTGAAACAGTTCTTATCTCAAAGGAATCATTGCAGGAAAGCATGATAATTCTGACTTGTAATTATCTGCTATGGTCCCCTTCCAATTTTAATATGTATAGGACAGTTTATATACGACCAAACTCCTAATGTTTGATGTCTCCTCTTTGACAGTGACTTCTCCAAGCTTTTCTAACATTGATTATACCTTGCCTTTGAAACTTGAGGGTTCTTTTTCATTATTATTTTCTTGAGATTATGTTTTCATCCTATTTTTGTAGGGTAAAATTGTCTAAAATCCAGCTAAAAAATAGAAATAGAAATCATTTACCACCCAATGTTGTTTTTTTTCCATGAATTAAATTGATGGTTTTAAGAGGCTGCTAGTTTCTAGTCTCTACCCAATTATTGAATGATAATTTAGAAAGAAAAAAAAAACCAATGAAATATATTGTATTGTTGAAATTATTATGATATATCACAGCCATGTGGAGGGAGTGGATGAGCCTTAACAATTAAGAATCAAAGAAATAAGTACCATTTTCAACATGAAATTTCCTTTGATAAAAAATATAAAATCAAATCAAATTAGATGTTCGTAAAAGTTGAATTAGTTGAAGTTTTATGATTTTAAGAAAGGAAATATTTTTTTTTTCAAAATTTTAACCATTGTAACAAAGCTTGATTAGATTAAATTGTGTATGCCTTTTTGTGCGTATGCTAGAATAGGCGTCATAGCCTAATAGCCTCATTTCATCATTTTTGGCATGCTTGCCTTCTATGAGGGAGCCTATATCACATCAAAGACCCCAACGGCAACCACCAACAACCACCTTGAAAGCTGAATAGACTTCAAAAGGGCAAGAGTCAAACCATCATGCGAAGCATCAACTTCCCGAAACAAATCTGGCATGTTGACACCAAATCTCTATTTCTTCCCATTCAACAACAAATCAATGTAGCGGAGGTAGCTCGACAAACACCATAAGACCATAAGTCCCTGCTTGAAATCCTTAAGAAATGCCCAAACAAAAACCTCGAGTAAGGAGAGAAAACAAAGTCCCATTAAAACGTGCGAAGCTCCTACAAGGAATAGATGGGAGAGGACTTTTACTAAGCTCTTCTCCAAAAGGAGGGAGACAAACACCCCATTCGAACAACTGGGGATCGAGAAACGCCATAATGGCTGGAGCATTATTCTATTGAATGGGAAAAAAAGAAAAAAAAAACGAGAAAAAAGGGAATAGAAGAGCGATGAGTGACAGAGGCGTAGCAAATGAAAGATAAAGACAAATCAATTGTGCAAGTGATAACTAGCCACCCAAACGATGGTCGAGTTTAAGATAGGTTCCTAACTTCCAAACAAAAGAAAGAGAAAAGACAATTGTTTTCATCACTTAGAAAGGGTACACTTAGAAATGCACTTGAACTCATGTGGACCTACTCTACAGAAAATTGCATTAAAGGCCTTGAAATTTACATTAGCCAATTTTTCTTCATCATTAGTCCAAGTCATTTCAAGTTTAAGAGTTTTACACCAACTACATCATTTGTTGGTAGGTTCCTAACCTGTCAAAATCAAACACCAAGTTCTTTCATCCATGGACTTGATAAAAGCCCTTATCCTTTCCCTCTAATAGGCATAATTCATGCCATTCAACATAATGATCTTGGAATTGATGTTCCCTCTATCTTAACAACAATTCAACAAATGGATATCTATTTAATGTGTCAAGTGTCTAGCTCTGATACCAAATGAGAATTTGTTTATTGTGCTTTTCAGATTTTCATTTAATGGCAAGTAAACTATCTTACTAGTAGTTATAAATTAAGAGATGAACACTAAAGTTTGGTTATACACTGTTTGAGAACTTCATACATCTGTGGGGTCTTACTCAAAGAGTAACCCACTATAAATCAACAAGTACAAGACATGTTTAAGTCCAACCCACTCACCAAGTTGTAACCTCACTTCTATACTCAATCTGTTGGAACGCCAACATACCTTGTGACATTACAAAAATATATCTAATGCTCACAACCTATGGATCCATGTGTGAGGAACGAATCTGAATTGAGAAAACTATGAAATAATACCTAAATCGATATAAGTAAACAATGTACACCTTGAGAAAAGCATTGAAATCCTCAATCGAACATAGTTGCAATGAGTTTCGCTCTAGCTTTTACGGTATCCACTTGGAAGAATAACGATCAGAAAAACTCTCCACACTTTAAAGAATTTTGAAAACACTTTTTGCTACTAGACAAATGAATTTCGGGTAACCCTCAAATAAGGGATAAAGACATACCTTTTATTCAAAATATCTTATTGAATAAATATTTCTCATAGAGTGATTTAAGTGATTTCTGTAAAAACATGATATCCTTTCCATAAAGGATAACAATTTACATCATTCCCTAAAATATTTCTTTGACTGAAATTTATTAAATCCTTATTTAATAATTGCAATAAAGATATAAAAATTATATGAAACCCAATTCATATTTATTTTAGCTAGATTATATATGTGTGTGCATCAAGAATGTACTCATATTGTGTCTAATATTTAAATCTATCAGATTAAATTAATTATAATAACATTTCTATAATAATTTAACCCGTGTGATAGTTAAAAATAACCCCCAACTATCTTTTAATTCTAATTGATTTAACCACAGAGTGTGACCCCATAGGATCCTGTAACATTAGTACTAACATTAAAACAATTCTAATGTTACAAACAATGAGTGAATGTAGGAATGCATCATTGCTACCCAAGTTGCAGAAAGTCGTGGTTCGACATAACCTTCTATGATAATATTATCGTGTCGTATATCCCTTTTATTTGTGATATTTGGATTGAACACAAGTCATGGAACAGACATATTAGTCAAATATTTTACTTCTAAAATTTCGAGTAGACTAAGATAAATAAATGAGTATGATATCTTATATTAACTCATTTGAGCATGGTCATGCATTTCTCGTCTCACCAGATCAAAGGACCCAAGATATCACTCCCATTATGTAAGAAAAAATCCTATATTAGTCGTTCACATCCCACTACATGGATTATGGCATACCCATAAACAGTCTTTATAACTCAACCATTTACGGAAGACATTTAACTGTGTTAAAGCATAAAACTCACAATGTTGAAACAATGGTGATCTCAAGTCTAACGATCATGCATACAATTATCACTATGAGAATGTGATACCCCAAAATGTTAATATTTAAGAAAGGATAAATGTTTAAAAGGTGAATTAATTATTAGGAGAGAAAGTATGAATAATGAAATTTAGTAATGATTAAATTGCAAATTTTTTAAAGTTGAAGGACTAAAAGTGAAATTTTACCATTTTGGGAAAGGGAAAATTTGAAGAAATATTTTTACGATTGTGATACGGATATGTATTGAAATGAGGAGCTGAAAAATCAAGATAGAGGCTAAACTAAATAAAATGGAAAACTATAGGGACTAAGAATCAAGGTTTTCAGAACCGGCCTGATGTCGAACTTGTTAGACCATCGGTTCGTTGGTCCAACTAATCCATCCGATTCAATTAAATAAATCATTAGAAATTCATAAAAGAATAAAAAAGTTCAGTTCAACCGACCCATATCAGTTCCCAAGTCAATTGATTCAATGCCTTTCTCTAAATCGATATCCCGATCTTTTTCCAATCCAACTAATTTAATTGACCGATATGATCTGGTCCGATTCAAACAATCATGCTATTGCAAAACACTCAAATCTTAAACGAAAATTTTGAAAAACACATTTCCAAAGCAATGCTAATTTTTTTTTTGAACAATCTCATTATAAGTTTTGATCATATTTGTTCTCTTTGAATACAATACCCAGAACTATTCATAACACCTCCCCAACCCATAAATAAGAGGATAATGTGCTTCAACACACTCGAACCCACGTTCTCTTACATTGACAATAATACTTATACTAATCGAGTTAAAACTTATTCGACCAAAGCAATTTTAAAATAACTCTCAATTTGACTAAAATATCTATTTCGACGAATATGATAATGAGATTCTAACAAATTAAGTGAACAGTTCCTAAAAAAACAAATTAAGTAAACAGATTAATTTCTCGATTATAAATTTAAAATTAATTTTTTTTAAAAATGCAAATGTATTTTTACTTACAACCATGGAGAATATCCAAAGAAAAAACTATGCAATTAAAAACCGTAATTTTATTGACTTTAAAAAAGGCTTAAACCTTCAATTTTTCCAAAAAAAAATAATAACTTTCTTTTTCATTCAATTAAGTACTTTAATTTTTAAAATGTATAAAAATTTTAAATTTAAAAAAATAATTAAACTCTTAATTTTTTTTTTCATTCAATTAGGAATTTGAATAATTGTAATTTTATTGATTTTAAAAAAAGTTGTATTTTTTTTAGTAAAAAATAGTATTTTATTTTAAAAACCGTATTTTGGGGGAGATTTTCGGACATCTATCATTTTGTTGTCTTGTAAGAGAGAGTGACCTGGAATGCAAATGGATTTCAGCATAAAATGACATTTCAACTTACAACCTTCAAAAAATTCCGATTATTTTATTTATTTTGAAGTAGTGCTTGGATCTTGTATCTTCACTGTTTATTTATCTTACCATCTTCCTTTTTATCAGATCCTTTCCATTTTCCTTCGCTACTTCCTTCTAGGCTTCATTCCCATGGAGTTTTGATTTGTCGCACGCTTTACAAGGTAACAAGGAAATTACTGAAACTGTCAACAACAACCAAAAAATCTTGTTTGTTTGGTGGCGTTGAAGATCTCTGTACTCAGTCACTGGAGCTTTACGCTATACTTAAAAAGCATCGATTTTACTCGGTTTTTCACTGTTTCGACCCCCTTTTTTTTATATCTTGAAAGCAACTCTTGATTTTTTTAATTCGATTTTTTTTTGTTTGCTGTTTATCTGCCAATGTGAAGGACTTTAATGTTTCTTGTTCGTTTCTTTCTTAAATTATAGCAACAGAAAATTTAACAAATGCGATAAATATATATATTTTTTTCTGGGAAAATTGTGTTTTTTCGAATTGGTAGGTTTGGGAATTTTAATTTATTGGAAGTTTAATTCCTTTTAATTGGTTATACCTGTAATTAGGCTTGCAGTTTAGTTTTGCTTTATTCCTGCTATAGTGTGGGATCTGATTTGGATTGGCTTGAAAATGCCCACCAAAATGGTGTTTTAAGTGTTAATCCCTTTTTATTGCTTGTTTCTTACTGTAATTAGCCTTGCATTTTAGTTTGTTTTGTTCCTGTTACAGTGTGTGATGGATTCCGATAGCGTATCGTCCGCGGGTGGGCTTGAGGTTGCCCATCAAAATGGTGTTTATCCGTCCGGGGATGCGTATGACAGTGGTGTTACAGATAATGTGAACGGTACCGTTGCGGAAAGTTTCGAGACTTGTTTATATAATGAAATGGATGACAATGGAGCAACTGAACAAGCTAGAGAAGGGTCAAATGAGTGTGTGGAAAGCAGTGGATTGATTGATTCTAAGGTAGTAGGTCTTACAGTCTGTTTTTGAGTCTTTTATTAATTACCATTAGACTGATTCTGTGCGCATGTAGGAAGGGAAAGTAGAAGATAAATCGAAACAACCTGATAAGGTTCAAGGCAAGACCAAGACTGAAAAGCCCTCTGTTCCCAAAAAAGTTTCTCCAGCTTTAGTGAAGAAACGTAAAGATGGAAAGATTGCAAAGGCAACAGTGCCAGCTCCGAATGGTGGTTCTGTTGCTACAAATCCACGTATGAAACAACCTCTTAAAAGTAGATCATTGAATGAAAGACAAGCCAATGTATCCAAGGTTTGAGTTGGTTGTACTAGTTTCTTTTTCAGCGCATTTTCCCCCTTTTTATTGTTACCATTGTTCCTGCGTTTTTTGATAATTTATTTTCCTCTTCTCTCTGTGCTTCCGACAGCATTCCGAAAAACCAGATGCAGGCAATGCGTATGTACTGCTTGTTCTTTTGTTTGAATTTCTCAAGCTCTAACTGGGCTTAATGTGCTGCATGATGACTGATCTACGCTCCTGCTTTTTCTCCACTGTTCTATTGTGTATTACAGGGAGAAACCAAAGCTGAAGCCTCTGAATAAAGTTGAAGGAGACACAGAATCATCGTATCCTTTTCGGTTTCAACATTTTGTTATACTTTCTATCTGGGATTATGGGTGTTGAAACATGTTGTGATTTGAGTTTTCTTTGTAATGTTGCTTATAAGTTTTTTTTTTTTCTAATCGACATGTTTCTGTTTATCCTTAATCGCATCATGGAAGCCCGACGGCTGCTGATGCTAAAGTTCATAAGATCGGTACTCTTCCAAATTATGGTTTCAGTTTCAAGTGCGATGAACGGGCTGAGAAAAGGAAAGAGGTTGGTGCTTTATATTATATATCCTTTGGATTCTACATTGTCTATTCTTGCAGCAATTTTGCTCTACTTTTAAGTCTTTGCTATTGTGTTGTGCAGTTCTACAATAAGCTCGAGGAAAAAATTCATGCAAGGGAAGTAGAAAAGAGCAATTTGCAAGCCAAGTCTAAGGTGTTCTTTTGTGAATGTAACGGCTCATGCTCCAGATTCTTTTCTTATCATAACGATATTTTGATTCTCTGCAGGAAACTCAAGAAGCTGAGATTAAGATGTTTAGGAAGACTTTGAAATTCAAAGCGACTCCAATGCCAAGCTTCTATCAGGAGCCTACACCTCCAAAGGTGGAATTAAAGAAGGTTAGTTGAATATTCTCGTAGCTGGTCCTTCGAATATATATATGGTGACAGTGACTTTCTCAAGATTTGCAACATTAATGTTTGTCTATTACTTGGGTGCAGATACCACCTACAAGAGCTAAATCTCCAAAGCTTGGTCGGAGGAAAAGCTCAACTCCTTCAGACATTGATGGTAACAGCAATAACAGTTTCCAATCAGGCCGGCTAAGTCTGGATGAGAAAGCATCTCAGAGCATCTCTGCCAAAGTGATTTCTCCTGTCCATGCGAAGAAGTCACAGAGGAAATCACTTCCCAAACTGCCTTCTCAGAAGACAAGTTTGTCCGGTGCAAAAAATGAGGAACAGAAATCCAAGGCGTCCAATCAGGAAACAACTAAACCAAAAGCAACATCTAAAGCAACAAGGGAGGAGAATACCGCATCATCTTATTTGAAAAATGAAGAATCATATCCAGTTCAACAACTGGAGGCATTTTCCAGAGCTAATTCAGGTGGAAGTCAGCCTGACTTAGATCTAGGGCCAATGATCGGAGACTTGGAACAAGAGCCAATTGCGGTGGAGCATTAAGTATGGCAATGGTTTTAAGTGGACACTAGTATATAAAGTTCTCGACCTCATTTTACATAAATAAGGACGATTGAGACTGAATTATTTGACGATCAAAGGCACAGAAACTGGAAAATTCTACATTATGAGTGATGATGATGTCGTCTTTTGTCTTCTCCGATATCCAGCAGCTTTGGTAGGTTTGCAAAGGTTGCTGAGGTTGTTTGCAGCACTGTATGTCCTAATTTATGTTGTTCAAGGATGGCTTATTTTGTCTCTAAAGTTGTCTACTGTTGGCCAAACCTGCTTAAGTCCATTTATATTGTATAAATTGCTCTGTGTTTGTTCTATGAAATTAGTGTCTTGCTATTTGCAGAGATTGATTATCTATTTAATTTCACATTCTTTTATTGTTTTTTTCTACTTTTTGTTAGATTTTCTTTTTGTTATTTTTCGTGTTTGTTTTATGGTTTATGGTTTAGGGATGATATGAGTAGACAAAAAAATCAGTCAAATTCAATAAATCAATTGTTAGACTGTTTATTTAGGTTAATTGATTTTTTTTTTTTAGATAATAATTACTTAATATTTTGATCCAATATTAAAAGAGTGAGGGATAAAGTTAGAAACTTATTTTAGGGAGGATTAAGATTAAATTATATTTTTAAGGTAGGTTTTATCACTGTATTAATATATTATTTCATAATTTTTAAAGGGATTATAAAGAAATTTTATCATTTTAGGGGGTCGAAATGTAATTTAATCATGACATTAATTTAAAATTTCAATTTTTTTATAGGGACTAAAAAAAGTTTTACTCCCCTGCCTACCCCTTAATGCCGACCGTGAATTTAATAGTAAATATTTACTTGCCAACAATTCTCAAAACAAAAACTCAAATAATTAAATATCTAAATAACTTAACCAAATTATCCACTTAATTAGTTCAAATTGATAAAAACTTTTATGTTAAATTTTAAATATAAAATATCGTAAATAAGCATCAAATGTAAGATATGCTTAATAAAAATATAATATTTTTTTATAATGATTTATTTGGCTTCCAATTTTACAAAAAAAATTTATTTTAACTTTTTTATTTTTTTTAGTTATTAAACTTACGTTTTTTTAACACTACTAACATTGCATACACGAGTTGTTATGTGGATGACATGTCAGTATTTAATTAATTTTTTAAAATTTTAAAAAATTATAAAACTATTTTTAAAATTTAAAAATCGTTAAAATTATTAAACAATATAAAAAAGATATTTTTATATTTTCTAAATTTTAAAAAATTAATTAAATGTTGACATAGAAATCTATAAGTATAACAAAGTTAACAAATATGGATTATTCCATCCATTTTGAGGTGATTCGATAAAAAAAAATAAGTTCAAGGGTAAGAAAAATTAAATAAAAGACTAAAATATTTTTTTTTAGAAACCATCAATACATTTCCTTTGTCAAATTCGTTGCCCTAACCATAATCAAACCATAATCAAATTCAATCAATTTCATAATTTGCAATTTTTTCTTTTATTTTTAATTAAATAAATCTTTAAAAAATCACAAAAATCAATTAAACAAAACCGAAGTTGTGTTCAATTAATTTGGTTTAAATAATGACTTTATTCAATTATTAATATCTATTAAAAAGCCCAATTTCAAGGGTGAGGCAAACTAGATGGTGATCAAAGAGCAATTATTGATTGCTTTCTTAATAGTGTTTCTGGGGATAATGCTTCCACATATAATAATGGATATTTTGGTGATTATTCAGATGATTTTCAAATAGGAATCTATTAGTAACCTTTGATTTTTTGTTGAATGCAGCCACAAACACCAACCTCACCTCAAATCAACAGCAAAATTCCCATTACCACAATCATATTCCTACTTCACATCATTTCTACATACATAAAAAGTTTGATCGTTTTTATTTATCATAATGGGGAACATAAACATAAATGACCTCCAATGCCAGGTTTAACATTTCATTATAGTTGGCAGGTTGTCGTTGATTACAACAGTTCAAACCCAAATGAAACCAGTAAAAGTAGGGTTTTGGGAAAAAGAAAAAAAAAAAACAACTACAAGAGTTGTCATGGCAGAGTATCTAAATTGCTTGCTGCCATGGCCAAAACCCATATGAAAGCTGGTCACCAAACTTTGAACTGCCAAAAGCAACCAATGACTCCAAAACCCAACCATCACGTGCAGAACATTGAGTTCAAAAACGTGAAAGACTGGGTAAAACCAACAATGAACAAACTACAACACTAATGAAAGCTTAGTCAAAAGGCTAAGCAAAAACACCATAACAAACTGGAAAGATACTCTAAATACCAGAACTAGGCAACTGCATTCTCGGGGAAATTCGGCCATCGGGAAACCAACACCCGTTATCAGGATTCAAAATCTAGTAACAGGTCTTTGATGATAGGGAACCTGCAAAAAAAAAAAAAGGGAGAATGGCCGTATTCCCTGGAAAATGGAAAAGGGACTGAGTTCGGGAAGATAGAGGACTCGCAACTGATGGACCTAAAAATTAAACAAACTGTTGCTACTCAAAAAGGGTATCTATAGGCTTCTTGATTTGATCAAACCTTGTTTTGTTGATAATTTAGTTCAGAAAAGGATATCACACCTCCAGAGCTGCTCAACGAGTAGGTCAACTGCGCTGCTGCTGATTGCCTTGCATTGTTGTAGGTTTAACCCCAACAGGGTCTGACCCAGTTTTTGAAGTGAAGGCATGCTTTTGTCAGAAACCTTAGAGCAACCAGACATGGAAAGGATCTGCAGTTTGATCTGATTAGAACGAGCCAGAGCTGCAATTCCAGAATCAGTGATTGCACATTTGGAGACATCAAGATCAACGAGTAACTGACAGTTCTTTGCAATTGCAACCAAACTAGCATCGCTGATCTTACAACCTTCAAGATTCAGCATTTCTAGTGTCCACCCATGCAAATCAGCCATGATACAGACAGCTTTGTCACTTAAATTAACACAACCGCTGAGATTAACCTTCACCAAATCTGCCTCACGAGTCTCAAGCAATGGAAGAAACCCCGCGTCTGATATCCCATGAAGCCCGCTCAACTCTACATGCTGCAACTGAGGGCACAACTTCCCTAATGCAGCCAAGCTGGCATCACCAAAACCAGGGCAGTTACGGATGAACAGTGATCGAAGAGATTTGCAAGGCAATACAGAAGGCAATCTCAGGTTTAGGTCCTTTATACCATAGCAGTTCACGAGAGAAAAAGCCTTCAACTTTGCACCACAGTTAAGAAGGGAACCAAAAAACCCAAATTGGGTGATCCTGTGGCACTCCTCAAGTTGCAAGCTCTCTAGTGAACTAGCTGTTTTGGCGAAAGACACCAACCCTTTATCAGATAATAAAGCACATTTATGGAGGCATAACTGTTTCAAATTTGGACAACCCTTTCCGACAGCTTCAAGTCCCAAGTCCGTTACACCACGGCAGGATGTAACTGCAAAAGATTTCAATTTCTGTAGCCCATGACCATTACCCATTACCCAGAAGCCCTTCTCACTCACATTTGGAAGACTAATGAGAGAAAGATTAGTCACCGCCTTGCCATAGTGTCCTATAACAGCAAGAGAGACATCGGTGATATTCAAGGCCTGGAGCTTTATTTTTGTGAGGGTAAATGAGGCTGAAGACAACATGCTCACAATTCCTTGATCTCCTATAAGGGGGCAGTCTTTGATCGAAATAGCCTTTAGATTCGGACAGCAGCGAGCAAGAGCTTGGAGGCCTTCATTTCCAATGTTTGCACAACCCTCAATGGTCAGATCCTTCAAATTAGGACAGCCCTTAGCAACAGCAAGCAAAGACTTATCAGTAATTGCAGGGCAGTGGCAAAGGTCAAGCTTCTCTAGCTGGTGACACCCATCAGCAATCTCACACAGACCTTCATCTCCAACAGAAGACGAATCCCACAATGAAAGAACCCTTAGAGAAGGGCATCCACGGGAAATGGCCCTGAGCCCAACATTAGTCGCTCCACAAGTGGAATTGCTTCCTCTAATAGAAAGCTTACCCAATCCTCCACGGCTTGCAGTTCCTACAGCAATAGCAGCAAGTCTAACATTTGTTGCTTTCTTCCCTTCCAAAATCCTAGAGAGGTATCCATCACCCTCAACATCTTGATCTTCAACCTTATAAACAACTCCACCCTTGTTGTTATTATTGATTTCATCTCTGTGGATGTTGCTTACAAGCGTAAGCCAGCGCTTGGAAACACAAGCGCAGGAACTCCTCTCTTGGCCTCCAGATAACCGTCTGAAGATTTCAAATAAGCATTCATCAGGGAGAATCTCAATTGATGGGTTCTTCTTCTCAACCCTTTCTCCAGAGAAAACAATGGGGGGAGTGATGCGGGACCTCTTGTGATAAGGAAAATATACATCCACATGGTGTCCAAGAGAGAAAAAGAGACTTGACTCCTTGGGGTTTGGGTAAATTGACCCCCCAGGGAAAAAATTATCACTTCCTGAAAACCAATATCAGGAGGGTTTATGAGAACAAAGCAATCTAGCAAAATACCATAAGGAAACCAGATTAAAGAACTTGACAGATATTTCCATTTAAATACAAGTTGTCAAGGATATTGTTGAGAGCATGCAGCTCTCAAAAACCACATCTCTACTAATATCATGTCCAACAAATATAAAGAAACAATAAGGATAAGATCCATGAACAAGAAGGAGCTCTGAATCCATAAAAAAACATAATTCCATCTCAGATATAGTCCTAAAGAACCATATATTTCAGAACAAACGATTACAAGTCATTCAAAATAGACTGATCTACAACCAGCACGCCTCTATAGCTTTCAAGTTGAAAGATGAGTAAAACCACTAACAGATTCAACTAAAAACTAACCAAGCTCTCCTCTAGAAGATCAAGCTATTCAATATATCAGATTTGTACAGGTCAACCCATGAGCCGAAAACTAATGACACACAAAAAAGGAAACAAAAAACAGATAAGTTCTAAGGAAACCTGATCTACTACTAGATTACTTCACTGCCCCACCAAGTCTTCACAAAAACCAACTAAATTTATTTCCCTATATCAACATGAATTCAAGTAACTCGCAACCAAGACTTCAAAACCAAATACCATTGAAAAACATGGTAACACCAAAACTGAAATATGTGTGTGTATATGTGTGTGTGAAAGCCATTAATCATCCATGATCTTTGATCAGTACACTAAGTTACCGAATGTACTCCCAAAATTTCTAAAATTTGTTCACAACAAAAAGGGTGTGATCCATAAACCAAAGTTCAACATAAACGAAAATCAAAGATACCCAAATAGAAAAAAAGCTGAATTTTAGCAAGAAGAGGTTACCACTAAAAGAAAATAGCTTTGACATGAGTACAACTCAAAAAACCCCGGGAGGTCAAATCTGCTTGAAAACAGGAATGCATGAGAAAGATTGAAGGTAGAAGGACGTGGAAACCCTATCAGATAGGGCAAAAAAAAAGGAGAGATAAAGGAAGTAAGAAAAGGAAAAGGAACGGAAGATAGTGAGGGAAGGGGAAAGGGGGTTGGTTTTATTAGGAAGAGGAGAGGGGTTAGGGTATGTGCGACAATGCACATGAGATGAAAGGAACCCAAATGCAATGAACTTGACCCCAATTTTTTGGGGTTTCGTTTCGTTGTTGATATTCTCTCTCTTCTTTCTCTCTCCCCCCTACCATTTCAATACCGCTAACCGCTTTTGCCGTTGCTGGTTTTCGATTCCCGCTTTGTTATCCTCCTGAGTGTTTGTTTGGACACTCGATTAAGCTAAGCTTTTATGTTGCCAGTAGAATCCAGTGTTAGAATAAGCTACTCTTAACTTTGCTATATGTCAATAATTCTAATTTTAACTCAAAAACTTAGTAGGGTAAAATAAACCCTAAATAATTTTAACCTAAAATGTTCAAATTTAAAATATCAAACCTAACAAACTGAAATCTCAAAATTGAATGACTTTCACGGATAATAATACAATTTTAAAATTGACTCAGGGTGATGTTGGTTCAATCGGGTCTTTTAGATTTGTTGAATCATCCATCATAATTCGCTTCAATTCTTGATTTCTCCATATTAATTTTTTAGATTTATTTTAATAAGATGAGTTTTTTTATACCTTTTAAATATTATTTGATAAATTTTCAAAATCTCTTTCATAAATATTTCTAAAAAATAATAATTTTTTAAGAACTTTTAAATTATTTTTACTGTTTCAAATATAAAATATTTATTTCCATATCATAAAAAATTAAAATTAATTATATATTAAATAAAAATAAATTTTAATTCAAGTTTCCATAAATTATCTAGATACCTTAATTTAAATCGATTTTCAATTTAGTCTATTTTTTTCTCAATCCTTATTCAATTTGGCTTCACCCAAACTAACTTCACCCCTCGAATTTTTTTGCCTTTTCGAAATATAAAAATAGGTTATAATTTTCAACATTAATTATCGGTTAAGCTAGGAAGAATAATGAAAATTGTATTGGAATGCATGTTGGCAATAAGATACAAAAATTTATAGTGATTTGGGCATATTTGATGGAGTGGGGGAAGCTTCTTAAATTTATTTTTGTTTTGGTGGGGTATAATACAAATCCCAAGTTAGCCATCCCCATGTTAGGTACATTCATCACCCATTTTCATTATCTTAGATTTAAATACATAGTAGTATGTATTTAAAACCCTAAAATAGTCGATTGAGCCTTAATTCGATTGACATAGATATTGTTGTTAATGTAGGATAACGTGTGTTTGAGTGCACTGAAACGCATTATCTTTTTATTTATGGTTTGAGAAGGAACTATGGGTAGTTATAGACATTGTGTCAAAAAGAACATGTATAATCAGAATCTATAATGAGGTTATTGAAGAAAAACCCAAAAACATAAATCTAATCTTAATTTGCTTAATCATTCAAGAGAAAAAAAAAATAATCAAATTACTTGGAATATTATACGTATCTAATTTGAATAGAAAAAGTTCAAGTCTCAATGTTGAACAAATTGACAAGTTCAAGACTTAACTTACATTCTTTAAATTTTAAATAATAATAATTAATTATTAACTACCACGTGAATGTCAGGTCATTAAAATCAACAAATGTTCACTTTTACATCTATTAATAATTGAAAAAAAGAAGAAGAAGAAGAAATGGTCAAATAGTGTCTAAGGAACACAAAACAAAGATAATTTTATCTAATAAAAGTGGAAAAATCCAAATTCAAAAAAAACAATTTTGTCTAAATAAAGTCCAAAAGCTCAAAGCCCAAAAATAATATGGCAACCAAAAACTCGAACCAAATTAGTTTAGTATGGTTTGGTAATAACTGGTTTCTTATGCCCACCGATTCAGAAAATGAGAAAAACGAACAAAATCCAACGAGTCTCACCCCTAAAAGAAGGCCTTATATATAATTGTATAGTTAAATTCTATCCCTATACTATAATTTGATCAATTTTAGTTTCTGTACTTTTCAAATTAGTCAATTTTAGTCTTGACTCAAACAACAACAGTTAAATCTTTTTGATTAAATTCAATTACTAGTCTTGTACTATGTGTACAGTTGTAGAATTAGTCCTTATTCTCCAATTGAATCATTCTAAGTCACTATTCGAATTTTGAAATTTCAATTTTAACGTAAATGACGGCTGTTAATCCATTAATTGAATTTTTAGTGAGTAATATGTGAAAATAACTAGCCGACATAGCATTACATATATGATAATATGTTTGCCATATCAGATTTTAGAAATAGCAAACCTTAAGTTAATAAATTTAATAATTACCGTTGCAAGAGGACTAAAAATTTAAAATTTAAAAAATAAAGAGATTAAAATTAATTTAATTAAAACATAAGGATTAAGTGCACAATTTTCTCAAAGTACAGGTTGTTGCCGCCTCAGTACAGATATATATGGTCTAAAGAGGAAAAAAGCAAACCTCACCATTAAAGCATGGTGTGGTGTAGGTCCCCTACGCCCCCCGGTTTTCAGTGTTAAGCCAAAGCCATCTTTATAGTCAAATTCCATGAATGCTTCCAAAGAGTGACTCATTAATCATTCCATCATGTTGAATCACATTTGTTTTATTTTCAATCATAATTATTATCACTACTAACACTAATCAGTTACAACAACAATAATATTAAAGCATATATTTTAAATGATATTATCTGAAACATTTAACACATGCATGACATGGTTCCATCATTCATTAGTCAAATTGCTTTAGTTGGATAATCACTCTCTGTCTCATTGTCTGGTTATCAAGAAATATCAGAAAAGAGACTATTTCACTGTCATGTTCGGCCAAATATTTATGGCATGGCCCCCTTCTAATCGGATCAGTCTTTTGCAACTTAAGAATGGACTTATTTTTGTTTCCCTGTGTGTATATGCATCCACAAATGACTGTATTTTTAATCACAGAGAAAAAGGGTCCAATAAACTGATAGAGAAATACTAGAATATTGCATCCCTTTTTTTTCTTTTGGATCATTGATATTAAATTTTCATCTCAATCCAAAAGGATTTGTAAACTATAGTACAAATAATATACAGTGGAAGAATCCAACGGATCCGGACGATCTCGATAAATTCCTGGAAAAATGTTTCCCTATGTTTTTTACATCATTCTGCTCAGTCATATAAGCCTTCTTGTTCCCAAACATCGTCTAGAAAATCCACCAAATCCTGTCAGTGAAACCGAACAAGACCTGAGGAACCATACAAGGCGGAAATGATGTTTTAAACAGGAAACGGTTTGGTCGGCAGTGAAAAACTTACAGAAAGTGGAAGTGGCTTCGGGAACGGCTTAGTGCTCCCATGCAAACTATCATCGACAGCATTCCAATTGCAACTGTAACTGTTACAAATATGAAATGCAAAACAATATCGTGTAAAAAGCTTGTCAATCAGGGTATTCTAGAGGATTTTTGCATTCTCTTTATCCCAATTAATCTTTTCTCTACTTTAAAATTATGAAAAACAATGAAAATTTCTAACCTTAACATGGATTCTCGAGGTTGTGTCCGCTTCTCAGACTTTTTATTTCCAACCCATTGTTGCCTTGTTTGGTTCCAAAGAAGAAGGCCTGCAAATTAAAAAATGCCATTGAGAAATTTTACTTTGATATGATTACCACAAAAAGAGGTTGATTGTGTAAGATATATGAACTTGCCATGATTTACAAATTCAGAAGGACGGCTAGTGCTGCCAGAAAGGTCAAGGGAATGACTTGATATGCTGATTGATGAAATGCTTCTTTGGGGCTTGAGTGGACTATTTTCGATTTCACATGCACTGCTACTCCAGAAATCTTCAGAAAAGCTAGATCTCTTCAATTTCCAGTGTTGAGTAGTTAGACCCTTAGATGGCTGAAAGCATCCAAGACAACCACTGCTCTGTTAAAAACCAGGATTAATCGCATGTATGATTGGAATCAACTATAACAACTCAATGCTGGGTCTTGTACAAGGAAAACAAAGCCATTAACTTGGCAACCATACATCTGAAATAAGCATATGAAACTGAGGTTCAAAATAATCAAAGAAAATGAAGCTTCAAAATGTGTGACATTGAACACATAATCAATTACAAAAAAGTTGCTATGTTTTGGCACTAAAAGCAACCGCAAGCCACAACTACCAGCATGTCAGGGATTAAATTTGTTTTGGCACTAAAAGTAAACCACAAGCCACAAGAACCAGCATGTCAAGGATTGAATTTGTTTGGGCACTAAAAGCAACCGCAAGCCACAAGTACCAGTCCAACCCCTTAACCTACAGCTTAATTGCAGAAACCTTATGAGCCCACAAACCGATATATATTGCCGAATCTACACGACATGTTGTACATATCTAACCACTATATTTTGCACATCCATATCCAATCATAGTAGATAAAAGAAACTGCCTCAAAATTGTAACTAGGCAGCACCGAAAAGCGCTTTGTACTTAGCCTTGAATGTTCCCACCAGGGGGAAGGTAAAGAGTATGTAAATAAGCTCTGAAAATACAACAAATGAACAACAAGGTTTCTTCCCAAAGCATCTCTCAGTCAGAGCCAATTAATAAGACCTATTATCTATATCTCGAAACAAAAACGCTTGTGTCATGCAATCAGCAACCCAGAACTTCAAGCAAAGAATGATCCAAAATCGAAAACTCACACATACATCTCATCTTATAGCTTATCACACAAGTAAGCACCAAAAAAAAAAAAAAACCCCAAAATCCCATACTAACAAAAGCAAACTTAAAAGGCTACACAAACAAAGCATTAAAACTCCCGTCTTATAATCCAAGAAGGCTAAGAGGAAGAGGACTGATGTGATATAAATATCCAACTCAAATAAACAATATAAGAAGAGATGAAGAAAAAAAAACTGACCCCATGGAGGCAAGAAGAGCAGAGATCCAACGTGGAAGGTAACCAGAAGATAGCATCTAAAATCCCCAAAGCAAAACCCTAATCCCAGAAAGGAGAAGACTAAAATTCCTGAGAGAACAATAATTAAAAATAAAAAAGTTAATAACTTCCCTTCCAATTCCTTTCTTCCCAACTGTTTCCCCTTTGATTCTTGGTAAGAAGAAACAAAGGAGAGAAAAGGGGTTTTCCAGGAATGAAAGAAAATGAAAATGAATACCTTGAAAACGGCATATTTAGAAATGGATATGGATATTTTACTGATACTGGAAACAGATTGATTTTGGCCTTCCTTCGGTCACTGATTCGACCAAAGGGCCTTTCTCTCTCTGTTTTCTAATTTTCCTTTTTTTTTTTTTTCTAAATTAATCTGTCTTCAAGTTTTTACTGAATTATAAATTGTTTGGGGGAAAAGAAAATAAAGGAAAAGAAAAAGCTGGATGGACTACGTCACTTACGGAAATGTGGGGTTGAGAGAACAATTAGGATTGAGACCATAGTAAATGTTGGTCCAATTAAATTCATTTTTTATTAATTTGTATGATAAAAGGTTTTATTAAGTTTTATTGGTTTCAATATTGTTGTTAATAGAGAAAGTATGAGTTCGAATGCGTTGAAGCACATTATACTTTTATTTATGGATTAGGAAAGGGTTATGAGTAATTTTAAGTATTATATCAAAAAGACTGGATATGATCGAACTTATAATGACATTGTTAAAAAAATAGTTTATTAAAAAAATAAGGCTTAATTTACGTTTTAATCTTTGAAATTTACATGTTTTATCATTTTGGTACTTAATTTTTTAAGCTCAATCCGATACCTAAAATATCATTACGTTACGTTATAATTTTTAGTCCATTTTTCTAATAGATGTTAAAAAAAAATGATAACCAATCAAACTGTGCCACCTGTATTTTATAAAAATATATATTTTATTACATATATTTATATATATATAAACTTTAAACTTTTATAAAATAAATAATCCCAACAAAATGCAAAAAGTTATAATTAAATATTTTAACTGGCGAGCTCCGCTCTTGCAATTGGGTCGTTGTGATTACGGGTTAGGTGTCTAATTGTCCAGGCGTTAATGATAGTATCTTGTACCTGAACCGATGGCTCACTTTTTCTAAGTAATGGGGAAGAGGACTGAAACATGCCAATGAAAGACTCTACTAAGAAAAAGATGTGTTGTCAATAACATAAAAGAGGTGGGATGGGCAGTTGGTCAGATCTCGTATGGATCTTGCATGGACGGTAGTTAGAGTCGGCGGCTCTTCTAGGTTCCCCCGTCTGGGATCCCCGAGCAAGAGGATCAAGTTGGCCCTTGCGAACAACTTGATGCACTATCTTCCTTCAACCCTTTGAGCGAAATGCGACTAAAGGAAGGAAAATCCATGGACCAATCCCATCATCTCCACCACGTAGGAACTACGAGATCACCCCAAAGACGCCTTGTAACACCCCTTACTCGTGTTCGACGCCGGAACAGAGTATGAGGCATTACCGAAGAGTATGAAACACTTACAGATTATTTAAACCATTTATCACTCAAATATCAAAATTGATTGTAAAAGTTCCTTTAACGAACCCTTGAAGTCCAAATCATGCATTGAGATTGGGTCGGGACTAAATTAGAATCGTATAATAATTTTTTTTTTAAATCCTTAAGTTTATCTCATTTACAAGAGTCCCACACCTGTGTGGCTCACATAGCCGTGCCTATAGGGCGTATAACTCTCTGACTTGCATCTGTGGAGAAACTTGAGTCACACGGCCTTAGTACACGCCTGTGTTACTTGGCCGTGTGGTAAAGTTAATTTTCATAAATCATGCTATTTTTCAAGCCATATTTCTCACTCATTTGATCTTTATTATTCACCCACTTTTAATACATACAAAAAACCAATTTAAGATATACAACTGAGCCTTATACTTATTACGATTTGTTAGTCGTACACTTCATATAAATAACAAGAAACGTATATGGGCTCAATTCTCATTAAATTTCTCTTGTACTTGTACTTTTTCATCCTATGTATTCATATAGCATATAACAATCGCACCTCTGTTTTTCATATACATTTTTATAACAATTTGTCTTGGTTTCAAACTACTTCATATTTGAGTTTTACTTATCCAATCATTTGAAACATCATCTTTATACATATAGTGCAATTGAGATGCAAAAATTCTATAATTATGAATGAACACATTTATCAAACACATTCCATGTTTTTATATATTATAGTCTCATATTTCCATGTACCATTTACCATCATTTCCTCGTATTTTTGACAAATACATGTAACAACTCATAATCATGCAATTCACTAACTCTTCCTGCCAATTGCAATTTAAATTGGCAACTCACTTATTGAGCCCAATTTCAATGTTCTCTAAAATCCATTAGGATGTATGTATCCATCAATAAATTCCATGTACAGATATCATCACCTCATATTTTCACATACATTTACTTTCCATATTATGAACTCAAATAACATACACAAGACATACCAATACATTCCAAGTACATTTTCATAATATTTCCTTATATCACATAATTCTATATAACACTTACCAACTTCGTCAAATTAGTGAACGTCTTACGGAATTGTTCTGCACCAGTATGCATTAAATTTCACTAATAATCACTGATGCCATAACATAGCTATGGTCTTACACGGAAATCACTTGTCACTTGTAGCCGAAGCTACCTTTTTTTTCACTGATCAGGTAGTCGGAGCTACCACTTTTCACTGATCAGGTAGCCGAAACTACCACTTTTCACTTGATCAGGTAGCCGGAGCTACCACTTTTCACTGATCAGGTAGCCGGAGCTACCACTTTTCACTGATCAGGTAGCAGGAGCTACCACTTTTCACTTGATCAGGTAGCCGGAGCTACCACTTTTCACTGATCAGGTAGCCGGAGCTACCACTTTTCACTGATCAGGTAGCAGGAGCTACCACTTTTCACTTGATCAGGTAGCCGGAGCTACCACTTTTCACTGATCAGGTAGCAGGAGCTACCATTTTTCACTTGATCAGGTAGCCGGAGCTACCACTTTTCACTGATCAGGTAGCCGAAACTACCACTTTTCACTTTCACTTGTCCTTGATCAGATAAGTGTAGCCGAAGCTATCACTTATCACTTGTTGCCATGGTTCAACCATTGTATTTTCCGTCAATTCATGTTGTCACTGAACTGAAATGCTCAATTTGATCATCAATACATATGAAACAACACATCATAAAATTCATAAAATTAACAAATGATCACTAAAATTTAGCCATATAAACTCACAAGTTCAATTTTTGTATTATAACGATAATCATAATTTCATAATAAATATTCCAAATAAAACATTATATCAATTATAATCGAGCACGTAATCAATTTATACACAAGTCATTCATATATTATTTTCCTTCCTCCTCCTCTCCATCCACATCCTTAGTATAAACAACACACTTGTAAGTAACATTTTCTATAATTTTCACTATTTACTCATGTGAATGTTCAAGCTGTCCATCTGTGTTATATTCACTAAATTATTTTTATCTCGAGCTACAGAGCTCTAAATTTCAAACTGTTAATTTTCTTTGAAACTAGACTCAATATCTTCTTACCATAATTTTTCCAGAATTTTTGGTGTAGCCAATTAGTACAGTTTATTAGTTAAGTTCTCTCCTGTTACACAGTCCTACTGCTCTGACCTCTCTTCACTAAAAATCAATTATCTCATAGTACGGTTTTCATATAGTGTTTATGATTATTTCTAATGAAAATAGACTCACTAAGGAATACAAACATATAAATTATAACTCATAATTCTTTTTGTACAATTTTTAGTGAATTTCTAAAGTAAGAACAGGGGATCACGAAGTTGTTCTAAACTAGTCTTACAAAAATTTAAATATCTCAATGTGTAGACTTCCTTTACCTGCTTTGTTTCTTTTATATGAAAATAGACTCAACAGGCTTTAATTCTATATCTTACTCAGCTTCTAATTCGATTTATACAATTTTTGGTGATTTTTCAAACTTAGACAACTGTTGCTGTCCAAAACTGCTTTAGTATAACATGTTGATTTCTATTTTGTCCCAAATTCCACATTTCATACAATTCAATCCTTGCTCAATTAACCCCTCAATTTAGCTAATTTTCTCATTTAATACTTTTCTCTATCATTTTAAACTACTTCATAATCTTTGAAAATCAGAATTTTAACTCTAGGCCTTAATTTCAACTCTTTCACAATTAGGTCCTAAAATCAATTTCCATCAATTTTACTCAATAAAATCATCATATAACAAAATTAAAGCTTCAATTCAATATTTATTCATCATATTCTTCCAGCACTAATCCACATCAACTTTAAAAATTAGCTATAGAATCAAAAACTAATGACATAGTAAGTTGGATCTAATTGTAAAAGTCCAAAAACATAGAAATTTCAAGGAGAAAGTAAGAATTAAACTTACATGAAGCTTGAGTATGAAAACCAGCTTGAAACTCTCTCCCATGGCTGTTTTTCAGCTGAAGAAAATGAAGAGAAATGAAGAGAAATCTAGATAATTCCAATTTGGTCCCATACTTATTTAACTAATTTTGGCAAATTTCCAATTTTACCCTTATTTCATCCATTTCCTGATTTTTCTCAGCTATTGCCGCCCAAAATATCTCCTTTGGGCTTATTTTCACTTTAGGTCCTTCCTCATTTGACAATTAGGCTATTTAATCCTTTTTGTAACTTTTATACACTTTTTATTTTAGTCCTTTTTATTTAATTAACCACCCAAACGTCAAAATTTTCTAACGAAATTTTAATACTACCTTATTGACATTCCTTAAATATTCATAAAAATATTTATGACTCGGTTTATAACACCGAGATCTCGATACCTCTTTTTCTCGATTTCTTGACCAAATAAATCTTTATAAAACACAATTTATTATTTTAAAAACATTTTAAAAGCTACATTTGACTCGTAAATATTAAATAAATATAATCTACGAGTCCATTTCTCAGATTTGGTGGTCTCGAACCATTATTTTTGACATCACTGAAATTTGGGCTATTACACGCCTTCGGTGTCCAAGGGTCGCTGACCGACCGTAGAACCCTATTCAATAAGGGGAATGCATTAGATGTCCATTTTCAGGTTGGGCAGTAAGGGTCGGAGAAAGGCAATCACTCATTCTTAAAACCAACATTCTTAATACCAAAAAGTCAGAGGGAGGAAAGCTCGCCGCCGTTCCTGGTTTTCCTGTAGCAGGATCCTCCGAAACCAGGAGAATCCTTAGTTAGAATGGGATCTCCATTCACTTTTGTTGCTTCCCTCCCCAATCAACGTAAACCCATGACAACTATTGGTCGCGCTGATAAAGAGAACGGAAAAGACTTAAACATCAAAGGGAAAATGTGTGTCAATAATGAGATTAGATTAAGGATTTGACTAAGAATTTTCTTTGTTTTGATTGGTTAAGGTTGGTTCAGTAATGTTTACTTGGCTAAATTGTTGGGTTCTAGTCTTGGGGCAATTAATCTTTATATTTTTCCAATCACTTAAGCTTCCTTTGGATGACCAGTTAGCTCAATTTCAGTGTGTTTAAACCACTTTTTTAATTTAATCTCATTGATGAGGTGTTTGGATAATACTCCAATTGCCCAATGGACTTATTCTCACTGTGTTGCACCTCCAGTTGATCACTGATGGTTTTTGCTTCAGTGCACTCAACACAGCCCTTTTTTCTAATTTTACCCATGGCCCTTTCTATTTTTTTAACGTTTTCTTTCCCTTTTAATGTCTAAAGTTGAAAAGCCCAAGCAATTTATCTCTAGAATAGGTTGGATAAATACTTATATTATAAAATAAATTAATAAATATTATAATTTATAGGATAATAATTAAATAATAATTGAGGTATTTTAATGTTATAACTATCATCTAAATAAATACAAATATGATAATTTATAGTATAATAAATAAAATATAGATACATTTTAATATTTTATTAAATGAATTTATAAATTCACATATTTTAATAATTTTATAAAAGTAAAATAATTTAAAAAACTTTTGATATATATCAATTCTAATCTGATGTCATTTTATATTCTCACTTTAGCGCTATAGCTGCGTTTGAATCCAAACACACACTCCACCGCTGTTTCTAATCTCACCGCTACAGTAACTAATCTCACCGCCACCGCTGTTTTTAATCTCACCGAAAGTAAACACACTGCCAATCCAAACTAAGCCTTACACTATTAGTATTTCTACGGTCCCTTTCCCTAATTTTTTTTCAATTGTTTTTCCTTTGATGGCTAAAATTTGTCTTCAATTTGGGTAAGGGGTTTTGACATTCCCGTTTCTCTTGTTATCAAAGTGGGAGAAGAGCGCTACGAAAAAAGCCATAGTTTCATTAGGTCTTCCGTGGTTTTCATTAGACTTATTAAGAAATTGAATTTAGGAAAATTAATAGTTGATAATATAATATTTATTTTCAATAAAAATGAATTTAAGTTAAAATTATATTATGAAATGAAAAAACAAAGATAGGCTAATTTGATTGGCCACTAATTTTTTTAAAAAAATCTGTTAAATAAATGGGTTAAAAACTATAATAAAATGATACTTTAGGTACCAAATTGTGTCAAAAGAAATTTAGGTACCAAAGTGGGAAAATTAGGAATCTTCAAAGGCTAAATGTGAATTAAGCCAAAAAAGCAAAGGCATAATGACTTTTTTGGCCTCAAACTTTTAAAAAATGCATTTTAGCATTCTATTTAAATTTTCGCCTTTCTAAACTCTTAAACTTTAATTGTTTGCCAAATCACCCTAAATTTGATGGAAAAATGTCAGTTAACCTTTTTAACATGACATACACGTGGATTGCCATATGAATGTCACATCAACAATTAATTGATTTTTTAATTTTTAATTTTTTAAAAGTTTTATTAAAAATATTGAAAATATTTTTTTATATTTTTAATTTGTTTAAAAAGTAATTAATTACTAATGTGGCATATATGTGTACCGCCACGTGGATGCCACATCATCAAAGTTAACGAACATTAACTTTCTCATCCATTTTTGGGCGATTTAACAAAGAATGAGAGTTTAATGGCTAAAAGAGGCTAAAAATTAATCAGAATGCTAAAATAACATTTTACATAAAGTTGGAAGGCCAAATAAATCATTTTACCAAATTAATCCTATAGTGGACATCACCCTCTAAGGTTAATACAATACTTCAATATTTGTACACCCAAATAAAGAATGTGGAATACAACTGATATTATTCTTCTCAAAAGTATTCAAACAAATAGATCGGAAACTAAAGCTGAAAACTTGGTAATAGTTTTGACCGAAAAAGCTTTCTGAACAGAAAACGGGCGAGCTAAGAAAGGCAATAAAGAGATTGTTGTTTGCTTGTTGTTGTGAAAAATGAGAAGAATGACCTGCCATTTATATTGTTTTTTGAAGGGATTAAATGGTAAAATTGTAGTGTCAATTTTCAAAAATAGCAGAGAATTTTCCTCAACTGAAAATATTCTGCAACAGTCAATAAGATTTCTAATAAAGGGAACAAAAATTTTATTCAAAAAAAACACGCGTGGTACATGTCATATTCACAAGCACGAATTGGGTCAAGCAACAACATCGACAAGCATATGTTAAGCTTTTAGCCCTTAATTACTAAATGAATATAAAATGCAAGACTATATTTAAATCCTCTTAGAAGCCTTTCCTCAACCAATGTGGGATTACCCACTTTACATTACCAACAAAGGCGGCATTGGGTTATTTTGCCAAAGAGAAAAGACAAAAAAAAAAAAAAAAACCAACAACCGTGGTCATTGAGCTGAGTTGCTCATAGACATGTCAAGATGGCAAGGGAAGGGTAAAAGTTAGGAGGGATCAAAAAAGACATGAGCCCGAATATGAGGTAAAATTAGGGGAAGGCAATTTTCAATTTTAGTAAAAAGATTTTACCCATTTGTTTTTTTCAGTTTTGGTTTAGTTTGGTGGGGGAAGGTTGGTTGGTTTAGACCTTGGTTTAATCGATTAATTCACTTGATTAAAGATCTTTGAATCTTGAAATCGAAACAATTTATCTTGTATTATTCAAAAAATATATTTTTTAATAATATATAATAAATATATAACTATAACAACCTGAATCAAAGTGAATTTGGTTTGAACGATTATTTCAATTAAAATTGATCCCAAAAAGTTTATTTCAATTAAAATAAAAGGGTAAATTACACCAACAATTACTCAACTTTGGAGTAGTTGACAACTCAGTCACATTGTTTTCATTTCAGTAACTTAATTTTAGAAAAATAACAAAATAGTCACTAACGTTATCAAAAAGTGACAAATCAATCACTTATTAACATTTTTCATTACTGTCTTAATGGAACTGCTGATGTGGCTAGTTAACTTGCCACGTTGGACAAGTAGTCAAAGGGTCAAATAGAGAAGAGAAGGTAATTGGTTAAGGGTAAAAAGAAAAATAAGAGAAATGGAGAAGAAGAAGAAGAAAAGGAAAAAAAGGAGAAGAAAGGAAAATGTAAGGAGCTTATCTCCATTGCAAAAAACATACCATAGAATCTGGAGCTATTTTTGTAAGAGAAAGCCACGTTGGACAAGTATCCAAGTACCTTTGAATAACTTGGAGCTTATCTCCACCAGTTTGTGAAAGAGTAGATAAATACATGCAAACAAAACATACATGTGGTTAAAAAACAACTGTAAGAAAAACAAGGAAAAAAAACTTGATTTGCTGGTTGAATAAGTCCCTTATTGCTTGTTTTCTTCTAATGATCTTTTATGGAGATGGACTTCACCAAACTTTCCTTCATGCCTTCGTTACTGGCAAAAACTGGCATAGACTCCTCAGATGTGGCAACTTGGACAGAGGATACAGAGTTAGATGGTAGGCTTTCATCCAAGTTAGTTCCTGGAACCACCTTGGAATGTTTAGCTACAGCTGATAATGACTTGGATGTTAAATATTCAATTCTGGGTTTTGGCTGCTGTACAGTGCTCCCCCGGCAAGCATCCAAGTCCCTTTGAGCTTGAGATAAGCTAATATCGCTAGCTGGAATTGAAGGTTTGAGGGACCTAACATTTTTAATAGTAGGTAAGCTACTTGACAACAAGGCATTTGCAACATTTCTCCAATAGAAACAGTGGCTAGCTTAATCTTAACTTGTATCGAACTACTGTTCTTTAAAGCCCCAAAAGCTGAAGTTTTTTTTTTAATTGATATAGATAATGATTGAAAATACAGTTGACATAAAAAGTGAGAAAAGGTTTGAGGAGAGAAATAATAATAAAGCAACACAATGAATTTGAGTTCAGGAGTCAAATGGGATGCGAAGTTGAACCAACACAGACTAGTGACTGAATCTTCAAAAATTAGATGAGAGAAAGTTGATTATAGAATGGAGGATAAACGTGGGGGATAGGGATGATAATTTGTTACCTTTGGAGTTTGGAGGACTCATTTGCAAAGATGCAGTATGGGATTGATTTGAAAATTAGAGGCATCTCCATTTTTTCTCTTCTCCTTTTGTTGTACTGCATAAACCCTAAATTGGTGCTAAATGGGTTGTTAAAATTGGTGCTAACCGGCTAGCTGGACGGTTAATGCCACCAAGCAATCCGTCATCTATCATGTCACATTGCCGTTACGTCTGTAAAGGAAAACGGTTAAAAGGACTGTTTTATTATTTTTCTAAAGTTAGGTGATTGAAATGAAATCAAAGTGACTGATTTGTCAACTACCCAAAATTGAGTGACTATTGGTGTAATTTACCCTAAAATAAGTTGTTCCCCGGTTAAATAAACTTTTTGGGCCAAAATTGGGTTACGCAGAGTGGCTGAAAATGGTAAAATAATTAGATAAGCTATGGCATTTTCGGGAACAAAAACTTTTCGCTGTTTATAAAACAGATCAGTCGTCGAGCTCGCAGCCTCTATTTCTCCCTCTCTTCGATGCTCTTTGTTTAAAAATTTTCAAATTTAATTTTTGCATATTAAGATCTAACCTTTTCATTTGCAGACGCACTCTCAGATCCCAGCTCTAGAACTTCAATTCTCTCCCTAAAGTAAATCTCCCAAATCTCTCTGTTTTTTTTTTTGTTTGAAAACCCTAAAACACTAATTGTTTCGAGTTGCTATCCTATTTAAAACCCTAATATTTTCTGCTTGATGTAGAGTTTGTAGACAAATGGGAGAAACAAGAGACAACGATGCCTACGAGGAAGAGCTCCTCGATTACGAGGAAGAAGAAGAGAAAGCCACTGACTCCGTCACTGCTAAAGTCAATGGCGAGGCCGGCAAGAAGTGAGCTTGACTTTTTTTATATTTTTATCTATTCAATTTAGTTTTTTTTTTAAATTAAGATATTTCTTAGTTTATGAAAAAATATTGATTGTCCTCTGGTAGGAGAAAAGGGGGGGGGGGGACACTGGATAAATAGGAATAATTTTGCCAGAAATGATTTAAATTTTCTTTTGTGTATGGTGCTAAATAATTCTTTGCGAATAATTTTGATACAATTTTGTCTTTTTGAAAGCAAGTCTAATTTTGTCTTTTTATTTGTCTTTGCAGGGGCTATGTTGGGATTCACAGTTCTGGATTCAGAGACTTCCTTTTGAAACCAGAGCTTCTTCGGGCCATTGTCGATTCTGGATTCGAGCACCCTTCAGAAGGCAAATTTCTTACTCTTTTCATTTCTTTCTCTCACACACATATTACATAAATGTATACAGTTCTGTCCCTGAAAGCCACAAATTTAAGTTAAATTTCATATATGGCTTGTTCATTAGAGTTTATGAAGTTATGTTATGATTCTCCAAGCTTGGGACTTGTATGTAAATTTTTGCGTATGCTCTTCCTTTTTGTATGTTTAATGGGGGCCTTTTCTTTTGTTCAGTCTAAAATTTTTGTTTGATGCATTGTTTTTACAGGTAAAATACCACTACCATAAAGTTTCAATTAAAAGGACCACTGAGATTATATTTACTTACCTCGGATTCCTTAGAATACAATTTGATTTGGTTCTTCGGCAGTGCAACATGAATGTATTCCCCAAGCTATACTGGGTATGGATGTTATTTGCCAAGCTAAATCAGGAATGGGGAAGACTGCAGTTTTTGTTTTATCTTCATTACAGCAAATTGAACCAAGTCCTGGGCAAGTTATTGCCCTCGTTTTATGCCATACAAGGGAGTTAGCTTACCAGGTAGGAACTTGTTCTACATTTTTATGGAAGCTTTCTGGCCATAAAATTATCCTTTTTTATTCTTGAAGCTATATCATAAATGATATATTTCATCTCATTTTAGCCATCTCTTTAACCTCTAGATTTGTCATGAGTTCGAGAGGTTCAGTACTTATCTGCCTGATATCAAGGTTGCTGTCTTCTATGGTGGTGTCAACATCAAAGTTCACAAAGATTTGCTGAAAAATGAATGCCCTCACATTGTTGTTGGGACCCCTGGAAGGATTTTGGCTCTGACCAGAGACAAGGACCTTTCTTTGAAGAATGTTAGGCATTTCATTCTCGATGAATGTGACAAGATGCTGGAATCACTTGGTATGGCTTCCCTCACTTGAAGCTGGATAAGTGTATATAAGTTTTTAAGTTTTTGTTATTGCCTCTGGTATTTATTCTGCTTACCTTCTGTAGACATGAGGAGAGACGTGCAGGAGATTTTCAAGTTGACCCCTCATGATAAGCAAGTTATGATGTTTTCAGCCACACTCAGCAAAGAAATACGCCCGGTTTGCAAGAAATTCATGCAAGATGTAATGTCCCATGGCCAATACTACTTGAATTTAGAAGTATCTTTTTAATTTATACGCAACTTTCTCAGAGAGTTCTTAAAATTTTACATCTGGTGGCTCCATCACTGCATACTTGCCATTGGTTTTGCTCAGATGCAGTGGCTTCAGCTAGTCATTTATGGGTTTTGCAGATTGAAGTCCTAGGCTTTCAGTCTTTAGGTTTTCATGGTGGTGTAGTGTATTTGTGTGAGCTGGTTGTTACCTTGGCTTAAATTTTTAGTTGTTTTCTATTTATGCTATAGGTTTGGGCCTTTAGAGTAAGACTTGGGTAGTAAAGGAGGGTTGCGAATTTCCTTGCTTGGGGGGCGGTGTAATAATGTAATAGAATCTTTGTTTTTGAGGGAGAATAGCACTTGTTGTGACTAAGTAACAATCTGCGAGGAGGCAAGGCAAATGGACTGGAATCTCAATTCAAGCGATCTGCATCCAAAATTCATTTCGCACTGGATTCCATTTGCTTGAAGAAGCTACCTAATATGATTTACTGTGACATTTCTTCCTTTCAGCCTATGGAAATTTACGTTGACGACGAGGCCAAGTTGACCCTTCATGGTCTTGTGCAGGTATGTTCCACTAAGCTGGCTTGTTTACACCCCCTCATTTGTTTGTTTTAATCTAATTACCAAAATGATTTCTATCACAGCACTACATCAAATTGAGTGAACTGGAGAAAAACCGCAAGTTGAATGACCTCCTTGATGCGTTGGACTTCAATCAAGTTGTTATCTTTGTCAAAAGTGTGAGCCGAGCAGCTGAGTTGAACAAGTTACTTGTGGAGTGCAATTTTCCTTCCATATGCATCCACTCTGGCATGTCTCAGGAAGAAAGGTTTGTACATATCATGCATCAATCTTGCTACCTTGACTTGTGTACTTTATATTCTTGTAAAGCAGGTGACTTCAGGGCCTTTTCTTGTATAACGAACCCTGTTTAAGGTTTTCAGGGCAGTCTTTTCTTAATGTATTGGTGGTTCAGTTGTTGAATTTGTGTATTCTGCTAAGGTGGATGCTGTAGATCAGAACTGTGGAATATGTATTTACTTTATTTCCTGTTTTGTTAATGTTCCTTGCATAAATATGATGTTTGGTTTGTCTTTTCCAATCATATTTGGTTGATGAAGAAGTATATAACCTTACCCTTGGTTGTAATTCTAATTGATGATATATAGGTTAACTCGCTACAAGGGTTTCAAGGAGGGGCATAAAAGAATTCTTGTGGCAACAGATTTGGTTGGAAGGGGAATCGACATTGAACGAGTTAACATTGTCATCAACTATGACATGCCAGATTCTGCTGATACATACCTGCACAGGGTAGGGTTTGTTTCAATTGCATTCCAGTCTTCTTTTTTCTGCACATGCTGACTGATGTTTCTTTGTTCATTGGTGGTAGGTTGGTAGAGCTGGACGGTTTGGCACCAAGGGTCTTGCAATTACATTTGTTTCATCCGCTTCAGATTCTGATGTGCTCAATCAGGTTTGGGTCTGAACTTCCAAACATTGTTTTGTCCCATTATTTGTCATCCTCTGACCAATTTTACTCAAATCTGCTGCAGGTCCAAGAGAGGTTTGAGGTTGATATAAAGGAGCTTCCTGAGCAGATTGATACATCTACGTACAGTATGTTCCTTTTTATGCCTTCCATCTGCTTTTGATATAAGTAGTAAAACATTTATTTCTTGTAAATGATTTAAATGCATGATTGGAATGCTCGAAATCACCTTTTGTTGACAATTGTGTGTGTTGTTGTACTCATTGCCACCAGCCTTAATAAAAAATTTCTAATGCTGAACAATTTGTTTATGTAGTGCCATCATAAATGAAGGTTCATTCAACAATACCAGTCTCGGGCCCCAAATCATGAATCGGTTAGTGTGGTTGCGGATGTGTATCTGTTTGTAAACTAATGTGTAACGCTTTTTAAATCAGTTGCTTGGGAGGGAGCGGCAGATGCACTATCACGTGGTTTTGAACTGCTGCTTAAAAGAGTATTGTAGCCTTATAAAAACTCAATTGAGGATTTAGCTATATCAATAGGTAAAACTTCCCTTTTAAGGACATTTGTTTTTTCACAATTCTTTGGAGTTGCATGTTATATTATCTTTTATATTGAATTTGGAGCATGACCTCTTAAATCTGATTTTTGGTCAAATATTTGAGCCATGATTTACTCATTTAAGGTTTAGATTTTATTGTGTGTTGTGGTTGTTTCTTCACGCATTTCCTTATCTTGTTGTACGTAGCGGTCTGTGGTGTAACTTACCCAGGGTTTCATTGAAGTTGTGCTAATGATGAAGGCCATCATTTGCATGGACAGCGACTGATTTGTGTATTAATTATTTTCCCGGTAAAATAAAAAGATGGTTAAAATAATTGTTTGTCAATTATGATTCATATTATTTTTGTATTAAATTTATTTAAATGATTAAGCTTGGATTGTTTATTAGATTTATCAATTGAGTGATTTTAGGTCGGAATAATTTGGATTGGGTTTTAAGGTAAACATTGATTTTCTGGAAGGTTTTGTTGGATCAGACAGTGAGGTTCAACCATTAACTATAGAGTTGAGCTCCACACTGCAAGCCATTTCTGTAGACATTGTTTGAATGAATACAAGCATCCTATGAAGACAATGCCACCCATTCGATCTGTGAAGATGCTTTATCTCGAAACCTCTCAGTTTCTTAGGGGCGTTAATTGCATGAACCAAAGGCAATTGATCGCATGTGATTGGCCAAGACATGTGTTCTTAGCCTTTGTTAATTATGGTCTTACAATCTACATTGGGTATGCACCAACTTGATGTCTGTAGATTTTGGATCTTTTAAGCCACCGATTCTTTCGGGCTTGAAGCTTATGTTTGGTGGTATAACAAAGGTGGAGAATGCATTGCTATTGATTTCTACCCGTCTTTAAATCTTTGATTGTTTAATCTCTCATTAATCGAGTTCTAATTTTTTTATAAGGTTAAATTATTATGAGGTTTATCTTTTTACACTTTTATATAAAATCATAAAAACCCACGTAATGAGATTTGAAAACAACACTTCAATATTTTTTTTTTTAAAATTTCAGCTTTATCATTCGTATGTAAACTTTTAATATATATATATATCTACATAATTATTCACACACATACGTAATAATACATTGTATTTTGTTAAAAAAATTACAAGATGAATTTTTATTTCTTTTATCTCATTTTAAAAATACAAAATTTAAGTTAATCTTTTAAATGTCCATAAAAAAAACTCATTAAATAACATAAAAAAAAAAGAGTAGATCTAGCCTTTGATATGCTTCCATCATCTTCCCCCACTATCTCCTCCATTTCCTTCTTCGATCTTGACACTGAGGTAAATTTTTTAAATACCCATGTTTTGATTTTTGTTTTTCAGTTTAATCCTTTGTTCGTGCAAATTCTTTTTTGTGTGTGAACGAAATCGATACGTTCGTTTTTCCATGATAGAAGCACTACATTAGGTACTTCAATGGGTGTGAGTTTTCCGATCATTACTCTTCAAGCTCTAACATGACACAATTACCACAAAACACTATCGATAAATGTTGGGTCTTCTACGACGAAACCCAATAAGAGAAGGGCATTGATGTCGACATTTGGGTCAAAACGTTTAGGTAGGTGGTGGAGGAAGTGGTGGACGATGACCTGGAAGCCGATAATTCATTGGATATGAATTTGGATAAAAAAATTAACTTTAAATTTTGTGATTTTCAAAGGGATTAAAAGAACAAGTTTTGATTGTCATTTTGCATTTTTTACAACAGAATGTTAGGTGAAAAAAAATGTTGACATGGTAGATTTATTCAGAAATCCATTAATGAGATAACATTGATTATTTTGAACAATTTTTCTATCAATAATGACTATATTAAAAAGAATTTAGAACGATTGAAATAGAAATGACTTTATTTTAGAGTAGTTAACGGATAGTTTATCCTTTGATTTGGGCTTTCTTGCTTTGTAAGCAATAATTTTTGTAGGAAAGAAACATGGAAAAGGCCCAAGAAGAAATGGTCTATTCAATCCACCCACAAAAAAGCAACAAAACCAAGCGAAAGGTACCCATATGATCTAATATGTTTTCGCCATACATTCACAAAAACCAATTCTATATTTTCATTTCATTGTTCACTCCCCCACTTCCCCACAATCCGCTCTGACCCCTTCCTCCTCTTCTTCCTCTTCATTCACCATTTCCCTCATCTCTCGATCTTCCCAGAAACCAGAAAGAAACAACAGCACAACACAACAATGGGCAAAGGTGGTTCTTTGAGCGACAATGTCATCAAGAACATCATCCTCTCTTACACCTACGTCTGCATTTGGATATTCCTCAGCTTCACCGTCATCGTTTACAATAAATACATCCTCGATAAGAAGCTTTACAATTGGCCTTTCCCAATCTCCCTCACCATGATCCACATGTCCTTTTGTGCCACCCTCGCTTTCCTCCTCATCAAAGTCTTCAAATTTGTCGAGCCTGTTTCCATGTCTCGTGAGCTTTACCTATCCTCCGTTGTTCCCATTGGTGCTCTTTATTCTCTCAGCCTCTGGCTTTCCAATTCCGCCTACATATATTTGTCTGTTTCCTTCATTCAAATGCTCAAGGCCCTTATGCCGGTGGCTGTTTATTCTATTGGGGTTCTCTTCAAAAAAGAGACCTTTAAGACTGATACCATGGTTAACATGATTTCCATCTCTTTCGGGGTCGCCATTGCTGCTTATGGGGAAGCTAGATTTGATTCATGGGGTGTGATGTTGCAGTTGGGAGCCGTTGCTTTCGAGGCTACCAGGTTGGTTATGATCCAAATCTTGCTTACTTCTAAAGGGATCACCTTGAATCCCATTACGTCTCTGTATTACGTTGCCCCATGCTGTTTGGTTTTCTTGTTGGTGCCATGGATTTTTGTTGAGTACCCAGTTTTGAAAGACACGTCGAGCTTCGATTTCGATTTCGTCATTTTCGGAACCAATTCGTTCTGCGCTTTTGCTCTGAATCTAGCTGTTTTCCTTCTCGTTGGAAAAACATCTGCTTTGACCATGAATGTAGCTGGGGTTGTTAAGGACTGGTTATTAATTGCATTCTCATGGTCTGTCATTAAGGATACCGTCACACCCATCAACTTATTTGGTTATGGAGTTGCATTTTTGGGTGTTGCTTACTATAACCATGCCAAGTTACAGGCTTTGAAGGCTAAAGAAGCAGAGAAGAAAGTTGGACAGGCTGATGAGGAAGGTGAGAGGTTGATTGAGGAAAGGCAAGGTGAGGGATCTGTTAAGTGAAACTAAACAATCCCATAATTTAGAAACAAATGGGGCATTTGATTTTTTTAGGATATGAAATATGGGAAGTGAGGTTGCAAAATAAGGACTAAAGGGAGATAGAGGTGTGGATGGATGACAATCAAAAGGGTGTTTTTCTAATGGGCAAAAAGGACAGGATAAAGATTTCTTTTGCTCTTTTGGCTGCATTTGAGTTATGGGGTATGCTGCTCTTAGGTCTCCGTTTCCATAAGCTAGTTATTATGGCAATTTTCTTTAGTAATATAAACTATCAAGGGTTTGAGATTCACATCTGTTGCTTATTGCATCCATTAATATATGTTAGGAGAGGAAGAAGAATCTCAAAATCCCTGTATTTTGTTTTTATTTATTTGTTTATTTATTTATTTTTTTGTCTCTTCTGCTTTCAGATGTTGACAAAATGTTTCTGTAAGTACTCCTTCCATTGTTGGAGTTTTTATTCTTATTTATTGATATATGTTTCTTTCTTCTCATCTGGTTTCTTTGTTTTGCTTTTATAGTAATGTGATGTTGGCATGTCCAGACATAGGCATGGAATATTACCCTTGAAATACACGAAAAACTCGAACATACCCATGTTGTACATATTCTCGTATTAAACATTCACACTTGAGTCCAAGAATTCGATAAAGACAGATTTCTTCCTAGAATTTGATCCTAGATATGAGTTAACAGTTTCAAATAGAATGAAAATCAAACATGATATAAAGCTATTGTGTTGAAAATCATGGACAAAATAGCATTTGGATTCAGGATATATATATATATATATAACTATAGGTTTTTATATTCAGATTGATGAGATCTTCCCTGCTGAGAAATTGGCATTATATTCCTATTATAAAAGACTTTTTCTCCTTCAGGTAGCTTTCCAGGTTGCCTTATTGATTTTCCCCATTTTGTTTATTGAGGGAATCTATTTGCATGTGGTTGGTAGGATAATCTATACATGTGTATATATATAATATATATAAAATATAATCCTTTCTCACCTCTGTAAAGCTTGTGCACTTAGAAAATGCCTGATCTTGTCATTGTGGAAAGTGGAAATCCATCTCAAATTTAAGGAAAAAAGAAGGCGGCGGCATTGGATACCAAAAAAAGTGTTCCCTACTTCCCCTGATGTTGGGACTACCAGTCCAATATTCCTAAGTTGGATAAGATTAGACATTTCATGTCTAATTTTTTTGTCTTCATCTTCATTTTTATCAATGACAAATACAAATAAAATACGCGTATTAAGCGTGTTATGTTATGTCCGTATCGTATTTTGATATGATAGTTAAAGTGAGCTTTCTATATCAGAATTTATCCCAAACTAGTTATTGTTCTATTCCAACTTTTATAATGATTTGACCTGGTGGTGATGCATTTACCACTTTAAAAGACTGATGTAGCATAAACTTTGTTATTGCTGAAGGAGAACCATTTAGCCAGTTGTAGAAACTAGGAATCATACATGTCCATAGATCCAAGTTATACAAAAATGTTCTTCACTTGCTTCGTTTTCCAAATGATGGAGAATCAAAACATGACAGAGACACTTAAAAAAGGAACAGGAAATCCAAGGGATTTGTGTTACTCTTAGTGCAATCAATGAACTTATTAAGATGTGGGTTGAAACAAGTTATGAATATGTCAGAAAATGACAAATTGCAGTGGAAATGTTTTATTTCTTGCATCTTAAACCAAAAGGAAAACCATGTTACAGACAAGAGCTTAAAGTTCCCATATTGCAGAAACTTTGCTAGCTATATATATATATATATATATATATATATAGTAATAATTTGGTTATTAAAGAAGATTTCAAGTAGCATTCAGTGTGGAAAACTAGCATTTCTCCTCGATCGTTGATTCGTTAACAACGATCTCCATTTTGGGAGCTTGTTTAACTGTTTTCTTCCTGAACCATGCTGCAGAAAGAAGGAATAATCCAAAGTTAAAGAAGCTTAATGCAGCTAGGAGCCCATAGAAACAATCTAATCTTCCTTTGTTTATGTGTTCTCCCAACCATCCTTGTTTGTCGCTGCTTCCGGTTGTGGCCTTCACAATGGAAACTAGCAAGCTACTAAAGAAGAAACCGAGTGAAAGAGTGGTGAGGAAGAGGCCAGTGCTCATTGTTTTCATTCCTTTTGGGGATTGAGTGATGAAGAAATCCAGTTGACCAGTGTATATAAATCCTTCTCCTGCACCCACCAAGAAGAATTGTGGAATCAGGTAGAAAACGGTTATTGGTAGTGTGGTTGTTTCATCGTATTTCTTTGCCACCGATAGCCGTTTCACCTCTACCACTGCTGCAGCTGCCATTCCCATGGCTGACAGGAACAGACCTATGCCTATCAGTTGCAGATTTGTAAACCCTGTAGACAGAAAATGATAAAAAAACTTTACTCGATTAATGTGAACCATTTGTTGTTTCGACAAATGATGCTGACGTGATATTCATCTTACCTGGTTCACCTCTCCATTTTTTACAAAGTGGAATAATAAAACGATCATAAACAGCTAAACTGATCAATATAGCTCCCACAAAAAAGACAGTAAGTGAACCAGCTGGAATTTGGAAATGTCCTATGGTTCTCTCCATGGTGGTTGCTTGTTCCACCGAGAAAGTGATCATCTGTGCATATGTCGTCCAAAATATAATCGTTGTTGCCCAAATCGGGAGTAGCCTGATCATCTTCTTTACCTCCTCTACCCTTGTAACTGGACAAAGCCTCCAAGGGTTCATCATGAAGGAACCTTGTCTGTAATCATCTTCAGTCACAACAGATGCCTTGTCCAGGAAGCTAAAGAATCAAAAACAACAAATGGTAGCAGTTAAGAACTGATATGACATTGAACTGATTGATGCGGTAAAAAAGTTGACATATTTTGGTATCGCAGATCGCATACCGAAACTGATCCGTGTGATGGATTCGTGATGCCTCAGGGAGATCTTCATACAACAAAGAAATATCAGAAGGGAGTTTAGCCGTCTTTTTCCCAGATGCAGCAGAAACAACTTGGCAAATATGTACAACGGGGCTTCCCGAACATTTCTTGTATCGGTATCGTTTCGTTCCCGAAAAGAATATCACGAGCGCAATGAACATTGAAGCGGAACAGATTCCATAACCCCAACTTCGACCAACTTCATCTTGGATGTAAACAAGCACTGTGACTGCCATCAAAGTCCCTGTGCTGATGACAAAGAAAAACCTGTTGAAAAAATAAGCCATCTGGGCTTTCTCCTTTTCATTTTTCTCATCAAACTGGTCGGTTCCAAATCCTGAAACACTTGATTTCAGGCCACCGGTCCCTAATGCTATTAGATATAATGAAAGATAAAGAATTCCCATTTGAAAGCTGTTAGCTTGTTCGCATTGTGTTACGTCGGTATACTTGCACGGAGGTGGCCGCAGTTGTGGGAGTTTCGTAGATACTGCTAACAGGCAAGTCCCCTGATTCACAAGTATTATTAGGCATATAGAAACTGTTTCAGTTAAAAATAGCTACATAAGATGAAAATCGGGCGACTTTCTCAACTTACAAGCATCTGAACCATGGCGAATATCGCGATCGTTCGGTATCTGCCCAAGTATGAATCGGCTAGGAAGCCGCCCAGTAAACATAGTAGAAATGATGTCCCCATGAAGTCTGTCACAACATTTGCAGAAGTAGCACTTGGAAGGTGCATGGTTCCACCCAAGTAAGTCACAAGGTTCACTGCTATTCCCATTGTTGACAGCCTCTCACATATTTCAATGCCTGAAAAACGACTTCAAACTGTTTATCTATCACAAAACTAAGGGCAGGTCCTGGAATTCAGTCATTAGCTCTATATCATGACCATACCATGCAATATTTGCATAAATCAAGATCCATAACACAAACATGGGCATTATTTGGTTGTAAAAAAGAATGAAAAAATCATTTTTTTGGTGTACCTAAGCTGAGAGCAGCAGGAACCCAGCCACCAGTTCTAGACTTGTCAGCAGGGTGACCCTTGTAGTCCACTGCATCAGCAACAGTCAAACTCATCTTCTCATCCTGCAACAAAGACTCACAGTTAAAACAACATTTCTAATGGTAAAACCCCATTTTTTATTAGGCAAGATAAAGCAAAACTGAAAGCAGCAAAAGACACTCAACCATGATTTTAGAAGTGTTTGAAGAGATGAAAGAGAGGTGGCAAGCAAAGAAGCCTCCTCTCTCTACAATATGAAGGGAACAACTATAAGCCGTTAAAGAAGATGAGTAGCCAAGCTCTATTTAAACAAGCAAGGCACCACTCACTACAATCCCTTACAACGACCTCCACCATTTATGAAACGTCTTTGTTTCTATTATCCTTTATCCCACAATATATATTACATTAATTCCTAGCTAGCAGTATATATATATATATATATATATATATATATAAAATATGTACACACATACATATATACAATAAATATGCTCCCGACTTTTCTTTACATGGAATATAATCTATAAACATAGAAAATTACAGGTGGTGGATTGACATTGGATGATATAGCTGTATTAAAAAAAACTAATTAATATTTCGTTGTTGGCTAAAATTGAATCATGATAGCGTTGATTGAGTTTGCCTGTGAACCATGAATGCAAAAAGCTTTTGCAAACCCCACAAGCAAAAGCTGCCATTTTCTTTGTCATTGTCTGCAGGCTTGTATTTATTTTATTTCACTTATATTCATGATCTATTTTAGCATGTTCGGATTGAATATAATAATATTAATAACACAATGATTTAGATCTTACAGATTGCAGCAACGAGGAAAATTCATAGAATAATATATGATAATGTTGCAAAGAGAAATTGATTTAGGGTCATTTAATCAATGATTTAATGATGATTAATGGGATTAAAAAGCTTAAATCATTGAATAAATATGTGAACCAAAGCTTTATGATACGACATGAGTTTGAATTTAACTAGATGGATGGATGATATTGCAAGCAAAAATCATTTAGGGGACCTTATTCGCTTCCACTTACAGCATAGCCATAGCTTTTTTTTCACTGATTTCATGGCAAGGACAAACAAATATATGAAAATAGAGCATTGAGATTATGATCTGAAATACAAATATGAAACACTGCTTTTTAGCAAAGACAAATGTAGTTCTAAAGGTAAAAAAGTTGTTGCTTACATCAATCTGTCTTGTCTTCAACATATAGATATTCCAATGGTAAAAGCACTATGGAGGACACTATACTAAGAGTCAGATTGCATTTTGCTCCCTCTACTAAAAAAAATAGGCAAAATAGTCACTGTACATTAGAACAAAGAGCAAATTGATCATTTTGATTAAAAATTCCAGCCATTTTTGCTATTAAAAACTAGTTACTGTAAGATAGCATGAGGTACACGTGACACGCGCATATGTCATTGTTTGATTATTCCATCAGTTATGTCAGTTTTTCAAGAGTACAAATGAATGAAATTTTTAACAGAAAGGACCGATTTCCTCTTTGATCTAACGTATAAATACTAATTTATTCTTTTTTAAGTAAAAGGGAAAAATGCAATTAAATTCTATCATACTTTTACCATATTCCTGTGCCAAAAGAGCCACTTTATTATACTAGGTGTGAATCTTTTAATTTATTAAATAATTTATTTCTACTTTATGCGATCAATCTTTTGGTTTATTCAATGATTTATTCTTACTTTGTAAAATTAATGTGAATGGATTATTATTCAAATCATTTAACGTAAAATTAATGTGAATAACTTATTATTCAAATAATTTATGTAACAAAAATCTTATTAATAATCAACAAAAAGATAATTTTGTGGATTGAAAAAATTGTTGGAACTCGTTATTTTTATAGTATATTACAAATATTGGTATTTAATTAGACTCATTTACGTCATTTATAATTTATAAAATTTTAAATTAATAAAGATGAAATCTTATTTTAATTCCCCGTGAATGATAAAAATTTAATTTAATCATTTAAAAATTATAAAAAATAGAATATTAAATTGAAGAAATTACATTTTTAGAATGTAAATTAGTTTCGCCTAAAAAAAATCTGACTTCACTCTTAATTTCATGTATGTGAAATTTAATTACTCGTTTTTTTTAATTGATAATAAAATTCCAGTGGTTTGATATTTGTATTTTTTAAATGACTTAAATGCGGAGTATGGATATGTATATAAAATCTATTTAATTGGAAATTTCCACGTGAAAAGTGGTGGTAATGTAGTCGAAAGAATCCAAAGGAAAAACATTTTGTGACGATTGAGAAAGGTGAGAAGGGAAAATTCCTCGGTGAAAAATGGGAAATTCATGTGAAGAGTCGGCAAGAAATTAATGGTTTTGAGTGAGGTGATGTGGGATCATTAACCTCCACATGATTTTGCTTAATCAAGCCTTGTTAGCTCTCTTATCTCTATTCATTCTCTTAATCACTTCAATGTATATACAAGTTTTTCTTATCATAATAATCAATGAATAAGTAAAATAATGAATAAATTGAAAAGATTGAATACATAAATAAATTTTATGCTTTCGAAGAAGATAAAAAGTCACGGGTAAAGATAATTTCACTAAATCGGCAAAAATGAATAGTACAGAGATGGAGATAAAAACTAAACCCAAAAATAATAACCCTCAAAACCCAAACGAGTTTTTCTTTCTAGGGTTGTAAAAAACCTATTTATAGGCTAAATTCTTAGGTCAAAAATATTAAAATAATCTACACTCATCGAAGTTCAAGTGAGAAGCTGAAACAGTGTGTAATTGAAAGAAGTAAAGCTGAGAAAATTGAGGAACACGTCACTATGTCGTGATGTGGCTTTCCTTTCGTTGTGACAAAGTATGGTCGCGTCGTTGGGATGAAGCTTGTTTTCTCGTCGTGACGTTGGTTGCTCGATCAGATGAAGAGCCCTTCTAAGTTGTGACGTCACACATTGTTTATTCTGGAATGCGAAGCATACTCCACAAATACTTTGAGGGGTCTAACTCTAGTATTTTTATTCATTCTATTATATTAAAATCATTTTGAGGTTTAATTCTATAATCCCCAATAATCATCAGGAAATAATTTGTGTTTGACTGATTTGGGTGCCGATCATGAGGTGCCAACACAGCCTTACACTATTCATTTCAGGTCATTCCCGTAATTATTTTTGAAGTTGGGTTATTTTTGTAGATATTTAATTTTTTTAGGTTAGTTTGGTAAAAAGCCCTTTTATATGACATGATATATAATTGATAGAAAATAAATATGTTTAAATTAAAATGGGAGGAATCCACTTACACAATTTAAAGACTAAATGTAAAAATTGAAATAGTTTTACACACTTCCGTACCTACTTACTTGATTAATATTTTAATGATACAACCTGTTAAATTTATCAATATAATTGTACTCGTCATGCATGTAATTTTCGAGCCAATCCAATATTTTTATCATATCAATCTAAAATACTTTATATATTAATATATATTCAATGATTGAATTTTTTTTTACATAAAACAAATGGTTAGAAAATTAAAATTTACATCAAATTTGTCATGCATTATCTACATAAAAAAGTCATGAAATATAATAGTTAGAACATTAAAATATTAATTATATAAATAATTACAAAAATATATAAATATACTTTAATTTTTACACGATATCGATAAATCCCTCCTCTAATTCTTAAATATATGTAAAAATTTTAAACTTTGGCAAAATTTTTGGACGAAATTCTTAAAGAAAATTGAAGTGAAGAAACAAATAAGAGAAGAATCACAATTTTTGCACCAACAGAGTCTTGATTTTGACATGAAAATCTCACAATTTTATCTTGTTTTTGTACAAGTCAAATACTGTAAGAGGTAAGAAGACTAACAGTGTTTGACCCAAAAAAAGAGAGTATCAGTGGTAGTAGGGACGAATCTAGGGGTATCTCTAAAATGAAATTTTTTTATTTAAAATTTTTATAATTTATTTTATTTAAATAATGATAAAATTATATTTTAACCATTTAAAAAATAATAAAAATTTAATTTAATACTTTAAAATTTTAAAATTCGTATTTTTGAAATAGCCTCTTAACGGTATTTGTGGGATGTTCAGACGTGTGGCCTGAATTGCCTAAACTGTTTGAATGTCCCATCTTACTGTAAGCATTCCCACGTGAAAGTAATGATGTTCATGGACATTTGCCGGACACGTGTAGCTATCAAAAAATTCAAACATTTATTAAATTTTATTTGAGAATATTTAGTTTCTCTTCTAGGTAAAAACTTATTTAAAAAATTTATTAATTAACTAAATATTTTTATTTATATAATAACTTTTAATGGTTAAAATTTATTGTAGTTCAAATCCTATCAATATAAATTAGAGTTTTACCTTTATTAATAATTCATTTGCATGAGTATTATTGTTAATATAAGAAAATATGAGTTTAAGTGTGTTGAAGCGTATTATCCTCCTATTTATGGGTTGAGAAGAGATTATGGATAATTTTAGATATTGTGTCAAAAAAACAGATATAATTAAAATCTATAATGAAATTATTTAAAAAATAATAATTTACTGGAAATATTACGAGTTTTAGTGTTTTTATTGAGGGACGAAGTTGAAAAAGTATGATTAATGAGAATGAAGAATACATATATTTAGAATAATTAATTTTATATATTTAAATTAATATTATTTATAAATGAAGGGACCTGGACTCAATTAGGACCCTTTTTCCATGGGAGTCTCTGCATGAGGTAAATGGAAGGTATTTGACGTATGAAGTGAAAAAGATTGGGTAGTGATGGGCAAAACTTTCCAGCTTACCTTATCAACAACACCCCCCCCCCCCCTTTTCTATGATTTCACATGCAATGTCTAGTGCTTGGTCTGAAAATTTAGGATTTTAGTTCAACTAATTGCAAAATCAGACAACTTTTTAGCATTCTTTAGTTTTCCTCAGTCAACTGTCATGTTACTATAGATTGGGCCAGGCTTGTTAATCACTCAGATTCTTTGGCCTTCAATAATTCATACAGTATGCATACATTATGGGTTTAGGTATTATATTGTATGTATTCCATGTGTCTCACACTTATCACTTTGTTTAAACCTGCTAAAAAAATCCACAAAAATTATTAAATACTAATAAATGGATAAATGTATGCTAAATAAATATGTTTAGGGACATCACATAGTAGATCTGTTCATGGATCGAATTATTATCTCGAAATTTGAAAGGATTTGCGTAAAAATATTAAGCCCCATTTAAAATATGGGTTGAGCTCGGACTTGAACATTCAAGGCTCGAGCCTGGCCCGGCCCGATCTGTTTTAAGTTTATAATACTTTATATTATTTAATTTTTATATATTACATAATTTAAAACACATTTAAAAAATAAATCTTTACTAAATATATAATACTGCTTTAATGTAAACATTAAAAGAATGTTAAGATGACTATATAAAATTTTCAATAAATAAAAAATGTATAACATTATTAAATATTAAAATAAAACAATATAAATATTTTTAAAAAAATTAAAAATAATGTGGGCGGGCTTAAAATGGGATTGGGTTAGTATTTTGCAAATATGGGCAGGTTTAGATAAAATGTTAAGCCCAGATTTGGAGTCAGGCCGGATTTGAACAAGCATAAAGTATGTTAATATCATACTTAGACTAACCCAAACTTGACTCATGAACACCTTTATAATAGAGCTGTGATTCTTTAACTTATTGTACTGTTTTGATAGAATTAATCATTAAAAACACTAAATCAAATAGTTAATTCAATAATTAAAATAAATATTAAATAAAATTAATATATTTACAGTAAATCTAATTCAAACTTAAAATCTTAAAATTTTCCAAAACTCAATTTCATCAAACTAAATACAATATCGAAATCTATTTTCTTTTCCATCATTTGACTGAGGATGCAAATTTGGTTTCTCTTACTTTCTCATTTAATCGACTGTTCATAATTCTTCCCTTTCATAATTACGTGCCCGGTTGCAAATTAATTGATGTTCATAGTTTCAATGGTGGGACAGCTTTCTCATTTGATTAAATGAGTTGAATGTATATAAAGACCTGTCTGACTAATGTAACTTGATTAATTATTCGCTTATATCTTTTTGAGAATTTTGTGTAGCCAATTATAAGGTAATTGAAAAGAGATTGAATCAAGCTATGTTATTTTTCACGGATCCTTATATGATTTACATATATTATATATGAGATATGAAATCACAAAAAGATATAAGCTCATTACGGATCCTTATATGATTTACATATATTATATATGAGACATGAAATCACAAAAAGATATAAGCTCACTTCATGAAGATTTGTTTCAATCTTTTATATTCTTATATTAAGCTAATTGATTTGATAATATTCGAGTAGATCAAAGGCTTAGTTAATAAAACTGGATTCTCACTTTTTATATGAAAGTCTTGTTCAACTATCGAAAGAGATTGTTGTAGTAGTTATGGTTCCCGCTACAACGACAATTGCAACTTGGGCTGTAGCTAGTCCCAAATCATAACTTGCATTATTTAAGTTGGAAATCCTTTGAGATGAGCTCTGAAAAGAGTCTTTGGCTTATCTATGATGCTTAATTATGTAGAATCAAATCAACAAGGATCGAATCAAGTCTTTTGATGTGATTCAAGTTCTCTTGAATGTGAAGATAGTATCATATTGACTTTTGGATATCTTGAAGATTTCAGTCTTTATTTTAGCCTTTATGAATCTAATTGAAGACCTTTTTATATGGCTACTTTAGGGGAGTGGAATTGATTGTTAATTAATATGTATCTTAGCAAGCCTTAAACTCCTATATATCTTAGGCTCGTTTAGTTAGAAAGTACGACAGTTAGTACTTATATTTTGTTCAATAAGGAACTTGTTCAAAAGTGCATTCTATAAATAAAACACAAGTGAGAAACTTGATTTTACATTTGAGTTTTCAAGGGAAAAACATAGTGGAGAGTAATCTAGATCTTTGTTTGAGTGTGAGGTTGCTAAATTGTGAGTGATGGAATTTGAATCATCACGTGTACATGTTTGAAGATAGTGGATTAACTCTCTTAGTAAAACCTCGCATATGTAGGTGGAAATCAAATTGCATAACCAAACTTCTGGTGTTGTTGTTCTTCACTAGTTAGTTGCCCCAATTACAACTATTCGTATATCTATTTATATATCAACTCGCAAAAAATTTAACTGTTCAATAATATATCTGTTCATATATGTTTCATAATGTGCCATTGATGGAGTAGTTAAACTTAATAAAGGTTTCCATTTTCTTCGGGTGAGAACCATTTCTTTATGTTTTACTTATGTGTTAAAATAAATTTAGAATAACCCCATATTCAATCGGTATTGTTGTTATTGCAATAATTAAGAAAATGTGAGTTTGAACATGCTTAAATGCATGTTTTCTTCCGTTTTAAAAATAATTATGAGTAAAAATAAGTTTTATATAAAAAAAACATTTAATACTTCGCTTTATTCAAGTAATATTACGCAATGATAAACTCTCAACAGTTCCATGTTAATGGCTGCTAAGGATCCTAAGGAAGATACTCTTTGAAAACTCGAAATATATACACGAAACTCCTTCATATCCTGCAAAGAATTAAAAAAAAAAGAAGCTTAATATACTAATTTCCGATGTGTTGTATAATTGAAATTAATAAAAATATTGTGAAAGATGATTACTGTGCATATTCAACATTAACTTTGGCATCAATCTTTGAGATGGCATTAAAGGCTTTGTTAGACAACTGCATAGTGGCGGGGCAAGGGTCATGAGAGCAAAGGTCCACTACCTGCACGACAATGGATCTAACCTTGCACGGCCTCTTTGGGCCACTGATGCACCTTACCCTATATTTCCTCCCACATGATGCTCCATTATCCCATAACCCATCACTCACTGCAGCAAACAACTCTCCCGGAGGGAATTGGTCTTCGCTGTATCCACCGCATCTTGTCGCTTCATTATTCAGTTCTTTACAAATCAGGTCATATAAGTACATGATTATCAATATGATTGAAGAATTGACTTTGTCTGTTTTTAATTCTATCCAAATTCGGATAAAAAAACTCACACATCACAAATAAGATTATTTCTGTGATTGAAATTTACTATATAAGTTCTGGAGTGAACATCAATATCACCAGAAGAGAAGTTGGAGTTCTCTTAAAATTAAGATGCATTATGCATAAATTTAAGGACTGATGATACTTTAACTTGATTAATTTTAGTAAATGTATTTTTTAAATTTTTAAAATTCAGTCGTGACAAAAAGAATAACAATTTAATTTCGCAACCATTAACTCCATTAATTAAAATAATGTGACATTGTATTAGTATTATGTAAAAATAATAAATTTATATAAAGTTACGCATGTAATAATAAGCTTGGGACATAAAAATTAAGAAATAATGGAATTAAATTTAATGTATTTAATAGTTATTGTTGATGTGAAAATTAAAATATTAAATTTTAAAAATATAAAATTAAAATAGAAAGAATAAAACCGTTACTTACGCAAGGGAAAGGGTTTATATATACTTACGCAAGTAGGGAGGATCATAGGAGGCTGCCGTCCCGACATCTCCTAAGACACCGACAACATCAAATAGTAGTACGCAATACATTACCAAAAATGTTGCCGACATTGCGCTTGTCCTCATAACTTGCTGTCCTTTTGGTTTCCCCACATTTATCATGTCTTCTTGTGATAAACTTCTCTGTTCCAACCCTATTTATACTTTAGATCGAAGCAGCATGCTTGAGTTTAGCCCATTTGACTCTCTTTTTTTTTTAATGTGGGTGGTCGTGGGGCGGCTGTCACACACTGATATATATATATATATACACAGATTAACATAAGGTATTGGGTTGCACGAGCATACTTGCATTGCTGGTTTTCCATTAATTTTTCTATTATGCATGGTGGTGAGGTGATGAGCATCCTGGAGTGGTAGGGTATAGGTTTCGGAAGCTTATGGCTGCTAAAACTGGTTTTCATTATTTTACAACTGAAAGTATAGGTTATTTGAGAATATATATAAATATATATATATGATATTGGATGTTTCTTTCTTTCAAGAGTAGTTTTCACATTCTGGTTTTGGAGTCACAATGTGATAAACCAGAGGATACATAGATATATTATATAATCTATGATGGTGATGATGAGTGCGTATTATATATTTTATGTAACAGACAACGTGTGATAATAACTTATATATTTTTGAACATTTTAACTATAACCTTTTTTAACTCTACTTTCTTCTTTATCTCCTATGTTTTTCTGACACCACCTTGTCTTTAAATATAAAATAAAGCACGAGTATGCACATAAAATTTATATAAGCAAAAGCTAGCCATGAAGCTAATCCAATTACATGATGGCTTTACTTGATCATATAAAATAAATTTATTTGGATTCAGATGATACATAAAACTTATTTAAGGTACGGGTTTAAATTTCATTGATGGCGGTCTCTTCAATTAAGGCAGTCCTCAAAGTATTTTTACTTCGATGAAATTGAGAGACAAATATTCTAACGAAGATAATACTAAATCTAATTAACTCTAAACTTTGTAAAAATATATTGAAAAATATAAAAATATAAACACATTTTAAAGTTGGGTAATGAGATAACTATTCAGCCACTAAGTCTAAGATAAGAAACCAAAGATTAATATGTAATTTAATTTGTTACTGGCTATTAGCTAAGCTAAGCTAGGCCGCCGCCAAATTATTTATTTTCTATGCTAGTCGCTTTCTAGCTCCTTCATTTCGTAGGACTGATGTGGCTTTCAATTCTGCTTCTAATGACAGACAGTGCCGAAGTTCCGACCATAGCCAATCAGCTAGATGCCCTTCCTATTGATATGTAGTGATTGGGTATTAAAGATGGGGGTGGTTACTCTATTACCCACAGAAGAAACCATTCCTCAATTCTCCCCTCTTTCTCCATCTCTTGATTCTCTCGTCTCTTTCGTGAACAATTTTTGGATCACATCATTTAGGTATTAGAGTCAGGTTATTGTTGGTGGTGATAGTATTTCTCACACTTCAAAAGACAACCAAGAGTTGGAGAAATAGTATGATTGGGTATAACCTAGATATGCAATTCATACAATGTAAGTACGTGATTCGGTACAAATTAATGATTCTCACTTGTGTGGTTGTTAATTATAGTTAGGTTTTTCTAATTTTTAATGCTATTGATAAATTAAATCTTGTGAACTTTATTTTAAGGTTATTTGTTAATAAAGTAACTAATAACGAGTTTCCTTTTAAATTTAGATTTTAACATTTTTCATTTTTGAAAAAGTACTTTTCAATAAAATTAACTTTTTTTACTTCTTATTACTGTACTTTTCAATCTCAATGATAAACTAGTCGTAAGTATCTTGAAATATCCCCAACAGCTTCATTGCAGGTAGCCATGCCAATCCTTCCATTAGTATTCATTTTCACCCATCCAAGGGCCGAAATACCCCAACCAACTAGTACTGAAACATTCTAATTTGTATTGAATACCAAGACCGCTACATGCATGCCGGCTCCCAACAATCTCTCAACGTAGCATCGGCACACCAGCTGTCTTGTTGGAATAGCATCAAGTTGATGCAATGTTTAGATTGAATTCATTTTCATTGTTCTCTTATCAACCAATTTGCAAAGTGAGCTAGGGATGAAACTATTTTGTACCTTTATTACACAAACACATTCCCAAAGAGGATGCAAGTTAGTCTCCATGGCAGCTCCACATAAATGGCAACACCGTTCGAAATTGGTAAGAAGTCACTCTTGCAACACAATCCACAGCAATGTGCGAAAAGGCAACCATTACCATCAGTCATCAATCACATCACACACTCGAGTATCGCCCACAGCATGATCATGCAAAAGCCCCAATTCCAGTATCCAAGGGTCCTCCTACAATCTAACTCATTTGCGTCTCCTATAGACTAACATTTTTGTGTTGTGGTAAAGCCAGTCCATAGAATTCTGTCTCAAATAGACAGTTGGTGATCTTCATTTCGCACTTAGACTTCAGAATCCTCACCCAATGCAAATAAGCATCAAGTTGGGTTAAAATTCCAAAATCTATTTCAACTAAAAGTCACTGTAGACAACATCTCTAATCAACTAAAGCCTAATTCTCGGTTGCTGTTACGATTGAAGAATGTTTTTCAAAAGTGCTGTAAAAATGTTTATTTTCGAACTCCCGTGATTAGCTTAATAGATTTATTCTTATACAGATTAATTGAATTGTGCTTTATAATACTTAATTCCAATTATAATTGTTGATATATAAAAGAAAAAGAGAAAAACTCTTTCCCAGAGTGACTAAGCAATTAGATAAGCATCTGATTCGCTTAGATCTTTCGCTAATTAAATAATAATAAATCAAATAAAGATATTATTTGCTACGTTAGTTTGCCTATATATATATTTAAAAAAACACTATCCATTAAATAAAAATAATTATTTGATACATTAAAGATAGACTATTTCGATTTTAAAAATGACGTTAAGAAATTATAAATATTTTTAATCGATGTTTTTTAACAGAAAAATTAAAAATAAATAAAACAAAAAAATAGTTTTTTAATTATTATTAGATTCTTTGAGATGAAAATAAATAAAGTTTCCTTTATTCTTTCACTTTAATTTGGCAATCATCTCAAGCAAGCTTTTATTTGAAAGGGCTGAAATGAAATCCTCTTTAAGCCTTGCCTAATATTTAATGGACAAAAAACAAACAGAGGAGGAGAAATTTTCAAAATTCTCAAGCAAGCTTTTATTTGAAACATTGGGAGCTCAAAATTCATATTTCTGCTTTTCAACATTCGCGACTATAGTAGCATCTTTGCTGCTATTTTTTAATTAATTTATTTTTTTATTGAGAAAAAAAAAATTGATATCTCTTCTTTAATTTTCAAAAAATTTTGGTTCATTGATTGAATGATTCTATTTTAATATAAAATAAATCATCAATATGGTTAACATTAATAAAAATATTTATCAATTTAAATAAATTTTATTTTATGTTATACCAGATTTTGTGATAACGTGAGTGTATGAATATATATGAAAAATTATTTTATGGATTCTTCTCATCACATTATTCATGGTCTCTTTTTAATTATTTAATGACATTTCAACAAGTTTTGTTATGTAATTGACACATAATTTTGATAATTTTTTTACCCTGAACCTTGAACTTGAACCCCGAACTTCAAACCCAAACCTTAAACTCAAACCCTAAACTTCGATCCCAAACCTTAAACCCATAACTTGGGATTCAAGGTTCGAATTTAAGATTTTGCAAATTAATTTTTCATGGAATCATTTAAATCAACTTGTGAGATTTGGATTTCCAACCATAGAATTATACCATCTCCATTTGTGTGAATTTAAAAGTTTCTTCAGGTATATTGTTCCTTGATTTAATGAAAAACAAAGAGAATAATCTCTTTTGACTTTAATCGGAAAAAAAAATTTCCTTTATGAATGCCTATAAATAATCAGTCCAAAGCAAAATAAGAAACAAGTGGCTAAAAAATTTGCAAGAGCCACCAAGGACTTGAGATTTTAAATTCCAAAACATGAAGAGAAGAGTTGTTAAATGGCTGCTCTTCTTCTTCGTCGTCGTCGTCATTTGTTCTAACAATTCTCTCGTACACTCCTCAAGTGAAGCTGTGCCGTTCATCTCATCATCAAAAGTTTCAGGTCATCATTATGTCAACCCATTGATGGAGGGAAAACAACTCAACAAAAGTACGTTATCCATCTCACATTCGTATAATTGAGTCAACCCATTAAAGGGTTCAAAAGTGAATCCGATGAAGCATTATTATTTTGCACATCTTATATTAGGTTTGAACTCTCGATAAAGTTGGGAGATAAAATCTCGACTCAATTTGAAAATAATATCGACCCATTAAAAGTTTGGTTGACTCCAAATAAATGATATTTGAGTCATAATAATGTAAAATAGTATTGATTATGATTTTTTTTAAAAAAATGCAGATGTATTTAAAAGGCATGGAAGAATGTTGAAGACATTACATAAGGAAGAAATTAACGCAAGGGAGGATGCAGGTGAAGAAAACAAAAAAGGGAAAGGAACCTACGGCGGCGGGGACCTTCTTCGGCCTCGTGCCAGAAAGAGTGGAGCCAACTCTTTACTTCTCAAATCCTCACCACTTATGCTTAGATACCTCTTACTAATTGGCTTCCACCTCGCCACTATCTTCTTCTTTTGATTCCAGCTTTGGTTTTTATTGAAGTATAATGCTTCCATGCATCGGGTTTGTATCTTGCTTATGTTAAATTATTCATATGTTTTGCTCAATGAGGAAAAATATAATATTAATATATTACCGGTCGTGTTTGAAGTGTATATATATATATATATATATATATATATCTGTTATATACATTCCTACCGGAGCTGACCAGGCTCCACCTCACCCCATTGGAGACCTCATCATCTCACCATGACTTACTACTTAGCTATAAGTTAAGATCTTCCCTCACTTCATGTGCTATTGATATTGTTGTCAATAAAAGAGAATATAAATTTGAGTGCGCTGAAACATATTATCCTCTTATTTAAGAGTTAGGAAAGAATTATGGGTAGTTCTAAACATTGTATCAAAAAAAGTCATATACTAATATATGTGTTTATAACTCCTACTCATCAGAGACTCTCTGCAGTATTAGTGTGAACCTCAATCCTCTTTTTAACCTTACCTCGCCTCTCCCACATTCTCTCTTCTTCCTGCACATCAATAATATCTATATCATGTTTAAAATGTCAGCTACAAATTGAAACCTCATAACTATAGTTTAGTTTGAATAAACAATAATTGATTTCACTGATATCTCTGTTTTTATCTCATCCCAAGGCTTAAACTCAAAATCCGAGGAAAAACAGTCACATGTTGCTACTATACATCATTTCACACACACACATGATTAAGCAAAACCAGCAAAAGTGAAGTCAAATTAAAAACAAGCACTTTTAAAATCCAACAAAGAACAAAAAAGAGAGAGATAATTGAAGAAGGGGTTGTTGGGGTGATAGCTAAGCATTGGAATAATAAAGTGGACGCCGGTACTCGTCGAAGTACTCATCCCGATCCACATAAACAATGGCGTAAAGAGCATAGATTATCCCTGGTATATATCCCAGTATCGTTAACACTAAACAAATGCAGAACTCTGCCTGCAAACCCCCACCAAAAAAACAAAACAAAACAACATCAAACCCCAGATTTTATTTTGAATCCAACAAATATAATTTAATTACTTACGGTGCAACAACCGTGCCTTAAGCAAACTCCTAAAGGAGGGAGCAAAATGGCGATCAACAGTTCGCAGCAAATTTCGCAACGTGAAGGCATGTCTGGTGGGTGTTTTCAAGATTAAACCAAAGTGATTAAATTAAACAAATCACAGAAAACAAAGAACCTTTTTACTCCCAAGAGTTTTTTTGAGATTGGATGTCAGTTTATGGAGATGAAAACAAATAATAACAGATCGCTCTTTTTCGTGGAAAATTTCACGGGGAAAAAAAATATAATGATACTAATAATAATCTTCAATCACAGGCATTCTGGATCGTCCATTTTTCGTGATTATAGTGTAATGAATGGTGCTGATTACGTTGCCAGTTCTTGTTGACATACATTTGGGCTGGATCCGTACGTACTAATGAATGCTGCTGCCAAGGAAACATAGGGATGTGCAGGCTGCAATGGAAGAAGCCCATTAATCGATGACGGATCTTCACACTCGACTTTAGGGCCGAATTAAGATATTTTATTATGTATTTTTTTTTAAGTATAACAAATATAGTACAATTACAAATACAAGTTTGAGTTACCACATTATTACCGCACAAATGGGCTAAAGCTAACAAACTAGAACTAATTGGATTAAGGGTGGGTTTGGATGGTGAGTGCGTTTATGTGTGTAAAAACAGCGGTAGTTGTGAAATTAGATACTATAACGATACTGTAGTGTGAGACAAAAAGTAAGCTAAATGCACCGCACCGTACTGCCCATCCAAACCATGTAACAATTTTTAAGGCTGATTGTGAGGTAAAAAAGTATAGTAAGTATTAATCACACATATAAAAACACATATACTAAAAGAATATAGATTAAATTGTGTTATTAGTCCCTGTACTTTACAAAAATTATGGATTTGGTCTTTATACTTTAACTTCATCAATTTTAGTTCTTTATAATTTTTGAATGGATGAAGTTTAGTCCCTTGACTTTTCAAGTTTTGAAATTTTAGTCTTGACTCAGACAGTAACAATTAAGCCGTTTTGGTTAAATTCAATTACTAGTCTTGTACTATGCGTATAGTTGTAGATTTAGCCCATATTATCCAATTGGATCATTCTAAGTCTCTATACTTTTCGAATTTTGAAATTTCAGTCTTGATACAAATGGTAGTCATTAATCCACTAATTGGATTTTTAGTGAGTAATATGTGAAAATAACAAACTAACATGGCATTACACATATGATAATATGTTTACCATATCATATTTTAGAAATAGCAAATCTTAATGAATTTGATAATTATCATTTGATGAGGACTAAAATTTTAAAATTTGAAAGTACAGGGATTAAACATAACCAAATCAAAGGGATTAAATCTACAACTTTCGTAAAATACAGGGACTAAAAGCAGAATTTAACAAAAAAATCTAGCTAAGGCACTCTCTAGCTCCTTAATAGCATAATCCATATGTGGTTGTCTTTTGTTGGTGTCAATGGAGTTTGAAAATCAACAAATGTTGCCAAGCTTAATAGCTTATGCTGTTTGAACTTTCTTTACATCTAGATTTGTGCTTTCTGATCAGCCTGGCTAACGTTACATGTTATTTTGCAGGTAGCTTTACCGGCTTCTGCAGCACAATGTTAGTGCTATGATGGCTGCATGTTGACAACACATGCACGTAGGCTACAAGTATTGCATCAAACATAAATGTTACTTTTTCCAACATATTTGGCTCCGTTGCAAGAAGGTGCATGGTTTGATATTGATACCTGAATTTAGTTTTAATGTTCGATTTAATATTTAAGGGTTTATATATTAGAAGTAATCATATTCTTGTACAATACCAATCGTGGACATTTCTTCTCCACTAATTAAATTAAAACTTATCGCCTTTCATCATTCCAAATAACCTTAAAAATTATATAAGAGAAACATGTCACCTCTCATTCATAAACGTTAACATTATTTTTACATGTATTTCCTAACTAGCTACCCAGTAATAATTAAAAACATATTCGAATTTATTTTATATACAGTGTGAACTGAACACAATGAGTGATTAATTTTTTTAAAAAAAAATCAGAAACGTTGGAATCAGATTTCGCTTATACTTTAATTTGGTCAGATTTAATTATACTCTTTGATAAGATCAATTTTGGTCACGCTGCTTTTCGAAAATTAAACTTTCAGTCCTGATTAACACAGGAGTAGTCAAATATGGTTGGTTAAATAGTATTATTAATCTTGTACAATGAGTAAAATTGTAGATTTAATCATTATTCTCCAATTGTATCATTCTTAGTCCCTAGCTTTTTTAATTCTAAAATTTCAATTTTAACTTTTAACTCAAATGACAATAGTTAAATCAATTAATTGACTTTTTTGTGAGTAATATGCAAAAATTATAAATTACACCATATTAAAAATGTGATAATATGTTTGCGGTGCCAAATTTTGGAAATAGAAAAAATTAAAATTAAGGACTATTATTTGGTGAGGGGTAAGTAAAAATACCAAATTAAAGGGACTAATTTCACATTTCACGCATAATACAGGGACTAGTAGCAGAATTTAACCATAAAAATAAGGTGAACTAAAGGCTACAGGAAAATCTCATAAACCATAATACAGGGACTAGTAGCAGAATTTTTTAGACTTATGGTTTAAAAAGTGTCCACTTATCCTTCCAAGGTTTGAAGAAAATCTCATAAACCAGACCTTGAAACTTGAAATCAATGCTTTTTCACCATTATGGTAATTCTATCAACTTGTACTCAACATCCTCCCACATCATATAATGATCCTCCCAGTCTGGACTAGCTGGCGGAGAGTCGAGTTTCCTAGACTTTGGAGGAGATAGTTCAATCAACTTAAATCTCGGATCATCCCACTGTATATAATGATCCGGTGCCTCTGGACTAGCTGGACTAGCTGGACTAGCTGGAGGAGATCGTTCGCAGAAATCTAAACAAAAAAACATGCATACAAATGCAAGTATCCAGTCAGCCAAATGTTAATTCAATGTAAACATATGAATGAATGCCAAGTGAATTTCTTTACCATTTAATCCGAGGATCCGTAAAAATTCATTAGTGGTTGCTCTTTTCTGTGCTTTAATGCATTCTTCATGATTGTGCAGAAACCCTTCCTCTGCAATATCTTCTGGTTCTGGAATACATAGCTTTGCAGTTTGGTTCTTTGATGTTCCTTGCAAGTGAGGCTTGCCTGAGTTGGAAATGTCAGAGAGAGCCTTCCTGCCACTAGCTTGAACTTTCCCAGAGGCCTTAGGGACACTCTTTTTCTTGCTTGAATCATTGGGGAGTTTAAAGGAAACTGTTTCTTTCTCAGTGAATGAAACGGTCTTGGAACTCTCCTTTCTAGATGTCTGCGTTGCGGTTGGGTTCACTGAATTCGATAGATCGCCAAGTGGTTTTCTTCCACCAGTACTGGCTTTTCTCGGTGCTTTAGAGATATTAGCCTTGCCTGTAGGAATCAATTTCAATTATCAAATTCAACATGAAAAACAATATGGACAAAACCAAAAACATGACAGAAAGTGCTGGGAATGGTACCATTAAACTGAACATTTAGATTCTGATCTTGAATCAAACTGACCATACGCGATGCCATCTGTTGAATTTGCTGATAAGATCCAAATCAACACCACCTGTGAGATGTAAGGGAAGAAAAGTTACGGTCTAAGAACGTAGAAGGTATGAAACTCAAACAACAAAACCGATCCACCAAAGAACCATACAGAGATAGGGGAAAATTGAACAAGAAATAGGGCAAAATAACTTTAAACACAGACAAAAACCTATAAAACAAAACTTACGACGGCTTTTTGATGAGTCAAAATTTCTTGCTTTTGATCTGCAGATTCTGCACTTGGCTTTGCTTTCTGGATTTCTTTCCTTTCGAACGTTGTTAATTTTAAAAAAAAAGAACGATTTCTTTTTATAATAACCCTGCAACGGTAACTTTTTTCACATTTGCAACGGTAACTTTTTTCACATTTACAGGAATACCCCTCTGTTGGTTTATAATTAAATAACTATATAGCTATTCGTTCGGCTCTCTTTTTCCCATTTTCCAAATTTTGCCCTCCTTCATCTTCTCCTTCATCTGCCGTCAAACTCTCTCCTTCTGTTTCACTGCAATTTATCGGTCCAACGCTGCTAGAGCAAAAGATGGACAGCATGAGATTTCTCTACAGCAACGGCTTTGTTTCTTGCTCCTCCGATGCTCCTCCCATCACTGCTTTCCTTGAATCCCTTCCAGGTACTAAAACCCAAACCCATTTCCATCTCTTTCCATTTTGTTCTTTTTCAGTCAACCAAAAAAAAGAAATCTTATTGAAAATTTGCAAAACACTTAATTAAATTAACTTTTCCCACTCTCAGGATCTTACACAACAACTAGAACGCATGAAAATGGAAAAACACTTTTGTTTTGGGAAGGCATTTAAAAAGATTGTCAAATTCTACAATAATTCTACTAAATTCAAACCCAGAACTCATATTCAAGACGAACAAGAAAAGCCCATTGTTATTTTCTCCTTTTTCTGTCACTTCATTGAAATGGGAGACAAGGATTCGGTCATTGGTTAGCTAGGAAGCACCGACACGGCAAAAATCCTCTCGTACCGGTGTCGTACTGGTGTCCGACACGGACACGTCGTCGACACGGCCGGATACGTACCGGATACGCCTTGAAGAGTGTCAAAAAATGACACTCCCGGAGTCTGCTGGATTTTTTTTTTGCAGAGAATGAAAAACAGAGCAAGGAAAAGGTAAAAAAAAAAAAGGTTGAGGAAGCGCCAACGCCGGTGGAGAGACTGGTAGACCAAGAAAAAGGATGAGTAGGAGGTAGGGATTTGAGAGTCCGGACGAGAAAGGAAGTGATAGGTCCGAAGAACTCTTTTTCTGCTCAAGAGACGGAGAAAACAAGAAGAGATATCAGAGAGATCCAGTTTCTTGATGACTGGTAGAGAGAGATACAGAATGCAGAAAGAAAGTGAAGATAGCCAAGTTAATGTCGTTTCAATTTACTTTTGAGTTTTGTTTTTTTAAGATTTAATGTTTAATGCTTTTTCAATTTTTAAGGCACCGTTTGAAGGGGCCAATAGAATTAGGGAACTGTTTGCAAATATTCATTTCCAAGAACGTTAGCTGAAGGCTATTTTTCTATTAATAAATATACCAGTCAGCTTTTGCAAAAAAATAAAAAAAAAGTTAATACCTAAAATTAATGCGGTGTAAAAAAAATTAATACTGTAAAAAAAAAGTTAATGTATTGTTTTATATAATTATAAATTTATAATGGGGTAAGAATTAATTATATATTAATAAAAAATATCAATATTTTTATTATTGAGTATTTTAATATAAATATATGTATATATATAATAAAAATATTTTTTATTACCGTATCCTACCGTACCCGTGTCTTCATTTTTTAAAAATTACCGTGTCGCCGTATCCGTATCGTGTCGTACCCGTATTGCGTGTCCGTGTCCATGCTTCATAGCTGGTTAGTAATTCATTGAACCAAGTTTTACCCATTGCTCTCAAGGAGAGGTCTAATGGGGAGGAGTAGGCTGTTACTGCTCTTGTTTCTGGGGATATCGAGAAGCTGAAGGCAATGAAGAATGGTGGTGGTGATGATGATGATGATGATAACGGAGTTTTTCAGGTTCTTGATCTTCATTTGCATATAGGGAGTTATATTCCTCCTGTGTTTGGGATAGAAGAAAGTGGAGCACATTTGACTTTGGTGGGTCGCTGAAGGGATCTTGCCGATGCTAAGTATTCAGATTGGGTAAGGTTAGAATTGCTTGTAATTCTTGTCTTAGTATTACTTATTTATTTATTGTCATAATCATGTTTAAAATTTTTTAATATTTCTCTAAATTTCTATGTGAACATTTCACAAATTAAATCATTTTGATACATTCATATATCCATATCTTTTTCATGTTACATTTACATCTGCAATATATTTTAGTTACATTTTTCATGTGTTGTTGCTGTATGATATTGCCAAGTTGCATTTGGAAGAAAATAAGTTAAGATTTTCATGAAAATGTGAAAATTTAAGATGCAGGTGGAAGAAAAACGTAAATTGACTTATTGGGGTTGTTTTGTCTTTCTTTTTGGTGGATAATTTATGTTAGTCGGACTCGGACGTGAGAGTCATTTACAAATATATGTCCAACATGGGTATGCTCAATTTTTCCCAAAATTTCTATGTATATCGGATAGAAATATCAAAGGCAGGATAAGCATTGGACATGGATATCGGATAGAAATATGAAGAGTTGGACCAAGATAATTATATATTGATGCGTATATATGTGAAGTTTTTGGTTTTCTTTATATCTTTTTGATATTCTGTGATGAACTTTCGATTTGACAACTTTACACTCTGTGTAGGTTAAGGAAGCCATTGGAGAAATTGAGGCCTCCTTCAGTGACTGAGCTCTTATTGTCTAACGATGGTGATCGAATACTTGAAGGCTGCATTACAAACTTCTTTGTCATTTGCCAAAGGGTAAGTGGTCAAGAATTCAGAACCTACACTTGGAATGGTTTATATATGGTACTTTGACTCTATTTGTCTTAAAATACTTGTATTTAACACTTGTATCCAAGACTTTCTCAATAAGTATGGGGGATATGATATGACCCTCCAAATACATGGAAAATTTAGAAGAAAAAGAAATTTGCACATATCAGTGCCGGACACTCATACAATTGCCAGAAACATAGAATTATGTGAATGACTTGTTTTCTCTAAGCATTATAGTGGGAGTATATGTTTCATGCATGGAATGATTTTCTGGTTATAGATGCCAACTTTAGGAGAAAGATTAAGATAGTAGTTTGACCTATGTTGTTCCAATTTTTCTTTTATCTTGAAGTACTTTTGTTCGAGGTTTGTGTCCAATGCATATTCAGATATGGGTATGTGGATATGATTTGGATTCATCAAATACATAGAAAAACATAGGGAAAAAAAACCATATCAGATACACACTTGTATATGATACTCATACCCAGATCAGGTCTAAGAAACATAGGTCTAACAATCTAAGATTGTCAGCCTGGCTGAATTGTAGAAAAATATGGATTTTCATGATATTTTACGACTATTTTATAGCGATTTTCATTCTGTGTTGTGTTGGTGTAGCTATGGGTGTTTATGTGCTTCCTTTGTTCTTCTCTTAATCTTATAATTTGTATTCCCCTATGGCAATTGCTTTTAGGATAAGAGTGAAGCAGAGGGGAAATACCTGGATGACTACAATAATGAGTATTCCGTTGAAGTACAGACGTCGCCTATTTCCGATGGTGTTCTTCCCGGTGTTATTCGGCAATTGGTAATTGAGTAAGCTCTTCTCTCATCTTCGAAATTCAATTTTCTTTTATTAGTTCTTTGTTATCTGAAAGGTATCATTCAACCAAAGTCATTGCTACATATAATTTTAACTTATGTCACTTGGATTTGGGTGTTTGTTAGATATTGGTGTGTCAGATGGGCTTTTATCAATTTTTATTTTAGTTTTTTTCATGTATTTGAAGATCATATTCTCATATTCGATGTCCGAAAATGTGTCAAATGTACCATAAGAAAATGAAGAATCAAAGTTACATAGAATTTACTATATTCATTCAGTATCATTTCTATTTTGTGTCAATGGCATGTTGACTTCGAACCTGGTAAGCCCTCTACTAAATTACTTGTATCCAAACCTGGTAAAGATTTTAGGTTCTTACATGATTGATTGCTGGTGCAGCACTCTTGAGGTGGATCAGTGGTATAAGTGTAGGATACAAACATATGGCATTTGCTTTTAGGATAAGAGTGAAGCAGACGGCGCCACTTTCCGATGGTGTTCTTCCCGGTGTTATTCGGCAATTGGTAATTGAGTAAGCTCTTCTCTCATCTTCGAAATTCAATTTTCTTTTATTAGTTCTTTGTTATCTGAAAGGTATCATTCAACCAAAGTCTTGGGTACATATAATTTTAACTTATGTCACTTGGATTTGGGTGTTTGTTAGATATTGGTGTGTCAGATGGGCTTATATCAATTTTTATTTTAGTTTTTTTCGTGTATTTGAAGATCATATTCTCATATTCGATGTCCGAAAATGTGTCAAATGTACTATAAGAAAATGAAGAATCAAAGTTACATAGAATTTACTATATTCATTCAGTATCATTTCTATTTTGTGTCAATGGCATGTTGACTTCGAACCTGGTAAGCCCTCTACTAAATTACTTGTATCCAAACCTGGTAAAGATTTTAGATTCTTACATGATTGATTGCTGGTGCAGCACTCTTGAGGTGGATCAGTGGTATAAGTGCAGCACTCAATTTTTTTCAAACATTTTCATGTATTTGAAAGATTCTTGGAAGGTCATATTTTCACAGTCATGTCCAAATGTGTTAGACATGGATGGCAGATTTGTGCTTTCTGGTCAGCCTGGCTAACGTTACATGTTATTTTGCAGGTAGCTTTACCGGCTTCTGCAGCACAATGTTAGTGCTATGATGGCTGCATGTTGACAACACATGCACGTAGGCTACAAGTATTGCATCAAACATAAATGTTACTTTTTCCAACATATTTGGCCCCCTTGCAAGAAGGTGCATGGTTTGATATTGATACCTGAATTTAGTTTTAATGTTCAATTTAATATTTAAGGGTTTATATATCCGAAGTAATCATATTCTTGTACAATACCAATCGTGAACATTTCTTCTCCACTAATTAAATTCTTAGAAAACTTATCGCCTTTCATCATTCCAAATATCCTTAAAATTATATAAGAGAAACATGTCACCTCTCATTCATAAGCGTTAGCATTATTTTTACATGTATTTCTTAACTAGCTAGCCAGTAATAATTAAAAACATATTCGAATTTATTTTGTATACAGTGTGAACTGAACATGATGAGTGATTAATTTTTACAAAAAAAAAATCAGTAACTTCGGAATCAGATTTCGCTTATCTAATATTAACTCAAAATAAATTCCTTTTTTCCTTCAACCTTATTTGCTTTATAATGTAATCAAGATTGTGTTGTGTTATTCTATTAAAAGCATTGCTTAATTCATGATTTGGCCATTCATATGGTAAAAATAGGTTAAAGTATGCTTTAGCCCATGTACTATGCATAAATTGTGAATTTAGTCCTTATACTTTAATTTAATCAGATTTAATTATACTTTTTGATAAGGTCAATTTTGGTCACGCTGCTTTTCGAAAATTAAACTTTCAGTCTTGATTCACATAGTAATAGTCAAATATGGTTGGTTAAATTGTATTATTAATCTTGTACAATGAGTAAAATTGTAGATTTAATCATTATTCTCCAATTGTATCATTCTTAGTCCCTAACTTTTTTAATTCCAAAATTTCAATTTTAACTTTTAACTCAAATGACAATAGTTAAATCAATTAATTGGCTTTTTTGTGAGTAATATGTAAAAATTGTAAATTACACCATATTAAAAATGTGATAATATGTTTGCGGTGCCAAATTTTGGAAATAGAAAAAATTAAAATTAAGGACTATTATTTGGTGAGGGGTAAGTAAAAATACCAAATTAAAGGGACTAATTTCACATTTCACGCATAATACAGGGACTAGTAGCAGAATTTAACCATAAAAATAAGGTGAACTAAAGGCTACAGGGGACCATTTGGACATTTCCCAATTTGACTCCCTTTCTCTCTTCGTCCATTTTCGGTAAATATTATCTTCGCGTCTGTCTTTCATGTTTTTTCTCCCACATTCTTCTTCTTCAGTCGCGCTTAATTGTAAATCTGTTTTGTTTTTACATTATTAGGAAGCTTTTAATTCATTTTTGAAGTAAATTTGAAGGATTTCTCTGTAAGTTTTCTTCCTCATATTAATTAATTTTATTTTAGATAATTTTATAATTATGTACTGAATTTTTTACTTTTTTATGAGTTCTTAAATTTGCTTTATAGTATGAAAATTTTATGGTCTTTTTCTTCTTTTTTCTTTGTAATTCATTCAATTTTTTGTTGGTATGATTTATATGAGTTGAAGCTTTAGCTAAGAGTTTCGAATCTAGAAGTCAACTCTGCTTTCTAATTAGTCGTTCGTTACTTTGAGTGAACTTTCCGTCCGATTAAGCGGTTAATTAAGGATAGTAAATTTGATTCTTTAATAGATTGAAAGCTTGGTTAATACTTGAAAAGGACAAGCTATTTTTTGCAGCCATTTGTTGGGATCCAGTAGTATAGGTAGAGAGTTTGCTCGATTTCTAGCAATTTAACTTGCTAAAAATAGAAAAATTAGGAAAGGTGGAGATTTTTAGTGAAATTATGGTTTTTATTTGATCAGTAGATAAAGAGATGAAATTTGCGGCTTTTGGTAACTGTAGAAGAGGTGTGTGTCGGTTTCAATTAGGTTTAGCTTAATCGATTTCTAGCAAAATAGCTTGGAAAAGATGGAAGGATCAGGAAAGGTAGAGATTTTTATTGAAATTATAGTTGTTACTTGATCGGTAGATAAAGAGATGAAATTTTCAGCTTTTGGTAATTATGCGTATGGGTTAAAATTATGTTTAGCTTCTAAATAGCGATTGTAGAGGCATATGGCTAGTTGAAATTTTGAAGGAGGGTAATAATTTGTGATTTTGAGAAATATGGACTAGTTCATTTTTTCAACAAGTGTATAACACTAAACATCTGAGTGATGTTTAAATTTAGGGTCTTCTGGAGCATTTGTTGAGTATGAGTTTAAATTTAATTCACCAAATTATTTCAACTGGAACTGAACTCCGCTTGAAAGGATTGAATGATGGGAATTTGTTTCTCCAATTATAGCGTTGAAATCTCTTAGAAACCACAGACATAAATTATATGCAGTTATGTTACTTCTTGCGATCATAAATTTGATTGGTCTTACGAGAAAATAGGTTTGTGCTTCCTCCTTATTCTGTTCAAACATTTACAATTTTCTTTGCTTTGCTATCTTCTGGAATTGTTGCTGCTTAACTGCTGGATCATGAATGATAGCATAAGAAACTTCTCTAATTGCTTGACACTTGATTGAATCGTTGTTGCTGGATTGCAGGATGTATTTATGCACTCTATTGTAAAAAATGTTTGATTGTGGTCATAAAGCTCAGTATATGAGTGGACAAAGGGAGAAGTTTGTCAGGTACCAAAAGCATTATTCTGAATGTTCTATTCCCCACTTCTCTATCTCTTGTGGTTAGAGTTTAAGGCTGATAGCTACTGCTGTTGGGTAAATTATTTTAGGTGAAGACATATCATCTTTAAGTTTTTCTTTCTATTTTCTCCAGGTTGGATGACTTGGACTCTAGATCATCATCACCCTCTGCTTCAGGATTGAAAAATTGTGGGTTTAACATTGAGGGGTTAGGTCGTTCTGGCCATGCAAACAATACAACATCTAGATCTTTCAAGAGAGGGATCAGAAAGGGATCTGAAGGACTTAAGTCAATTGGTCGCTCACTTGGATTTGGGGTTTCTCGAGTCATGTTTCCTGAGGATCTTAAAGTATCAGAAAAGAAAATATTTGATCCTCAGGATAAATTCCTCTTGCTATGCAATAAATTATTTTTCATATCATGTATTCTGGCTGTATCAGTGGACCCTCTATTTTTTTTTCTTCCTGTTATTAATGATCCAGAAAAGTGTATCACTATTGATAAAAGTTTAGCAGTCACTGCAACCACTCTGCGGACGATTATAGATGCTTTTTATCTTATCCGCATGGCTCTTCAGTTCCGTACTGCTTACATTGCCCCGTCTTCTCGAGTTTTTGGACGAGGTGAACTTGTGATTGATCCTGCACGAATAGCCAAGCGATACATGCTGCAATATTTCTTCCTTGATTTTCTTGCTGTGCTCCCATTACCACAGGTCTTAACAGTTGTTTCCTTCAGTATTCAATAGCAGAATGCTGCATATTATCATTTGTTCTAATGCATCTAGCACTATGTTTCTTGCATTATATCTTTCTTTATTGATTTTTTTCCTTCTCATGTATCCATGTTTGGTGAGCCACAATTTTATTTGTATTCCATCTGATGCTGTAGTATTGTTCATTCTTACTTCTTGTTTTGCTTCATTATTGTCTGCTTTATGTGTATTAACTTTCTTTGTATACATGCTTCTTTTTTCTTTCACATTCACACACTCTTTACTGCGTGTATTCTGTTATTTAAAGTGTGAAACACGGGAGCAACTGATGGTTTGTGTTGCATATATGGACTATGTTAAAGTAATTTTTTCATTGCATTTTTTTCTATCATCATTGGCTACTGTTAATTCACATAGGTAATACCTTGAACGCATGTAGGGCAAGGCCAATTTAAATATTCTCAATTCCTAATACAGAATGAGTATAACATCCATAGGATTTTTTTAAGTAAAAATCTGGTTGAATATTGTTTTCCTTCAAGTGCTTAATATGCTGATTAAGGATGTCCAAGTTAAGATTATATGTGCATTGTCATATTAGGGAGTAGTAGTTAACTCTACCTGAGAATAATGTTGATGAGCTATCCTTGCTGCATGACATCGTAGTTGCAACGTGGCTGATCAAAAGCACCTGCTGTTTTCTCATTATTTTGTTCATAAATGCAGATTGTTGTTTGGCGATTTCTTCATGGTTCAGAAGTGCTAGCAACAAAAGAGGCCTTGTTTTTCATCGTCTTGTTTCAGTATATCCCTCGATTTCTTAGAGTTATACCCTTAACATCAGAAATGAAAAGGACAACAGGTGTCTTTGCTGAAACTGCTTGGGCTGGAGCCGCATATTATTTGGTATTATATATGCTTTGTAGTCATGTAAGTCCCTATCAATATGCATCTTTATTGCACTAATAAAACCTGTTGTTATTTGTTCTCCACTTCTTTGATTTACGCCATCTTTTGATCTCTAGGTCACAATTTTCGCTCTAATCTGTTCTTTAACAAATATGATTACCTGTGTAATTATATTTTGATCTGTGTTTTTTTTTTTTTGGATGAATGATTCAGATAGTAGGGGCATTCTGGTACTGGGTAGCCGTAGAACGAAATGATACTTGCTGGCAGAATGCTTGTAAGGATATTGGTAGGGATAAATGCAATACAAATTTCTTATACTGCGGGAATCAGCATATGGAAGGTTATGGAGTATGGAATAATACCAAAGACACTGTTCTTAAAGAAAAGTGCCCAGCTGATGACAATATTGATAATCCTCCATTTGATTTCGGAATCTTCACACAAGCTTTGTCATCTGGTATCGTTTCATCATCAACAAAGTTCTTTTCCAAATACTGCTACTGTTTATGGTGGGGTCTACAGAATTTGAGGTGGGAAATCATGTTCCTTCTAACTGCTGATTAATATAATAAGAAAATAAAATGTGGATTCTGTTATATGATATTCTGCACTGTTTATTAGATTATTATGTTGCAAGAAGTTGCTTTCATATCAGACATTGATAATCATCATTTATCATGATTGTTTGAAAGAGAACTTGCAAGACACTACTTGTGTGGAAAGTTTTCTTGTCTTCTTGGCAATGCATATGAAATAGATACACTCTAGGTTGTGTTCTGCTTTCTGTTATTTATCATCTATTTACAGGGACTTGGATGTTAAATGCAGCATCTATTACACATTCAACTCCTACTGATTGAACCCTAAGAACTCAAAGCTACGTGTACCCACATACTCATGGATTATGAGTTACTGTTGCCATTTCAGAACATTAGTCTTATATTCGTACTATCTTTGCTACTCTTTTTTAAGTCTTACCTTCCTATCTTCATCAATCCTTTGGCCTTTAGTTGCTAGACTATATAATAAAGAAATAAATAAAAGGCCTCTCCCCTTATGCTTTAATGCTTCCTAACTTGATTTTTGGTTATTTGCCCTTGGTTCCTACTGTTTTGACTTATCCTTTATATGGCATGGTTAATTTCTTGTTATTATATGTTCTCTATGCTTGTGTTTGACTTATATTCAGCTGATTCCTAAGATTCTTTTGCGTATTTCCTTCAATATATTTGCAGTACCCTTGGCCAGGGACTTGAAACTAGCACCTATCCTGGTGAGGTCATATTCTCCATAGCACTTGCCATTTTTGGACTCATTCTCTTTGCGCTTCTGATCGGAAACATGCAGGTAGATTTTTGAATATTATCTCAAGCTTTATTTAGCCAGTTAGTTAGTTGAGACTTGAGACTGTAGAAAGAAAAATTGATTTGAGAATTTCTGGCATTGTTGTTGTTTTCAATGTTGTAAACAGACCTATCTTCAATCTCTCACCATTCGGCTAGAAGAGATGAGGATTAAAAGGCGTGATTCAGAACAATGGATGCATCATCGTATGCTTCCCCAGGACTTGAGGGAACGGGTGAGGCGTTATGACCAATACAAGTGGTTGGAAACACGCGGTGTTGATGAAGAGAACTTGGTCCAGAGCCTCCCAAAGGATCTGAGGAGAGATATTAAGAGGCACCTCTGTCTGGCTTTGGTTAGAAGGGTAAGTTCTTTTCTTTGTGTCTTGGTGTCTTCTTTATTAGCAGTAGTGAGAACTGAGTGGTACAAGTTTTTTTATTTTTCATGCAATGGATTACCTTTCACTTGTCTTTCTGTATCTATGTTTTGAAGCCTATGGAATACAACTTTTCCCCATAATATAAATATTGTGTTTGCATTATATATGAAAGTGATCGGTAGCATGTTGTACTATCTTCGTTTAGTGGATGATCTGGTGTGTCTCTAGAAGTTGTTTTTGCTATATTTCATGATTTCAATTCAGTTCCGTATATAGGCATAGGCTTAATAATTTTTCCTTCAATTCCATTTCCTTTTCCTCCTGTTTTTTTGTATGATCCTTCCATTGTGGTCTTTTCTCGACTGGCATCCGATATTGTATTGCTTTGGCACCATCGTACGCGCTAACTGCTTTCATTTTTGTAGGTTCCTCTGTTTGAGAGTATGGATGAGAGATTGCTTGATGCCATTTGTGAACGGCTGAAACCATGCCTGTTTACTGAGAGCACCTACATAGTCCGAGAGGGGGATCCTGTTGATGAGATGCTATTCATTATTCGTGGCCGTCTTGAGAGTGTAACAACAGATGGTGGAAGGAGTGGGTTTTTCAACCGCAGTTTGCTGAAAGAAGGAGATTTCTGTGGAGAGGAACTTCTAACTTGGGCATTGGATCCCAAAACCGGTGCTAGCCTTCCAACATCTACTCGGACAGTGAAGGCTTTAACTGAGGTCGAAGCTTTTGCCCTCATAGCTGAGGAATTAAAATTTGTTGCTGGTCAATTCAGGCGTCTTCACAGTAGACAGGTACAACATACATTCCGTTTTCATTCACAGCAGTGGAGAACTTGGGCAGCTTGCTTTATCCAAGCCGCTTGGCGGCGTTATTCCAAGAGGAAGATCATGGAGGAGCTTCGTCGTAAGGAAGAAGAAGAGGAAGCAGCAGCAGGAGGATCAGATGGAACCCGCAATAACAGCGGTGGAGGTTCATACAGCATCGGTGCTACTTTCTTAGCTTCCAAGTTTGCTGCAAACGCACTTCGTGGCATTCATCGGAACCGGAACGCTAAGAGCGCAAAGGAGTTGGTGAAACTACAAAAGCCTCCGGAACCTGATTTTACTGCTGAAGACGCAGATTGATATGTAATCTATGATGTTATTTTTATATTTGTTGTTACGTTTGATATGAAGATCTGAAACCAATATACCCAATACATAGACATTCCAGTTTGGAAATACAGTTGTAAGTAAAGGCTTGCTTTAAATTTTAAAGACTGTAAGTCTTGTTTGCGCTTCATTAATTCTTATGCCTATGGATTTACATATAGTTTCCATTTCCCTATGAGATATTATTTATTTTAAAAAGAATGAAAACCATCGATCCATGTTGGTATCATCAATCACGTCAGTACTTAACAGTGAAAATAGATAAAAATTTTAATTTTTAATAAAATGATCTATTTACTCTTTGATTTTTTATACAAAATTTAATTAATAAATTTTTTATTAGTAGAGATTTTAAGTAGTAGAAATAAAATGTAATCGAACTCTTGCTACAATGTGTATAAATTGATCATCTTCTTTATTGGAAGATTATAAAAATTCTTTATTGACAGAATTGCAGGATGACACAACATGACTATCAACTCTGAATGCAAAAATTCCTTAATTTCTAGACAAAAAGAAAATTTTCTAAAAAAAGAGATTGCTTCATAATCTCTTTAGTACAAAACCAGCAATGGAATCAGTTAACAACTAAAAATTAATCAAAGAACCACCATGGAGAAATCTAAAAAAAAAAAAAAATTAAACCATTTCAATGATCAAAATATTCAAAACTTAATTGGTGAAGTCCACAAGCAAAAGAATGTCCTGCATTTCTGATTCAGTTTTGGGGTTTGATTTTTGAGCATCCCCAAGATGAATTAAACCCGCAAATTTCATTCGAGTCGCACGAAAAACGGATTCAATCGATCTTCACCGATGAGTATATGAGCCTAGTGAACCAGAAGCAAGCATAGAAACCGATTGTACCGGTGAGTACGAAGAACGCATACGACACAATCAACATGTAGCCAAAGTACAACATTCCGGATACCAGTTTCGTGATCTCGAGCTTTGTGAAGAAGTAGAAGGCAGCATAGAGGAATAAGTAAAGTGCCGAAGAACCGGAAGTCAAGTATGATCTCCACCACCATTGGTAATCCTCACTACATAACTGGAAGTAGCATAGAACAACTGTGATCTCGGCACAAGTGACAACAAGAATGATGAAGACAATGAAGAGGAATCCAAATATGTAATAGAATTGATGCAGCCATATTGATGTTAGGATGAAAAAGAGCTCAATGAAAACAGCACCAAATGGAAGTATGCCCCCGATCAAGATCGAAAATGCAGGGTGCAAGTACCACGGCTGGTCCGGGACTTGCCTTGGGATCTTATTAGTTTTCACTGGATCTTCTTTTACAGGTTTCTTGAAACCGATATAACTTCCCACAAACACGAGTGGGACGGAGATGCCGAACCATAAAAGTACGAGAGCGAACATGGTTCCGAATGGTACTGCACCGGAGGATTTCTGACCCCATATCAATGCATTCAAGACAAAAAAGATGGCAAAGACAGTTGCAGGGAATGTAATAGCTGTTTTGAGTGTGATGCTCTTCCAGTTTGCTCCTTTGAACATCTTATATAGCCGAGCTGACGAGTATCCGGCAAATAGGCCCATGAAGACCCAGAGTAGAAGCATGGCAGTCATTAATCCGCCTCGATTTGAAGGTGATAGGAAGCCAAGGAGGGCAAAGATCATTGTAACAAGAATCATACCAAAAAACTGAACCCCTGTTCCTACATACACACAGAATAAACCGAAGTTTGTTGGAGGCCGAAAAACATCACCATGGACAAGCTTCCACCCTGTTTCCTCTTGAGCTTCTTCTTGTGTCTCGAGTTGGTTGTACTTGGAGATATCACGATAAAGAGTTCGCAACATGATCATCGCCACCATTGCAGACAGGAACAGAACAATCATCAAAGAATTAACAATTGAGAACCAATGGATCTGATCATCAGCCATCAGAAGATAGGTATCCCATCGAGATGCCCACTTTATATCACTTTCCTGCAAGATTACTAGAAGCAAGGTGATTAGAATGAAATAACATCAAATAGACTAGTCAAATTGTAACAAGTAGCAAGGACCAATGTTGCTCGGGAATATGTTCGAGTAACATATGCAATTTACATAGAGGTACATGACCTGACCTGGAACTCAACATCATATGTGAATATGATCTCCTTTTCTTCAACCTCTTGTGGAGATTCAGAGCTCGTTACCGCACGTTTTGCATGGGGATCACAGGTCGTAAGACGGGTCTTCGCGTTCCACTCGCCCTCGTATTCATGTTTAACACTGCATTCATCAACATGATTTGTTAAGAAACACAGAAAATAAACACCATTGATAAGAGATACTAAAGGCAACAAAGTCTAATAACCTGAATGGCTTGACTTCAAATCCAACAATCCTTGCAGTTTCTGCCAATGGATCCTTGTGAAACTTGACTGTAAATGCCAAGTGATTGTTAATGAAATGTTTCTCTTCCTTGCTCTACAATTCACAACAACAAACCAGCAATGTTTGCATCATCAAATTGAAAAATTAAAATAAAATTTAATCAAAAAAACAAGCTGATAAATCTAGTATTTACCCCAGCATACTTCCCTTTGAGACCAACATGAAAACCATGCTGGTACACTACAGCATTTTCAACATCATGCCGCCTTATAGGAACAACCAATGGAAGATTATCCAAAATCCTATATCACAAACAAAACCATAAAAAAACATATTCATTCCATTGTTACTCAAAAGAAGAAATAAAGCTGAAAATGGGAAATTTTTTGAGAGCCCTCACATGTTAACACGATATTCATCATCTATCTTCTCTTTGAAAGCTTTTGCAGCTTTTTTATCAAGAACTTTACGACATACAACATTGCACATTCGTGATTCTCTCATTATAAACTGCAAATTAGAATGATCCTTTTTTTAATCACTGAAAACAAAACAAAACCAAGATATAGAGTGTAAAGAGACGTAAAAGAAAATCATAGTGGTGGGAGTCACCACCGTGTAAGGAGAGTTTTCAATTCGATCACCACGAAGGACTTCCCCAAGATTCTCTGCACTGTCAACTATGTGATCAGGCTGACAATAGGGCAATGAATAGTAGGAATAAGGAAGTTGTGTTTTAGTTGAAGTTATCTTATTCACTTTCACCAACAATGGATCTCCCTGGCATTGATGGAAGAATACATAAATTTGAATAATGTTAGGATCCTTTAAACAATTGAGGGGGTGGGGGGGGGGGGAGGAATACAAACTTTCAAGAGATCATAAAACGCAGATCTGAATAAAACCCAATATCAGAATGGAAAATCCAAGTCGACCCCAAGATCCAAAATCACATTATAATGAAGATGATGCATAAATCAACATTGACATGCATGCATGCATGTGAAGAAAGTAACTGACCGTTTTGAAATCTTCAGGGGCAACACCAGGGAGGTAGAAGCAATGAGAAGGAAGGAAGAAGAGATAAAACAAGGAGAAGAAGATCCATGCAACGTGAAAACAACGACCCGCCATGGTTTTAATTTCCTTGTTATGGATCTTGATCAGATAGCCTGGATTAATCCCAGTTTTTTCCCTATTGAAATGACACGATGGTGGTGTTTATGGAGTTGAATATTTTCTTGGTCTTTGTTTGGGACGAAAGAAAGGAAGGGAAAAATGGAGAAAGAAAATAAAGGAGGTAGTTTGTTAGGAAGAATGAGAGGAAAAGAGAAACGACTATATATATGTTGATGAAGGGAAGCTTTCTCCTCCATTGGCACCCACGAACCATGTTTTGCTTCATTTTTTCCAATGTACGGTCTTGATTTTTGATGAAGTCGACTCTGATGGTTTTACACGTGTAACGTGTTTGTTTCAGTAATGGTAGGGTTAATGGCACTATACACACTCAAATTCTAACTTTCATTTTAAATGGCCATTATAATTATATCCCAAACCATTCAGGTTATATCAATAGGTCCTTTCATTACCAACATAATTAATTTAACCGCTAAATAAGATGTCTAATGTTTAAAGAAAAATAAATATTGTAAACATATTGATTATTAAGTTTTCGAAGCTTTTACAAAAGCTTTATCACTCAGTTTTTTTTTTTTTAGTTTTTACTTTTAAAAATTATGCCGTCATGTTTTACTTTTTCTTTAAAATTTATATTTTAAACTATGTCACATAAGACTTGATATATCATTTAACGGTTAAATTAATAGGTTTTAATAATCGACAGACCTGATTGATAAAACATCAATAGCTTGAAATGTAATTAGGTTGTTTTAAAATTTAGTGACCAATTTAGAATTTTTTTTGATAAAAATGACCAAACGGTCAAATCAATTTATTGTATCCTTCAAAATAAAATCATGAACTTCTAACGGGTAGTCCATGTTGAAATCCACATTACAAGTATTATCCTTAGCCAACTTACATAAATGCCAGCTACTTTATTACAAGATCTAGGAATCCATTTAAAAATGGAAAAAAAGGAAACGCTCGGCTAACTTAAACAAATGCCGCATACAATGACCCATAACAGTCAAATCAACGTTTCTTTTATTAAAACGATTAACAATACTGGCGCAATCAGTCTCAAAAACCACTCTGCTCCAGCCTTTCAAGCGCGCGTATCTGATGCTCTCTTCCATGGCTTTTATCTCCGCCCACTCGGCATTCATGGCCGTGTTCAACATACCCATGCGACCACCCAAGTGACCAATTTAGAATTAAGGTCATAGTTTGGGGATATCTAGTGCTATTAATTCCAAATGGTAGGAATGTATTGTACTTTTCACACATTTGGGAATTTCTCATCCTACTTTTATTTTAAAGAATTTAGTCAATTTACTTTTTACATTTAAAAATACAAATATAATTGTAAGTATTATTAAAAATATTTTATTAAATTCAAATTTATTATCATGACTACCAAATGATTTTTTTTAATTTAAAAAATGTGGCACCAATTAATTTAATAAATTTTTTTAACAATATTAATAATTTTATTTAAATTTTAAAATTTACCGGATTAAATTTCTAAAATAAAACTAAAAGGATTAAATTTTACAAATATTTAAGCATGTTTTGACTTTTATTTTTATCAAATTTTCGCATATTTTCCTTTTAAATAGAATAATAATTTGATATCGAATATATATATATATATATATATATATATAATTCCACTTTTATGAATCATCAAGGAAAAATTAGATCATGAACAATAAAAAAAAGAAAATTATACATTGAGTCTTAGCTCGTTTGGCATGTGTATTATTGTCAATACAAGAGGACGTGGTGTTTAAGTGCACTGAACCGCATTATACTCGTATCTATGGGTAAGGGAGGAGCTATAGGTAAATTTAGGTATTACGTCAAAAAGAAATATAATCAAAACTTATAATGAAATTGTTAAAAAAAAAAAATTAGATTAGATTTTGCTTGGGTTAACCCTAGCTTTTCGTATTCTAGAAGTAAATTTTTTAATGGTGAATATAAGTTTAATCATTCATATACGGTATAAATTATATTTTGGTTACCAAATTATAAATTCCTCATCATCATGATTTTTTTATTTATTTGCTTTTGAGACAAAATGATTTTTTTCTTATTATTTATTTATATTATTTTTATATAATATTTTTCTAAATAATCCTAAAAATCAATTTAAATTTGTTTTAAGTGTTATCAAATTATATTTTAATTTATATTCTAATTTACATACATATTAAATATTTAAAACTTAATTTTAAATTTAAGTTTAAAATGAATGTATTAATTTATTTTTACAAAAAAAATTGTTAATAATAAACTATTTTTTATTAAGAAAACTTTCTGGAAAATAATTAGTGAACCAATGTAACTTGTTTTAGTGAAACTTTCTTAATATTTTAGCAACATTTTCCCATAATTATAAGTATTCCTAGTAATCACATTTTTAACTATCTTTAATTTTTTTTTTTTTTATTTCTACTTCCTTCGTACTCAATTGTTATGAACCTAGGAGAAATAAATTCATTTGAGTTCAAGTGTTTCATAGGATAAATTATCCTTTTTTTTTTTGGTTAAATCCCTATTTAAGACTTGAATTTAGTAATATTCTCATATTGAAGCCGGAAACTTTTTTGTCCAACTTAATCCCTGATTTTGACAATTGTTCCATATTAAGACCTAAATTTGATAATTATTCCCGCATTGAGACTCAAACTCTAAAATTTTCAAGAAAAAATCAAGTACGAGTAGATAAAAGAAATCTTTAAGCCCCGATACGAGAATAATTGTCAAGTTGAAACACCCAACTTAAACAAAAAAAAAAAAAGTTTTAACCCTTTATTCTTTTTTAAGTTACCCAAATATACATATATATATATTTAGAACACAATCACCATAAAACATGAGAAGGAAAGAGATTTATTGGTAAAAAAGCTTTATGTAGTTATAACATTGTAGGAACAAGCTACAAAAAGCAAAAGAAAACAGAGCAGTATTCCAACAACAAGCTTCTTATTCATGAGACAGATCTTACAGAACCCAACAACCTCGAACAGGTTGTTCTCCTTTTTCGGTCTGCCACCGTCACAACAGAGCATGTTCCAAGCTTTCATTTAAGAAGAAGAGTTCTTCAGAACCCATTCCACCAAAGTTGAGATGCCAAATCCAGTTGCCACAAGCTTCTTATCATTCAGGACAGGCCCAGCCATGTCAATGTGCATCCACTTTACTTTTTCATTAACAAACTGCAAAATCATAGTTCCAACAACAATGAAGTTCCGCAACATGGTTCGACCGTGGACATTACAATATCTATCGTTTGAGTGCGTAAAAATATAGAGAGTAAAATTGACATACTTGTTTCAAGAACAGAGCTGCATTGATAGCACCGCCTTGACGACCGCCGGTATTTACCATATCGGCAACTCCTGATTTCATTGATTCCCAATAGCTTTCCTCTAATGGCATCCTCCAAAATTTCTCACCACTGGCCTCTGAAGCTTGAAATAACTCCTTTGCTAGATCATCATTGGGTGTGAAGACGCCTAAAGAAAATTTTCCAATGAATTGGCAATGGTGAGACGGTACACACACACCGCTTAAGTGCCAACTTTAAATGTTTAAACATTCAGATTGCCTGTTGTTTCTCCTAACTTAATTGTCATCCAGAAAATGATCATAAACCTGCTTCCGAAACTAACCAACGCTAAGTTCGAAAAACTGTTTTCCGGGGATTGTGAAATTCATATGTCAAGTATATACCTGCAATTGAGGGTCCAAGAGCAACAACACAAGCCCCGGTTAGTGTTGCCAGGTCAACTATCTGCAAGATTAGTCAACCAGACTTGAAAAATGGAAATCTGATTATCTATACAAAATAGGCAATTGAAACTACCAAGTTTACAACTCTAATCCAAATTTAAGATGTCTGGTTTTCGGCTTTACCTTCTCAACACCTTGGTTGCAAGCATAAACCAAAGCATCTGCTAGTGTAAGCCTACCTTCTGCATCAGTGTTATTAACCTGCAATCCGCATAGTGAGCAACAGTAATTTATTAAAGACAACGAAGAAAGATCCCAACTATGAATGTCACAATACCATATATATTTCATGTATACCTCAATTTTCTTTTTCTTTTTTTTGGCTAGAATAGAACAAACTATACCTCAATTGTCTTTCCATTAGAAGCTGTGACAATATCTCCAGGCCTCATACCCTTTCCACTTATCATGTTTTCACAAGATGCAACAATAAAATGAACCTGCGTATTAGGGCAATTTATGAAGTGAAAGACTAGATTTGATGCAGAAATCAGAAAAAGTAAACAAATATAAACTAACATATAAAACACAATAAGAAAAGATTGCACAGAGATGGAGAGCAACAATAGTAAAATGAGAGGAAGCAAATGAATTACCTCTACTCCAGAAGGTTTGATTTGTCCAAGGGCTTTTGCTGCACCAAAAACAGCTGCCGAACCTCCCATGTCTGCTTTCATGGTTTCGATCGAGGAACCAGGTCCAGTCTTGATATTGTAGCCACCACTAAGAACATTTAAGACAAGTAGTCAAAACCTGAACAATACATTGCTGGATAGTTCCTATGGTAACTGAATCATAAAATATTTGCCTGTTAGAATATGTCAATGTAATTATTTATGAAATTACCTGTCAAAAGTCAATCCTTTTCCAACTAATGCTAACTTGGTTTTAACAGGTCCGCTTGGTGGTTTGTAGCATAAATGAATAAAATGAGGAGGATTTGCAGATGCTGCAGCAACTCCGAGATAAGATCCCATCTTCAATTCCCTGCATTGCTCTTCGGTCAAGATGTTTGCAGACAGAACATCACTATACAGTGAAGCAATCTTTGAAGCCTCTGCGGCTAATGCAGCTGCAAGCATAAACAGACACATTGGTTCAAAGAAATTACAAATTTTCTCTCCTTTTTATTGCCCCATCTAAACAATATACTCACTGTCATTGACAAGTTAGAAATTCAGCCTTCTAATTACACCTTCAGACATAAAATTAAACAATGATCATCCTTACAATTAAATGCAAAAAAGAAAGGAATACTGGAAAAAAAATACAAAAATAGTGCTCGTACGAACCAGGGGTAAGTACGTTGGCTGGTGAATTCACAAGCTCTCTTCCAAATATTATAGCACAAGAAACAACTTCAGCATACTTGATCTTCTTCTCTATCTCTGGTCCAGTTCCAAGACCAAGAATTTCCAGAGATTTAAGCTGTGGTTTCTTTGACTCAGATTTGTATCTATTATCTTCATATAATCCCAGCACCGTCCCTATAGAAAACCAAACCATTCAACTAAGATAAACTTCAAACTTCGGAATAAGAACATTGATCATGATACTAAGTAATCATAAGAGCATTACCAGATACAATAGCTGCAGCAGTGTTGCCCTTCGACATGGCGGAAGGACATTCCGAAGAGGCAAGGACGACGGCGACACTACTGGCTTGAGCAGTCTTTGCAGCTGCAGCAACAGCCTCACCAAGACCATGAAAAGCAGCTGGCGATGAAGCTGACTGACCGAGGCCAAACAAACCAACCCTTTTGGAGCCAAGGCCTGGAAGTCTATGAACCAAGGACTGGCCAGCTTTCCCTGTGAAATCCTCCTCAAAAGAGGCCTCAGCTAAGAGACCACCCAACAGGCCATCTAATTTTTTCAAAATTGGGTTTTGGAACTTGGAGTATTCATCTTTGGTCATGTCTTTTTCAGTGACCCCAACTGCAAGTAAGTCCCCTTTCCATTCTGCCACATCGATCTCTTTTGCAGCAAAAGAGATCTTTCAAGCATTTTCACAAACATTAGACTGACAATTTTTTTTTAGCTAATTTAAAAAACAAGCCTGTACTCATCAATCCAATGATATGCACATCAAAATATCAACTTTTAGAGACCCTTTAAAGAACCAATCCATGACCAAAGTTTGAAACAAAAAAAAATCCAAACAATCGATAAATATAAATTATCCCCGTTAGCGAAATGTCAGAATTTTCAATATTAAAAAATTAAATCAAAACCCAAAAAGTCAATCAAAAAATGGGGCTTTCACCTTGGGGAGTTCTATGTTTGCTGGTTGAGTAAGACCAAGAGTGTGTGCCATGAATAACACAAAGGAACAAAAAACAAAAGAAAAAAATTCTAAAAGCCCAGATGAAGACTGTAAGTAGCCGAAGATCAAATAAATAGGAGGAGAAGAGTGAGAAACAAGATTAAGCTACAAGAGAAGTAGCCAAAGACGCAAACAATGGCAAGCATCTATTTTAGCGTAGAATAAAAGGCAATTTTTGTAAGTATAACGAAACTTGTCAAAAAGCTAAAGCATTTAGGCAGTGACAATGATGGGTGTATTACGAATGACATGGAATTTTAGGACATGGCATGATAATCATCATGTCCATGCTTTGGATTATCTTGGGTTTCTCAGTCTCATCTCATCGATATTACTGCTTGCTCGGGGCCAAGTGGCTCGCCCAGTAAGCCCAGAATCCCACTCCAATCAAATAAACTTTTTTTTATAATTTAATAGTTAATTTGGTGTTTTTTTTCATGTAATTGATTAAATGTTAGCTTAATATTATCGATTAATAACATGGTGAGACATGATAATTTCACATTAATATGAGGTAAAAATATATTTTCTTATTCTTGCCACATTAATTTTGTCCCATGATTTGCCATCGATTACCAGCGAAAGGCAATGTCATGTGTTTCCACGTGTTGTTTTAACCTTTTTGATAGTCAATGAAGCTCTGCCTTGAATGACTCGATTTTTTTTTTCTCTTTGTTTTCTTCATGTACCTCTCTTGCTTTGTGAAGCTTGAATCGGTCATGGTTAGATGTCGATGTCTCTTTGATCCCCCGCTAGACTTGAGTTTCGATGGTCGTTGGTGCCATCGCATTAGGTTCTGCCTTGGTGGCTATCATGGTCAATGTCTAGAGGGTGATGTTTCGACCTTGACTCTTCCACTCTTGATGCTCTCTTCGATGTCGTGTCGATTCTAATGACTCTTTTCAGGTCACCGATTCACCGATCCAATTAAAAAATTGGTAAAAATAAAAAATTTAAATAAAAAAACTTGGTTCAACCGATTTTCGATTTATTTGGTTCAAAGTCACTTTTTGAATTAATCTCCTGATCGGTTCCTAATTCGACTATACGCTCTAGTTCAAACAATCCTGATTATATATATAACATACATTGCATATATAGTGTAAGTCAAAAAGAGTGTAGTCTTAGAATGGATGAGGGTAAAAGAGCGAGTCTTCCTACTACTGACATTAGATTAGCCTTCTAAGAGCTTAGTTCTATTGTATAAATTAGTGTAGGCATAGTGACGGTAATAGCGATTAATAACCGCCACATCACTTTCACCTTTTTGAGGTAGACTCAAGTCTTTTTCTATTGCTAAAGAAATTTGGAGGATTTTGTTCGCATCACTTTCACAAAAGGTATTCCTTATTGTTTCCACCTTCTATCGCCTCGAGTCAAAGTCAATTAGGTCCGTCACAACATTGATGCCAATATTATTAACATCACTTTGTATTTTGTAATTTTCACATCCCGGTACTCACACATCCTTCGCCATCGAAGTTTGGGCCCCATCCCTATTCTCCAGCACATACCATCTTTGAGAAGTCCTTTTGCATCCCACACATTTTTCTAGGTATAGGAAGGTATATTCTCTAACCCTGCATTTAAGAAATAAATAGTCGGATAACATTTTGCTTTCAAATTATGCGCCAACAAAGAATTTGGACAATTAATTAATCGCCACCCTTATTTTGCAAGCAAAGTTAAATTAAACTTTGTCAAACTCTGGAAACCCAAACCCCTATTCTCTTTTAATTCACATAAACTACTTTATTCACACTAGTATATTTCCAAGCTTCCCATGTCCTATTTTCCACAAAAAATCCCCTACAATACTTTCCAATTCCCCACAAATAGATTTTGGTTGTAGGAAACATGCCATTGAATAGGTCGGAATTACCTATAAATTTGCTTTTATAAATACCTCTTTTCCCCCTTATGATAGAAATTTGGTGCTCCAACTATCAAATTTTGACTTCATACGATCCTTTAATATTTGAAAAGCCCACTATTTCCCCTTCTCATCATATTGGACAATTTGATATATTTCTTTGGAATTTTTGAAACTCGAACATTAAGTATTTGCGAAACAGAATTTCTATCACGATCTGGAGTATTTATACTCTAAAAAAAAAGTAGATTTTTCATAATTAACACATTACCCAGAACAATTTCCATATTCTTCAAGTATCTTTTTTAAGGTATTTGCCCCCCTTTTAGTGACTTATCCAAATAAAATACAATCATCAACAAGCATTAAATGAGAAATTTGAGGTCCTCTTCGACATACCTTTGCCCCCTTCAACGAACCATCTTGTTTTTCCAGTCTCATGAGAGATGAAAGACCTTCGCTACAAATTAAAAATAAATAGGGACTCAATGGGTCCCTCTAACGTAATCCTCTCGTCGGTTTAAAAATCTCTCCTTTTTCACCACTCATAATAACTAAGTATAAGATAGTACTTATGCAATTCATAAATGAAATCAACCTACAAGCTTGCAAAACCCATTTATAACATCATACTTCTCACGAAAAGCCACTCAACACAATCATAAGCCTTATTCATATCCAGTTTCAACGCTATAAAGCTTTTCCTATCCGCCCTTTTCTACTTAAACGTATGTAAAATTTCGTAAGCAAGGAGAACATTGTCCATTATCAATCTTCTTGAGACAAATGCATTATGCGCTTCATCAATACAGCAATCCAACACCTTTTGAAATCGATTGGCTACCATCTTTGAAATCATTTTGTACAAAACCATACATACGCTTATAAGACAAAAATTCGTTAAATTCGAAGGATGTCTAATTTTCGAAATTAGTATTGTAATATTCAGAGCTTCCAACGACTACCCTTTATTAAGAATCTCAAGACAAAAAGAACTTACCTCCCGTCCAATAATATGCCAAAATTTCTGGAAGAAAAGAGCTGGAAAACCATCTGCCTCTAATGCTTTTGTTGTACCCATATTCTTTAAAGCCAAATAAACCTCCTCTTCTGTGTATTCAGTAGTCAACATCTAATTCATGCTATCTGTCATACATCTATCCACTCCAGAAAAAACGTGCTTCAAGTTGCCAATACCTGTTGTAGAGAAAATGTTAGCAAAATAATCACGAGCAATCCTTTTCATCTCATAAACATATGATGCCATTTCTCCTTCCCCATTCTGTAATCTATGAATGCGTTTTATACTCCTCTGTTGGGAAGCAAAATTATGGAAATATAACGTATTTATGTCTCTCATTCGCAACCAATTTGCACGTGCATTTTTCTCCCAATACATCTATTCTTTTTCCATCTCCATATTAAAATGTATTTTAACATCAATCAATTCTGCCATTGTCTCATCATCTCTATCTAGCTTGTTCAAATAATTGATGCGTCGTTGAATGCACCAAAATATATCCTACTCCCTGCAAAATAATGAAAATAACAGTAAAGGGCAAGTAGGGTCGAATCCACAGGGATCGGATTATACAAATGCCTGTTTCTCGAGATCCTGGGCAGAATCGTGCCCAAGAAAACCTGCGTTCCTGAAAAATAAATAAAAAAACAGAATTAATAATTTTCGATCTGGAAAAATAATAATAAAAACAAAATTTAAGACGAATTGAAATTACAAGAATAAATTACGAGAATTAAAATGAGGAAAATAAAAAGAAAGGGTTTAGAGAAAAGTTTCTTATGTGGAGATATTCCAGCCTCTGGTTGTCTCGGTCCTCCTTGGCTCCGTCTTCGGCTTTTGGATGACCCTTCTCTACCCAAGTAAGCCAGTTATAGTGGAAGAGGACGCCTACGACCACCAACTCCAAGAGTTTAAACTTACGGATTTAGGGAGCCTGACTCTAGCTTGCGATTGCTTTTGTGGAGTCATTTACGCTAGATCAACGTTTCTCAATGGCGAATCCCACGCCATTTTGTCTCTTGGGCTCGCTAACCTCTGACGCAGTAATCTCACGAACCGACGGTGCAATCCTCCCAAAACACACAAAGCGGCCGCCTTTGCATACGTTGAAAGGGTTACTTTTAAAGGGACCTGGACGGAAGCGTCAGCCCCGTAATGCGGAGAAATGATGAATACTTGGGTGAGAAAGTTGAGTACGGGTTCTAAGCCTCAAGAACCTTTTTCTGGGGAATTTGGAAACCTTCGGCTAGATGGAATTTAGTGGCTCATATTTGTGGTGGAAAAGTAAATAAAATATAAAATATGAAAAAGGGAATTTTTATTAAAAGAATTATGGGGGAGGAGTGTACAGAAAAAGATGAACAACCCAAATGAGTTACTCCATCCCCTATTTATAGTGCTTAAGGTAGATAGTCTAATTCTACTCAAACTCCCAAAGATAATTACAATTTAATTAAAGATAAATAGAGATAAATAAAGAAATTAAATAATCCTAGATAATTATCCTAATATTAATTATCCTAATTTAATTAAAATAGAATTTGATAAGGCAAAGTCTCTTCTTTTTGCATTTCAATCCCTCTGCCTTCCATGTTTACACTTTTGGCACCATCTTTTCCCTTTGTTGCACATTGGTCCATTTTTTGTCTTTAATTTCACCATTTTGGCCCTCAATTTTGCATTGGTCTCCAATTTAGTCCCTACGATATAAAAGTCCATAAATAGCCTAAATTAGTAGAGTCATATTCGAAATTAATATACAATTAGCACATAAAAACATGTCATTCTAAAGTGTTATCAAATCCCCCCTACTTAGCCCATACTTGCCCTCAAGTATGGTTCCTATCCACTGTGAAAATTAGATCCTGAAAGAAATTCTACTCCAAAGTTTTATAAAAATTAGTCAAAAATACATATGAAAAATAAAGAGAACTTCTAAACTTGCTTTAAGTAAAAGAGAAAAAGTATTCTAATTAACACACACAATGTAACACCCCTTACCCGTATTCAACGCCGGAATAGGATACGAGGCATTACCAGAATTACAAATTTATTTATCAAACATTTTATTTCATCTAGCATTTTTATATTTGAAATCAATCAAAATCAAACATATTGTCCCTTAAAACATATTTATTTTTCTCATTTCATGACTTACTTGAATTTATTTCTCGTCTAAACATATTTAATTACCTTTTATTTACATATTACAGATAATCACATATTGACATGCCATGATAAATATCATTCTCTTGCCGTTTATTCATAAACATAATTTAGTTAATTCATTATATCAATATTTCACGTACTATCAACTTATAGTTCCTTATATCACATATTTAAAGTTACACGAACTTACCTGGCTAAATTTGCAGAAATACCAAGATTTAAGTGCATTTTGGTAATTTTCCATTTTCATCGATTTTTCAACCGATCTTAATCTAATTAATAATTTCATTCAATTTTGCAATTTTCAATAATAAAATAATCCATTCCATGTAAATTGGTCATCTCCAACATTTTTACAAAACTAATCATAAAGTTTTACTTTTATTCAATTTAGTCCCTGAGCCTCAAACATTACAAATTAGCCATGCTAACTGAATATTCATACGTATTTTTCCTCCTCCTCCTCTCCATTCCACATCCTTAATGTATATAGCATTCTATAAGTAACATTATCAATAATTTTCAACATTTACTTATGTGAATATTTAAGCTGTCCATTTGAGTTATAGTCACTAAATTATTTATTTCCAGAGCTACAGAACTCCAATTTAAGATCCGTAAATTTTCCCCAAAACTAGACTCATATATTTTTTTACTATAAATTTTTCAGAATTTTTGGTATGGCCAATCAATACCAGATTATTCTTAAAGTTTCCCCTATTTCACTGTTTAACTGCTCTGACCTCTCTTCACTACGAATTAAATTACTCTTTGTACAGAATTTAGATGGCCTCCTTGTTTAGCTCATTTGAAACTAGACTCATCCAGGATTTCATACATATAAATTTTAATCCACAATTATTTTTGTGCAATTTCTAATGATTTTTCTAAGGCAGAACAGGGGATCTCGAAATCACCCTGAACCAGTTTCACTAAAATTTAAATATCTCATAATACAGAACTTATTTGCTTTCTCTGTTTCTTTCATATGAAAGTAGACTCAATAAGCTTCAATTTCATATCTTACTCAGCTTCTAATTCCACTTCTACGATTTTTGGTGATTTTTCAAAGTTACTCTACTGCTGCTGTCCAAAACAGTTTTGTTATAGCTTATTTTACAATTAAATCCTTTACCCAATTCTAACTTCAAATTCTTTCAATTAAACCACTAATTCATCATTTTATTCATCATATGCTATATTCAACAGCTTTAAAACTTCAAAAAAACTTCAACTTAAATTCATCAAAACTTTGTTCTAAAACTTATAAAACATCAAAATTAAAAGAGAAGGACTAAATTAACTTACCAATTAAACTTCCAAGCTTCAAACCACCAATTTCTCCTTTTTCTTTCTTTCCCCTTTTCCTTCCCCTGCTTTCGTCTTGTTCTCTGTTTCATTTCTGGTATTCTCCTTTACTTCTTTTGGTTTATATATATAATAATATAATAATATAATAATATAATATATAATATAATATAATATAATAATATACTTTTAAAAAAAATCTGAGATTTTCTTACGTTAACCGCCTCAACTATGCAAAATGGTAAAATTACCATTTTGATCCTTCATAATTTCTTTTAATCTATAATTTAACTTTTACTTTCATTTCAGTTTAGTCCTTTTCATTTAATTTCCTACCCAAACGTTAAAATTTTCTAACGAAAGTTTAATAATAACTTAATGACACTCCATAAATATTTTTAGAAATATTTATGGCTCACTTTATGAATTCGAGGTCTCAATACCTCGTTTTTGGCCCTTTTTTTTTTTTTTTTCTAATTAATTCTTTCAGTTCACAAAATTCACTAATTTTAAAATATTTCTAAAATCACACTTAACTTATAATTATCGATTAACAAAATTTTCTAACTTTTCGTCAGATTTAGTGATCTCGAATCACTGTTCCGACACTATTAAAATTGGGCTGTTACACACAAAAATTAAAACCGTCTTGAATTATTTCATGCTATTTAGGTAAATTACCAAACCTACTAAGACACTCTATTTATTCCGCTTTTAGTCCCTAACTGAAATTTTATTAGTACTATATTTTTTTCTTTTCTTTTTTTTTTCTTTTTCTTTTTTTTTCTTTTTCTTCTTCATTTTTTTCTTTTTTTTATTTATTTACTTAGGAATATATTTCCGGTTAGCGGAGTTTTACCCATCACGTCACACAACTTTTTGACGCGAAGTAGAATGACAACCCAAGCACCCTACCCCGGTTACTCAATCAGTCACGTTTTGAGCCATACTCATAACCTTGGCTAGCGGAGTTTTACCTATTACGTCACACAACCTTTTGACGCGAAGTAGAATGACAACCCAAGCACCCTACCCCGGTTACTCAGTCAGTCACGTTCTAAGCTGTACTCATAACCTTGGAAATATTTATTAATCACAATTTTCGCGAAATATAAACTTCAATAGGACCTAAGAGAAATAATCAAGTGTCAAAAATAAGTTTTAGTAACCACCTAATAGTCATGAACATAACTTAGGCATGCAAACGTATTAAGTGTCCACTTGATATTAAACTTGATCAATTTTACGAAAAGCAAGATAGAGTTAACTTATTAATCATAAATATTATTGGCCTAATAAGAATAAAACAATGGAGATAAAATCAAACAGACAGAATCAGAATTAACTTAGTGGCCAAGAATCATGCATGTGGGTCAAACAGTGGCAAGTCGTGGGCAAATTCTTGGGCATGATTAGCGACAGAATGTTCTAAAAAAAATATGGACAACCTAAAAGAGCCTCAAGCAGCAAACACAAATCTCAACAGAATATGACAGTAATACGAAGAGTACCTCCCCCCTACTTAAAACACATTGTCCTCAATGGGGATGCAAAAGAAATAAATAAGAAGAAAAGTTTAGAAAAACTCCCCGTGTAGCTCCTGTCAAATGCGGAGGATAGCAATGAGTTCGGTGAGTTGCTGGCCAAAAGTGTCGAGTCGAACCTCAATGCGCTCCATTTTAGCTAAGCAAAGAAGAGAAATTTATTGATATTTAAATAAAAGAAATTAAAAAGAAAAGAAAAGAAAACAATAAATAAAAATAAAAAAATGAAAATAAATAATAAAAGAAAAATAAAGATTGGGTTGCCTCCCAACAAGCGCTTGTTTAACGTCATTAGCTCGACGACTTAAATGGTTCTACGGTGGCTCAAAATAAATCTGTTTAATCATGTGAGCTTGGAAATTCTCATTTTTTATCACATCCACCATCTTTGGGTTTAATTGTCCTCGCGCCTTTTTCATTGGTTTCATATTTTCCTCCAAGGGGTCAATCCCTTTTAAGTCGGCAATGGTCTCATCATCCTCCAAAAATGTGAATTTGAGATGCTCGAGAGGTGGTTTTAATTTTGGATCTGGCTCCTGCACAACAGAAGGTAAAAGTTTAGTGTCCATAGGAGCCAACAATTTATTAACAGATTCAAAATCATCAAACATCATTTTAGATTTATCTCCATAAATTGACTCAAAATTTTCTTCCACTAAAGTGTCAATTATGTCGACACAATTTACGTCCAAGACTTCACTTGGGTGGCTAATTGTGCCATAAACGTTAAACTTCACGATCTCCCCATCAAACTCCATCGTGAGGGTTCCCCTTCGGACGTCAATCTTAGTATTTGCGGTACTAAGGAAAGATCGTCCCAACAAGAGATCTGAAGATCCCGGAGCACTGTCCTCCTCCATTTTTATCACATAAAAATCTGCAGGAAAAATAAGTTCGTTAACTTTTACCAACACGTCCTCGAGGACTCCTTCGGGATGCACAACGGACCTGTCTGCCAACTGAATAATAACACCTGTTTTTGTCAAAAAACCTGCGTTAAGTGATTCATAAATAGAATAGGGCATTACATTTATAGAGGCTCCTAGATCACACATAGCCTTTTTAATTCCCAAATGTCCTATTTTGCATGGTATTGCAAACATACCCCTATCCTTACATTTTGCCGGCATTTTCCGCTGTAACACTGCGGACACATTTTCACCAACGTTCACCCTTTCATTACCTGTTAACTTCCGCTTGTTGGTGCAAAGCTCTTTGAGAAATTTAGCATACCTGGGTATTTTCTTGATGGCATCCAACAGTGGAATGTTGATCTCGACGTTCCTAAATGTTTCGAGGATTTCCTTGTCCTGCTTACCTTTTCGACACTGGTGGAATCGTTCTGGAAATGGAGGTTGAATTATGGGCAATGGGGGTTTCGTTCGGACCTGTTCGTCTTTTTTGGGTTTTTCCTGGGCGATTTCTTGGGCATGATTTCTGTCGGGAATCGATTCCAGTACCTTTCCACTTCGCAGCGTCACTGCATTTGCGTTTTGCCTTGGGTTTGGTTCTGTTTGTGACGGCAGCTTCCCTTGAGAGTTCAATTTCTCAACTGATATGGTCAATTCTCTTATAGATGCCTCAGTTTTCTGTTGAAAATCAAGCATATTAGCTGTTAATTTATTGACCAAAGTTTCTAGAGAATTACCTGAGTCTTGTGGCTGCTGTGGAACTCGGTTTTGGTATGGCTGGTTATATTGTGGGTTGGCCCCATAACTTAAGTTAGGGTGATCCCTCCATCCTGGGTTGTAGGTATTAGCGTAAGGGTCGTATCACCTCTGTGGTGGACCAGGAAAATTACCCACAGCATTTAAATGAGCCATAGTATCGTCATACAGACTGGGACAAGTATCAGTTGTGTGCTCAGGTGTAGCACATATTCCACATAACCGAGCTGGTTTAGCTTTTTCTGCAATAAGAGAATTCATCATAATCGTAAGTCTATCAACTTTATCCTCTAAGGTTGAATTACTTAGCTGGTGAACTCTTCTAGGGCGCTCAGGATTAGCTCGAAACTGCTGAGAATTTGCAGCCATTGTGGAGATTAAGTCCCTTGCTTGTTGGGGGTCATGTTGACCAACGCTCCTCCACTAGCAGCATCTACCATATTCATCTCCATCGATTTCAAACCTTCATAAGAGTACTGGATGAGAGATTGCTCTGTTATACCATGTTGTGGACAGCTCGCACACAACTTCTTAAACCGCTCCCAATAATCATAAAGAGTCTCCGCTTCTTTCTGCCTTATCCCCACGATCTCCCTTCTTAGCTCAGCTGCTCTAGATGCTGGGAAAAACCTGTTGAGGAACAAACGAGAAAGATCAGCCCATGTAGTTATAGATCCATGAGGTAAATAAAACACCCAATCCCTAGCTGAATCTGCTAGGGAAAAAGGGAAAGCGCGCAATTTAATCTGATCCTCAGTTACGCCTTGAGGTTTCATACTCAGACAAACCATATGAAACTCCTTTAAGTGTTTATGGGGGTTTTCATTCTGTAACCCTCGGAATGTTGGCAACAACTGAATCAACCCTGATTTCAGCTCAAAGTCAGTATCCATGGTAGGATATGAGATGCACAGTGGCAGTTGTTCTGTCGGCGCTTCGGCTAGTTGCTGAATCGTTTGAGTCATTGGTTCTTGCACCAAATTAGGGTTTTTGTCAACCCTAGCGTTGAACACTTCTTCAAATGGATCGACTTCTTCTGCTTTACTTTCAAGCGTTTGAGTAGGGTTTTCGTTAACCCTAGACTCCGCTTCGTCGTCGGTTCTAATTTCTGGTGGTGGATTGCTTCGAGTCACTACCACCTCTGACTGCTTTTTCCTCAACTTAGTTTCTTTTCGATTAGCTTTCGCAGTCTTTTCGATCTCTGAATCAAACGCAAGAATGCCTGGAGCAGATCTGGTCATAGAAAACAAAAAAAACAGGATTAGTACGTTACCGATCCCCGGCAACGGCGCCAAAATTTGATGCGTCGTTGAATGCACCAAAATATATCCTACTCCCTGCAAAATAATGAAAATAACAGTAAAGGGCAAGTAGGGTCGAATCCACAGGGATCGGATTATACAAATGCCTGTTTCTCGAGATCCTGGGCAGAATCGTGCCCAAGAAAACCTGCGTTCCTGAAAAATAAATAAAAAAAATAGAATTAATAATTTTCGATCTGGAAAAATAATAATAAAAACAAAATTTAAGACGAATTGAAATTACAAGAATAAATTACGAGAATTAAAATGAGGAAAATAAAAAGAAAGGGTTTAGAGAAAAGTTTCTTATGTGGAGATATTCCAGCCTCTGGTTGTCTCGTTCCTCCTTGGCTCCGTCTTCGGCTTTTGGATGACCCTTCTCTACCCAAGTAAGCCAGTTATAGTGGAAGAGGACGCCTACGACCACCAACTCCAAGAGTTTAAACTTACGGATTTAGGGAGCCTGACTCTAGCTTGCGATTGCTTTTGTGGAGTCATTTACGCTAGATCAACGTTTCTCAATGGCGAATCCCACTCCATTTTGTCTCTTGGGCTCGCTAACCTCTGACGCAGTAAGCTCACGAACCGACGGTGCAATCCTCCCAAAACACACAAAGCGGCCGCCTTTGCATACGTTGAAAGGGTTACTTTTAAAGGGACCTGGACGGAAGCGTCAGCCCCGTAATGTGGAGAAATGATGAATACTTGGGTGAGAAAGTTGAGTACGGGTTCTAAGCCTCAAGAACCTTTTTCTGGGGAATTTGGAAACCTTCGGCTAGATGGAATTTAGTGGCTCATATTTATGGTGGAAAAGTAAATAAAATATAAAATATGAAAAAGGGAATTTTTATTAAAAGAATTATGGGGAAGGAGTGTACAGAAAAAGATGAACAACCCAAATGAGTTACTCCATCCCCTATTTATAGTGCTTAAGGTAGATAGTCTAATTCTACTCAAACTCCCAAAGATAATTACAATTTAATTAAAGATAAATAGAGATAAATAAAGAAATTAAATAATCCTAGATAATTATCCTAATATTAATTATCCTAATTTAATTAAAATAGAATTTGATAAGGCAAAGTCTCTTCTTTTTGCATTTCAATCCCTCTGCCTTCCATGTTTACACTTTTGGCACCATCTTTTCCCTTTGTTGCACATTGGTCCATTTTTTGTCTTTAATTTCACTATTTTGGCCCTCAATTTTGCATTGGTCTCCAATTTAGTCCCTACGAGATAAAAGTTGATAAATAACCCAAATTAGTAGAGTCATATTCGAAATTAATATACAATTAGCACATAAAAACATGTCGTTCTAAAGTGTTATCAATAATCCAACCTTTTACTAAGGTTTTGCGTCAGTCCCACTCTCTTCTCTTTAATTTGCACAACCCATTCTTGTAAACCAATCTTCAACATCTCCAACACCCTTCCTGTACCGCTATCCAATATTCGCCTTATTTCCTCTTCACAAGGTTCCTCCATTAACCACCAATTTTTTAATTTCCTTCATCTTATGTTTGTCTTATCTGTTTGAATAAAAAGAGGACAATGATTTGAAAAAAATGGGGTAAATGTCGAATATAATAATCAGTGAACATAATCATCCAATATTCAACATTTGTCACTCCTCTGATATTTATTTTCGGTAAATTCCCCCTCCCAAAATGAACCATGCCTCTAAATAGTCAACATCCATAAGCTGACATTCCTCTAACACCTTACCGAATTCCTCCATACCTCTATCTTCTCTCAGCATTCCCCCCGGACTTCTCAAAAGAATATAAAATCTCATTGAAATTGTCACAAACTATCCATGGAAAATCATGGTTTTCTCCTAATCTTCGCAACAAATCCAAAATTATTGATCTATTCCGAACATTTGGGGCCCCATAAACCTCCACTTCAAAACTTCCCCACCACATCTTTTAAGTACACTTTTCATTCGGTTGTCATTTAATTTAGTCTTCATAAAGAAAACAAGTTGGGATGATAAAACTTCAACTAAGCCTTCGAATAACCTATCAAACCCCGAACATTCCAACTTAAAATTTTCATTTCTCTTGATTGGTTAGCAGCCACCAATATCAATTTGTTGCAAGCATCAGATCGTTTAGCAATAGTTCCTAATGAATCCGTCAAAACAAAAACAATAGAAACCAAATTATTTGGGCGAGGCTTTTTTTTTCCGTTCTCGTCACCATTGGGCTTTGTTCTAAGTCATGCTCCATTTCAATTTGACTCAGACCATGTGAAGATCCACCATTATTCGCATCCCCTTGATTTGATGATCCCTGCAAATTAAAGCCTAAAATTGGATTGACATTATTCCATGATTTTCTCCTAATACCATTCCTAAAATTTCACCCCAAATATTGCTTTCGCTAATTTGCCTCTCCAGAATCTCCATCGTCGTCCTCCCTCAGCCAAACATTGTTTGCGGGGAAAGCCTTCCTCGGCTGTGCCTTCAACACCAAACTCCACCCCAATTCCACCTCTTTCGAGCCTTGGCTGAGTCTAACAAGACAGAAATTGTCATTGTGGCCTAAACACCCGCACATAACAGAATAACGTTAGCCTTTCATATTGGAAATTCACATAAATGAACTTTGGTGGAGAAATCATAATTTTGTTTCGTCTCATTCCCCGATTTACTTGCTTCATATCATATTCTATAACTTTTCAGAGATAGTTCTTCATTCCCCGATTTACTTGCTTCATATCATATTCTATAACTTTTCCAATAAAATTTCTCAATTGTATTGCTACAAGTTCCGAATAAAAACCTAGAGGGAGATAATGTACCTGGATCCAAAAAGATGAGAAAACTAGCGAGATTTGCATCATATCTTCATTTTCCCCTAATTTGTGGATCACCAACAGGTGATTGTTAAAAGCCTAAGGCGCTTCATTGATCACTTGTTCAATGTCTATCTCATGAAAAAATTTGAACAAAAATCACCTTTTCCTCAAATAAGATATCTTTGCTCCCCTTAAAGAAGCCAAAGATTCGCCATTGTGTTTCTCATAGCCAAAAAATGAACTACACTTGCAGTAAGAAAACATCCTACCAAGCAAAGCTAATACACCGATTTTTGGGATTCCAAATCAGTCGGAATTAACAACAGCTCCTCTTCCCTTTTATCTAAATTTATGGACTAAATTGTGAAAGGCAGGTAAGTTCAGAGGATATAGTAAAAATTGGCAAGTTTAGAACTAGACTTTATCCATTTTCAAATTAAAAAAAAAAAAAGAAAAAAGTAACCGGGAATAGCAGGTAATAAACCGGTCACTCTTCAATAAAATACTGCGAACAAAAGCCCAATCTTCACTCTTCTCTATTTTCCACTCATTGGTTCTTTACTTCTTGCTCTAAATTATAGAGAGAAAATTCGATTCCTAAAGATCGAACTTTTTTTTTTTTTTTCTCTCGGTTTCTTTTCAAGTCTCCGATCAAATTTTCTCGGGAAAATGAAAGAGAAAGAAAGTATGGAATTGTCAGCAAATTTGTCAGTTTTTTCCCTTAAGACAGTAACTGAAACCAAACGACGCAGTTTCACAAACAAACACTGCACTAACTTTTTCTTTTGAGGTAACAGAAACGCTCTCTCTCGTTTTCCACAATGCAGAATGGAATCTCTGTTTTTTCGAGGCTAAATAATTTGAATTAATATACAATGTGATCCTTTTTTTTTTGTTTTCTTAACTTTCAAAATTTAAACCTTTTTATAGAAGTAATCTCGTTTTTCTTTAACTTTGGGTATTGATTTTTAGGGCTTCCGAGCTGAGTTGGAGACTTTGAGGATAAGGGAAAATGGGGGTTGTCAGGGTTCTTGTAAGGTGTGCTCTGGATGGTAATGAGAGAGAGAGCTGTGTGGGTTTTTGAGGATTTGAGTGAAGGTTGGAGTGGTAGAATTGTAAATTTGAGGTTGTCTGGTGAAAAGCTGAGATCTAGTTTCTGAGTTTTCAAAGGGCTGTTAAAGGTTTTTTTGAAGTGGTTTAAGCTTTGTATTTTGAGGAATTTGATGTTTTACTGGATTTTTGTCAGTGGGTTTTTATAATTTCGAGGGTTGAATAGGCAATGTTGAGGGTGGGGATTGGAGTGAACTAAAGAGCTGGTAAAATGAGAACTTAGGATTGCTTTGCGGTTATAAACAGCTAAGATCTCTGTAATTAGTGTCTGTGTTTGTGAGTTTTTCTCAATCTATGTCGGGTGCACCGAGATTGAGGTCAATGAATGCGCCTGATTCCGAGGCACGGCCTGTACTGGGACCGGCAGGGAACAAGGCCGGTTCATTGAGTGCAAGAAAACCAGCTTCAAAGCCTTTGAGGAAGGTTGAAAAGTCTCCAGTTGAGGTCACTGCAACAGAGGAGAAAAAATCCCTTCCATCATCTATTGTTAGTTCACTTTCTCCGAAGAAACATTCTGTCAGTGTTCCTTCAGTGCTTCGTCGCCATGAGAAGTTATTACATTCTAATTTGTCACTAAATGCTTCATGTTCATCGGATGCTTCCACGGATTCATTTCACAGTCGAGCATCTACTGGTAGGTTAATTCGGTCAAATAGTGTTGGAAGTAGGAGGAAGCCATACGTGTCAAAGCCAAGAAGCTTTGTTTCTGATAGTGGTTCGGATTCACCATCTGATGGTTCACATCAGAAAAAGAGATGTGCGTGGGTGACACCAAATACAGGTGTGTTGTTGTGTCGTTATAATTTTTCAGTGTTCAGTCCTGATTGATTAGAAATTGTGTCAAATTTCTTCCTTGAGACTGCTTTCAATTGTTGTAATAACTGCAGAAGCTTTTCTGAGAATTAGGTTAGAGCAAATTCCTCTACATTTAACTTTTGAATGTCATAACCAGAAGAATTACTTGGGGTGGCAATGGTTGCTGGCACTAGGAATAGGATATAGTTTTTGTAGTTCTGCACTAAGAACAAAGCAATTTTTTGTGTAATTTATGCTTTTCAAGTTCTCCAGTCTTGATGTTGCCGTATTGGATTAGGTTCACTAACTATAAATATGGTGCACAAGGAAGGTTGTGACTCGATGCTTTGCAGATTTTAATGTTTTAAATTGAGCAGTTAAGTTGCCTTATATTTATCTTTCTGACTTCATATGCATATTCCATTTGCTTGCAAGTTTTGCATGGTTATCACCAAGCACATTGTATGACAGTATTACATGAATGCAAATTAGTTACACTTTCAGAGATTCAGGTATTGTATTCAAAGTGAAGAACTGTCTATCAGACTATTGCAATCCGTTAGGGATACATCCTCAAGTGATCCCTAATTTTTGAGGGAGTTTTATTTCATTTAATGAAGGCATTCCACTGTGGTTCCCTTGATGCTCTGGTTTTTCTTATTTCATGTTTTTGGCTGACTTGTTTTTGTTTGTTGGGTTCAGATCCAAGTTATGCCACTTTCCATGATGAAGAGTGGGGAGTTCCTGTACATGATGACAAGTACGTGATCGTAATAGTGCTCTGTCTGGTTATTGATAAAAAGAATTTCATTTGATAAATAGTTTGATTGATATTATTATCCACATGCAGGAAATTGTTTGAGCTGCTTGTACTTTCGGGTGCATTATCTGAACTTACATGGCCTGCTATCTTAAGCAAAAGGCAAATGTTTAGGTATTGTTCGGACAGAAATTCCATCTTACTTCATTGAATAAGCAGATTCATTGCGGATGTGTATCTTTATGCAGGGAAGTTTTCATGGATTTTGATCCTGCCGCTGTATCAAAATTGAATGAGAAGAAGTTAATAGCACCTGGTAGCGTGTCAAGTTCTTTGTTATCAGAACTAAAGCTTCGAGCTATTATTGAGAATGCACGCCAAATATCTAAGGTAGATTCACATTCTTCTTTTCACTATTTTTACCTTGCTTGGCATGAAAAGTAGTGCTTGGCTGCTCACTAAATCACTTCTAAGCAGCATAAACTAACAACGGTCTGTAAGCTAGATGGAATATGTTGCTCTACTGAAGTTTACACAGTGAAGTTATAATTTGTGGCTTATCTTGCAATATATAGCATATTTCTGCCATCTTCTTTACTATCTCCCGATATAGAGCTCATTGGGTTGATTGTTACGTCCAATATTTGGGACCAGTTTGCATCATTCTCTTGTTTTAGCAAGTGATTAGCCAAATATAGAATTGCTTATTGATCACTTATTTGAGGACGTTAGGTGAAAAGTAGCAGAAAAGTGGTCCTAAACCCTCCAAGCTGTCTTTTATCATATGGGACAAACCATAAGACAAAAATAGATAATTTGTCATGTATAATCATTTCATTTTGAGCATGAGGAAACTTAATTATTCGTATCAATTAGATGCCAGCTTGCTTAATGGTAAGTGCCAAGTCATTCATGTGATTAATTTACTTCCCATCCAGAACCACTAGCCATTGTTACAGCAATAAGTACCATAATTGCACTCTCCACAATGGCTATGATTATCGTTGCAACTAACTTTTTGCAGATTTTGGTGATGGCAGGTTATAGATGAGTTTGGGTCATTTGATGAATATATTTGGAGTTTTGTGAACCACAAGCCTATAATAAGCAAATTCAGATATCCTCGCCAGGTTCCTGTTAAAACCCCAAAAGCAGATGTCATAAGCAAAGATCTGGTAAGAAGGGGTTTTCGAAGTGTGGGGCCAACGGTCATCTACTCGTTCATGCAAGTAGCAGGAATAACAAACGACCATCTCACGGGCTGTTTCAGATTCCAGGAGTGTATAACAGCAGCAGAAGGAAAAGAAGTTGAGATCAAAGAGAGGGCTGAAGAAAAAAAACCCGATAATAGTGTTAGTGTGATCGATTCCGAATTATCCATAGCTATCGATGAATTGAGTTTGTCCTGCGAATGATGTTGGCAGATGGCAGATGGTGCTTCAGGTTTAATCATCCGTTCACCCACATTGATTAATTCACTACGCTTTTGGGTGGTAATGAAGGTGGTTTTGTGTATAAAAACTTTCATGAATACTTGTGCATCATGAATTTGATAGTTTGTAGATTTCTGAAAAAGTAAATTAAAATTTAACTGGTGAATGTGCTATTGATGGAAGCCTGTCTGTCATGGAGGTTCATGGTTTGATATACAATTATTTTTTGTATAGTTGAAGAGTTTAGTAATTAGAGATCATTTTTTATATGCTAAAAATTAGATTCTTAGATCCTTTGGTTAATAGATAGGTAAAAACACTTTTTCCGTTCGATATAGAGTAAATTGGTCTCTCTCAAAAATAAAATTAGAGTAATTTAATCTTGTTTAATTTTAAAAGTGAACAACCAAAGAACATTATCATGATAGTTATTATTTTTTATTAATTGTATATAATTATGATTGATATAATAACAAATTAAACTTTCAATGTCAATAGATTTCAACAACTCGAGTTAACAAACAAGATTTTATAAATTTAAAGTAAAATGGTTGGCAATTTTCAAGTAATAAACTCTTGTATATAAAAATTATAATTTAAAGGAGATTTAAACAGATACAAGCATCCTCACCCTCCCATGGTGGCATAGGAAAAAACCAAACTGATTTGCCAATTTATAGTCATTGTTCTTCATTGAGAAGCTGTGGGTTCAATATCCTTGAGAAGGCCAACAATTTGTTGCATGCTTGGTCGCTTTGTAGGAAGTTCAGCCGTACACAGATATGCAATCTTGAGGGCTTCCTCCATTTGGTAAACTGGTCCTGTATCACGAATTTTAGGATCAATGGCTTTTGAACCTTGGTTTTTCCTCACCAATCCTCTAACCCAACTAACCAAATTTGCTTCTTGTTCCTCAGGATAATCGTCTCCGATCGGCTTTTTCCCTGTGATTAGCTCAAAGAAAACAACACCAAAGCAATATACATCGGATTTTGGTGTGGGGGCATCATCGGATTCCAGCTGAGAAAACTCCGGTGGTACATATGCAGGTGATCTACCGCTAATTTCATCATCCTCCAGACTAGTTCCAAAAAGTTTAGCCAATCCAAAATCCGACAATCTAGGCTCCAAGTTCAAGTCAAGATAAACACTACTAGCTTTAACATCTTTGTGGACTAATGGAGGTGAGCAGCCATGGTGAAGAAACGCCAATGCTCGTGCAATGCCGAGTGCTATTTTGTGTCGAAATCTCCATGTTAATGTTGATAGCCCTTCGGAGTCTTCTTCCCAAGTATCATGTAACAAGTCCTGCAAGTTTCCATTCTCCATGTGATCATATATGGCAATCCTTTGATCCCCAGCCAAGCAATATCCGATTAACGGGACAAGATTCGGGTGCTTGATTCGACCAAGATACTCGAGCTCTCTTGCAACTTCATGGTCAGTCAATGTTGATCCATGAACCAAGATTTTAACAGCTACATAGATCCCACCAGGCAGAAATCCTCTATAAACAGGCCCAAATTTCCCTTCTGACACTAAGGTGCTTATACTGAAATTTGAAGTTGCAGACAAGAGGTCTGCAAATGTGATGTTTAACAATGGTTTCTCAAACATCATTACAGGGACTGATGTTGCATGTTTAACATCAGCCACCCATGTGGTCGAATCGGTTTGGAAAGAAAACGGACCTGACATATTTTGTTCTTCTTTATAAGAAGGTTGTTTAACTAGCCATGTCCTAGATTTCTTTCTGCAATTAAAGGCTAAGAATAGCAAACCGGCGAGCAAGCAGACCATGACAAGGGTTAAAGCTAAAGCAAGGTTAAGAGTGAAAACTTTGTGTATATGAGCTCTTCTTTTGAACAGGACAGGATTTGCAGCAATGGGACAACTGTTTAATGAACCATAAAAGGCTGTTTCAAAGGTGTCAAGGGAGAAACCTGAAGCACAAAGGGTTAAGTTGTTGTAAGAGAAGTTGAATCTCTTCATCAATGGCAGTTTTTGCAAGACAGGAACAGGGATTTCTCCACTCAAATTGTTTGATGAAACATCAAGTGTATGTAAATAACTCAGTTCTGAAATTTCACTCGGAATATGACCGACGAGGCTGGTTTTAGACAAATTGAGATACTCTAAACTCGAAAGCATTCCGATTCTCGGGAATTTTTGTCTAGCCAATCGATTATATGCAAGATTAAGGTGTCTAAGATTAAGAGCTTGACTCAGGTTTACGAAAATTTCGCCACTAAGCCGGTTTTCAGACAAGTCTAAATAAACCAAATGAGACCAGTTGAAATTTACCTGATGAATGTCACCTTGAAACAAGTTGCCATAAATCTCATTTCTGGCAAGGTTCAAATATTTGAGCTTAGGAAATGCTGCAGTGAGACCATCTGGCAAGGTACCATTAAGACGATTGGAGGAGAGATCGAGCGAAACCAAAGACCAGCACCTTAGAATACCTGTTGGAATGCTTCCTTCAAATCCATTCCCAGCAAGCTTAAGAGTTTGCAAACTTACCAGGGAGCTTATAGTTTCAGGTATTTCCCCAGAGAAATCATTGTCTGAAAGATCAACAACTTGTAGCCGACCAAAGTTGCCAATGTTGTTAGAGAGAGACCCTGTAATTTTATTACAGGAGAGGTTAAGTCTCTTGAGTGACCCTAAACACCATAAATCTGAAGGCAAAGCTGTGATTTTGTTGTTGCTAAGATCCAAAAACCGAAGCTTGGTTAGCTTGCCAATGGTGGAATCAGGAATCAAACCAGTTAGGCCTAAACCAGAAGCCTTTAAACCAATAACATTCTCCCCTTTGGCATCACATTGTACCCCTTTCCATGTAAAAACAGAAATAGAGTTGTTGTTGTGGGACATGTACGAGTTTGAGCCCATTTTCTTCAGGAAATCAGAGACATAAAAATAATCTGTGTTGGGTAGTTGACAAGTAACATGCTTGAACAACAATGACAAAATTAGTAAACAATCGAAGAAACCAAAACCCATTTCAGCCATGTTTAAATATTAAGACCACCTTACACCAACTCAAAAGCCTCTTATCTCTAAAACTTCAAATCACCAGCAACTTACAAACACTTGGTCCAAATTCTGCAAATTCCATTGAAGCTAGTTATGACATGAATTTCATTCCTCTAGCTCTAAAACCTATAAGAAAAATCAACAAAATGAGCAAAAAGCTCTTGGAAAAGAATGAATGGAACATTAGCTTTGGGTGTCTCTTACAGAGAATGTGAACTTACCTTGTCTGGCTTTGCAAGTGGATCACTTTTGTCTGTGTTGGAACTGAAGAACAGGAGGGAAGCAGAGACAAGGATTCAATAATTTTAGGTTGAGCTTCAAAGGAGAATTCAATACAAATATATTACACAAAATATAATTTTGGGTTGGTGTATTTATCAAGGATATTGTTTTGGTGGGTGTTCAATGATTCTTCATTGAGTGTTAGAAACCGTTAATCATCTTTTATTGCTAATACACAGTATATTAACACTTAGTTCTTACAATAATTACCTTGCAAATACTACAAAATCTTTTACATTTTTTTCTTTCTCCATCAGTAAATCACAGTTCTTCAAACCCTTTTTCTTCTCCCTGTAAAAACTTTGTTAAACTATAGATTTTAGTCAAAGAATGTAAGTCATAGTTATTGAGCGGAAAAAAAGCACAAGGAGATTTCATTTTTTGTGTTAGCGGAATTGATCTAAGATGTAACCATTTTCTTTTTGGTATAATAATATGTTTAGTCCTCAACCTTTATCTTTTTTTGTCAATTTAATTTTTATTCTTATTTTTTAGTTAAATTTGACCATTAACTTTTTAAAAGGAGTCAAATAGAAATACTAATTAAAATATTATTTTTTAATGATGTTGATGTGATAACACGTTATAGTCTATATATACTTCATGCTAATATAGTACTATTTGTCAATGTCAACAAATAATTTAAATATTATAAAAATATTAAAATATATAACAATAAAAATTAAAAAAATCAAGTAAAAGTGAATTAAAAAAATGAAATATGCTATTAAAATTATTTGCATATATTTTAATATTTTTTATTTAAACATTATATTATATTTTAAACTTAAGAATTTTTTTAAAAAAATTAATTTATATATTCAAAATATTATTTCATGAACAATTTTCATTAATAGATTAATATTTAAATAATAATAATTTTATAGAACAAACGAGTAACTCGTGCATTACACAGAATATAAAACTAGTTTATTATAAAATAGCGAGGATATATATATTTTCCTTTTTTAAAAAAAAAATTAATGAACTTGTTATTTTATATTTTTATATTTTTATATCATTTAATCTTTGATTCAATTTTTCTAACCTTGATTTGATTTTGATCCCACTGACACTTAAATTCTCCAACTTGATTATGTTGAATTGTGGATTCATTATGATGGTTACTACCATTATAATCATTATCATTATTTTCTATTACTACTTGGTAATAATAAAATAAAATTTCAGCTTTTTAAAGTATTTTTACTGTAAATTATAAATTCTAATCATATCTATTTTTTTTTACATAATTTCTAGAATTATTTATAACCTTAAGCGCATTCGAACTCACAGCCTCCTGCATTGATAACAATGTTCATACCAATCGAGCTAAGACTCAATCGGCATGAATCTAGTTAATATTACTTTTGGAGATTTAAAATAAATTTATATTTAATGCGTATAATTTAATACGTGACAAAATATTGTTTATTAAAAATTTGATCCATATTTTACAAGATATAAAATGTCTCACTTTTAATTTAATCCATATTTACCTTGAATTTTAAAGTAAAAGGAGAACAAATGGTCCAATTGAGCATGCCCAAATCCGACAGGAAATTAAAAAATAATTAAAAAAAATATTGAAGAAGCAAAATCTTAATCATTTGCAATGACTTAGGAGGATGAGTGACAAGAAATCAGCCACATTTACAAGGTGAACAGTTTATTTTTTTATTCAAAAGCAATTTTGAGATATTGATACGTTTTTCTTTTAAAATATTTTATTATATCTTTAATAGGTCTGATTAGTCGAGGTGAGCGAAAGTTCGCTTGAAAAGTGAGAGGATTTTGATAATAATATAAGCCTGAAAAATAGATTTGGGCAAAAAAATAAAGTCCGTTTAGAAAATGAAATAGGGCTAGGCCTTAGGTAAGTTTTCTTTGCTCGAGCTCAGCTTGAATTTGCAGAAACAAACATTGCTATTATTTTTCCACTTTTGCCGTTGCTTTGTTGTCATTTCACTATTATATTACTACTATTTTGTTGTTATTGTTTGAATATTGTATAACTCTTATTTTTTTATTAAATTTTGTTACTATTTTAGAGGCATTTACTAGTTAAGTTGTACCTATCTCAATGCTATTTAAGTATAAACATTTATTTTAATATTTTTTAGTGTATTTAATATATTATATTTTCAAAATTTATTTTTATGTAAAAAATAATAAGAATTTAATACGAGCAAGTCGGGTCGGGCCAAGCTCAAATTTTAACTTTTTTTTATCTAAGTAGGGCTTGAGCAAAATTTTAAGCTATTTTTCTGGCCGAGCCGGCCCGAGCCTATAAAATGGGTCTAAAATTTTGTTACAACCCAACCCAACCCATGATCACCTCTAACCCTTAATCAATCCCTAACCAACCTTGTGAAATCTAAAAACTTCACTTACAGTGTACCAAATATTTTCCGTATCATATCCCATACATTAATGTTCTAACTGTATAAACTACAATCTTAAACAAACTTTGGAATCAACATGAAAGGATTTTACCCTTTTTCTTATTATTATGGGTTGAATTTTGCTTAAAATTGAAGGAGCTGGTTAAATTTACCCTTTTTGTTTTATTAACATATTAATGGGGAAATGCAATAATGTATTGAGTTCAATCTGAAAAAATGAAAATGAAAGGTTGTAATTAAAAAACCAAAGTAAATTGCGGCTTTGTTAAACGCCTATGAATGAATTGAAGTTGATAAAACGGGAATGATTATTGCCATCCAAATATTTTGAAGTATGAATGAAGCAAACTTAAAGCTTTGGGGCACCTGTAACTAACAATTATGTCAAAAGAATACTAATAATAATTAATAATCATCACTACCACTCAAACAAAATATTATTATTTCATAGTGAATGAAAATATATAATAAAAAAAGAGCTTAAGGAAAATCAAGATTCGAGTCTAAGCATAGTGAGAACTATATATTTGTGAGTAAAATCCATCAACTATCATGATTCATAAATTGCTATATATAAGTATTGGCAGTCAAAATCAACAAAAGATATTTCCAGGGAACTTGCACTATAATACTTTGAAGAATGATTCACCATTCAAATGAATAATATACTTTCTGAAACTGGAATAACATTACCTAATTTGACCCAAAAAGTGATGGCTGCTACCAGATAAGGAAGTACCTAAAAGCAATGGACCCCCAAGGTGTTTAATAAGGAGTTAAGCATAATCAGGCATTACTCTTTTCAGGAATGTGATTGGAGAAGCTTCATTAGGTGCAAGTTCATCAAAACCGATGTAATTTTGCTCCTTGTCGTAAACATGGCACACTGTCATTATCGTCTTCATCAGACGCCAATTCCATGTAGCCTCGTTCAGATACTGTCATTAACATGAACATGCAATGAGAACAATCATTAGCATCTCCTGAGGGAGTTTGAAAATGACCATATTGTTGTTCTACAAACTATTTTAAAAAAGTACTGCTCCATACCGGTCCCCAGTTCTCTTGAATAGACTTATGTGCTGCTCGTAGATTATAACTTGGTATCCTTGAAGATACATGATGCGGAATGTGGACATTGATATCATGGCAGAGGACCTCAATCCTGTCAAATATATAAAGTTCAGCATTTTGCCGGAGTCTTCAAGGACATGGAATCCGAGGAAATAGATGAGATGTTGAATGAAGAAATAGTGGAAAGGCATCCCCTAATATGATATCTAATAAAGCTAATTCTACAATCTAGTTTATCAGCTTTCGGGAAACATGATGGCTCAAATAAAAGATCGATAGAAGGGCAGCAAAATTAATATATTTACCAACGAGGGTAATCACAATGCACTGTTCCATTAAGCTGAGCCTGAGCCGCATTCCATTCATCTGAATGTTTGAAGGGTATATGAGGGGCCGTGTGATGCACCATTGTGAATGTACTCATCTGTCCAATTTAAGAAAAACCACAACTTCTAAGGGTTTATAAATAAGTTTCATTTGCATAATTAAATCACTCACATTCACATCAAGCCACGGGTTAACAATCTATGATTAATCAACTCATAACAAAACATGCAAATATATGAAGTTATTCGCTTCAAATAGCTCTTGTTTCAAGTATCACTTTGGTCAATATTAGACTACAAGAAATAAGGCCGGTTTTCCACATGATTAAATGGCATTAGAAGATAAATTATTGTCCACCAAACTGGTATAAAGTTTCACAGGTATCAAATCTTATCAAGTGATGATTTCCTGTTAAAGATGTTTGAACTCATAAAATATAACCACATGAAACTTGGAAGTAGCATTACCCAAAAGTGATAGCCTAACCATGGCATTAGCCAAAACTTGATCCATCCCATTATTCCTGTCTTATAGATGATCAATGGCCATCCAACTGCCATAAATGCAAAAACACAAGCCAAACTGATCTTCACTCTTTTGACTTCATTCGGTCTGAACTTGTTCAAATCAAAGTGCCATATCAACCTATGCATTTAAAATGTACAAGTCAAATTGTAGGAGAAGAGGATGGAAGTGAAGTGTGTTTAACTCATTTAAGATAAGTGTGGGCACTGCAGTCCAGAATAAGAAGAACCAACTATTTTGCATCCATACCAGTGAGCTATGGACATCCAAGGTCGAAATGGGCCATAACCGAACATGATTGCTTTGCGTAGAAAAGGAGAAGTCTCAAACTCTTTTTCCCAAACAGGGTGCCAAGCTGTATCTTCTGATAGCCTACAGATAGGAATAAATAATATAACTTGGGTAGAAATGTGTGAAACATTAGAACATTGCTGAATTTTGTGGTAGCTGAATCGAATCCCGAACTAGTCACCCCAAAGCAACAATATCAAACAACTTGTGTGGAAATTCAAGAGCTTACACTACATGTATAAGGATAACATGGCAGTAAAGGAGCTAATCATCTAAAAGGGGTAGGACATATATGCAAAAATTGAGCACATGTGCAGCAAAAATGTTGTTTGCATCCCCTGTAATGACATTGAAAAACTTCACTGCAACAGTGATAATAATAAAACAATAAACATATCATACGTACATGTTTGTCTTTGCATGGTGCCTGTCATGCTTAAACCGCCATGGCTCATATGGGTATATTAGTGGTAGAAAGGCCAAAGTTCCCACAATGTCTTCCAATAATTTGTTTTTTGAAAATGATTTGTGAGCACAATCGTGGCCTATAACAAAGAACTAAAGAAATTGCAGGGGAAAAAGATACAGTAAATAAGTTGGCATAGAAGTATGTCTGTATTTGGTTTTATAACAAATAAAGGGTAAAAAATGAAGAGACTGAAAAGAAATGTACCCCAGTTATTGCTGTTCCTGTCCATGCCCAAGCTAAAGGAAGTAGATACCATGGGGCTTTTGAAATCATGAAGATCCCCAATGCATAGGAAGTGACAGATATTAAAACTGAAGTCCATGCTTTCACATTGTCAATCTCAAACACCTTAGAAGAAAATTTGGGAAAAAGAAGAGGAAATCAGTAAAGAGATTTATTGGTTAAGTGCTAGCATTTTCATATTCAAGTTCATAAATTCAGTTCGGTAATAAAAAAAAGAAGAAAAACAGTCATGCTTAATTTTTTGCTCCCCTCAGTTCAGAGTATTGGAATAAGTCATAAATAAGAAACATGCTCGAACAACTCGATCCACTGTAAATGCAAAACTATTTTCTTATATTTAACCATACAATCTTGCTCATACAGACAATCATAGAACCCAAAAACTCACTCAGCAGCATGTTCAAAATGGCAAAACATTATACTCTGGACCAAATTCATCACAAATGATCTGAACAAGTAGGATGTATGGGAACCATAAAAAAGAATACCTTTCTTGGAAGGGTGTCTATAACATCCTTTAATGTAACATTATCAGGAAGAGGCTCTCCAATTTGCCTGAATCCATAAGTTTCCGCTAACTGTTTTCTGTACTGAGCACTGTCAGCACTGTCTGCTGAAGATGGTCTTACTGGAACCGCCACAGCTTGTATGACTTTATTCCTTCTTAAGGGAATTAGACCCTTCCTATGCTTAATTCCCTTAACGAGAAGATTGTCCCACTTCAAATGACAGATACTTGCTAATGGGGGAAAAAAGGCATTAATACGGTAAATGAGAAGAAATCATATGGAATGATAGCAACGCATCATATGGAATGATAGCAACGCTAATCATACATGCGGGAAGGCTAACAACTCTGAAAGGACTCGATTGATTTAGATCAAGAAGTTAACATCCTATTTGGCATAAACTAGTTCAGAAGTCTATAATTTCTTGACAAGAAGCTTCACATGGGGCCTGATGAACAACAAGAAACTACCTACTTGTCCACTTGAGTCTTGAAGTTCTTTCAATTGAGCATATAGCCATTCAGTGCTTCAACTTCAAAGCATAAGCAAGAGAGCATCCACATAATGGTTTAATTGTTGTCAATTTGTTTCATAAGGTACCCCATGTCCTCTTTTGGCAGCTTAGCTTATTCAAGTTTGCAAATAAAACGATGTCTTAAGAAATACTATAGCTAATTATCAGAACCAGTGACACTAACACTATGGTGCAAGAGAGTAAGATAAGGCACTGATTAACTTAGAAATGAAATTGCCATAGTCAACAGATAATGCAGCTCAAAGAAACCATGGCAAAGAACACTAGCTTATGAAAAACATCAAACTAACAAAACCCATCTCACCAAATGTACCAAAAACTTCACCAAGTGGTCCAAAGGTTGAAATTATTGAGTTTAATAGCCAAGATTAAAGAGAGAAAGAAAGTTGAATACCAGTAGAAGAATGCATAGCAATTGTTTGGCTCCTAATTGGCCTTTGACTAGGACCCTGAAAATCAAACCAACAAAGGAACGAAATTTAGAATTCAAAACAAAGAACATATATATATTTGTAAAAATATTGAGAAATCAGAACATACCAAGCAAAGGAACATGGAATTTGAGATTTTACAAGCCATGGAATTGGGAATGACGGAAAGCAGGCACCTTCCCTTTTTCCCTTCTCTTCTTAGAAGAGTGTTTAATGAAGTTGAAGAGAAGAAGAAGACAGGGATGAGAAAGATAGGCTTTTTTTAAGCCGTTTTAAAGGACAAAAGGAAGGAAGGGACAAAAAATAGAGAGAGAGAACCCTTTGAAAAGACTCTGAACCCCTCTCTCTTCAATGGAAATGATAATATTGACAACACAACTCCAGCCAAGTTTACAATTCTTGTGTGGTCTGTGTCTCTCTCCCTCTCTTAACCGCCTTTTCCTTTTTGTGGATAACAATGCACGCGTTATTCAACACTAATGGCTACCACTTCCACTTACCATTTTGTTTATCATCCATGGCTTTCTGGATTTGGGTTTTGTTTTCCTTCTTGTTTTCGAATGAATCAAAAAGGGTTAGTTTTAATTTGTCCCATAAATTGTTAAACCATGCCACCATGTCTATGCCTTTATACGTTGTATGAGATCTTTCTGTATTTGATAATTAGGTTTTTAGATTTTCCCATTTTGATATTATGATCATATCTATTTTTTCATTAAATACTAAAAATATCATAATTAAAAAAATAATCTTCTGACCATATAAATGTTTAAATTGAGATATATGCACTTAAATTCGACTTATTAAACTTTTCCCCGAACGAGTAAACTTCCTCACCGGCAACTCGTTTTTGGACATTTACAAGTTGCGTTGCGTTGCGTGGATTTGTGACATTTCCCTAATTTTGAAAAGCTCTCCCATTGAAAAGCATGAATTGCATGCCCTAATCTTTCTCATAAAGCTTCCACTTCCCCAATTCGATTTGATGCACGTTTTCCATGTTCCATCAAAGAGTTAAAAGTTGATTGACCACCGTCCTTAACTCATTGGGAAAATGGTTTATGAAAACAATGGCAACATCATGTATGATCCCCGAGAATTTGACCAATTCCTTGTCAAATCAAAAGCAATGGACACGTACAAATTTAACTATTCTATAATCTCCTTGCTCATCTTTTGCTCGGTTGGGAGACGGGCGGAAAGCCAAAGGTTATGGATAATAATGTGGACAGTCATCAGGTTGGAAGTTGAAAGTTGTGTGGGCTTAATATTGTAACCCCCCACGTTTAATTTGGTTAATGGATTCGAATGCATGATGTCACGTTACGTTATCGAAGCAATTTAATCATCAATCATATTCACTGATATGTATTGATAGTGTTTAGGATTCAATTCATCACACTACGAGGTTATGGTGGGTTAAATTTAGAATTAGAAATCGGATTCAAACTCAACTATCAAGTTTCAATGTTGTGTCTCGAGACAGAGGACTTCTTGTCTCGAGATAGAACTCATTTTATTTTAACTATTTTTGGTTCGATGTCAATATGTCTCAAGACACTAAAGGTGGTGTCTCGAGACTAGGTCTAGAGACCAACCTCCCATGTTTCCTTAAATTTGCTTCGATGTTTAACTGTCTCGAGACAAGGGATTCTTGTTTCGAGACCTAGAGTAGGACACAACTAATTTAGTTTCGAGGCTTTAATAGGATTGTTTCGAGACTAGCTTGCCAAGTCTCGAGACACTAAGCATATAGATCAAAATATAAGGTAAATTTTGTTCTTATGGTCTCGAGACATGTTCATGTTGTCTCGAAAATTAATGGTAAAAGAAGTCTAAATGCATATTTTCAAGTGTTCAAACCATAACAAATGGTACCTCAAACATAAATAAACTTTACATCAAATTAAGATCATCAATTAAACTCATATAAACAAAACCAAACATCATCAAATTATAACCACCAATGTAACATCATTTAACCAACTAATTCACATAAACAAACGTATAAAAACTAGCTTAATTATCTACTAGTTAAATATTAAAATTCATCTTCTAAAACCTTTTAGGTTAAATACCAAATATACCAAAATGAACCCTTAAACAACATACTCAAAACAATTTAGGGACATGTTATTCCAACTCAAACACATATATACATACAAAAGAGGTAGCAAAAAAATTCCGGAGCTGAGTTTTCTAGAATGGATGCTTTGACATTTTCAGCTAGCGGAAATCCTCGTCTAATATCTACGCACAAAATAAACAAAACATACACTGAGTATTGAATATTCAATGGTGCTAATATAATTCAAATTCAAACATATTGCATTAAGAATAAACTAAGTATAATATTTAACAAGTATAAATTATTTTGATAAATACTATTTTAACTCATCATATCATTTTTCAACTTTCTTATTTATTTCATATTTTAATATCATTTTCAATACTTATTGATTCTGACCCTTATTACTCGAAGATAAACATTAGGACGGATACACAAATCTATTTTATTCTAACATCTTGGGTTACTCGATAACAATGACTTTTAGAATTTGTATATTCTACCGTATTGGGTTGTCTGACAACGATGAATTTTACTATTTGTTCGTACTGTTCATTTTGTCAGCTCAGATTGCTCGGCAACAATGGCTAGTAAATCACTATATCGATGACCCTATGGCTTGCCAGGTATACCCGAACCACGTTTAGCATTGTTTAACGGGGCATTACATCATAATCAACTTTGTAACATATACCATCATAATATCAACGTCTCAAAATTTATATAAATAACAAACACAAATTCGAATATTTATCACAAATTCCAAATATCATCATTTGAATCCATTATTCAAAGTTTATAGAGAAAGATGTCATTACCTCAAAGCATATGCATATTGATTATAACAATTAATTAGTTTACGCAAGCAAATAGAAATTGAATTATAGAAGCATAAATCGAAAGCGACTATTTGCTAAAGACTTTAACTTTTCCTTTGTTATGAAACAGTTGTACGTCATCTTTCGCTATAAAAATTAAATTCGAAAACAAAAACTCATTATTCGTACAATTCAAATAATTTACAATCATTTAAACATGAATGCATTTATTTCAATGTAATCCTTTACAACCCTAATATCCAAAACATTCATATTACATAATTTATCCAATCAAATTTAAATCCGATTTAATAACTATGGTATAGGACCCTTTCCAACCATTATTTGCTATTAAAATTTAAAATTTTAATCTTTTACAATTAAGTCCCTAACCACTCATAACATCACATAATTAGATCAATCATTCAAGTTTAATTCTCTTACTACACTTTTAACATTTTCTTTCCTTAAATTAACTAATATTACACAATACACATACATCATTTTAAGTCATTAACACCGTAGATATAATTCATGAAAACTTAACTTCAACATAACCATTTCCAAAATTAACACTTGGGCAACTACTACTTTGATTCGAGTAGTAGCAATGTGAATAGCTACTACGGTTAACATTATAGCTGAATCGTGGTTGCGCAGTGACGTGAAAAGTTATTATGGATATACCCTTCACTAATTGCTCAGTGGCCAGACTGCGCCATTGGGAATGTGTTTCACTCGTTTTTGTCTCTGCATTTCGGGCGTATCCTTGAGCGTTTTAAAATTTCACTTTTCCTTCTAAAAATTACTCAAATGATGAAATTGTAATTTTACGATTGTAAAAATTAAAATTTAATTTCCCCCAAATTTCCTGCCCTGTTCTTTGTAAACACCTGATGCTAATGCTAATGATTTTGTTATTCGCAGGTTGCAAAGTTGAGCATACTGACTTGCAACATCTCCAGAAAGATAAAATGCTCTTCTGGAGCTTGGAAGGTATGCTTTTGCCTCGTATATATCACTATATTTTCTAAACAGAGTATGCCAGGATTTCTTCCTTCATTTCCATATTTTCGCTACAAACATTGCTAAGGCTGCCTTCTCTTTCCCTGTTAGTGTTTTGGCGTAACAGAAGAAAGGCGATCCACACAAAATCCTGGATTCTGAACCGCCCAAAATGATACTGCTTTCAAAGACTTTTAGTTGCCTTCGTCGACCTGATTGCAACTGCCGAAAACATCCCTCCTGGGTCTGAAGAACCAGGATTGCCCCAAAACTCTATTTTTACAGAAAATGGCTCAAATTAATCTTAGAACATCCCTACTTATCCGAAGAAACCTTAATTTAATATAACTAAAACTCCAAATGTTTTAATAATACGAGAATTTTAATTAATTATAATTAAAAAAATATTTATTTAAAATAGTAAATAAATCAAAGTAAATATCTTTTGAAAATCTAGTATTTGATATGGATTCAATTACTACCCTTATATATACATTATCATACTCTTCTCATTTTTCACTCAACACTTTTTCTTTAGCTTTACTAGATAGAAAAAAAAAATGAAAATATTCTACCTTTTATTTTCTGTTCTTATTTTTTCTTTCATCCCATCTCATTCGAATGCGCTTAATGTCACTCATGATTCAAGATCCATCATAATTGATGGAAATCATAGAATTATCCTTTCGGGTTCGATTCATTATCCGAGAAGTACTGCTCAAGTAATAATTTACAATTGAATTATGCGGGATATTTTTTTTATATATTTTGATTTTGAATTATTGATTGATTAATTTTTTTAAAATATTTTATTAGATGTGGCCGGATCTTATAAGAAAAGCCAAAGAAGGTGGATTGGATGCGGTTGAAACATATGTGTTTTGGAATGCACATGAACCAACTCGTCGTCAGTATGATTTTAGTGGAAATCATGATATTATTCGATTTCTTAAAACGATTCAAGACCAAGGTTTATATGCAATTCTTCGAATTGGACCTTATACTTGTGCTGAGTGGAATTATGGGTAAATTAATTTATTTTAAAATTTTAACTAACTATGTTATTTAATAAATTATCTAACTAGTTTTTTAGTATTAATAGTTTTAACTTTTTTTTTTATTAGAGGCTTCCCTGTATGGTTGCATAACATGCCCGGAGTTTCTCTCCGTACTAAAAATGATGTTTTTATGGTAATTTTTAAAATTTTTAGTAACTTTTTTAAAACTGTTTTTGTTTATTCTTATATATAAATAATGTGTTTAATATTTCTTATTTTTAGAATGAAATGAAAAACTTTACAACTTTGATAGTTGATATGGTGAAAAAAGAGAAACTATTTGCATCCCAAGGAGGAAATATCATTCTAGCTCAGGTATATATGATAAAATTTTATGTTTTATTATTTTTATTTTTATTATTTATTTAAATTATATCAAAATTAAATGTATATATATAGATTGAGAATGAATATGGAAATGTTATGGATCCATATGGAGATGACGGGAAATCATATATTAATTGGTGTGCTCAAATGGCTGATTCTCTTGATATTGGTGTCCCGTGGATCATGTGTCAACAAGCTGCTGCTCCAAAGCCTATGGTATTGTATTTAATTTATTCTTTACTATATTATTTCATTTAGAAATACATTTTCTTTGTGATAATTGAATTTTGATTTTGTTTTGTTTAATTATAATTGTAGCTGGAGACATGCAATGGTTGGTATTGTGATGAATACAAACCAAAAGACCCTAATACCCCTAAAATGTGGACTGAAAATTGGACTGGATGGTGAATTTTTCCTTTTCTTCTTAAAATTGTTCATAGTTTAATTTAATTTAATTTAAATTGTAAACTTCATATTAAATTTTATTTTAATTGATTTTAGGTTTAAGAGTTGGGGTGGTGCAGACCCTCTTAGAACTGCAGAAGATCTTGCTTACTCTGTTGCTCGATTTTTCCAAAAGGGTGGTACACTACAAAATTATTACATGGTATGTGAGTTTTTTTTTTAAATTAAATTATTAATAATTTAATTTTATTAATTAACACCATTCTTTTTAGTATCATGGTGGTACCAATTTTGGTAGAACTTCCGGTGGCCCGTATATTACCACTACATATGACTATAATGCACCTCTTGATGAATATGGTAATTTCATGCCTTTGAATATATATATGTATAGAAATTATGATTATTTTAATTAATTATTAATTATTATTAGGAAATTTGAACCAACCAAAATGGGGACATTTGAAAGAGCTTCATGATGTTCTACATTCCATTGAGTATACTCTTACAAACGGGGACGTTACAAATGAAAAACTCAGCAATCTAGTCATGGTAATAAAAATAATTTATTTGAAAAAAATAATAAATATTTATCATTTTATTCTAATTATTGTTCTTAATTATATATATGATTTAGGCTACTATTTATGAAACAAAGGAGAAATCAAGTTGCTTTTTGAGCAATACAAATACCAAAATAGATGCAAATGTCAACTTCGGAGGCATTAATTACTTTGTTCCAGCATGGTCTATTAGTATCCTTCCAGACTGCAGGGAGGAAGCATTTAATACCGCTAAGGTAAACTCCATTTTTGTGTTTTATGTTATTATAATTATGATCAGAAAATGGATTTATATTTAAAAATAAATAAATTAGGTTTCTGCTCAAACTTCGTTGATGGTTAAGAAATTGAACAAAGCTGAGGATGAACCGAGTTCTTTGAAATGGATGTGGCGACCCGAGTTGATCGAATCGGCTTCTGTTCAAGGAAGGGGAGATGTTTCTCTTAACAAGATTGTTGATCAAAAGGATATGGCAAATGATGGTAGTGATTATTTGTGGTATATGACAAGGTAAATTATTTAACTCAATTATGTTCAATTCATTTAAATATAAATTATATATGTTTTGATTAATTTATTTATTTAATTTTTTGGACAGTATTGATGTTGCAAAAGATAATCCCATATTGAATGGAACAGTGACACTTCGTGTCAATGATACTGGTCATGTTCTTCATGCTTTTTTCAATGGAGAATATATTGGTAATTATGAACTATATTATATATATACATGTTATTGAATTCAAAACATATTTATTTAAATTTATATATGTATTTGTTTTTGTAGGTTCTCAATGGTCAAAATATGGTAACAATAATGTGACATATGTTTTCGAAAGGAACATCAACCTATCCCTCGGGAAAAACTTAATATCATTACTTAGTGTCACTGTTGGATTCAAGGTATATACATATATATATATATATATATATATATACATACGAAAAATAAAAAAACCCTAGAATTTTAATGTATAATTTGAATCAAAATAATGCAGAACTATGGTCCAATGTTTGATCTGGTTGGAGCTGGAATTACATCACCAATTGAGCTGGTTTTGAACAAAAATGTTGTCAAGGATTTGTCTTCAAATAAATGGACATATAAAGTTGGTTTGAATGGGATTTCGAACAAGTTTTTTGACTTAGATTGTGCTTCAAAATCATCATCTAAATGGGTTTCCGACCCTATTCCGATTTACAGGAACTTCACTTGGTACAAGGTAATTAAAAGCAATACATTTACTTATAAATGTTACATATAATGTTTGATTTTATTAATATTTATGTTTGGTTAATGTTTGATTTTATTAATATTTATGTTTGGTTTTTTTGAAATTGTAGACAACATTCAAAGCTCCATTGGAGAATAAACCAGTTGTTGTGGATTTACTAGGTTTAGGAAAGGGCATGGCTTGGGTGAATGGTCATAGCCTTGGTAGATATTGGCCATCTTATATAGCTGATAAGCAGCTTTGTAAGACAGAGACTTGTGATTATCGTGGTAGATACAGTAATAGTAAATGTGTCTCTAAGTGTGGTGAACCTACCCAAAGATGGTAACCCTTGAGTTTTTTACATATATAAATATTCATTTTCATATTATTAGTATTATTTTGTCATTAATCCAATTTTGTTGTTTTATAGGTATCATGTTCCTCGATCATTTTTTAAAGACGGTGAGAACACTTTGGTATTGTTTGAGGAATTTGGTGGTAATCCTTCCGGTGTACAATTCCAAACCGTTGAAATCGGATCCGTTTGCATAAATACTCACAAAGGAAAAGAAGTGAAATTATCATGCCAAGATCGACCAATTTCAAAGATTAAGTTTGCTAGTTTTGGTAGTCCACAAGGAGTGTGCGGATCATTTGACAAAAGTGAAAATGACTCGAAAGTGGATGCCTTATCAATTCTTGAAAAGGTATGTTTTTTTTGTTTTTTTAAATATCTTGAAATTTTTTTCTAATAATATATATTTTGAAAATTTTAACAGGAATGTGTGGGTAAAGAATCGTGCTCCTTCAAAATTACTGAAGATAAATTCGGAACACCTTCTTGTGAAGTAAAAAAATTAGCTGTGGAAGCCGTTTGTGAAGATTTTCCTTTTTAATTTTTCAATAATTTTAGGTCTTTTTAGTTTTATTTTTTAATTATTTATTTTTATTATTATTTTAGGAATCTATCTTAGGTTTTGTAATTATATTAATATAATAAAAGCTTATTTTTTTTATTATTCTTTGTTGTGATGAAAAATATTCTTTTATAGATATAATCTACAAACTAAACTTAAAAAACTCTAAAACACCCCGCAATTGTCTAAATTATAAGCCAAACATTTGGTGGTAGCAAGGCACCAAGGCAGTTTTCCCGACGACCTTAAAGTAGGTGATTTGAGTAGCTTTACAATGGACTTGAAGATACAGAAAGGCTAAGCATATACCTCTTGACAGCGTAAGACACAGCTGATTTGATCGATATAGCTTCCTTTAATGTTTATTATCTTCCTCCGGGTTGTTCGTATTGCTAGGGTTTGACATCATCATTGCTCATTGCAATAGTAACGATAGTTTATATATGTTTTACCTGTATAGGTGAATGATTTGCGCATGGAAGTACTTCATAATTTACTAACAGCTCAGGCTTGGTTTTCAGAAAATAAACAGCTCGAGGAGAAGGTTCGTTTCTAAATATTCTAGCATTTTTTTTCCATCCATAATCGGTGGGAGAATGCTTTTGGACCGCAACTACTATGATTCGAGTACTAGCAATGTGAAAAGTTATTATGGATAATATGAGTGACAATGCTTCTGGCTCGAATATGTATATGTGGAACTCGAACCTGAACATTAAAATTTTCAATATCTTACTCTTTTGCTAGCACTGCTGAAATCTTGACATGTCAATATGGCGTTATTATTGTTGGCAAAGATTAAGGGTATAGACCATTGAGTGCTCAGATTTGAGTCTAATATCTACAATTGCCAATGAAACCTTGACATTGTTAACAAAGATTAAAGATCTATATCTTGAGTATCATGTTTGAGAAACTTGTCTTAGACATACTTCACATTGCCCTCCGCTAAACTTTGCCAAGTGAACATACTTGCAGCCCATCAGGTACTCTTATAATCGACCTAACAAGGGAGATACTAATGATGGTGGCCCATGCAAGCCCTTCGCCTAGCACACATTTCACTTGGATATGAGAAAACATCATTCATTAATCACTTCAATAAGATAACTATCATTCGTTATCAGCATACCTTATAACTCAATCATATCATGTCTTATAATTAATCTAATAAAAGAGATACCAAATAATAAATTCACTGACCAGAGGAAGACACGTTCCTTATGGTAATCAACTTTATATAACTCTCTTGATCCTATAGTAAGTGATCTTCTCCTGTCTCCAATGTCTCATCCTCTTGACTTTCTCCATCCCTTGCTCTATAAGGTATTTTCGCATCTGCTCTCCATCTATTACCATCGGTACAATCTCCATCTAAAACTATTTTCTCTATCCTTTGCAATATAATTTTTATTTTTGTCTGTTTTCAAAGAAAAACAAATCTATTTTGCAAGTTAAACTTCATTCATTTCTAAGCAATTAGTGTATGAATGGACGGTAGTTAAACGCATCATCTAAAATCATACCCGTTTAATGGTGTAAAAGTTGCTCAATTTTTTAAAAAAGAATCAATTAAGTCTCTCTCAATTTTTTTATCCAATTCAGCTGGTGTTCTTTAGATTGGCACGATGATTGAACCATTTAAGTCACCGTTAGTTTATCAATTTGACCAGTTCGATCAATTTGATTAAAAAATTATAAAAATTCAAAAACCAAATTCAATCGGTTCGTACTAGTTCCCGATCCAATTGGTTCAAAACCACCTTTCACACCAATATCTGACCATTCTTAATCCAACTGATCCAGTCTAGTTCAAAGAATATAGCCTTTGATAATTTTGACTAGAGTAACACTTTGATCAAAGTTGACTATTAAAAACTAACGACAATACTGATGTGACGGTACCATGTTAGCCAGTAAATACTAACGTGACAACCCCCGTTAAATATATATATATATATATATATATATATATATAATTTCGAAATGAACATGAGCTAACGCAACGTCCACCAATAATTATATCAATCGTTAGTTTCTAACTGTCAACATGGTTAAAATTATTAATCGGACTAAATTGAATGAAAAACGGGAGTTTTAATTGATTTTTTCAAAATATTTTTCATCTAAAAAAGAAAAAAATTATTTCGAATCTCACATTTATATCCTAAAGCCTAAAATGAATTGGCATATATGTCAAAAATTGGCCTTCAATTCAACAAACAGCCAATAGCAATAGCTGCAGCAGTCCAACATGGAGCACTCATGGTTCATGGAGCATATCATCTTTAGTGGATTTTGTGATCAAACCTAATCATAGCATTATGATGACTAAGCTTCCATAAGAAAATGACTACATTAATGTGTGGTCTAGCTTTATAATTATTATTTTATGTTCAAGATAATTGTGTAATAGTGGAGTTGTTAATTTGTTAGGTAAATGTCATCTTCAAAATTAACTATTGTATTATATATATATATATATATATATATATATATACTTTATCATCAATGATTTATCATTCACGTTTGAAGCCATCAAGCTTTGATTTTTTTTAACATTCGGCTTCTCCTTCTTGCTTTTGTTGTTCATTTTTAATTTCATGCAAATCACATGCATATTGCATGTTAAATTGTTGCCCTTGTTCCAACAATTGGTAATCAGAGCCAACTTCTTTGAGGACCTTACTCGTTGATGTTTTTCGGTGGAAACAAAATTAAGAAGGAAGAAATCTCCTTGTTGCTGATTCATTTTATTGTTGCTGAAAATGAGCTATACACCACCTCTACCACCTGTGTTTACTGGTGAGAATTATCACATCTGGTCTGTGAAGATGAAGACTCATCTCCTGGCACAAGACTTGTGGAGTGCAATCGAGAGAGATACTGAGCCACCTCCATTGAGAGCCAATCCCACTATTGCTCAGATCAGGCAGTATAGTGAGGATCGAGCCAAGAAGAACAAGGCTATGGCCTGCCTCCAGAATGGAGTGTCAGATGTCATTTTCACTCGAATCATGGCCTGTGATTCACCTAAACAAGCATGGGAAAGGTTGAAGGAAGAGTTCATGGGCTCGGATAAGACAAGGCAGCAACAGGTGATCAACCTTAGAAGGGAGTTTGCGAACTTGAAGATGAAGGAATCAGAGACCATCAAGCAGTACTCTGATAGAATAATGGCAACAGTGAATAACATAAGGCTCCTAGGTGAAGATTTCACTGATAGTAGAGTTGTGGAGAAAGTCATTACTACTCTCCCTGAGAGGTTTGAGTCAAAGATTTCCTCATTGGAAGACTCGAGGGACCTCACAACCATCACCCTGTCTGAGTTGGTGAACTCCCTCTATGCACTCGAGCAAAGAAGGGCCACTAGACTGGAAGAGCATCCTCAAGGAGCTTTCCAAGCAAAAGCCAATGATGGCTCGAGTTCAAGTCAGAGACCAAAGAAACCTTGGGCTGACAGAAGGGAAAGATCCAGGAATCAAGCAGAAAGAAGGAAGCTTCCACCTTGCAAATATTGCAAGAAGACTAACCACTTGGAGAAGAACTGCTGGAATAGGCCAGACATTCAGTGCAAGAGTTACAAGAAGTTTGGTCATCATGAGAAGGTTTGTAGAAACAGGGACAAGCCACAAGCTGAACAACAAGCTCAAGCCAAGACTGCTGAAGACTTTCCAGCTCAGGAGGAGCATGCCTTCACTGCCTCATGCTTTGCAACCAAAAGCAAAGCCAAGTGTTGCTGGTTAGTGGATAGTGGCTGCTCACATCATATGGCAGCTGATGAAGGGTTGTTTAAGCAGCTTGACAGGAGCTTCACTACAAGGATCAAGATAGGCAATGGAAGCTTGATTGAAGCCAAGGGCAGAGGAGATGTGCTGATCAACTCAGGCTCAGGTAACAAGCTAATCACAGATGTGCTTTATGTGCCTGATATAGATCAAAACCTGTTAAGTGTTGGTCAGTTGGTCCAGAAGGGTTATTCATTAGTCTTCAAAAATGATTCATGCATCATTCAAGATTGTCATGCCCAGGAAATTGTCACAGTTCCTATGGCAGACAAATGCTTCATGTTTGATGTAAGTCAACTTGAAAACAAGGCTTACACAAGCCTAGCTGACAGTGCTGGTCTATGGCATAAAAGATTAGGCCATGCCAACTTCAGATCACTTGATTTGATGCACAAACAGAATTTAGTTGAAGATATGACCAGAGTAGAGTCAACAAGTGCTGTTTGTGAGGCTTGCCAACTTGGAAAACAAGCCAGGTTGCCCTTTCCAGTCAACAAGGCACAGAGAGCTCGAGAGAGGCTTGAGCTGGTGCATTCTGACATCTGTGGTCCAATGAAGACCCCTTCACTCAATGGCTGTAAGTATTTTGTACTGTTTATTGATGACTTAACCAGATTCTGTTGGGTCTATTTCCTGAAGCAGAAGTCTGATGTGTTCGAGGCCTTCACCAAATTCAAGGCTCAGGTAGAAAATCAGTCAGATTGCAAGATCAAGGCATTGAGGACTGATAATGGGGCTGAGTACTTGTCTGAAAGGTTTCAGAAGTTGTGTGAACAGACTAGGATCCATCACCAACTAACCACTGTGTACACTCCTCAACAAAATGGAGTGTGTGAAAGGAAGAACAGAACTGTAATGGATATGGCCAGACGTTTGATGTTTGAAAGCAAGTTGCCAAGCACCTTTTGGATTGAGGCTGTCAACACCTCAGTGTACTTGCTCAACAGACTTCCAACACATGCTGTGAAGGATAAGACTCCATTTGAGGCCTGGCATGGACAGAAGCCATCAGTCTCCTACTTGAGAGTGTTTGGATGTGTGGGCTATGTGCATATACCTGCTGAAAGAAGGACCAAGCTCGAGAAGAGGTCTGCTCCAGCTATATTTGTGGGCTACAGCAGCAACAATAAGGGCTATAGGCTCTATGATCCCTCAACCAAAAGAATTGTAGTTAGTAGGGATGTCAAGTTTGATGAAGCAAAGACCTGGAACTGGGATGGTTCAAATGCAATACACCTTGATGAAGACTCAATTGATGGCAGTTTAGAACTGGCTGAACAGGAGCCTAGCAATGCAAATGTGGATGATCTACCTGTGAGGGGCACCAGAACCATTGCTGACATTTATCAAAGATGCAATGTGGCTCTAGTGGAGCCTTCAAGCTTTGAAGAAGCTGTCAAAGACAAACAATGGAAGAAAGCTATGGAAATTGAGTTTGACATGATTCACAAGAATCAAACCTGGGACTTGGTAAACAGACCTGTCCAGAAGAAAGTCATTGGTGTCAAGTGGGTGTTTCGAGCCAAATTCAATGCTGATGGTTCATTGAACAAGCACAAGGCCAGACTTGTAGTAAAAGGGTACAGTCAGCAGTATTGCATCGATTTCATGGAGACTTTTGCTCCTGTGGCAAGATTGGATACCATCAAATTGTTATTTGCTTTGGCTGCTCAAAAACAGTGGAAGATTCACCAGCTGGATGTCAAGTCAGCCTTCTTAAATGGCTACCTTAAGGAGGAGATCTACATCGAGCAACCTGATGGTTTCAAGGTTCTAGGAAATGAAGACAAAGTGTACAGGCTGAGGAAGGCACTTTATGGCCTGAAGCAGGCTCCTCGAGCATGGTATGACAGGATTGACTCCCACCTGTCTAAGCTCGGATTTGAAAAGAGTTTGAGTGAGCCAACGCTTTATGTGAAAAAGTCCAACAAGGAGACTCTGTTGATTGTCTCTATCTATGTGGATGACTTGCTGGTGACTGGAAGCAAGGAAGACTTGATTGATGAGTTCAAAACACAAATGCAACATGTGTTTGACATGACTGACTTGGGAGTCATGACTTACTTTCTGGGCATGGAAGTAAATCAAGACAATCAAAGTATTTTCATTAGCCAACATGCTTTTGCTTTGAAAATACTTAACAGATTCAGCATGGAAAATTGCAAGTCAGTGAGCACTCCTATGGCTCAAGGTGAGAAGCTAACAAGCATTGGTGACTGTGAAAGAGTTGATGAAAGGGCGTACAGAAGTTTAGTTGGTTGCTTGCTTTACTTGACAGCAACTAGACCATATCTCATGCATGCTGTTAGTTTGCTTTCAAGATTTATGCATTGTTGCAATATGACGCATTTCAAAGCTGCCAAGAGAGTGCTTCGATACATCAAGGGGACATTGAGCTATGGAGTAAAGTTCAAGAATGAAAATGAGCTTAAATTGGTTGGATTTTCAGATAGTGACTGGGCTGGATCTTCTGAAGACATGAAAAGTACCTCGGGATACTTCTTTAGCCTTGGTTCGAGTATGTTTTGTTGGTGCTCGAAGAAGCAACCAACTGTTGCCCAGTCGACAGCTGAAGCTGAGTATATTGCAGCAGCAGCAGCAGTGAACCAAGCCATTTGGCTTAGAAAGTTGCTGAAAGATCTCAATGAGGAGCAACTTGAACCTACTGAAATTCTTGTTGACAACCAGTCAGCAGCTGCCATTGCTAAGAATCTGGTTTTCCATGGGAAAATTAAGCATTTTAAGATTAAATTGCATTTTGTTCGAGAGGCTGAACAATCCAAGGAAGTCAGTCTCGTGCACTGCAGTTCACAAGACCAATTGGCTGACATCCTAACTAAGCCACTTGGTACATCAAGGTTTGAACTCTTGAGAAGCAACATTGGTGTTTGTTGCATACAGACCAAGGAGGAGTGTCAAAAATTGGCCTTCAATTCAACAAAGTCCAACATGGAGCACTCATGGTTCATGGAGCATATCATCTTTAGTGGATTTTGTGATCAAACCTAATCATAGCATTATGATGACTAAGCTTCCATAAGAAAATGACCACATTAATGTGTGGTCTAGCTTTATAGTTATTATTTTATGTTCAAGATAATTGTGTAATGGTGGAGTTGTTAATTTGTTAGGTAAATGTCATCTTCAAAATCAACTATTGTATTTTTTATATATATATACTTTATTATCAATGAATTATCATTCACGTTTGAAGCCATCAAGCTTTTATTTTCTTTAAATTTTTTTTTTAACATTCGGCTTCTCCTTCTTGCTTTTGTTGTTCATTTTTTATTTCATGCAAATCACATGCATATTGCATGTTAAATTGTTGCCCTTGTTCCAACAATATATTTCCTGCAAGACTTGTTCTCAGCACTGAATTTCCGAAGGCAGAGTGTAAGCATTTTTGTCTCCCACATGATAATGGAAAGATATATCGTGATGATGACGCTAAGCGGTTTCACAGATATCAAACCATCGACAGCATGCCAACACTTGAATCCCTGTGCAACCTAATCATGGAAGAGAGAATGATTAGAATAATTGATAAATAAAATAAAACCCTCCTATCAAGATTTCTGATACGTTGATGGACTAAAAGATTGGTCTTCTCTCCACCATTAAGTATTCTAAACAAAGATGGATTCCGGCAATGGTGTTTATGAGGTTTAAAGCTTTTAGAGGTTCATGAACTAATACATGATCCTCAATAGCATAAGCCATTAGCCCATTACAGTATTTCCAACAGCAGAGCTCCTTCAATTCAAAGCATTGATGGCTATATGAATGAAGATCATCTGTTCTTCCACCTACATCCTGTAAGCATACATTGATGGAAGTGAAAAGGGAAAGTGAAGAATTTATAAAGGGAGAAACTTGCCTTTTCGGGTTTTTTCCCAAAATCCCAAATTCCAATAATGTTGTTTACATAATAATCGGTTCATATAACTAAATAAAAAACTTAAAAATACATCGTAAAAACAGGATAAAATGTGTAGTAGTAGATGTCGGGGAGAGATGGTGCCCACGTCATTAAAGGGTGACATAATAGCTTCTCTCTTACTTGTCACCTGCAAAGTTGAAGCCTTGATTGAATTTACAATGCCCTTTCAACGAACTCCGTATTTCAAGGACAAGGTCTGGTTTTTTATTTTTTGGTTTTGTTTTCTTCTTTTGTCTTTGTTTTGTTTTGTATATTTTTTTTTTCTTTTAGCTGTTTTTCGAGTCTGATTTTTGTTCTTGTGTTTCAACTTTCAAAGAATTCTGGGGCAAAGGCATGGGTTTGTTTCGTAAACTCTTTTACAAGAAGCCACCTGATGGCCTTCTGGAGATCTGTGAACGTGTTCATGGTGTGTTTTCTCCTCTTCCCTTTGTTTCATTTCATGTTCTTTCCTCTTTATATATATAATTGGGATTATGGATTGCTAAAAATAGAAATTCAATGTATATATTTGATTCTGGAAAAATTGGTCACTCAGGAGATGATTAGTATTTAGGTGATTAGATATGAATTTTGAAAAGATTGCTGCTTTTTAGATTCTGGGTTCTGTTTGGTTGGTTAGAAAATTTGGGAACAAAATTGGAAGTTTGCATTTTGAATTCTCTGTTTAAAGTGTAAGAGCATATAGGGTAATTTTATGACTTGAAATAGCAGCTGACAAAATGTGTGCTATGGTGGCAAATAGTTTTTGATTGCTGCTTCACTATTGATGCTTGGGAAGAAGAAAACTACAAAGTCCACGTAAATGGAATAGTTAATAATCTTCATGGTCACTTCCCGGACGCTTCATTCTTGGTCTTTAATTTCCGCGAAGGAGAAAGCAAAAGCTATATGGCTGAATTACTATCCGAGTACGATATGACAATAATGGATTACCCTTGTCAGTATGAAGGGTGTCCATTAATCGCAATGGAGGTGCTCCACCATTTCTTGAGGTCATGCGAAAGTTGGCTTTCGCTTGATCAGAACAATTTGTTACTAATGCATTGCGAGCGGGGTGGTTGGCCGGTTTTGGCTTTCATGTTGGCTGCATTGCTTATATATAGGAAGCAGTATAGCGGCGAGCAGAAGACACTGGACATGATATACAAGCAAGCTCCAAGTGAGCGTTTGCAGTTGCTGTCATCCCTGAATCCAGTGCCTTCACAATTGAGGTATCTGCAGTATGTCTCAAGGAGGAATGTGGCTGCTGCGTGGCCTCCTTTGGACCGAGCTCTAACCTTGGATTGTGTAATTCTTAGACAAATTCCAAACGTTGATGGAGAGGGAGGTTGCCGTCCTGTATTTAGAATATATGGACAGGATCCTTTTCTTGTTGCTGATAAAGTTCCAAAACTTTTGTACTCAACCCCCAAAAGAAGCAAATATGTCCGGTATTATAAGCAGGTAATATCATGGCCTTGCTCTTGAAATTCAACTTGGGGACTTATGCTTTAATATCATGAAAAGTCATTATTCTTTTTAAATAAATCTACTTACTATGTATGGACTTGTGTCAACGTGTTGTTTTATATGCTTGCTCATATTGTCACATCTTCTTTCGTATGTGCCTGCTGTTGGATTCTACTCCAGAGCAAGTGATTGCTTAACATCTTACTATTTTTATTGCAGAAAGAGTGTGCGCTTGTTAAAATTGACATAAATTGCCATGTTCAAGGTGATATTGTGGTTGAGTGTATCAACTTGAGTGAGAAGGAAAGAGAGAAGATGATATTCAGGGTTGTGTTTAACTCAGCTTTTATTAGATCGAACATTTTGATGCTCAATCGTGATGAAATTGATGTATTGTGGGATGCTAAGGATCAATTTCCAAAAGAATTTAGAGCTGAGGTATATATATCATTTGCTTGCAAATTTTTTCTTCTTTTTTTTTGCCCTAATAAAAGGTTACCTTGTTGGTGAAGATTCTTTTCTCGGAAATGGATGCTGCTGCTTCCATTACTTCCATGGATAATTTTTGCTTTGAAGAGAAAGAAGGACTTCCTATAGAAGCATTTGCCAAAGTTCAAGAAATGTTTAGTAATGTTGACTGGTTGGATCCCAGGTCAGATGCTGCGTATAATATGCTTCAACAAATGGGTGCATCAGCCCAAGAAAAGTCCGACAGTGAGCGGAATAGCAACGTTGACAGCCCTCGGTTTGGGAGATTAAGTCCTAGAAAGCTTTCGGATGAAAAAAAACTGTCATCATTACCAGGTAGCCCGAGGAGTCCGACAACTATGGGTCTGAAGACTCTGGTTTCAGCACCCTCAGAAAAGTCATCTCTTGATTCTGAAGCACATAAGGAGGCTAAGCCCCAGGACTCTCAAATTGCACCATCCAGTCAGCCTGATGCCCCACAGTCTGCTGAGATAGCCAAAGATCAGCCTTCAGGGGTTTCCACTTCTATGTCCTCTCCAGCTTCGGCAGCAGCTTCAACCGTGACAGCTCCTTTAGCACTGGCTGGCAAAGAGGACCAAATGATCCCTACTGCCAAATCTCCACTTTCTAAAACATCACCTGCCAAGGAGGACCCTGAGGTTAGAGTGATCTCTCCCGCTACATCTCCACCTCCAACCCCACCTGTTAAAGAGAATCAAACTATCAGCGACATACCTACAGAAGCATCGGCATCTTTGGAGGAAAGTTTAGCTCAGAGAGCAACAACTCCAGCAGCACGAACACCTTCTCCTGCATCTCCCTTGAGTAAAACTGAAGTTGGTAAAGATGGACCTCCTGCAGTTCCTCCTCCAGCACCGGTTATAGCTGAGTCTCCTGTTGCTGCCCCTTCACCTCCTCAAGTTTCACCTTTTAAGGAAGATGTAGCTTCCACGGTTGCTCCTCCTTCTCTTCCATCACCTCCTCTTCATTCCAAGCAAGAAGCAAGTCCAGCTGCTTCATCATTAGTACCCCCAACCCCGCCGCCGCCACCACCAACCCCAACTGATGTATCATCAGCAAACCCAGCAGCACCCCCACTCTCACCCTCACCCTCACCCTCACCCTCACCCTCAACTGGTTCATCATCAGCACCCCCACCCCCACCACCGCCACCCACTACTGGTTCATCATCAGCACCCCCACCCCCACCACCCCCACTCACAACTGGTTCATCATCAGCACCCCCGCCACCCCCTGCTCCTTTTGGTAAGAAGACAGGTGGTGGACCTTCAGCTCCTGCACCACCACCTTTGCTTTCTTCTGCAAATTCAAAGAACAGACTTCTTTCACGTTCTAGTAATTCAAAGAATGACAAGAAACTAAAGCCATTGCATTGGTTGAAGTTATCCAGAGCAGTGCAGGGAAGCCTATGGGCTGAAGCACAAAAAACGGGTGAAGCTTCCAAGTATGTGCCGCTTTGCTAAGTTTGGATTTTTCTTTTGAAATTTGCGGTGTCCTTTTAAGTCTTATGGAGCAGTTAACACTCTTTGTAGGACTCCTGAGATTGACATATCAGAGCTAGAGAATCTATTCTCAGCAGCTGCTCCCAATACAGATCGTGGTAATAAACAAGGTTCACGTACAGCAAAAGGACCAAAAACTGAAATAGTGCAACTGGTAATGCATTTTTTAAGAATTAAGGTTCATTTTCTTGTTTCATAGATGTTACCATCCATCTGTAGTTATAACCTTACATACTAAGCAGTTTAACTCTTGTATAAATTCATCCTTTATTAAATACTAAGTGCAGTTATTATCCTGTTTGTCATTGCTTATCTGCTTCATTGCCATAGAAAATAAAATGCATTTTAATACTTCTCCAAATTGGAAACTTGGTGCAGATAAGCAATGATAGATACTCATACATGAATTGGAAACTTGGTATGGTGCAGATAAGAAATGCTTTCAGTCTGATTCATGCTCACACATGAATGAAGACTTTATAGTTTATACCATCAGCTGTTTGATGATGATTGCCATATCATGAACCTAATTGTTATATATAGAGTATGTTTTTTTTTAGTACTTGTTCCTTCTTGCAGATTGACCACAGACGTGCATATAATTGTGAAATCATGCTTTCAAAAGTGAAAGTGCCCTTACCTGAGTTAATGGTAGGTTGAATGGTATTATTTACAGCATGCAATTATTTACTTACCTAAAATTGTTGCTCTAAAACCTTATGTTTGGATAGTTTTAATCCTAAAATCAACTGCAAACTCATATCCTAGCAGTAGAGTGATTTTTCCATATTACTGACTTGTTGCTTATTCATCTTAACACCTCTTTCTCTTTATTTTTAACAAATGTACATGTAAGAACTCTGGCCTTCATACTGTCCAATGTTTTAGATTGTTTCAAATGTCACCAAGTTCTGATGGACAGTGAAAAGCTTAGCTCATATGATCCTTAAGGAGAAAAGCGTGTTGTAATTTCAGGATACCAAGGGAACTACTGTTATATTAGTGCAGGATGTACTCAAACAATATGGATATTCATATTAGTCTTTAATAATATGGATGTCCACTCAATAAGCTTAAATATCAAATTGCACGCACAAATGCATCTTACCAAAAAGGAAACAGTTGTGCCGTGTGGATATGATTAATGATGAAATTAGAGATGAATACTCTAATGTATTGAGGAAAAAACACTCTCAAAGTATATATTTCTTATAAATATGTACAACTATATATACATTTAGGATTTAACAACTAAGGAAATAATATCTCTTAATTAGAATCTCTGAAAATATCAGTTTTAATCTCTAAAGATACTATTTAATAATATCAAATAATCAAAGATTCTCAACACTCCCCCTCAAGTTGGTGCATAGATGTCTCGCATGCCTAACTTGCAAAGAAGATTATGATAAGTCTTATAATTGATCCCTTTAGTAAAAACACCAGCCAACTGTTTTTCGGATGCTAGGTAAGATAGACTTAAGACACAATTAGCTACTTTTTCCTTGATAAAATGACGATCTATTTCGATGTGTTTGGTTCTATCGTGCTGTACTGGATTTTGAGCTATGCTCATGGCCGCTTTGTTGTCATAGTACAAGGTTGATCCATTTTCATTAAAAAACTTCAGCTCTTCCAATACTCAGCCTCTGCATTTGATCGAGCCACAACACTTTGTTTCTTGCTCCTCCAAGTGATTAAGTTTCCTCCCACAATTGTACAATAACCCATTATAGACTTTCTGTCATCAAGAGAGCCAGCCCAATCTGCATCTGTAAATACTTCTATCTTGAGATGACTATTTTTTTAGAAGAGAATACCTTTACTCGGTGTAGACTTCAAATAGCACAAAATTTGCAATACTGCCTGCATATGAGCTTTGAGAGGATCATGCATAAATTGGCTTACCAAACTAACAGCATAGGCTATATCAGGTCGAGTATGAGCGAGATAAATTAAACGTTCGACTCCATCATTTCACCGATCCCTGCTTGTAACTTGTGATTACTCTCAATAGGTGATTCTGCTGGTTTGCAAATTAACATGCCAATCTCTGTCAGAAGATCTAAGACATACATTCTTTGGGAAATAAAAATTCTCTATTTCAATCTGGCCACTTCTATTTTGAGGAAATATTGTGACTTTCCCAAGACTTTGATTTTGAATTCTGAGCCAATTGTTTTTAAGCCGGGCCATTTCTTCTTTGTCATCTTCTGTCATAATTATGTCATCAACATAAGCTATAAGGAGAATAATCTTACCCTTATGATGTTTTATAAAGAGGGTATGATCAACATTACTTTGTAGATAGCCAAACGACACCATGGCCTTACTAAATCTATCAAACCAGGCTCTGGGAGATTGCTTTAGTCCATATAATGCCTTTTTCAATTTACATACTTTCCCTTTAAGTATCTTTATCCTCGAATCCTAGAGGAACTTTCATATACACTTTTTCTTTCAGGTCTCCATGTAAGAAGGCACTCTTACATCAAACTGCTATAAGTGTCAGTTGAGATTTGCTGCACATGATAAAAGGATCCTAATGTGTTCAATTTAGCAACTGGAGCAAATGTTTCTTGATAATCCACTCCATATGTCTAAGTGAATCATTGCGCTACTAATCTGGCTTTGAGTCTTTCAATTGAACCATTATCCTTATACTTGATAGTGAACACCTATTTACACCCAACCAATTTCTGCCCATGAGGAGGATTAACTAGTTCCCATGCCTCATTTTTTGCTAAAGCCTTCATTTCTTCAATTATAGCCTTCTTCCATCTCGGATCAGTGATAGCCTCTCTCCAATCCTGTGAAACAGATATAAAGAACAAAGACAAAGCAAAAGCTCTATAGGGTGGGGATAAGGAATCATAAGAGACGAAGTCAGAGATAGGATGTAAAGTGCAAGTTCTAACACCTTTTCGTTGGGCTATTGGTAATTCCAAATCAGTAGCAACTTGAGGTAAAGAAGACTCACCTGATAGTGAAGAGTCAAGGCATAAAGTAGATTGTATTATGGTATATTCTTTCTTGCCTTTTTTAGTGTATGCCCGTAGATCAGGCCTATCTAACAATCGTCCACTAGTCTTCTCTTGAACCAAAGTCTCTGCTGGAACTAAATTCTCATTCGAAAGAGTAACAGAACAAGATGTCATCTCTTCATTTTCAATAACCTCCCCTTGAAGAGATGGTTGTGATGAAGAAAAGTAGGATTCATCCTCACGAAATGTTACATCCATACTTACATAATACTTTCTAGGAGGCGGATGATAACATTTGTAACTCTGTTGTGTGGAAGAGTACTCAATGAAAACACATTTGACTGCGCGAGAATCCAGTTTGCTCCTATGTCGAATATGAACGAAGCAAACACAACCAAAGACCTTTAGCGAAATTGGGTAACCTGTCTTGCCCCGTAAAGTTTCTATAGGGCTTTTAAAATCAAGGACGCGAAAAGGGATCCGATTAATGAGATAAGCCGCAACCAAAATCGCATCCCCCCAATAAGGCTTTGGGAGATTCATAGTGAACATAAGTGATCTAGCAGCCTCCAAAAGATGCCGATTTATTCTTTCGGCAACACCATTTTGAGCACTTGTACCTGGACAATTGGTCTGATGCAAAATCCCATATGATTCCAAATAATTATTAAAGTTATACTCGGTTCCATTATCAGTTCGCAAAATTTTAACCTTAGCATCCAACTGAGTAGTAATCAATTTATGAAAAGAACGAAAACACGAAAAAAACATCACTTTTGGATTTTAATAAAATATCTATGTTATCCGAGTGCAACAGTCAATAAAAGTAACAAACCAACGATTATCAGATAAAGAAGTAATGCGAGTAGGGTTCCAAACATCCGAATGAATAATCTAAAAAGGAACAGTACTTCTACTATTACGCAAATGATAATTGTTTCTTATATGCTTAGCAAAGTCAAGGGCATCACAAACTAAAGAGTTTAACTGAGTTCTTGAAAACAAATTAGGAAACATCTTGGCAAGAACAGTAAATGATGGATGTCCTAACCGTCTATGCCACTGAATTATCTTCTGGTTGACATCTTTATTGTCTCCAAATAATGCTTGAGATATACGGGGCGATCGATCCAGAAGATATAAACCATCACACAATCTACCACTGCCAATTGTTTTCCCTGTCTGGAGGTCATGAAAGACAAAGTGATCAGAAAAGAATTCAAGTTTACAATTTAAGGCTTTAATGATAGTACTAACAACTTAAAGGTTAATCGAAAATTTAGGGACATGGTGGACAGAGTATAAAGTGATATTGAGAGTACAAACAATAGAACATGTTCCAGATATGAAGGAAAGGGAGCCATCGGCTAGTCGCACACTATCTTTAGATGGACAAGTAGTATGGTTAAATAAGCTTTTATTTGATCCTGCCATATGTCTATTCTCACTGGAATCAATAATCCAAGAGTTAGAAGTAGATGGAGCAGTTAAAATAGTACGTAAGTTCGCATGATTAGACTTGGCAATCAAGGTAGAGTCTAATTGAGACAAGAAGCGTCGAAGATGTTCAATCTCGTCCGAGGTAAAACTTCTAGCATAAGTGGACTTATTCTCTATTGTCACAAAGTCTAACAAATTTGCCTGAGGCTGAGAATTACCCCCTCGTTTTCCACCACGACCACGAGTGGGACGACCATGCAACTTCCAGCACGAATCTTTAGTGTGCCGAGGCTTACCACAGTAGTCACACGTCGTCAAGTGATCCTTGGTAGACTTACCACCTGATGGACCATCCTGATTAGCAATAAGGCTAGCATTCTTTAAAGGTGGATTATAGAGCATAACACCACCACGACTCTCCTCCATGAACCCGAATCTGATCATACTCAGTATTCAACTCAGCCAAGAAATCAAAAACACGCTCCTTTTCCACCATCTTCTAAAATTTTTCAGCATCCTTGACACAATTCGCTTGAAAAACTTGATAATAATCAGATTCTTGCCACAACTCACTTAATTCAGCAAAATATTGAGAAATTGCTAGCTCTCCTTGTTTTGTACCATAGACCTTATTACGAATCTCAAAAATTTATGCATCATTCCCAACAAGAGAGTAGGTGAGAGCAGCAACATTCCAAATCTTTTCCGCAATATCAAGCAACAAATAGGTTTTGAAAATATGGGGTTGCATAGAGTTGATTAGTCATGCCATGATAAGAGAGTTCGATGAATCCCACTGACTAAAGGTTGAATCAGTGAGTTCAGGTTTCGACGATTTACCGGTGAGGTACCCCTACAAGCCACAAGCCTTGATAAACAACAAGTAGGACCTTGACCAAGCAAAGTAATTATATCCATCAAGCTTCACAGGGCTAATTTGCAATGAGGGATTATCGGTTGGAATCACAAGCTTCTCGTCTGTAAACATAATGCTGGGAAAAAACAACTAAACCCCAAAAAAAATCTACTTGCACAATTAGAACAAAAATATTAAAAAAAAACACCAAATATATCCCACACAAAAAACTTAGCCAAAAACACACCACCACTTAGAGGAGAATGGCCGAAAGAGAGCAGAGAGCACAGCGATGGCATCGAAAAACACACGGCGGCAGCAGGTAGAGTCCATGCTCTGTGCGTGAAACGAAGCAGCATAAGCTTGCGACGGTTAGTGCCCACGCGCGGGTCTTCTGGTCACCGGAGTTTGGGGTTTCGCCGGCGAATGGATTCCAACTCCAATGGTAAGGGCGGTGAGAAGAAAAAATAAGGCTAAAGTGGAAAGTACCAAATTTGTATTTCTAGGCTTGTGAGAAAAAGAATTTAAATCAAAAATAGAATCTCAAAAATCGGATCAAAATCTAATACCATGATGAAATTAGAGATGAATACTCTAATATTATTGAGGAAAAACACTCTCTCAAAGTATATATTTCTTAGAAATATGTACAATTATATATATATATGTAGGATTTAACAACTAAGGATACTATTTAATATCAGCTGTAATCTCTAAAGGTACTATTTAATAATATTAAATAATTAAAGATTCTCAATATAAAATAGTCAAAGATTCTCTACAGTTAACAATATCTCCTGCTTGTTAGCTTATGCTATTTAGTGAAACTGTTGCAGAGTTCGGTTCTCGCTTTGGAGGAATCAGCATTAGATGTTGACCAGGTTGATAACCTCATAAAATTTTGTCCTACCAAAGAGGAGATGGAACTACTGAAGGTGAAATGAATTATTATTCAAATAATAAATTTTTAAAATTCTTCATCATATTAACATTAGACTTGATGCTCTCCAATCATGTGCCTACGGTGCAGTCAAAACATTTTATACTAGTATTATCTTTTCCATGAGTTTAATTGCATTCATAACTCCTTGTTCAGGGCTACACTGGAGACAAAGATAAGTTGGGAAAATGTGAACAGGTATGTAGGATTTGATGACCTCCGTAGTGAATTATTCAATCGAGCTATGATATTTAATGACAAACTACATAACCACCATGGTTCAGCTTCCATAGCAGCTCATTGCTGAGAATGAAAGTTTTACTTAATATCTTCTTTTCGCTAATTAACTACACTCTAGTATCAATATGTTTCATGGACCTCTGAAACAGTTCTTCTTGGAGCTAATGAAAGTCCCGAGAGTGGAATCCAAGCTCAGGGTATTCTCTTTTAAGATTCAGTTTCGCTCCCAGGTTTGATCCTGAATCAGTATCCAAATTGAAGAGTTGCTAAATGTTATTTGCTTATCATTGTTATTTATCTGGACTTGAAACTATCCTTTAGGTTTCTGACCTTAGGCACAGCCTCAACATTGTAAACTCTACAGCAGAGGAGGCAAGTAATACATTATTTTTGCCTGCATTCATTTTTTACGGGACACCTTTCGCTATCCGACGATTGATATTGCATTAATGTCGGAACTTCTTTTATCAGATCAGAAATTCTGTCAAGTTGAAGAGAATAATGCAGACAATTCTTTCGTTAGGAAATGCTTTGAATCAAGGAACCGCAAGGGGTGAGTTAACTATGATTTGGCTGATAATGGAACAATGCTAATGCACTATCATACATTCATCTCATCAAATATTATCCAATGTCCGTGCGATTGCTTTAGGTTCTGCTATCGGATTTAAGTTGGACAGCCTTCTTAAACTAACAGATACACGTGCACGGAACAACAAGATGACTCTCATGCATTACCTTTGTAAGGTAGGATTTCTTGTGACCATAACAAAACCTGTTCTTTCTCGACTTTAAAGACTATATGAAACTTGCTGTGATTTTAAAGTATGTATTTGATTTTAATCTGGTAACTAGATGTAAAAAGTCTCAACATATTGAATTGGTCATAATAATTCTGAATAATAAATCACAGGTGCTTGCTGATAAGCTTCCAGTTGTACTTGATTTTTCGAAAGATGTTTCGAGTTTAGAACCAGCAGCAAAGGTATGTTACTCGTTCTTAATGCAAATAGTTCTAAAAGGTTCAAGTTATAGCTAGCATCTTGTCGCTAACATGCGGATTTCCTTTAGATACAACTGAAATTTTTGGCAGAGGAAATGCAAGCCATAAGCAAAGGATTGGAGAAAGTTGTTCAGGAACTGTCGAGTTCCGAAAATGATGGACCTGTGTCGGATAGCTTTCGTGAGGTATTTTAAGAATATAAAACACCTACATGTACATACACATATACATATTTCTTTTTGATTGTCCTTTCGTTTTTTCAGAAATTAAAAGAGTTCCTTTGTTTCGCCGAAGCCGAAGTGAGATCCCTGGCTTCATTATATTCCGGGGTGGTATGTCTCTTGCTTTGTTGCAAACAATGGCATTCTTACAAGTTACAACCATTCACCATATTAAACCGTCCTTACCTGGGTTCTATATCGACAGGGTAGAAACGTGGATGCATTGATTCTTTATTTCGGAGAAGATCCAGCTCGATGTTCCTTCGAACAAGGTATTTGATCGAAAAAGTAAAAACCTTGAACTTTAGTATCTCTCTTTGTTCACTAGCTTATGAGGCTTGGAATGTGCTTTCTTTGTGATATTGTAGTTACTTCAACTCTACTAAATTTTGTGAGGATGTTTAACAAAGCTCACGATGAGAACTGCAAGCAGCTCGAACAAGAAATGAAAAAATCGGCGGAAAACGACAAGTCGAAGATGCAGGATGAATCGAAAAAACATATTACAAACTTCTATCAAAAGCAACAATGTTAAATGATTCAAACATCAGCAAAAACTGCCTTCTCTTCCCGATAGACGGTAGGGGCAACCGAACAATGACGGTGTAGGAATTCTTGTCGAGAACCGATACATCATCAAACAAAAGTGAAATGTAAATACCAAAGTGCTGCATTTCACCACGAACTCGATGCGATGCTTCTCAAAGGCAAACTTTATACTAACTCATACCGATCCATTTTTCCGCCATTTCCCGAGTTTTGTTTACCTTAATACTAATCACTGACTTTGGTCTTTTTATCATTTTCTTTTTGTTGTTGAAGCAGAGATGGGGAGTTAAAGTTAAACTACTCAGTTACTATAGATCAACTTGTAAACTAATCCACTCAAAGAACTAGTAAGTAGTTTTTCAAGAAAGATTCTGGGGATTGTGAATCTCATTTTTCGTTTCCCTCATCAAAAAAATTTTGTTTATTATTCTATTCTTTTTAATTTGATTTCTTATGAACTTAACAAATAATTGTAGAAACTCTATATGATTATTATCTGCCATATTTATTGATGGGGCTCTTACAAATAGCTGTATGTACAAGTGGGTTGAAACTTGTGCATTAACATATATTCAGCATTGCTTATTTTCTGGGGGAAAAAAAAGGTATAACTTTCTCGGAAAATTTCAGCTAATACCGATGCTGTTAGACTTTGGGATTTGCATGAAACACGTTGCAAAAAAAGAATTATTACACCCAAACACGTTACAAATTTAGATTGGATGAAACTGGTGTCGGTGGCAAAATAAGAGTAAAAAAAAAAAAACCTTTAAATTTGTACATATATATGAAGGCAGTAGGCAGCTGTTTGCATGAAATGTCTGTCGTGACGTGCTTTTTAAAATAGAAAGACACCTTTCAATTTATCAGCTTTTTTCATGTACCTACTGGATTCCGGCACTCGCCCCTTACGCCAGACTTTTATCTCTGTGTAAGCTTCTTTTTTTTTTTTTACCTGAATTTTGAGAAATTATGTAAGATTTAGTATTTGTAATTTAATAGGGTAATTTTATATTTTTATAATTTTAAATTTTGAAATTTCTATTTTTATGTGATTAAATTTTGTTATTTTAAATATTTTATGGGGTAAACAGGGCTGGAGTCTTGGGACTGGCAGGGCTTGGTCCCTTAAAATGAAAAATTTTTTATTTAGATTTTTAAAATTTTTTAAAATTTTAAATTAATAAAAATAAAATTATACTTTGACCCCCTAAAAATAGTAAAAATGTGATTTAATAATTTAAAATATAGACTATTCAAATGGTAAAATTATATTTTTATAATCATAAAAATTAAAATTTAATTTCGACCCCCAATAAAAAAAATTGCCTTTGCCCCTAGCTGTAAATACATTATCATATGTATAGTATAATGTCAATTTGCTATATTTACTTAATATTAACAAAAGAAAGTCATATTATTTTAATTAATGAATATAACTATTATCACTTAAATTAGAATTGAAATTTGAAAATTTGAACAACGTAGAGAATAAAAATGATTAAATTAAGCCAATTGAGTGGTACGATTACTATCGTAACAACTAAAAAAATAAGTTTAAGTGTATTAAAATACGTTATTGCTCAAACTCTGGAGGTGGTAAAGGTAGAAGTAGGTATTTTATAAAAAAAAATTAATAAAATTAAAATATATTAACTAAATTTAGAACTTATATATAATATAAGGATTAAAGGAGAATTTCTCCAAAAAGGAGAAAAGTGAAAAAGTTTTGAAAGTAAAGGGTACAGAGATAAAAAAAGAATCAGGTCAAAGTAATTAAAGAGTTAAAGTTAAAGAGTATAAAATTTATGATTTGGTTTTTACTTTGGTCAGATCCAAAGCAAATTCGCAGAAGAAACCATCATTCATTTCCAGAACAATTCAGCGAGGACAATCTCTCAATTTGCATGTACAAATAACCCCCTTTTTAATATCCAAAAAAATCCTTAAAAGTAGCCCCGAATCATATAACCCCAGTAACCCCACCATGTCATCCTGTTTGTGTTTCTCAATAGCTTCCAACATCCTCCAATCCTTCAAATTCAAGCCTCATCAACAGTTAACATCAATGTCCCAGTAGTACTCAATTATCCCATAAAGCCGAAAAGGTAATAAATTGGAAAGAAAAAGGATGGATTTGAGTCACAGAAGACTAGGTGTTAAAAGCAGTGTTGTTGCAGTTGGGTCGGTGTGGGAAACTAGAATGAAGAGCGATGAAATCAGAGGTGGAATCAAGGTTTTCAATGGAGAAGATGAAGATGAAGAAGAAGAAAATATCAATGGTGATGGTGATAAAAGATTGAAGAAAGGACAAAGTGTCGGTGGTAGCAAGAGAAAGACTTGGAAAAATGAAAGCCTTGATGGGTTCAAGAAGAACCCAATTAACGTAGTAGCTAAAGGAAGATCCATGGAACATTGTAAAGATTTGAGCTTGGCTGTTGTTGATAATGGGATTAAGAAGAAGAGTCCATTTCAGGTCAAGAAAGGAAGATCTGATGGAAATGAGAGAAACCCAATTCTTATGAGGAAGCAAAGATCTCAAGTTCATAAAAGGACTGCAAAAACAGATTCAAATGGAAATGAAAATTTGGGTTTGGATTCCACTGAAGAAAATGAGAAGAATCCAGTTGAAACAGACAAGGTTGAATCTGAGACTGAAGAGAACAATGAAGAGCATGGTGTTTGCCAAGACAAAACCATTTCAAGCTGTGCTGATAATGGAGATACAGTCAAATCATCACCTGAACCATTACTTGATGATGATGCTCATAGTGATGGTGATGTTGTTGAAGATGATGAAGAACAGATAGAGGAAGAGAATGGAATTGAAGTTGAAAATGAAAATGAAAAGAAGAGCTTTGATATTAAGGAAATGAATGTACAAGAGGACAAGAAGCTTCCCAAAATTGATATTCAAGTGAAGAAATCACCAGAAGAAAAGCCTAACAAAGCTATCAATGAAATGAAGAAGGTACATGAAGATAAAGGTAGCAATGTTGTTAATCAAGTGAAGAAATTTAGTCAATTCCATAACAAAACTGCAACTTTTTCTTCAACTATGAACAAACAGCATCCACCAGTTGTAAAGTTTGCTACTTCAATTCCCACAAAATCTAAACCTTGTAAGTAACATGTTTCTATTTAATGCTCTTACATGACAACTTGAGATTAAAGATTGTTGTGTTCTGGTTTTGTTTCAGTTTCAGCCTCAAATGATGATTACCATTACCACAAATTCCCACAAACACAGAACAAATTGCAGAATATAGGTAAGTCAAGAAAATCAAAGAATTTTTCATAATATCAACTTGTTGAGTTCTTGTTTTTACTTTTGTTAAAATCTTTCAGTTGATTTAGTAATGTGGAGAGACATACCGAAATCGGCGTTGATCTTCGGAATAGGAACATTCATCATAATCTCATCCTCTTACACACAAGATCTCAACATCAGGTAATTGTCAATGAAAACACATGTTTCAATCTGTTCGTTACTAAAAACCTTGTTTGATCAATGCTGTTTTGCAGCTTTATTTCTGTAATTTCCTATATGGGACTTGTTTACCTTGCAGCCATTTTCCTTCACAGATCAATCATCTGCAGGTAAAAAAAAAAAAAAAAAAAGCCTCTGCAATCATCAAAAACACTCAGTTTTGAACCAATTTTTTGAACCCTGAATTCATTTTATACAACAATGACAGGGGAGTTGTGGAAATAGATGAATCAAACTGTGTGGTTGGAGAAGAAGAAGCAATTTGGTTACTTAAATTGGTTCTTCCTTACTTGAATGAGTTCTTATTAAAGCTGAGTGCACTTTTTTCTGGTGATCCTTCAACAACAATGAAGGTAAATTTTCCTTCTTTTTTTGGTACCATTTTTTATATTGAGGAACAAGATGGAAAAATAACAGAAGTTGACCATCAATTGGAACAATTTTGCAGATGGCAGTGCTGCTGTTTGTTTTGGCCAGGTGTGGCAGCTCTATAACCATCTGGAAAATGGCTAAACTGGGTAAGTTTTTTTTTTAAACACCCTCAATCTCTGATAAATTTTTTTTACAGAGGGTGAAAATCTTGCTGTCATTTTACAATATTAACTGTGAGTCTTGGTTGTGTGCTTAAAACTCAGGTTTCTTTGGCGTTTTCATTGTTCCAAAACTCTGCACTTCATATTCTCACCAATTAACTGCATACGGTAAATCCCTCTTTTATCTCTATTGATATATATATTAATTACAAAAGGAGGAGCAACGTGACTAGCGCGACTCGAACTCAGAACATATCCTGACCATTGGGGTTCATCTCTATTGATATCAGTTAAGATAAAAGAATAGAAACATTTTAAGGGTGGTAGTTTTCAAAAGAGTAGGAAGTTTCTCTTACAGGGTGAATAATTTTATAAGAATTTAAAATCGACCCATATCGGTTTCAGAGTCAATCAATTCAAAGTTTTTTTTTCTAACCGATATCTTACTCGATTCTCTATTCAACCGATCTAACTGATCGATTCAAACAACATTGTTTACGAAAATAAATTTTAATTTAATTAGTAACGATATTTCGAGCACATTTAAATACGTAGAAATTATATATAAAAAAATTACTTGAGAAGTTGAAGTGGATAACCTTATTAAATTTTCTCATCAAATTGCTAAAATTATTTGTTGAAATTGAAATAAAATTCATAATTTATTGTGCTATATAGCTTTATCACTTTGGTTTGATCATTATTCTGTTCATTACCTTTTTCATTAAAGTTGGAAAAAAGAACCCTTTTCTTTTATTACATTTATAACCCTCAAACTTTTTCGGTTCACCATGAAAGCTTTAGGTAAAACTATCATATCATGCTTGTAGAATTAAATTTGGAGATTCCCTTGGTCACAATCAATTTTACAATTAAAAGCTATATTCTTTTTCAGTCCCTCTCATTTTTTATATTGAACAAACTGGTCTCTTCAAATAAACAACAATTTAACCCTCTATGCTTAAGTATTCTATCAATCTAATTTTGATTTTTTTTTTTATAAAAATTATCCAATAAATATATATAATGGATCATATTTGAATTTGGAGGGTTAAATTTGTAATTATATTAATAAAAAAAATTCTAAAACCAAGGTTGTAAAAAAGGGATTGAATTCATTTTGTTATTATAACTTATAAAATTAATGTTTATATTTTTTTTTAACATTAATCTTATTATAGGTTTTTATTATATCTGTAATTTTTAATACAATGTTTAACTCATTCTCAACCCTTAAATAGGAGAATAATATGTTTCAATGCATTCGAACTCACATCTTTTTATACTAGCAACAATATTGATGTCAATCGAGCTAAGACTCAATTGATAAATTAATATTTATATTTCTATTATTAATTATTTGTGGGTTTTTTTAATTATTACAACATTGTCTAATTTTTTTATAATCTACGTGGAACATGAAGGAAAATTTTGGATCGGACGGTTTCGAGATGCATGGGGATCATGCACACATAAAAAGGCCGTGGCAATGGTCCTCTTCACCCTGGTTTGGAACCTATGTTCTACTCTTGCTCGCATTTGGGCCGGTAAGAACAAAAAGTAGCTCTACTTTTCATTGCTATTTGTTATAAATCGAAGGGTTCGTGTTTTTTTCTTTTTTTTTTTTTAACAAGTTATTTGTTCTTGGTGTGAAACTGTGTAGCATTCATGCTATTTGTGGCACTTCGATACTATCAGCAAAAAATGACGGATGAATGGATGGAGAGGGAAGAAGGTCTATGTGGAAGTGGATCATCCATTGGAAATTTAAGACAAAGACATCATCGGCTTAACACATCTAAAGTAGAACCACTTAAAAGTTAAGGATTCTGACTCTGCCTGCCTGCCTGTCTGCCTAGCCCCATAAACCTTATAAGCTTCTTCCATGCATCACATGTGTTGGTGCTCTGTAATATTTGTAGAAAAACATATATATTTTTTCTATGGTAATATATTTTATTTATTTTTTTGGCTGTAAATATGCATGTTTGGTTTATGTGGCTAACAACATCCCCTTACAAGACCGATTAAGTTTTAGCTCGATTGGCATAGGTAATGTTGTCAATGTAGGATGACGTGAGTTCGAGTGCGTTGAAACGTATTATTCTCCTATTTATAAGTTGGGGAGGAACTTTGAGTAGTTTTAGATATTGTATCCAAAAAAAAAAAATCCCCTTACAAGATTAACAAAATTTGAAATTTAGTCCTTATATTTAAAAAGTTGCTTTTTTTCTAAATTTGAAAATCAAAGTCCAATTATTAAAATATTAAGTATTTAATCAAAATTTGTCAATTCTAATTTGTTAATTTAGAATTTTGATTAGATTATCTCATATGACATGGCATATGATTGAAAAAAAAAATGCATATTAAATGATAAATTTTGATAGAAACTATCAACAATAATAATAATTGGACTAAAATTTTTAAATTGAAAATGTAAGAAGATTCACTTCTAACTTTTAAATTACATGGACTAAATCTCAAATTTTGACCTAAAAAATTTTTTGATACAAATTTATAAAAGAGCAATTAAAACTTAGCAAAAATATACAAGTTATACAATTTGAACCTAAAACATTGAGCAGCTTGAATCGTTAATTTTATCATTTCAACCAAAGTCTCATTAATATCTTATATAAACTCGGTTAAAGGAAGTACTGAAAAATCAAATTTAAATAAATAATAAGCAATACTATAGGTGTTTCTTTGTCTTTTTATACCTTTATATAAAATTTATAATAAAAAAACAATTTAAATTTAGAAAAAATATACAAATAATAGGATTTTAACCTAAATCGTTATACATCTCAAATTTTTAACTTTACCATTGCAACCAAAGTCTCATTATTATTATTTTATATAGTTTTTCATAAAATTTATTTTTCATCCACATCGTATTCTACTACATCTGCACTTATTATTTAAGTATGTGACTGAGTTAGTTTTATGAGTCAGACTCAACATCTACTTAGTTAGGGGAAAAGAATCAAAAACTAAACAACTAATAAATATTATTGTAGAGTGCTTTTGTACTTTTTATAACTTTATATTAATTTAAAAAAAAACAATTTAAACATAGTGAAAATATACAAATGATAGGATTTGAACCTAAAATATCATACATCTTAAATTCTTAACTTTACAATTGCAACCAATGACTCGTTATTATTTTTATATAATTTTCACATAAGATTTATTTATCACTCACATCGTGTTCTACATATATAAATGACAATACAAGTTGAAAATTAATTGAAATGCATTTAATATTCTTTTATCCGATGTATTTACTTGTTTTACTTTCTTCTAATGCACAATATAAGCTAATATATGTTTTTATTTATTTTTATACCTATTATACAAATCGTATTATTATTATTTTTAAATCATATATTTCATTATATAATGTTTGTTGTTTTGTACAAATTATATATTTCATTATTTATTAGATATCTGTTTTTTTGTATAAATAACGTGAAAGTTTCGTTGATGATAGTTTATAAATTTCATACAGAAAAACTTTGAGAGTGTATATACTTCCAAGAGTACTTAATATACTAATTGAGATACAACAAATAATTTGTAAGTTTGCGTTTTAGTCACTAAACTTTAAAAGTTACAAAATGGTCGTTGAACAATTTGAAAAGTTTTTATTTAAGTCACTCTACTATTCGAAAGTTTTTATTTAAGTCACTAGATTATTAAGTTTTTTTTTTTTTTAAGGTTGGCTGCAAGCTCCAACCGACGATTCGACTATATAGTGGAGCAATACCCATTGACGAGTAGAAGAACATACATTAGATCCAAGTCAATCTGAAGATCTATGACGGAGATCAGATAATAAAGTTGTTTGGATTTTGGTTCACAATTCGTGACTTTCAAAACTGTTGCATAAAAAAATACTGAATTATAGTAGATAACAGAAAATAGAGCTTTTAATTGGTGTAAACAGTGCGAATAGATAAAGACATACAACAATGATTTTAACAATCAAGTGACTTAAATAAAAATTTTCAAATAATTCAATAATCATTTTATAAATTTTTGAAGTTAAAAATCTTAAAATAATTTACCCTAAAATTAATGATGTTGTCACATGGTAAGGAATAAATGTTCATCAGATGCAAAAATTCTCACTGCTGCACAAATCTGGATCCATCAAAATATTATATGTATATGTCCAAAACCTAAAACCAAAATTTGCTGTAAATTAAAACATATTGGAATAATATTTGGACTATGATCATATAATAACATGAAAAGAAATATATTTTTTACATTTAATAAGTATATGATAATGATAATGATAGGGGGACATAATGATTAATTAAATCATATTGGAGTAGTTACTTAAAAAAATGTCTTAATCTATGTTTTTTTTTTTCGAATTTAAAAAATTTCGTTCCAATTGTTAATATTATTATAATTCTCCTTATAAGTTTATCGGGATATTTTAAATTTTTATTTAAAAAAACCCTTACTTGATGGACGGATTTAAATTTTGATCAATTCGAGTTTAGATAAATTAGCCTGAATCTAACTCTAGAAATTTTGATGGGAATGAGAGTGAAAAATGAAGAAAACAACAAGGACTAAAATTAATGGTAGGGTTCAGAAAAGTCGTGGGTGGAGTGAATAGCAGAGATATGTTATCACCAATATCACACCAAAATTTTCAGATTTCTAAGCTTTCCTCCTTTGCCACAATTATTTGACACCTTATCTCACCTCATCCTCTTTTCTTCTCTCTTCCTCTTTTTCACTTCAATAATTTTCTTATGAAAAAAAAGGATATTTTCAAAATGATAATAAAAATGAATTTCATGGTGTGTTCATCAAAAGCTAAAATTAGAGATCATTTAATCCAAGATTTTTATGCACTTCTCACTATTGTTTTATTGAAAATTAGTGTTGAGTATTCTTCGGACGCATACGAAAATTTTTTATATCACATCTTAATAAAATCTTTCATAATTTTACCATCAATTTTATATACCACTATCAAGTTTCGATCTGACAATTTTCCTAAATTTTCACTTTAGTACTCATAAGCTACCTTAGTGACTCTTCGCATTGTATCAAAAAGTAGAAATTTGTTTATCAAGAGAGAAGGGGAGAAGAAAAAGAAATGTTTGTATGTCACTATGTACATTCATATGATTTATACAATATGGATTTTCTTTTTTCTTTTTATTTTTTGATTAAATGGATTTTTTAGAGTTAATTTACATTTATTTTTATTTAATTGGTATTTAAACTTTACTGACAGCCGTCATTTTTATATCTCATCCAATCATATTATAATACGTGTATTAATATGAATAGAAAATATTATGTCATGTGTACTAAAAAAGGAAAATATTTGTATGTTAATTAATTAATTTATTTTATATTAAAAAATTGAAATGAAATTAAAAAGAATTTAAATTAAATTATTTTTAATACATGTATCAAATTAATATACGATTTCTTAATTTAAGTAATAATTACAAAATTTTATTAAAAAAAGGTGAGATGTGATTAATGAAAAATGAATATTAAATTTATAATAAACATAGCAATGAAGAAGAGTGCAGATGGAGCAGGCGTAGGGAAGAGTGAGGGTGGAAAATGAGGTGCAATGAATGACATGAGTTTGAAGACAGCAGCGAAACTCGTGTTTGGCGGCCACGCCGACCACAGACTGACACTACCAACCATAACAAGATAAATATTAAAAAAGAACACCTGAGCTTAGGTGTTGGGAGTTTCAAAAGTCTTTAGCGTTAGCCATTAGCACTAGGTTGGTTGTTTCGCTTTTTCTTAAAAATATTTTTCATATTTAATATTAAATATATTTTTATTATATTTTTTATAAATTTCCTTTAAAATTTATAAATTTTTTTTAAATGTTATAAAATAATTGGGTCCTTTAGTAATTTCTACTCAAAAAGAAATTATTTAGAAATTTATCAAAAAGTAGATAAATATTTTTAAAAGTAAATCCCATGTCATGTGATGGGTTATTGAAAATGTAATACCTGATGATATTTTTATTTAAATAATATTATTTTATTATTTAAAAAAATTTAAGTTTATTATGTCAAAATGACGAGTTTATATTGATTGGTATGTTTTTTAAAAAATTAAAATAAAAAATATTTTTAAATTAAAGGTATCATTATGGGTCGCCACCATTTTAACTCAACTATTTCACATGATAGGTTCAAATTTTTTAAATAATATTTTTAAAATAAAAAGTAGTGGATTATCATGCTGAATCAATCATTTGATGTCATGAAATTTATTTTTTAAAATTTATTTTAAATATAAAATCCACGATATGTTTAAGGGTTGATTTGGATGGGCGATTGAGTGCGGTGTGGTGCGTTTAGTTTACTTTTTGTCTCACGCTACAGTATTTAATTTCACCGTCACCGCTGTTTTTACACTAACAGCAGGTAAACGCACCGCCCATCTAAACTCACCCTAAATCTAGTGAGCTATCATCTGATGTGGAATGTAGGAGTGTTCAAACAGTTAATTCGGTTATTAATTAAACCGAATTACTACTAATTGAAATACCTTAAATTTAAAAAAATTTAACAATTAATCGAATCAATTTTTTTTCAAATACATTAACTGAACCGAAATATTTTAATTAATTCAATCGATTAACCAAGTTAAATGAAATTTACATATATTTACCTTTTGGTTAAAATAAGTATAAATGTATAAAAAAAATTTACTAATATTCATTTTCTTTTTTTTAATAGTTCAAAAAATATATTATATGTAAATATGATATATTATTTATTTTGATTAATATAAAATAATAGTTCAAAAAATACGTTGCTAATATAAAAATATATTATATATAATATATATTATTTATTTTGATTAAATTAGTTAATTATTCTATTTTGAACCAAATTAACCGATAACCAAAATTTTTAAAAATTATTAACCGACCTCCGACTGAACTAAATTTGGTCACTGACCAGTTAACTAAATTAGATCAGTTCAGTCGATTAATTCGATTTTAACCAAACTATGAACACCCCTAGTAGAATGTATGTAAAAGAATTGAGGTATTTTTTAAAATAATTTTTAAAAAACAAAATTAATAACTGTTTTATATGTATTTCTAAAGAACCCAAAAATTAGAGAGGGAGTTGACAAACCCGCAATAGGTCAAAATTGTTCATGGCGGGGGGTTTTTGTCTCCTAACTCTAATGAGAGCTTGAGCGCCTAAAGAGACAAAAGTGGTTGCATGCGCATGTGCGAAAAAAACAAACAGTTTTATAAAAAAGTTAAAAGAGCGGTGTTAACTGCAAGCGAACATGTCAGTTATAATATTTATAGTGTCAATGGAACACTACATTATTCCAAGGATTGAACCCAATGGATTTTCGATAAATGTTTTTGTCAAGTTGATTACAAGTTAAGCAATTACTAATCTAATCAAGTCGGAAATTATTAGTGCAATTTCTAAAAGAAATTGTTTATAAACTGAATTTAAATTATCAACTAAACTAACTAATCCAAATTTCTTTCCCATTGCTTTAGACAATGTAGATGATAAAACAATGGTTGGTTGATTCATTAATCGCTAACTAAGCTAATAAACCTATACCGATTATATTGATTGTCACTATTAGCTGGGAATCTCTTCTCGATCTCATCCTTGACTAAAAGATACCACCTAAGCTCTCCTCTCAGTCTCACCAAGGCATATAGATCTCCTCTCGATCTCACTATTCAACATAATTATATCTAACTATCTAAGGATAAACTTTCCTCATTGACTCGTTTATCTATATTTTTTACTAGAGGTGTCAATTCTAGCTTATTAAGCATTTCAATATAATCGAACAATAAATTAATCAAGCATAAACATTAACTTAAACTAACAAATAATCAATCAACCAATCATCAAACGATTTAGCATATAACCAAACTTAACTTCCAAACAAGCATTTTATCAAACGCATGGTTTGTAACACCCTCTAACCCATATCTATCACCAGAATAGGGCTTTGAAGCATTACCGGTATTTACCGATCAAACAGACATAAATTTCAAACATTTTCTATCATATAATATTCAGATCCAAAACCAATTAAATTCATACACACTGTCCCTTATTTGAGCCATCGAGGCACAAAATACGTGTTAGAAACAAATCGGGACTAATTCGGAAACTCAGAGAATTTTTCAAAAAATATTAAAAATTTTCAAAGCGCAGGGTTCACGGCCTAGTCACACGCTCGTGTGTCTGGCCGTGTGGACTCAAAATGTATATTAAACAACAAGTTTACCATTCCCTGCAAGCTTGGACAATAAGCAACTCAAAAATCATTCGTTTAACCAATTCAAAACACAATTAAACGCATCCAAATCATATCAAAACAAACATTCTAGGTGCCTAACCCATATACCATTATAGGTACCACAATTGTATCATCAATTCATATCACTACAGCATCACTCATGTCCAATTTGTAAACATAACAACTTCAATCTATTTTGCCTAATTCATGATCACTTAAACATTAACTTAATTTCACATGTTTATATTTATATATATACCAAACTAACATTATATTTATAACCTCATTTACAATCAATTCACAAAATAATTAATAGTTAGACACCCTAGGTACATGCCGACACAAAATGATAGACATTACCATGTTTGACCTTGGGATCGTTGTTGGATGCTGAATCGGCGATCAAAATTAAGTACCTAACATGCGCACGGAAAACAAAACCGTACACTGAGTAAAACTCAGTGGTATTTTTATAATCCGAATATTTAAAGATAAGAAATTACAAATATACAATTGAAATATAAACACATATTAATATTTAAATATTACAACAACCATATCATATTTCATTTGTTTGACAAATATCTCAATTCTCATACTTGCTATATAATTAGCTTTTCACAATTTATTTCACATTTCATTATACAATTGCATTATCCATTCTATATTCATTTTATGAGTATAAAACTTATATATTCCTTATATTTGCAACATATTTCATATTTTATTTTTCAATTCACTATTTCACTTTCATTTCTCATATCATGTCATTTCAGTATCAATTATAAAACTTTAAGATTCATTTATCCCTATTAACATGACTCTGACTCGGACGGATACACAGATCTAACCAAAACACACCAGTTTGGCACCCAATGCCTCATCGAATAATTCGAAGTACTAATTTGACACCCAGTGTCTCATCGGCTAAACCGAAGTAAATTGGCACCTAATGCCTCATCGAATTAATCCGAAGTAGTAAATTGACACCCAGTGTCTCATTGACTCGAAGTCAAAAAAATCCCTGAACTCTTCCAATCCTATGGCATGCCATTTATATCCGACTCTATCCGATACAGTTAATAGGGTTTAATGTCACAATTCAAAAACAATCAATATCCAATATCAATTTTTCATATAATCACATATACATATAAATTCAATTCAATACCAAAATGCCAAATACTCACCTCAATCACTTACCATAAGCATTTAATCTAAATACAACAATTAATAACTAAGTTCGGATTATAGAAATACAAACCAGAAATTCCGAGCTATCCCTCATCGACTTTTATCTTTCCCCTTTTTAGTCGAGGGTTCCGGTACGACGTTAGCTACGGAATTAAAACAATTAAAAATCATCAAAACAACACAATTCAATTTCATATTGACTATTTCAAATTTCACTCAAATATTTCTAAATTTCAATTTAGTCCCTAAATCGAGACTAATTTTATTTCTTCACATTTAATCTTATATTTTCATACAAATTCCACTTTAAACTAAATTTAACTCCCAATTTTCACTCAAATCCCTAAATTTTGAATTTTCACAATTTAGTCCCTATTATTGAAAATTTACAATTTATTCTGCAATTTAATCTTTTTTCATTTATAACATAAAAATCTATCAATTTAATCATTAATACTAAATTTATTCAATATAGATAATACTTAAAAACTCAATAATTTCTAAAATTTCGACATAGGTCGGGTAGTATGTAACACAGGGATTCCAAAAACATAAAAATTACAAAAAAATGGACTAAATTGACTAACCAATTAAACTTGAAACTTTGAAACCCTAAGGCCCCTCGTCTTTCTCCTTTCTCCCTTTTCTTTTTCTTTCTTTATTTCTTTTCTGTTTCGTTTTACTTTGTTTCCTTTTCCTATTTCTTTTTATTACTTATTTTCTTATTGTAATATAATATATATCTACTTATACATTAAGATTTTATATTATAATATATATAATAAACTTACACATATTTTAATCTTATGCCGCCTCATTCAATGCCAATGGCATAATTGTTTATTAATCCCTTTAATTATTCTTTAATCTATAATTCAACTTTCACCCTAAATGCAATTTAGTTCTTTTACCTGATTACTCTTAATTCATGCAAATTCACTTAACTAAAACTTATTTAACCACACAACTAGCTTCGTAAATATTTATTAATCCGATTTACAGGAACGGAGTCTCGAAAATATATTTTTCGACACCCGTGACTATCAGGTCGTTACATGGTAAGCATAAAATAAAAGTAAAGAGTTTAAGAAAATGCTCATTTAATTTATTGGAATCCAATGAAGCCCAAGAGTTTGATCATCTCCTTTTTACATAGTCTTCAACAAGGAGGAAGAAATGAAACAACAAAAATAAAATCTAATCTAAAAATGAATAGAAAAGGAAAAGAAAGCCCTAACATAAAACTATGAAACTAAAAAGAAGTGTTCAACCACCAAAACCTGAAATGAAATGCTCATAAAGTTGTATTTATAACCTATTAACATTTAACCTAACAATGATCATTTTGCCCTTAAGTGAAAATAAACTTAAGCTTTTTAGACATAAAATTGCTCCTGCAGTTTTTTTCACTCGTTAAGCAGCGGTTTCACGATATCCAGGCTTAGGTATCACTATACCCACAACAGTCTTAAAATGGGTGGTTCTAGGATTTCTTGGTATTGTGATACCCATTACTTGATATAACGATATCACTGTAATTGACCTTGATTCTCTTTATTTCAACACGGTCAGGGGTATCACTGTTGGAACGCCGGTACCCCATGACGCGGTAAAATAAAATTAGATCCGGCGATCCAAACCATGAATCCATGTGTGAGGAACGAATCGGGGTGAAATAAAGGTTTCGAAATTAACAAAACTTCAATCTGAGTAGACAGCGACGCCTTGGCAACAAGAGTTTTGATCTATTGTCGAATCAAGCCACAACCTTTTCCGATGTCTGCCTCTACGTAATCCACCCGGTTTGACTATGAACGGAAGAAATCTCCAAAACTGTTTTGGAGGTTTATTTGCTTGACGGCTGCTAGACCTAACAAGCAATCACTTAGGGTTTTTCATCTTCAGCTTTGTCTCCTTTTAATACCTTTTATAATGGGTGTCCTTTTAATTGGGCCTTTTAATTGGGCCTTTTATAATTGGTATCTCTTGAATGTATTATAAGATTAAATAAATACAATAAAATTTTTAACCGAAAATTATAATTACATTAATTATATCCGAAAATTATAATTACATTAATTATAATAAGGATTTCAGTAAACTATATTTATTTAAATTTATATATGAATCAAATTCATATATTAATAAAATTATGTTATCATTATGTGTACAGCATCCTTGTACATATAATATGTTCAATATTTGATTGCCCAATTGTAACACCCCAAACTCGGCCCAAACGCTACAACCGGATCTGGTATGTCACTTAAGGGATTTTACAAAACATGTCGCATTTTGGAAAACAACTACTAGGTTTAAACATTTATACCGAAACTTAATAATTCATTAATTCATATAAAATATAAAGTAAGAAATTACCTTGGTGAATTTTAAACAAAAACTATAATTTCATACATGGCTTAACTTAATTTAAAACATAAAACTTAAAAGCCCAGTAATAAAAGCCCAACATAAAACCAAAACATAAATAATAGTCTAGTGGCTCATGGCCTTATTACAATAAAATTTAAAACCCGTTAAATAAAAATATAAAATAATAAACTGGAGTCTTCTTGTTAAATCTAAGAGTTCTTTTGCATGGCCACCTTGCGCTCCTCTCCAGCCCGGTCTGATGCACTAGGTGCTACCTGAAGATGTTAAGAAATTGGTTGAGTCGCGAGACTCAGTGTGCAACCCTTATGAACCATTAGATTTGGGCCTTAGCCCCACAGAACAGAATAACAGTTTAATATATATATAACAAAAAAATTATGCAAGCCCAACCCAAATCCTAAGTTTCCATCCTCTAGACGCCTCCCGTACCAGCCGTTCACACCATAGGGGATTTCTACAATCAACCCGCACCGCTACACGCCGTTGATGGCAGTCGTGCTGCTCATCGTCAGAGGAGTTGTAACACCCCTCACCCGTATCCAACACCAGAATAGGGTTTGAGGCATTATCGGACTTAAAATTCACAATCATACAAAACCGGGTTACCAAATTTCGCCCAAAATTTAAAACTTTTCAAAAACATGTATTTGACATTGTCATCTATTTAATCACTTATACCACATGACAAGACATTAACACATACCATAGATAAATAGGCTTACAAGCCAAAATCATTATAAGCCACATCTCATGGCTATAATCAACAAATCAATATAAGCCAATACATTTGGCTAATCATAACAACATCCATCATCGAAAAACTAAGTCCCTATACATGCCACTCACTTGAAAACATTTGACATACACATGCCAATACTCCTAGGATAATGGCTCGATAGTGTGATGCTGTCTCCGACGATCTCCAACCCTGAGTTGACCCAACAAAACTAAAAGAAATGGAAAGGAGGGAGTAAGCTTTACGCTTAGTAAGCTCTCATGAAAATAATAAGCAATACGATAACATACTATTTTCATATTCTTTCCATTTATTCAAATGCTAGTTAAGCTGTTTTCTTGAGTTATAGTCATTAAATAATTTATATCTGGAGCTACAGAACTCCAAATTAAGATCCGTTAATTTTTCCTGAAACTAAACTCATTTATATTCTTACTATAAAATTTTCAGAATTTTTGGCTTAGCCAATTAGTACAGTTTATTCATTAAAGTTTCCCCTGTTTCACCATTCAACTATTCTGACCTCTCTTCACTATAAATCAATTTTCTCTTTGTACAGAATTTATGAAACACCCCAAACCCGGCCCACGAGCCTGAACCGGATCTGGTATGTTCCTAAAGTATACCGATTTCAAAGTTCTTTGTTACTTAGAGAAAATTTGTGTAATTTTCAAAAAAAAAAAATATCGTTTTGGGTTGGGCTTAGATTGGAAACCCATTTTTTTTATTTGGAAATCCAATTTAATTTAGGTGACAAAACAATTTAGGTTTTATTTTAAAAGAAATAAACTTTCTTTAACTTAATCAAAAATAAATTGTAACATAATAATTCAAAGTAAACAGAAATAAAGAAAACCAACTTGGCCTTATGGCCTTATTACATCAATCAAAACCCAAAATAAAATTTAAGTACTGAGTAAAATAAAAGCCCAAGTCTTTAAATTTCTCCTTGTGATGCATGGCCACCTTTAGCTCCTGCCGACCCGGTCCACTACTGCTCATCACCTGAAAAAAATATTTCCCCAACGGGGTGAGTCAACCAGACTCAATGTGTACGTGGCACTAAATCGTAATAGAATCAGGCATACAATACATTCATTCATAAAATACAAGTTATGATGCATTCCCAAACCCAAACCTAATTGTCCATCCGCTACACACCCCCGTACCTGCCAAACACACCGTGGGGACTAATAAGTCGACCCTCCTTCCGCTACACACCAATTTGCGGGCTTAAGGCTCCGCATCTGTGGTTTTAGGAAACCACTTTTCAGATTACTGTGGTCTTAGATCACCACTTTTCAGATTACTGTGGTCGTAAGTCACCACTTTTCAGATTACTGTGGTCTTAAATCACCACTTTTCACTTCCCCTTTCAATATACAACCATATGCCCCATAAACATTAATATGCATAATATACCATAGTTCACATTCTTATCATATTCTCATGTTATGAATAACATATTTCATATTCCTAGTAGAAGTAGGAAACGTACCTGAGTACTTAGTACCTTAACATGGTACCTTAGCCATGCTCATATTTTCATTAACATATATTTTAATACATGCAACCATAATTCATATTACAAAGTAGTGTGGAGTACACACCTGATTCGCTTAATGAAGTCCTCGAAAATCCTGAAGAGAACCGATTACAGATTTAGATCTCAAATCCTACATAAGTTAATCACTTACTATTTAAAAGACCATTCAGCCATTTTTCCAAATACAACTAGGATTTGTATTACTTACCTTGTAACTGAATTGATTTTAAGAATCAAGGGTCGGATCTTTGTATTCCTCCCTTGTGAATTCGGCTAAACACTATATTACTCCACAGGTTAGTTTTCGGCTTTTGATAATAAATCTAAATATTTAAAATAGCCTTGGCCGAATATCTTAAACACATACCTTGTGATTTCAAATCCCGAAAAGTAACCCTTGGCTATGGAGATGTTGAAATCCCTACACACATATGTTAGATCTGATTTCCATATCACCTAATAATCTTAAATCAATTGGCCTCTGGCCTAAACCATGCTTTTCTTACCTTAAATCCTTAGATCTGAAATCCCGGAATTCCTCCTTTAATATTCGGCCAAAAGACAACCAAAAGAATCAGTTCCCAAATCTTGGTTGAAAGAGAATAAACAACAAGAATCCATTATTCTTACCTTATCACCACAGTTGACGGCACCCTTGATTGAAGCCACAGAGATTCGGCTATGAAGACTTAAACAGGAATCAAAGAGGTTTCAGCTTGACAGTAGAAGAGAAAAGAAGAAGAAAAGAGGAGAAGAAAATTCGGCAGATAGAGTTTGCCAGGAAATTTTCGGCAGAGCAGAGAAAGAAACAAACTGATGAGTAGCCCTCCTTCCTTCCTTTTATAGGCAAAATTATCAGCTAAGGAGTCCCTTACTTGGCCACCACTCCTCTATCTGATAACTTTATCTTTTTAATATGATAAATAAAAGAGTTTAATCCTTTATTATCTCTTCAAATAATCCAAATAAAAATCCTTTATTATCTCTTCAAATAATCCAAATAAAAATCCTTCATTTATCACCTTATTAATCACATATTTATGAAAATAAAACACCTCCTTTTCTAGAAGCATGTGCCGTCCACCTCAGCCTTCTGGAAGCCAAAATAAAACCTCATTTATTTGCTTCCCAAGTGACTCGAACCCAGGCCCATTCCTCTTGTACATGGCGCCATTTCCATAGGCCCTAAGTGGCATCTTCAGGCCACTTTTCCAAGCCTGTTTGTGTGCCAAATTTCTCCAACTTTTTCTATTTTAAACTTTAAAATTTGACATTTCTAAGTCATTTCCAAGTTTCCTAAAATTTTCATCGGCTCTGTAAACTTGCCATTTTCTTACATTTCCAAGCTTCCAAAAATGTTCACTTTCCATTTTTGAATCATTTCCATTTTCATTTCCATGCATTTCCAAGTTTCCAAAAATATTCATGTCCATGCATTTCCAGGTTTCCAAAAATGTTCATTTCCAAATCATTTCCATTCATTTCTGGGTTTCCAGAAATGTTCGAAATTTATTCCTAGTACATAAAACATGTCACTTCGTACAATTAAACCGAAAATGCATAGGCCCTTTCCAGGATGATACAATTTATATGGCCTCCTTGTTTTGTTCATTTGAAACTAGACTCATTCAGGATTTCAGGCATATAAATTATATCTCATAATTATTTTTTTCCAAATTTTAATGATTTTTCAAATGTAGAACAGGGGATCACGTAATCATTCTGAATCAGTCTCACAGAAATTCAAATATCTCAAAATATACGAATCATTTGTTTGCTATATTTCTTTTATATGAAAATAGACTCAATAAGATTTAAATCAATATCTCGTCCAACTTATAATTCAATTTTTACTATTTTTGGTGATTTTTCAAATTTACATCACTGTTACTGTCCAAAGCAATTCTATTGTAAATTTTTGCTCTCTTTCACTTTAGTTGTGTTCATCACTTGCTTATACCAATCTTTCCAATTTCCGATTACATATTGAACATATTGTTCATATGTACATTTGCCACATTTCTCAATTGGTCACATTCACACTTGCACTTATTCATAACATGATCGTATTCAATTACACTTAGTCATCACACAATCACATTTTCTCTTAGTCCACTTAGTCATCACACAATCACATGTATTTTCTCTTAGTCAATTTCTCGTTGAACTCATCGTAATGATAACAGATACACGGTAGCCTACACATGATACCACCCTTGTAGCCGAAGCTATCTGGTACACATAGTAGCCTGCACTTAATACTATACATGTGACCAAAACCATTTCGTAACTCTCTTGTACACATAGTTGAGCTCAACATTAACAATCATTCAATCTCTTTCATTTGATTCACTCTTTTTGTATTACTTAATATCAAATTAGGAAACGTCTTATGAATTTGAGTACGTCGTTGCTCAGTGCCACGTTTCACAACTCAGTATGGTTTATACCATACCTACATTTCACAACTCAGTATGGATGATACCATACCTACATTTCATATCTTAGTATGGTTAATACCATACCTACATTTCATAACTCAGTATGAATGATACCATACCTACATTTCATAACTCAGTATGAATGATACCATACCTACATTTCATAACTCAGTATGGATGATACCATACCTACATTTCATAACTCAGTATGGTTGATACCATACCTACATTTCATAACTCAGTATGGTTAATACCATACCTACATTTCATACTTTGCCATGGTTTAACCATGGTCTTATCCGTCAATTCATCACATGTCACGATACGAACGTACTCAATTCTGCGTTTTTCCTAATTTGAATTACCGCCTTTATTCTTTCATTTTATCATAATTTTCATAATTCCACAGCAAATTCATATTTAATAACACATTATATCACTCAATCATTCACAAATAAACATATAAATTCAACCATATGAACTTACTTGCCAAAATCTCGTCAGGTACAACCGTGTAGCAACTCATACAACCCATGTAATATTAATTTAACATTCAATTTCACATAATACAACAAACATCACATTTTCCGTATCATACATCAACTTCTCCTAAACATATTAAATCATACAATTTATGCCATATCAATAGAAAATTACAATTCAAGCATGATGTTGCATTATTATTAACACACGAACTTACCTCGAATGCCAAAACGACCATTTTACCAACTTTCTCGATTTTCTATTTTCCTCCAGTTCTACGTCCAAATCTCGTTTTTCGGGATCTAAAACATCACATTTCACTTATTTAATTAATATACTACTTAAAACAGTCCCTAACTCAAACTTTGGAAAAATTACAATTTTGCCCCTAAACTTTTGCATAATTACGATTTTGCCCCTAGGCTCAAAAATTAAAATTTATTCCTTTTTCTTATGTTTTATGACATGCTGAACATTTTTCCCTTCTATAGCAACTTCAAATTCTTACTATAACACATACTTATGAACAATAACAACTTTTACCGATTAACTCGTTTTACTCGTTTTCACCGAAAATCACTTAGTAAAAATCGTCCCTCTACTCATAAACATGCATAATCTACCATCAAACATCAAAATACACAAGCTTTCAACAATGGCATAATTCAAAATATCCACCAAAATAAAAAATTCAAGCATGGGTTTTGTAGATAACTTAGCAACGATCTCAAAAACGTAAAAATTATTAAAAACCGAACAAAAACGGGCTTACCAATAAGCTAAGAAGCTTGGCCGAATGCTTGAAGCTTCCATGGCTGTTCATCTTTCTCATTTTCGGTGGAAGATAATGAATAGAAAGATGAAATTTGGTTTTATTATATTTTATTATCATTATTTGCCTTTTTACTAAATTAACCTTTAAAAATAATCAAATTTACACAAATGCCAAACCAAATATCATCCACTAACTCACAATTGGATTAATTATCATATAAGGACCTTTCCTTTATTGTTCTATAGCTATTTGACACTTTTAACTTATAGAACCCAACTTTTACGCTTTACGCAATTTAATCCTTTTTACCGAATTAACCACTTAAACGATAAAACTTCTTTACGAAACTTTCACACAACTCTAATATCGTGTTGTAAATATTAAAATAATAATAAAATAAAATTTTTAATGTCGAATTGTGGTCCCGAAACCACTGTTCCGGCTAAGCCCAAAATCGGGTTGTTACAACTCTCCCCCCTTAGGGATTTTCGTCCTCGAAAATCTCATCAGTTAATGGATTTAGGTTTAATTTCACAAGTCACTTTCAGCTTCTCATATAGTCTCGGCATCTTCAACATCTTACTTCTTAAACTAAGATTCAGAACTATACTCTCTTATCATGAACATAAAAATCATATTACTGATCTTTTTAAATTATGACTGAAAATCCCACTAATAAGTAACTAGCCTTATTCTATCAATAATTTCATACTCTTCGATGAACCACGACTCACCTATCTTTACTTATCCAGATGAAAATTCTCTGTTAATGAAATACTTTCAGAAGCACTTGACACTCATCTAAGTTCAATACTCTTACCTTTCAGTTCTGTATGCAATTTCTGATAATCTATAATTGATTTCTTGGTACACAAACTCTGTCTCGAAACAACAAATAAATGGTCGATTTTCGACCTGTAGTTCTGAATAAGAAGTTAGTTCCTTTCGAACACTTCTAACTTACCATTTACTGACAAAATTCTAAGTTTCACAAAATCATGGAATAAGCATCATTATTTCTGAATAATAATCAATTTCTAATTCACATCATAAGATTCTTTTCATGCAGTATTAACTGAGTGCAAGCATAAGCTACCATTTTCACGTTCTTGTATCAAAATACACTTCAAACCAATAAACTATCCAGACTAAATAATTGAATTGGTCTTGGCTGTTTCACAGTACCCTTCTAAAGGAACTATTTTCATCCGGTTGCCATGATAACTCAAACATGTATCCTATTACAATTCTTTCCGGTTACGAATCAATGATCCTTAAATCAACTATACAGTTTCAATGATATATAACAATCTCGTTTTAACTCATTGAGATATATAAAATTACTCAGAAATAACAATCATAGTGCAGATTCCAGCTTGATCCTTCACTGTTTACTCTTTTATCAATGTTGATTTCTTTCCCGAAATCTAAAGATAGATCACATCTAATAAAATTCATTTTACTGTTACTTCTCAAAATACTGAACCACATTGGAATTGCATCTCTCTAGCAATTAAAATCGTAGTGCCATTTCAAGGCTAACTTCTCAGTCACATCGATAAACAATACTTTTAGTCTTTACACATCTGACAATAGTAACACTGTATGTTCACTATCAAACTAGATTTCATAATCACATAAGTATGATTACTTCCAGTAAAGGAATATCTCTTGCACAATTCATAAAATAAAGTCAATAAGAAATCTGAGATAAGGAAATCCAAGATTTGATACCGTACTAGAAGTCCGAGAATATAGCTCATAAGAGAAATAATACCGACTTCGACTAATTCTCAAAAAATTTCCAGAAGGAAAATAATACTTATAAGCACTGAACGATAACAGAAGCAACATAGTTTTTATATACACATTTCACAGAATAACAATCAGTGGAAACTGAATTTCAACATCATATGAACGTTACTGTTTCTTTTCTATTAATTCATTTTAATAGAATACCAGAAAAGATAAACTGATCACGACCCAGACAGATTAACACTGCTTTCATCTATCACTGAAATCAACTAGCATTCTCATATGATAAGAACCCCGAACGAGTCGATTAATCAATATTAACTTTTTCCTTAACTGTAACATTGCGAAACCTGGATGATTTTCATAAAATTTCATCACAGCACTGAAGTTATTTTAGGTCATTTGACACATATTCACGGTATTCATCCGTATCCTTTGTCTCTTTCAAAGGTCCATCCGGAAATTTCCTCACTTTCCATCATTTTAATAAATATCAATAATATTCACTCATATTTCATATGATACATTAATATGTAAAAACATAAGTAAAAAGGACGTATCATTTACATATAAACTTACTCATTTCAAGTCTTACAACATTCCAAATGCATATCATAAACATTGCTCACATTTACATGCACTTATACCCTGCATTTGTCATCACATAGTCACACGTAATTTCACTTTGTCAAAGTTTCCCGATGATCACTTTAGAATAATATCGAATACACAGTGGTTTTGTACACGGCCCACCAGTAATAATAAATACGGTAGTATCGTACACAGCCCACCAATAATGATAAATACGGTGGTATCGCACACAGCCCACCAATAATAATAAATACAGTGGTATCGCACATAGCCCACTAATAATGATAAATACGGTGGTATTGCATACAGCCTACAAATAATAATAAATGATGTGGTATCGCACACAGCCCACCAATAATGACATATTCACATGCTGCCATAATAAGACTAACTTCTCAATTACTTTAGTATATAATGTCTCAGCTGAAAACAAAACATCTCGATCATCGGAGAAATTTAAACACAAATTTCCATAACAACCAACACTAAAGCACAATCTTTATACCTCTGGTAACTGTATCAAAGAACTCTCGCCATCAAGTCAAAAATTATAATCATTCTAAGCATTTTAATAATAAGAAGAAACCATTTTCATCAATAGAACATTTCCAACTGATATCTCATGGTTGATACTTTCAACAATAATTTATTAAGGAAACAAAAATAACAAAATCTCAGAACATGGAGCTGCACAGAAAATACTCATAACATTCACTTAATTTCACAAGTTATACTCATAGCATCATACAAATGCAAATCAACATGAACACTTGTCATAGTGTAAACTTTCCTTTCATCTCATCTTTCATATTTCAAAAGAAATTTCTATCTACAATTTATTCATCATCACATAAACATCATAAACTATTACTCTTACATTTTACGAGTCTCAACTCATCATAAACACATTGTTTGCACTATCAAATTTATCTCAGTTGAAGTGCGCATCTGTCTAATAAAATAATTTACATCAGGGTCAAGAGTCGTCACACTATCACAGTTCATAGTGGCATGTATAGCTAGACTCTCACACTCACTATGGTAGTCCGAGAACCGACTAAACCATGGCTCTGATACCACTAAATGTAACACCACTCACCCGTATCCAACACCAGAATGGGGTTTGAGGCATTGTCGGACTTAAAATTCACAATCATACAAAACCGGGTTACCAAATTTCGCCCAAAATTTAAAACTTTTCAAACACATGTATTTGACATTGTCATCTATTTAATCACTTATACCACATGGCAAGACATTAACACATACCATAGACAAATAGGCTTACAAGCCAAAATCATTATAAGCCACATCTCATGGCTATAATCAACAAATCAATATAAGCCAATACATTTGGCTAATCATAACAACATCCATCATCGAAAAACTAAGTCCCTATACATGCCACTCACTTGAAAACATTTGACATACACATGCCAATACTCCTAGGATAATGGCTCGATAGTGTGATGCTGTCTCCGACGATCTCCAACCCTGAGCTGACCTAACAAAAGTAAAAGAAATGGAAAGGAGGGAGTAAGCTTTACGCTTAGTAAGCTCTCATGAAAATAATAAGCAATACGATAACATACTATTTTCATATTCTTTCCATTTATTCAAATTCTAGTTAAGCTGTTTTCTTGAGTTATAGTCATTAAATAATTTATATCTGCAGCTACAGAATTCCAAATTAAGATCCGTTAATTTTCCCTGAAACTAAAGTCATTTATATTCTTACCATAAAATTTTCAGAATTTTTGGCTTAGCCAATTAGTACAGTTTATTCATTAAAGTTTCCCCTGTTTCACCATTCAACTATTCTGACCTCTCTTTACTATAAATCAATTTTCTCTTTGTACAGAATTTATATGGCCTCCTTGTTTTGTTCATTTGAAACTAGATTCATTCAGGATTTCAGGCATATAAACTATATCTCATAATTATTTTTTTCCAAATTTTAATGATTTTTCAAATGTAGAACAGGGGATCACGTAATCATTCTGAACCAGTCTCACAGAAATTCAAATATCTCAAAATATACGAATCATTTGTTTGCTATATTTCTTTTATATGAAAATAGACTCAATAAGATTAAAATCAATATCTCATCCAACTTATAATTCAATTTTTACTATTTTTGGTGATTTTTCAAATTTACATTACTGTTACTGTCCAAAGCAATTCTATTGTAAATTTTTGCTCTCTTTCACTTTAGTTGTGTTCATCACTTGCTTATACCAATCTTTCCAATTTCTGATTACATATTGAACATATTGTTCATACGTACATTTGCCACATTTCTCAATTGGTCACATTCACACTTGCACTTATTCATAACATGATCGTATTCAATTACACTTAGTCATCACACAATCACATTTTCTCTTAGTCCACTTAGTCATCACACAATCACATGTATTTTCTCTTAGTCAATTTCTCGTTGAACTCATCGTAATGATAACAGATACACGGTGGCCTACACATGATACCACCCTTGTAGCCGAAGCTATCTGGTACACATAGTAGCCTGCACTTAATACTATACATGTGACCAAAACCATTTCGTAACTCTCTTGTACACATAGTTGAGCTCAACATTAACAATCATTCAATCTCTTTCATTTGATTCACTCCTTTTGTATTACTTATTATCAAATTAGGAAACGTCTTACGAATTTGAGTACGTCGTTGCTCAGTGCCACGTTTCACAACTCAGTATGGTTTATACCATACCTACATTTCACAACTCAGTATGGATGATACCATACCTACATTTCATATCTTAGTATGGTTAATACCATACCTACATTTCATAACTCAGTATGGATGATACCATACCTACATTTCATAACTCAGTATGGATGATACCATACCTACATTTCATATCTCAGTATGGTTGATACCATACCTACATTTCATAACTCAGTATGGATGATACCATACCTACATTTCATAACTCAGTATGGATGATACCATACCTACATTTCATAACTCAGTATGAATGATACCATACCTACATTTCATAACTCAGTATGGATGATACCATACCTACATTTCATATCTCAGTATGGTTGATACCATACCTACATTTCATAACTCAGTATGGTTAATACCATACCTATATTTCATACTTTGCCATGGTTTAACCATGGTCTTATCCGTCAATTCATCACATGTCACGATACGAACGTACTCAATTCTGAGTTTTTCCTAATTTGAATTACCGCCTTTATTCTTTCATTTTATCATAATTTTCATAATTCCACAGCAAATTCATATTTAATAACACATTATATCACTCAATCATTCACAAATAAACATATAAATTCAACCATATGAACTTACTTGCCAAAATCTCGTCAGGTACAGCCGTGTAGCAACTCATACAACCCATGTAATATTAATTTAACATTCAATTTCACATAATACAACAAACATCACATTTTCCATATCATACATCAACTTCTCCTAAACATATTAAATCATACAATTTATGCCATATCAATAGAAAATTACAATTCAAGCACGATGTTGCATTATTATTAACACACGAACTTACCTCGAATGCCAAAACGACCATTTTACCAACTTTCTCAATTTTCTATTTTCCTCCAGTTCTACATCCAAATCTCGTTTTTCAAGATCTAAAACATCACATTTCACTTATTTAATTAATATGCTACTTAAAACAGTCCCTAACTCAAACTTTGGAAAAATTACAATTTTGCCCCTAAACTTTTGCATAATTACGATTTTGCCCCTAGGCTTAAAAATTAAAATCTATTCCTTTTTCTTATGTTTTATGACATGCTGAACATTTTTCCCTTCTATAGCAACTTCAAATTCTTACTATAACACATACTTATGAACAATAACAACTTTTACCGATTAACTCGTTTTACTCGTTTTCACCGAAAATCACTTTGTAAAAATCGTCCCTCTACTCATAAACATGCATAATCTACCATCAAACATCAAAATACGCAAGCTTTCAACAATGGAATAATTCAAAATATCCACCAAAATATAAAATTCAAGCATGGGTTTTGTAGATAACTTAGCAACGATCTCAAAAACGTAAAAATTATTAAAAACCGAACAAAAACGGGCTTACCAATAAGCTAAGAAGCTTGGCCGAATGCTTGAAGCTTCCATGGCTGTTCATCTTTCTCATTTTCGGTGGAAGATAATGAATAGAAAGATGAAATTTGGTTTTATTATATTTTATTATCATTATTTGCCTTTTTACTAAATTAACCTTTAAAAATAATCAAATTTACACAAATGCCAAACCAAATATCATCCACTAACTCACAATTGGATTAATTATCATATAAGGACCTTTCCTTTATTGTTCTATAGCTATTTGACACTTTTAACTTATAGAACCCAACTTTTACGCTTTACGCAATTTAATCCTTTTTACCAAATTAACCACTTAAACGATAAAACTTCTTTACGAAAATTTCACACAACTCTAATATCGTGTTGTAAATATTAAAATAATAATAAAATAAAATTTTCAATGTCGAATTGTGGTCCCGAAACCACTGTTCCGGCTAAGCCCAAAATCGGGTTGTTACAGTTGTGACAGAGTCACTAGGCTGAAATGGCAAAAAGCCACCAGAAACAGAGTTTCTGACAGAGTCACCAGGTTGAAATGGCAAAAAGCCGCCAGAAATAGAGTTTGTGACAGAGTCACCAGGCTGAAATGGCAAAAGCCACCAAACAGATCACTTCCCCTTTTCATCAATTTCCCAACCCCAAGCATACAATGAAATCGTCATACAAAGCATATCGTTTTAACAGGAATAATCACTGAAATAGGACAGAAGTCACTAACCTGTTGATCAGCTTTTACCCTTCAAGGGTTTTCACTTGTTATGCCGGGATTTCGGCATTTAGCAGAGTATAGCAGATTTATACATATGAATATATATTAGCAAACAGTCTAACAGTGAGAAAGGCTACACACACCTGATTAGTGTCGATACCCTTGCTAGACCGATCTACAACTTTGCTCAAAAAGCCGGAAAGATGTGAAAATAGGGCCTCTCCTATATTCGGCCAAGGGTTAGTAAATCCTGAATTTACACATTGAAACTAATATATCTTCTTACCTTGAAATCTCGAAAGTAACACGATTCGAGTGCTACCGATCTATAACTCAGAGATTTATGCGATTGACTCCACTAAAGTTCTCTTCAAATTTCGGCACAAGTAGGCACCACAGAAGTAATTCGGCAATCACAGGAGATGAGATTTAGGAATTTCGGCTTTTAGGAAAATCCCGGAAAAAGTATGAACAAGAGAAGGCTGATGTGTCTTTGGCTTTTAAAATACTTGAGTAAAGAGTTTCGGTTTCTGACAGGAAAAGAGAAGAAGAAAAGAAAACAAGGAAGAGACTTGAAGATTTCGGCTAGGAAGAAAAAGAATGGAAAGAGTTTCGGCTTTTAAATCAAAGTGAAGATGAGGGAATAGGCTTAGAGATTTCGGCTTTTGCGGAGAATGAAGAAGAAGATGGAACTTTAGGAGTTTTCGACTTTTACTCAGAGAAGAGAAAAGAATGAGAGAAAAACCCAAATGCCGAAATTGAAGAGATATTCCCCCTATTTATAGAAATTTCGGCACTTACCTAACCTTGCAGATAAATCTTATCTTTTCTCCTTTATCTTAATCTACTAGCTCATCTAAAAGAGAGTTAATTATCTCTAACTCCTCCCTCCTTTATCAGCATATTATCCACATATTTTAATCATTAAAATCCCTAAATTTTAGCCTTTATCTGTTTATTATCCACATAAAATGAATTCCTAAATAATAGCCTTTATTTGCTTATTATCCACATATTTTAAAAATTAAAACCCCAAAATTTTAGCCTTGTTGCCATCCATTCCACCTAATCCTAATGCCCAAAATTTAGCTAACTTAAATTAAAAGAATTGGGCTCCATGAAACTTAAATTTGGGCCCCTTACTCCCTTGTGTGGCGTCACCTCCTAAGATTGGGCCACAAGCCCACTTTGGTATTTTAAACATAGATACTACCTTTTAAACCCTATAATGCCTAAACAGATAAATTTAATCAAGGCCTCTGGCTAAGCCTGAGCCCAATTTAGACCCCTAACACTTAAATTAACACATTAAACATATCCACCCATTAAGCGCATATGCCCAAAAATTCAGGATGTTACACCAATTAAATTAATTCTTTAATTAATTTAATTCATGTGACAACCAAACACAATACCAACTATATTTTATTCCGTTCATTTCAACCATAGGGTGTGACCCTGTAGGTTCTTGCAACGTTAGCAGTAATACTAGAACGATTCTATTGTCACAAACAATGAGTGGCATCTAGCAATGCATCATTGCTACCTAAGTTACAAGAAGTCATGACTCGACATAACCTTTTGTGATTAACCTTTCATGCATTAATCCTTAAGTCCTTTATCTCTGGAACGGATACAAGTCATGGGATAGTCACATTTGCATAGTCTATCCCATGTTTCTTGATATCTTGAGTAGACTATGATATACAAATTAGTATGATATCTCATATCAACTTATTTGAGCATGGCCATGCATTTCTAGTCTCACTCAATCAAGTGGCCTAAGATATTACTCCTATTATGTAGGAGGGACTTATCCTTTATTGATCAACCATATCCCTCTACATAGATTGTGGTATATCCAACATCAGCCTTTATAGAACAACCTGTTACGGTGTACGTTTGACTGTATCAAAATATACAACTCACGATGCTGGGATAATAATGATCTCAAGTCTGAGGATCATATACATATTAATCACTATGAGTAATGTTGTGACAATTACATAATAATCCAAGAAACATACTCATAGCGGGTTAATCCAATATGTTGTTCTCTAACACACATATCTTTATCATCAATCAACTACATGTTAGTCTTAATGCATTATTGTTGTCCTAGTCAACAATAATACTCGACTAAGGATCTTTTAAGAATAATCATATTATTCTCAGGACATTATTATAAAACAGTTTATCTATACACACAGAAAGAAAAACTGAAATAATAATGACAACGCTTTATATTAATAAACATGGTAAATTAAGTATGTTATTACAACCATCTCATGATTGATCTTTGGGCATACTCTTACAATCACAACTTTCATGCTTTAATACAGTGATACCCCTTTTCTAGGTGATATTTTTTCACGTTTGGTCCACCGTCAACTCCTCACACCACTCAATCTCATTGTTAGGTCCCCCATGGCACGATTGGCCAATTTGGGTCTCAAAAATGGCATAAAACTAAAAAAAAAAAATTATTAACAACAAAACTAAAAGTCAACAAAAATAAAGAAAAAAAAATCTAATTTGCTTGGGAATAAGCTCTTTAAGTGTAATAGAGAGTCTAATTTGACGTATCAAATTATGACAGATAAAAAAGTTCACAAAGTGGAGTACGTTGTAGGTTGCTTGATAAGGTGGACCTTGTGTCACACCTTGCAAGTGAGCAAGGCTTCACCAAGCTCGAAATCAAGCAAACATAAAACAACTGAGCGATGAGGTTCTTGGTGTGTCCCAGAAGACTCTAAAAGTTCAAAGAAAGGATTAGATGTGTGTAGAACTGACTGCATCGCGCATGTACGCATAAAACAATGAATTTATAAAACAATTTTTAAAGCCCAGTTTGGTGGGGTCATAGAAGTGATGTTGTAAGGCGTGGAGGTGAAACCGTTGATACTTGGGAGGCCTTCTAAAGGAAGTTTAGGTTGTTATTCTACCATGAGTATGCAAATGAGAAGGCCCAATTGAATCTTAGGCGACTTACCCAATGCGGATAATGCACAACTATATACATGAGTTTTCCAAGTTAATGTTTCATATATCAAATATAGGCGAGAATGAGACCTTATTTAGCTTCCTCGATGGACTTAAGTCGTAGGCAAAATAAAGTTGCAACATACGAGTGTTCAAATCCTTACGTGAGCCATAGTGGTAGCGAAGTCCCTAGTCTAGTACACTAAAGACCGATTTGAGTCTCCCAAGAATAGTAATAAGGGAAAGAGTGGAGGGACAATAGTGTCAGATATTCGGATGAGGATTTTAGGCTTACGAAGCCCCGATGAGACAATACGAGACTCGAGGAAATTGTGAATGAGGTAGGCGAGAGAAAGCCACTCAGTTGCTTCTTATGTGAGAGTCCCTATAAGGTGAGAGATTGCCCCCACCAAGGTCAAATTGTCGGTGATCATGAAGACCTTGGAGAAGTTTGAAATCGTAGGTAGTGGAAGCGACCGAGAGTCTCAAATAATGAGGCTTGGCAAATTTCAAGTGATAAAGGATGTGTGCGACATGAAGCTGAATGTATTAAGGTTAGGCCCCATCCAAATGTGTCTTAAGGTAGAATCCGACCAGGCACAAATGGATAATGTGCAACCAAGAAAGGTTGAGAAGAAGTTAACCCCACTCATGCAAAAGATCAACGCAATGAGTGGTAAGAGCACTGACAACATAGTAGTAAAGGAAACAGGACCGATGGTTCTAAAAGTAGTGATGGACAAGCAAAGCTAAGGGTAGAAAACTTGGCACAGAGACATCGAATGAGTCACTCATGAAAAAGACGCCAGTCAAAGAAACAATAGCAATGCTCCTTTAACAACGAGGTCGTTGCTAGATCGAGTGCGGGAGAACGTTAAACCCCGCGAGTGAACAGGACTTATCGAAACTGAGCAAACACAAGACAACCGAGACAAGAGGTTCACAGAGTGCCGTAGAAGACTCTAGAAATATTACTTTTATGGTATTATCGTATTAATGGGATTGTATTAGATTTTTAATTGTAAGCAAGTCTCAAAAGTAAAGTTTATATATTTGAGAGACTTGCCAAATAAAATGTACAAAGTTAGGCACTTAATTTGTTGTTGTGGAAATTATTTTGTAAGAGTGCTATTTTGCTAGTAAAACCTTGTGTAGTAGTTTTACTTGCTGGCATCACAAGGGATGAATATAGTGACAAGAGTCTTGTACCTTCAAAGTGAATGGGTGAAAGAAACAATCACGATGTGTGCGATTGAGTAGATTCACTTTATAATTGTTAAAGAGAGTGCATATTTCTCACTAAACTAGGGTCCACAAACGTAGAGAAATCGAACTGGGTAAACACCTTCTTATATCTTATGTATTTATTTTATTGTTTTTCATTTAAAGCCGAGAAGAGTATCCACCATCTCAAACACTAATTTAATTGTATTGTTTTTGTCCTTAACAACGATTGGATTATTAACATATATAAATAATAAAAATACATAGATAAATAATAACAAATATAAAGATATTATTTTTATTTAAAATTTATTTATTTTCCTGAGATTTTCGATGAACTTGAGGACAAGTGTGCGTTTTAGTAAAAAAATTGATTAATAATTCAGAATTTAATTAGTTGAATCTACATACAACCGTAGACTTGCTAGCTGCAGTTATCAAGTTGTCTTCTTTATGATTTATAAACGCCAATTTTGCATGTGGAAGTAATGGGATGAATGATTAAAAATATTGATTATTATTTTTAATTAATTCACTAAATGCTTATCTTAAAAAAAAAGCTTTTAATGATTTCATTTTGAATTTATTATTAGTTAATTAATATTTATAAAGATTGAAAAAAAACTATAAAAGTAAATCTTTATAATATTTAGGGTCCTCCTTTTTATCATTAATCGAGTGGTGTAAATATGTGAATATTATGTCGATTGAATATTAACTCGATTCATATGAATATAAAAATATATGAGTTTAATTACGTAAGAACAAATTATTTTACAAATAATTCTAAATATTATATTATAAAAACATATATAATTAAAATTTACGAGAGGTGAAGAAAAAAAAGTTAATAAAAGAATTATTAATAATTTTATCCACGTGTGAATTTTATATTGGTGGGGGACAAAGAAGTGCATAAATAAGGGTAGAGGATTTTCGTTCTCATCCCTATAATCACACTTTCCTTCAGTGGCAAGAGTCAATCAACACCGTGAAATTGTAAAATCTTCCACGTGACACAATCCTATTCTTCAACCACCGATAACTGGATCAAGATATAATGCCATTGGGTTACAATCGTAACCGTTGGATCAAATCAAGAGATAAAATGGGGTATTCAACTCTCTATAAATTAGAACGTGTATGTATTGATCCAAGAAAGAAAAAGGGCAAATAACTAGTATCTCCCGATATCAGAGATAGAGCAAAGTTATTTCATTAAAAAGAAAAAGTGAAAAAAAGGGGGGGAAATCCCAGTGGCCAGTGGGGAATGCAGAGAGATGAGAGGAGCATGGTTCACGACGCCTGAGCTTTGTGGCCACGGTAAGCGGTCAATCGGCGGCCGGAATTGTCACCGGAAACACGTCGAAGACGGGTGATCGGTTTACGTACGGTGTAACAAAAAAAGGGGGAAGGAACTTTGTTATCTCAAATCTTTTGCTAGTTTTTATCTTCTGTTTCTTTTTAAAGTTGTTTATAGCTCGAGCTTATGAAAAAAATGGCGGAAAAAGGTAAAACCGATCATCCGGCTTTGCTTCATGGAAAATACGAGCTTGGTCGAATGTTGGGTCACGGGACTTTTGCCAAAGTTTACCATGCACGGCATGTTACGACAGGGAAGAGCGTTGCCATGAAAGTTGTGGGCAAAGAAAAAGTGATCAGAGTCGGAATGATGGAACAGATCCAGCGAGAGATTTCCGTCATGAATATGGTGAAGCATCCCAACATAGTCGAGTTACACGAAGTAATGGCGAGCAAATCCAAGATTTACTTCGCCATGGAACTCGTCCGAGGCGGTGAACTCTTCTCTAAGGTCGTCCAAGGTCGACTCAAGGAAGATTTGGCCAGGGTTTATTTCCAACAACTGATTTCCGCCGTCGATTTCTGCCATAGCCGTGGTGTTTACCACCGTGATTTGAAGCCGGAGAATTTGTTATTAGACGAAGATGGGAACTTGAAAGTCACTGATTTCGGACTCAGTGCTTTCTCGGAACATTCGAAACAAGATGGGTTGTTGTACACAACGTGTGGAACGCCGGCGTATGTGGCGCCGGAAGTTATTGCTAGAAAAGGATACGATGGATCTAAAGCTGATATTTGGTCTTGTGGGGTGATTCTTTATGTTCTTCTTGCTGGGTTTTTACCATTTCAAGATGATAATTTGGTGGCAATGTACAGAAAGATTTACAGAGGAGATTTCAAGTGTCCGCCATGGTTTTCCTCTGAAGCTCGTAGGTTAATCACTAAGCTATTAGATCCCATCCCCAGTTCTCGAATCACCATATCAAAGATCAGGGATTCATCTTGGTTCAAAAAAACTATACCCAAAACTGTTAGAACAAAAGAAGAGTTAGAATTCGAAACCTTCAATGGCGACAACAAATCATCAAAACCCGAGACTCTCAACGCTTTCCACATCATTTCTTTGTCACAGGGATTCGATTTGTCACCTTTGTTCGAAGAGAAGAAGAGAGAAGAAGAGGAGCTTAGGTTCGCCACGACACGGCCGGCGAGCAGCGTGATATCGAGACTGGAAGAGGTAGCCAAGTCGGTGAAGTTCAACGTGAAGAAAAGTGAGTCAAAGGTGCGGTTACAGGGTCAAGAATGTGGAAGGAAAGGAAAATTAGCTATTACTGCTGATATATTTGCAGTGACGCCATCGTTTTTGGTCGTGGAAGTTAAAAAAGACAAAGGCGATACTTTCGAATACAACCAGTTTTGCAGTAAACAGCTCCGGCCGGCGCTTCAGGACATCGTCTGGACTTCACCGGCCGAGAAGCCGACGGTTGCTTGACGGGAAGTTTCAAGATTATTAATTATCTACATGAAAATTGAAAAAAAGAAAAAGAAAAAGAGAGGATGCTATGTTGTTATCACTCTTATTTTATCTATTTTCATCTTGTCTTAGTAGGTTTGTGTTATGATCGGTAGGATTTGTGTATGAAATTTGACTAAAATTTTTATTTTGATCCAAAATTATGCTAATCTTTTCATGTTGTTTTATTATGTGCAAGTGGACCGTCCACCCATCACCATCCATACGACACTGCCGTATCAAAATTTACTACTTTTAAGGATAATAAAATTGAAAATTATGGTATTGAATATTATTATTAATATAGGAAGATATGAGTTTAAGAGTATTAAAATAGGGTAAATGACCAGAAAATATTAATTTTTAAAAAAATTTATGGAAAATGGCCGAAAAAATAATTATTTATCGGAAATGGCCATTTCCCAACGGTAAAAAAAAAACTATAAAACCCCAATCCTTTTATTTTTTCACACAAAAGTCCTTACTCATTTTTCTCTCATAATAGTCCTTTAATATTTACAAAAAAAAGCTCATTTTATTTTTTTGAAATATATTTTTTTAATAAATTTAAAAATATTCGATCGTATTAGCAATGGCCGGAGAATTAATTCGTCTCGACAATAAACACATCTCCGTCGACCAAATGACAATGGTAAGTTTTAATTTTAATTTTTCAATACTATTTAATATTTTTTAGGTTTATGCAATTTTAATTAAATTTTATTTTATAATTTTTTAAACAATCTGTAGATCGAGTGTTGCAATGCTATATTCGCAATATGTCTGGTCCGCCATCGCCGTTAATTGAGAATTACAAGCGGGATGTGGGTTTTTGGCACGTGCCCACGATAGGCCAGGGGTGCAAGTTGGACCCGAAGTTAATCAGTGCGTTAATAGAGAGGTGGATACCGAAACACACACTTTCCATCTTTCATGCGGAGAGTGTACTATCACTCTAGAATACGTGCATTTGCAATTAGAATTGCCGGTGGATGGGTACGTAGTCACCGGGTCCTCAACTTCTGGCGATTGAGGAGTCGTATGCTACGAGCTTTTGGGTGCTATTCCGGATAACATTTACGGTGGTCGGATCGAGATGGGCTGGTTATGAGACACATTCCCGGAGCCAGATAATGATTCGATCGAAATAGAAAGAATACGGTATGCTCGGGCATACATTCTTGATATGATTTGAGGCTACCTGATACCGGACTTGTCACAAAACCTCGTACATCTGAGATGGTTGCTGAAACTCGTTTATTTTATAGCAGTTGGTGAATTGAGTTAAGGTTCTGCCGTGCTAGCAAAATTGTATCGGGAGATGTGCGGGGCGACGCGGCCAAATAAAGCGAAAACCGGAGGTTGCCTATCACTACTGCAATCATGGGCACGGCTTCGATTTCCATTTTTACGTTCTCGAGTCGACCACCCATATACATTCCCACTCATAACGAGGTAAATTTAATATTAGATTTTACAATTATTACGTAGATTTAAAATATAATTGTATGTTAAAAATTTATTTAATTAGGTGGAACCATTCGGCGAGTTATGTTGAAATACCTACCTCGCTTGAAGATATACGGCTTCTATTAGAGCAATAGTCAGAATCACAAGTAAGTTTTAAATAGAATATATTTTCGTAATAAAATAATCGTTTTTTATTTAGTATTTAGTATTTCGTATTTAGTATTTAATATATAACTAATATTTTAATCATGTTAATATGGTTTGAATGGACACCATACGAGGATCCGTCAATTCGGGCAATAATTCAGGAGGAGTTTCTTCAAAATTCGAACATTTGGCATGTGAAGGTCCCATTGATCAACTATGCTACTGTGGAGATGCACCAGTTAGATCGGGTTTTGCGTCAATTTGGATTTCGACAACCGATTCCCGTGGCACCCGAGGTGCTCGATGATTAGTACAAAGTCGACTTACGACAGTTATATACGAATTGGCCAAGATTTTGGTCAGCGTATATCGAATTATGGGAGAACCAATATGATTATATACCTACTCGGGAACCGATAATCGTTAATGAGTTAGCGTGCGTGCCGGAATACATGCCATGGTTTAGGATCCATGGCAAGCCGTAGTTATTGTCGGAAGAGGAGAGGCGACGACAATTTTGTGAACAAAAGGAACAACGGGTCCCTTTAAATCTAAGGAGAATGGGTGATGAGACGGGACCATCAACAGTACCGACACAACCATCGGGCCCATCAACAGCGCCCACACAGTCACCGGGCCCAACCATCAAGTTGTTGTTTATTTTTTTAATTTAATTTTTATTTCTTTAATAAAATAAAAGTTGTTGTTTATTTTTTTAAGTAATTTAATTTTTATATCTTTAATAAAATAAAAGTTATTTTTTTATTTTTTATCAAATAAAAGTTATTTTTTAATATCCTAATTATAATAAGCATCCTTAATCAAGTCAACAAAACCTTCAAATGAGATTTCAGATTAATTGAATAACTTTTTTTCCTGTTTTGCAACTTAGTTTTTCTACAAAAGTTCATCATTTTCATCAACAAATTAAAAGAATTTTCAAAGCCACCAAGAGACAAAAATCATAAGGAGACTATCAACTATTCCGATTTGGACACGAGCGAGATGTTTGGCCTGGGTTCCTACACCATCCGCATAACTTCCGTTGGTTGGCCGTTTCTCAGATATCTATATTGTTGCGTATTCTAGTCGAGCAAGGTCGACCTTTTGGTTTGTGCTGCAGTTCTCTATCCGATAATAGTTTATACGGAGCAAGCAATACAGACGGCCACTTATGTTCATCTGGGACTAGAGGGAATACGTGTCTCCACACGTTGTACATGTTTTCTATTTTATACACTTCGTCGACATAGCTCATGAGATCTAGACGGAGATTCTGACAAGCAGTAAGTACATGAGTGCATGGGTAACGAAGTGCATCAAATATCCCACAGTCGCAGGTCATATTTCTCAAGTGTACACGATATTGCCCTCCAACAATACCTTGGTTCGGTCTGTCAAACTCCGTCACACGAAACTATAGGTTGTCTCGATCGTGACACATTGTGTGCATGGTGTTGGCTCGTGCCTTCCTCTTGTTAATTTCTCGCAAGACCTTCGCGCACTATACACGGTTTCCTTGCATTTGCCCTTTATAACTCGCTACTCCAGAAATAATGCCGCTAAACGAAAATATATCTCTCACACAATCGATGTTATCGGAAAATGACGCGTTTCTTTTAGAATAGAATTTATGCATTCGGCCAGGTTTGAGGTCATATAACCATATTGTAGGCCGCCGTCGTATGCTTGTGTCCACTGTTCGAAAGGAATATTGCTAGGTAGTTTGCGCCTTCTTCGTTAATTGAGCGCAAACTCGCCAACATCTCGTGAAAACGGTCCTTATGGATCTCGTACCCTGCCAATATAAGGTGATAGCGAATATTACATACCACTCTTCAATTAAGAATAAATTGAATATTACAAACGAAATTATATTAATAGATATTACATACCCATATTGGTCACTTGCTGTCGTTCACTTGTAGATCGATATTGCCCGTGGTAGTTGGACGCAACATGCCTTAGGCAATATCGATGGTGTGTTCGATGCCACAGGCTTCCCTGTCGCTCTATTGCGGCTAGTATTACAAGGCCCCGATTCGATATAATGCATATATCAGGTTGGGGGCAGACATGCCTCCTTAACTTAGATAAAAAGAAATCTCAGTCATCAGCTGACTCCCCCGATGTTATTGCAAATGCAATTGGAAGGATTCTCCCACTGCCATCTTATGCCACAGCTAGCAATAACCGATGTTTATATCTACCATACATAAAGGTACCGTCAATTTGTACCAATAGCTTGGAGTATAGAAATGCGTCTCGGCATTACTTAAATGTCTAGAACAGACGCTTGAACACTTGGCATCCATGGAGCAATCGATCGTTGTAGTATGCCGGTTCCGTTTCAAGGTCTGTTATGCTGCCTGGGACATATCTCTCCAGCACCTGACACCACTGCCACTCTTCATTATATGAAGCGTCCCACCGACCATGCAACTATTCCAATTCCTTCTGCTTAGCTATTCAAGTCTCCCGGTAAGAGGGCGTGTACCCCAATTGGCTACGAATATTGCCAATTAAGGCTGACACTGTAATCTTGGGATCCACCTTCACCGTCGGCTTTATTAAGTCAGCCAACATCTCTGAATCCATCTTCGGATGATCTTGTGAAACACCTGTAAACGAAGTATGTTAAATAATGCAACATTACGTAATATCAGTATTATTCAAAAACCTTGAACACTTAGTGATACTGTACCGGCAAGACATATATGTAAACCTTTGTACTTTTTAATCTCCCACAAGCATGTCCTTTTCCTCAACGAGGCCATGATTTTCCATGAACATGTACCGTCTTACACTGCACACTTGGCCTCGTACTTATCGAGTTTGGATTTAACCACGTTGTAGTTAACCCCGTTCTTGATGCTATATTGTTTCAATGCACCAAGAAAACTATCATTGTTGGAAAACTCTTTACCAACTTCTAATTCGCCTGAATCCAACGACGAACTTGTATTGTCACGCCTTCTGTGTGGTAGTTCAGGAAACTCGAATCTATCGTCTTGAGATAGACCGATATTATGCATGTGGGCTGGAGGCGAGTACGTCCTGAATCGCGGATCTTCTTTTTTTCATCTGAACTGCCTTCAACATCTTCACGTACGGTTGGAACAGACTCCGGTTGAGAAAATAATGAAACTTCTGCACCATCGGGGCCGGGCTCTCGAGGTGGATCCACATCGAACTCATCATCCGACCCACCATCATCTGCAACGAACGAGGGCCCATCGCCAGTGGATGTCGTGGGGAGTACATTATCCCTTATTAAACAACTTTCGTAACGTTCCCAGTCATATGTGGATTACCAACCACTAGAAGTTGATAACGTTCTCCAATATGTATTTCTAGCATCGAACATCAAAGGAAGGATATACATGTCCCATCCACCAACCGAGTGTCGTGCAGGGGTTGTGTTTTCCATACTACCACCAAACACGAGCACTTTCGTATTCTGCCTCCCACTAACATTTTGTCGGCTTCGGGTCGTGTATTCCCCTCGAACAGCAGTAAATGTTGAAGTCGAAGGAAGATCACTTGACGATGAAAATTGTACATATACCTCAAGATAGGGTGACCCACTGGCAAGATGAGTCTCCACCATTGCCTCCAAGCTCCGAGGACCTTTGGTGTCGAATGAGTCATATCTCACGGGATCAACCGAAGCACAAAATATATACTTAATAGACTGAATTTTCATTGGCGTTGTTCCAAAAATTTTACGCCTAATTCTATTGCGAAGTTCTGTCAAATCTATGTTCCGGTTAAAACCTAGTCGCATTGTGTTCTCCGATAAAAAAATAACACCATTTTTGGTGTCACAAACCTCACCATCGTAGTAAATAATAGCATTAATACGTTCACTTATATTCAATTTATATTTTACTTTTGCCTCAATTTCTGTTATGCAACCTGAGAATGAAATTTAGCTGGTTTATAGTCTAAGGATTGTCAGAGACTACTGTAGCAAAAGAGCGTCCACGTGGGAGCTTTTTTTAGTACTCTTGCTGATAGTGCATCCTGCTTGAAGCGTTTTGGTTACTATTTGTTTAGAAACATCTTCTCAAAATTATCTTTTTAGGAACTACTATAGCAAAAGAGCTTCCACGTGGGAGCTTTTTCAGTACTCTTGCTGACAGTGCATCCTGCTTGAAGCATTTTGGTCATTATTTGTTCAGAAACGTCTTCTCAAAATTATCTTTTTAGGAACTACTGTAGCAAAAGAGCGTCCACGTGGGAGTTTTTTTCAGTACTCTTGCTGACAGTGCATCCTGCTTGAAGTGTTTTGGTCACTATTTATTCAGAAACGTCTTCTCAAAATTATATTTTCAAGAACTACTGTAGCAAAAGAGTATCCACGTGGGAGCTTTTTTTAGTACTCTTGTTGACAGTGCATCCTGCTTGAAGCGTTTTGGTTACTATTTGTTCAGAAACATCTTCTCAAAATTATCTTTTTAGGAATTACTGTAACAAAAGAGCGTCCACGTGGGAGCTTTTTTAGTACTCTTGCTGACAGTGCATCCTGCTTGAAGCGTTTTGGTCACTATTTGTTCAGAAACGTCTTATCAAAATTATCTTTTCAGGAACTACTGTAACAAAAGAGCGTCACGTGGGAGTTTTTTTTCAGTACTCTTGCTGACAGTGCATCCTGCTTGAAGTGTTTTGGTCACTATTTATTCAGAAATGTCTTCTCAAAATTATCTTTTCAGGAACTACTGTAGCAAAAGAGCGTCCACGTGGGAGCTTTTTTCAGTACTCTTGCTGACAGTGCATCCTGCTTGAAGCGTTTTGGTCACTATTTGTTCAGAAACGTCTTCTTAAAATTATTTTGCCAGATACTAATGTAAAAAAAATTCAAATAATTTTTATTTTATTGATATATTTTTCCCAAAACTCTAAACCTAAAATTATTCTAATTAATTAACCCTAAAATCTAGTTCATTAATTTTCTCCTAAAAACCTTTAACCCTAAGACCCTAAAAATACCTAAATCGTAGCCCTAAAACCCTAAAAATTCATACCCTAAAACTAAAAACAACTGAAAAGTCCATCGGGGGAAAGGCAAAAGTGCATCCACGAGGGAGCACTTTTGCCACATCAGCAAAGCGCGCCCTCAAGGATGAGTTTTTTGCTGATGTGGCACAAAGCGCTCCATCGTGGACGCGCTTTTCTGATTCATCCCCTAAAAACGCGCTGACGTGGACGCGTTTTCGGGAGAAATTGTCATTTCCGGTAAATAATTATTTTTTTCGGCCCTTTTCGTATATATTTTTAAAAGTTGGTATTTTTTGGTCATTTACCCATTAAAATATATTTTATTTATGAACTAGAAAATAATTATAGATAATTTTAAATATTATGTTACAAAATATAAATATAATTAAAAGGTATAATAAAATTACGAAAAAAAACCGAAACACACTTTTCGCGACTAATATCTCCGTAGCCGACTTCCGCCCATAAAGTAGAAATTTAGTAGAAAAAGAAAAAGCTTTTACGTAAAATATCGTTTCATTTATTATTTTATGGCTAAGGTTAGTCCAGTTTTGGTCTCAATTATTGTCCTAAAGGCTACAATTATTCCACCAAAGACAAATCTTTTTTGCCGTCTATAAAAGTCTCCATCATTTATTTCACTATCCATTTAGCTAATGATCTACACAAATCTGATAAATTATGGGTCCCCTCTCCTGTGTGATAGCCAGCTCCTCGTCATCTTAAAAGCCAACAGTGATATTTTGGGGTAGCAGGCTTTCACGTTTAGGGTTTTTCAGCATTTAAATTTTAAATGCCATTGTTGTAGATTGGATCTAATTGATTCCGACCGCTGGCTAAAAAAAAGACAGTGTGAATCAGACAATTGTGTATGTGGTCCTTAACAGTTATAGGGTTTAGGTGGCCTCGGATCCTAAAGGGAAATGGTCTTGTGGTTGGTTTATAGAAGGGTCCAGCAGCACTCTAGCTGTTTGAGTCAGTTAAGCTCGTGACTCATTTATTTGTCTATTGTCGTGTCACTTTTACTGTAAATTTTTACCACCATTACCGATTGATTCCATCGGTCAATTTCCATCAATCTGAAGCAATTTATTTATATTAAATTAAAAAAATAAATGCCTTTTTATTAAAAACTTTATTTATTTATATAGATAAAAATTAATCTTTGGATATCAATATGAGAAACACGTGTCACATTATGTATCACTGTTTGATTATTTCATCATTCATGTTAACTTTTATCAATATAAATAAAAAATTCACTTTACTTGTTAATTTAATATACATTGATTAATTTACTTATTTATTTAATAAAAAATGTAAAAGTATATTTTAACTCATTTAATTCATTTATTTGAGAGGAAGGAAATACTATTATTCTAAAACTTTTATATAACTTTTTACATGTTTGTCATTTTTAGCAAATAAATTTTGTGTAAAATGCAAATCAAATGGGTGAATTTTGTAGGAGAAAAATTAATTAGGCGTACAAAAACGTGCCCAACTTTGAGAGGAGTTTTTATTTTAGACCAATTTTACATGAATTATTTTAGATTGGCTTTTCTATTTTAAAGATATTTTTCTAGGTTATTAGGAGATATGATTAATTTAGGGTATAATTTTTTTATACAATAATAGAGTGAAAGTGAGGTAACATAGTTTGAATTTATGTCAAAGGGGTATCAAATAAAAGTTTTAATTATCACTCTATATAAGTCAAGATAGATTAATTATTAGTATTATTCTTAACGTTGTTCTAAGAAAGACCCCTAATTCGGTATTTAAATTACTATATAATTAATTAGAGTACATTAATAAGTAAAATAAATTTGGTAGCGCCTCTTCAGGGTTGTTTAAATGATAAGGGTTAATTGTCGAGCTATTTTTCAGTTTTAATCGGCTATCTATAATCTTTTGTTCTACTCTTATCTAACAATTTCTAAGGCATAAAAAATCAGTTGAACATTTTTTAAGTGTAAATTGTACTCAAGATTATTGAATTATTAGTAAGTTTACATAGTTGTTATTCAATTTTTTTTTAAAAAAAAGTTATAAAATAATTATTGAATTATTCAAAAATTTTAATTTAAGTCATTAGACGGTTAAATTTTTAACGAATAGTTGGTATGGCTATTAAATCACTATTTATCATATATAGCATGATATATATTAGCCACGTAATTTCAATGTGACTTTTAAGAAGCACATTTCGGGTGTCCTCTTTTATCCTTTAATGAATTAACTTAATTTAAATTATCGTGTTTTAGGTTTTTCTAGGAACATCCTTAAGTTCAGTTTAGTATTTCGAGAGAAAATAGGTTAGGTTTAATTCATTAAAGGATAAAAAAACGCATCCAAAATGTTTTTTGAAGTCATGTTGAAATTACATGGCTAATACATATTATATATGATAAAAAATGATTTAATAATTACATCAATCACCCGTTAAAAAGTTAATAGCTTAGTGATTTAAAATGAAAACTTTCGAATAGTTAAATGATATTTTTGTAACTTATTGAAGTTGAGTGACTAAAATGTAAATTTTTGAATAATTTAGTAACTATTTTGTGATTTTCTAAAATTGAGTGATCAAATGTGAATTAAATATAATTTACCGTTGTTTTTATTAAAATTAAAAGATATTTTTTATTCCTAAAAATATTCTCTATGTTCATATTTAAAAAATGATTTTATTTTTTATATTCTGAAAACAATTCATTTTTAGTAAATAGAAATAAAAACTTGTTTTGAATAATGAAAACATGTTTGGTATCTATTTTTTCACGGGAACATGAAATATAAAATAAAATAAATTCTACGTATATATGGATTCAAATCAAGGTAGGAGATTTAATGGTCGGAAAAATGTTGAAAAAGAAATATTTTTATGTTTATATGGATTTGAGCTAGAATCAATTCATTTAAAGTTAAAAGTATTTGTTTTCTATCATTTTTAGTTTTACAAAATATTTTTAGTCAAAACAATGAAAATAATATTTTTTTTCTAAATTTTAAATATTTTAATTTTATTAGTATATTTTATTATATGTATTATATATACTAGATTATATCATAGTTATTATGTGGCAAAAAGAAAAAAAAATTAAAAACAAATATATTTATACTTTTATCTTTAATATTAAATGAGTTATATCGACTTAGAGTAGTGGTTGAGGATTTTATAACTTTTAAGGGTTTAGTCTTTGTTTATATACAGTTAGAAAACCGTGTCAAACGGGTGCCAGATAAAAGTTTTAACCACTACTATATTCAAATCAAGACAAGGGTTTAATCTTAGTATTATAATTTTTTACATAGTAATATTTATTGTTAGTTAAAAAAAGAGATATTTTAAACTTCTCTAAATTGAGTGGGTGACTTGGTATACCTTCATACAATCAACCGTTTTTACAATAGTCGCATTTTGTAGCAATATTTACTTATAACAATTAAGTAGGTTATAAAACCGACTTTAATGTTTTAATTTTATCCTCTATAACAACTTTTCATTTGTAATTGCCATATCTACATATTATAAATACCCTTTTTTATAAGACCTTCTTATATCGAATTTTAATAAAATTAATTTTTATTACTAATTGAAATAAAAATAATAAAATTTAATTAAAATATTATTTCAATAAAAAAATTAACTTTAAATTTGAATTACAACACCAGTTCGTCATATTTAGGAAACAATTATCAAACTTATAATCAATTTAATAACGTAATTCATATATATATATATATATATGAAAATATAAAGATTCTAAAAATACTAAATCATTCCCCCAAAATAATGCTAAATTAAAATATAAATAAAGCTGAGAATTTTTTTTAGTGAAATACAAGAACAGGACAAAACCCGAATAATAAACACAATTAATGTTACAGTTAGGACGATAAACACCTTAACCATCAGGCATCCCATGGGGTTCAAAGCCGAGAAATTTTTCCTAATTTTATTTTAAAAAACCAATAATAGTGGCTTGAGACACGTATTTATTCATGTGAATTGAAGCAAGGACTTTATTTAATTACAATTACTCTGTAATTTACTCCAATCTACAATCTTATACTACCTTCATCTTCTTCACCTAATAATTCAGGTTGCTATTCCAACAGCCTTTGTAAACTTACTCCAAGAATCGACATGTTCATTCTCGTTTCCATCCCCAGAACGAACGAGACATGATCAAATACCTTACGCATGTCGGGTTGATTTTTATCTGGCCTGTTTTTCGGTAGTGATGTTGCAGCATGCAAATTCAGGCATTACCTTCGCGTTCCTTCAAGTTGAGGATGGACAACTGAGATGCTTCCATGAGAGTTTCGAGTCACTCGAATTCATATCGGAGATTTCCTTCTCCTTCCATGATTCTAAGGAACACAACATTATGATTACAAGTTTTAAAACTGCAATGCAAAAAGGAAAAGAACTAATACCAAAATCAAAACATAAGCAAACTTGTTTTGAAATCCACTGTAAAACCAAATGAGAGGTAACTTCAGACTGAAGCAACAACTAAGCCTATAAACTTCAGCAACAATAAAATCAACAAGAATCATTACATCATATATAAACACCCTAGCAAAACCTTAAAACAATACATTTTATGTATGATGGAAATATATATAACCCGAATTTTGGTAACTTTGAGAAATAAAATTGACCGAATACTGTATCTAGCTATACTGTAACTTCAATTAATTAAGAAAATTTCATTGAATATTTAACCATGTCGATCAAACGAATGTCCACAACTTGTAAACATTAAAGAGGATCAAATTCTCGAGGTGAGTAATTTACCTGAGGAATACCTGTTACTCAGAGCATAAAAAATGAGAGGCGGCGGCAAATACCAATATAAAACTAAACAAGAAAAGAAGCAAATGTGAGTTTACAAACTCACACCATCATGTAGTTTCCACTATTTCTCCAAGGTCTTATGCAAACATAGTAGCCTCCGAATTATAACATGGATTTTTCATTTTCAGCTTCACCCCCTTGTATGTGTCGGAATACAAATAAGTACGATTGGCCAGAAGGGGAAGATGAAAGTAATGGACACCTACCACATTTATGCATAGAACATTATGAATTAGGGCAAAATGTTCTCAATACTAATGCAATGTTAGAAAGACCTAAAATGACGATAAAGTTTTCGTAGAAGAATTGGGATTCGCCTAGAATTTCTCGAGTTACAGACTATCAATTTCTACCATATAGCCCTATTCTTAACCCTTCTTCAAACAAAAAAGACCTCAAATTCCACTTTTTACTTTGTCTTAAATCAACTGAAGCTATTCAAGATTAGAATATAATCAACTGACTACGAGATTGTCTTAATCACTATCCGTATTAGCCATTCTTTTATGATTTTAAATCTAGTGTGCAAGAGACTGAAAAACAATAATCACTAATCAAATATATGAATTATTGACTAAGATGTAAAGGATTCACTCCATGCACTAAAATATGGTTTTCAAAAGCTTAAACAGAAGCATAAATGCAGCCACAAGAAATATCATTTCGCCCTCAACTAAGAGCATAAGTTACCAACTATAGTGAGGGATTCTATCATTGGCAGTTATACTCTTAAGGGAACTTTTCCGAATCCCTCTCTAGCTTTCACAACTTAAAATTTTCCAAGTCCGAGGTAGGATACATGAAATGTATAAAATTAGAATAAAATGTATTTCATCTCATTCTAGGCTTCTCACATACTGAAACTAAGATATACTAGCAAATTTCACAAATTTCAATCATATTTGATTATAGAATATATAATATTTCACCCTATATTTAAAAACAAGACAAATTTTCAATTTCTTGAACACATAACCTACTCTCCCAATATTTAAAAGTTGAATCATTAAGATATTCATGAATATTTAAATGAAAACTTCAAGATCTGCCCCGATATATGCATACAACCATACATCTATACATATAGGTCAAGTTCAAGACAAAGTCACATAGCATGGTCATCAATATCAATGTGTTCGTGTTCCCTTGTTTCCAAATCATGATATTATATGCTATATAAAATGTTGCAAACAACATATATGTCGTCATTCAAACTCAAGGATAACATATATGCCGTCATTCACGGATGGGACCCGTTACGGGTTGCTAACCATTTACGCACTAATTGCAGTGGATTTTAGTGACTGAAAAAAGTTGAAACCAGCATGGGGAAATTACTTCTTTCCCTACATTTAAGACTAATCTCTAAACTAATATCACATAAAATTTGAAAGAAGAAACAAGCTTGAAGGAAATTGAAAATGGTTACCTCGATGACATAACCAGTTTAATGGCAAACAAGGTGCAGTATGCAAAAAATTGCACTTACCACAAATTTAAGAGACTAACATTATACCAGATACTGTAAAGAAGATCTTCCAGGAAAAAAGCAAACAATGTATAAAAATCGAACATAATCCGCTGAGTAGATCTATATACTAACCTGCATTTGGAAATTTCCTGCTGCCATACATATAGTCAATGATGGAAAAGAAAATTGTGCAGATTAGTACAGAAAAATAAGAAAAATGGTGACATTCCTTTAGCTAAAGCATCACCAGATCCAAATCATTGACAATCCCAAATATAGTTAGAAAGATTCAGCTGAGAAACTATCATTTTTTACTCTAAGCAAACAACACAAGCAGAAAGAAAACAAGCAAAAAAAAAAAAAAAAAACCAAAATAATCAGAGCCAGATTTACCTTGCATGGCCGCCTCCAAGAAAGCATGAATATATAGGAAGAGGGGTTTTAAATAAAGGGAAAAGGAATAAAAATACGAAGATACCGGTTAAGTTTTTCGTTAAAAATAAGTACAGTAAGTAGGCGTACTATATGTTCTAAGAAGCATTTTTCGTCCTCTCTTCAAAGAGAAAGGACCATCAAAAGTCACGCTTTCCTTCAAAGCTTCCATCAAAGGATTTCTTCTCGTTATTTTAAATGTTCCCAAGAAAAAAACACACTCACAATTGGAATACTAAGAGGCAGAGAAAAATAATAGTACAGTTGATCGATATTATTATAACCTCGACACATATCAAAAACAAACGAAAGGGCCTTTAATAATTCATAATGACATGCAGGAAAACGAAGAAGAAGAAGAAGATAATGATGATGAAAAAGAAAATAGCCGACGGAAGAGAAGTAAGCAACCACGGATAAAGGTATGCCTTTTGCATACAATTGCCTGTGAGTGCTCACTCTCTTCTGTCAATCTCTCTTTGTTCTCATTGGCCCTCTTCTTCTTCTTCTTCAACACAAGACATAATCCATTCCTTACCATCATTTGCTAAATAGCCATTGAGACCGTAGAAACCAACCAACCCGCATCATATCTTGCTCCTTCAAGTGCAGATCTGGGAACCCATTTTAAGATAAGGCAGAGTTAGGGTTTCTTGTTTAACCAATGGATCACTCTCCTCCCCCCTCCCCGCGGAGACCCTCCTAAAAAAGGAAAAAGCTTTAATTGCATCATATTATTGCATACAAAATCAAACCCACAACCTTATTCCTTTTTATCTTGAGATTTATCCAGTCCCAGCTATAGCTACAACAGCTCATGTAACTGGCAATGCCACTCACTTTTGCCTTTCATTGCACTTCTTATTTTACCCAACAATAAAGAAAAAGGTAAAGTACAGAGATAATAATAATACAGTACCGTTTCAGGTTTGGAAGACGTCAAAAGGGGTTTCCAATGAAATTTGTCCATTTATTTTACTAAATCGCTTTTCAAACCATTACTCGACACGTAAGCCAAAAAAAATTCCCTACTCCCTGTTCTTTCCCCATTTTTGCCGCAATGAAATCTAAGACACGCTATGCAAAAAAAGGAAAACCATCTCCTCGTTTTAGTGTTTTGACAGATGTTTTGTTTTCTTAAAAAGGGTTAACATCAGATGTTAGTCTCTCTACTTTGAAAAAAATTAAAATTTAATCTATGTACTTTAAATTTTAAAAATTAAGTCCTATGTTTTTTAAAATCTCAGTTTAGTCATTAAAATTTGTCAACTTGATATTTTGATTAAGGTGTCTTTATGTAAGATGGACAGAAAATAAAAGTATTAATGAACAAATTTAACAAAAATTACTAATAAAAGTAATGATTGAATTAAATTTTTTAAATTGAAAAAATAAAAATTTTAAATTTTAAACTTCTAAAATAAAACAACCAATTAAATCTCAAATTCTATATTTTATAGGCACTTGGCAACACATTTTAATCTTTTAAAAAGTAAATAACTTACCTAATATATTTAAGAGTCATAAAAAATTAAAATTTACTTTTTTTAAGGGAATCGTAGATAAAATAGAGACAAAATAAGAAAAAACCAAATAAAAGCAAAGGCAAAATTAAAACCTCAATCATAAAGTCTCCCCAATACACTCAGACCTAGTTCTCTTTATTTCAGAAATAACAGAAAGTAACTTATGGTAACGTAAATAATCATAAATGAAATAAGATGAAAAATCTCAAACAACATTATAATAAAATTGCTTTAACTAAAGCATGAGTCACTTTATTAGTATCTCGGTAAATCTATTGGAAGAAGTGAGCTATTTAAGCAATCATTAACGCAAAGCATCAGCAACCAATTTGCAACCCAATTCAATGATGATACGATGAAAGGAAAAATCCTTTAACCATCTCTTATGGCCATAACTTCCGCATAAGCAGGGTCCAAATATGTCGATAAGTAGAGAGTTTTTGTAACACCCCAAACCCAGCCTAGAAGTTAGACCCAAATCTGGCGTGTCACATGGAAGTGTTTTTCGAAAACCATGTTTTCATTGAAAACCCTTATTTGTTGTTGTTAAAAACTTGTTTGAGAATTAAAGCCTCTTTGCTAAAACTCAAAACACTTAAGCAATTGTTATATACTTGAAAACATAATTACCTTTAAAACCTTATCTGTTGCGGAAGCATATTTGAAATAAACAATTTACGAAAATGTGATGTTTAGAAATAGAGTTGCAGAAGCATTTTGAAAACGTTGCGAAAACGTAGTGTTTTGAAAACAGTTACCATTTTGGAAATTGTATTCCACTTTTAGCACTTAGAAAACATCATAAATAAATATCAGAAATAATAAGTTAAAAATAAAGAGGCCTTATTACAAAATTATTAACCCAATAAATTAAAATAAAATGAAATAAAGTCGCTAAGTTTAACTTTAAAGCATATCTGACGTGTGGCCACCTCCGAGTCCCTCACAGCTCCAAATCCTCTAAGACTGGGGATTACCTGCACAGTTAAAAACGGGGTGAGTTTATGAAAACTCAGTGTGTAATCCCCTTACTAGAATAACAGTCAGTATACAGAAACAAAAACTGAAACAGTCCGGGCCAAAGCCCTTTAGGGTAACAGTACAGTCAGTTCAAAGCATACGTGAGTCAAAGCCCACTACAATATCATTTGGGTCATAGCCCATAACAGAATCAATTGGGCCTAGCCCAAACCAATAACAGAACAAGTGGCCTAAGCCCAATACAGTGACAGATCTCATAAACAGATATGCAACAGTATGAGGATGCATCCCACCCCGATTCAGCCAACACACCACCCGTACCAACCAACACACCATATAGGGATAAAATCAACCCACCCAGCCATCACACCAAGCTTAGCACCGGTTGCGGTACTAAGTCAACAGAACGGCTCGACGCCGTAGACAGAACGGCTCGATGCCGTAGACAGAACGGCTAAAAGCCATAAATATCGCAGCATCGCTGCCGGGTAACAGAACGGCTAAAAGCCATAAACAGAATGGTTATAAACCATAATCAGGATGGCACAGAGCCATAATCAGGATGGCACAAAGCTATCGGTAATTGTAATAAGTTTGGCACATAGCCATCAGCGACGGTAATATAATCAGCACACAGCCACGGGTCATTATAATCGACACAGAGTCATCAATATATATATTAGGCACATAGCCACGGGTAAATACGATTGGCACAAAGCCGTAAATATAGCAGAAAGGCTGAAAGCCTTGTACAGAACGGCAATGGGTCGTACACTTCCTCCATAACTTTGTCCCAACCCCATGCAATATATCGTGTATGTCATGCTCAATCATAACACGTGTATGCAAAATTGCCATGCTCAGTAACAATCATTTAAACATGTAATAAAAGCATATCAGTCATACAACCACAATCAAATTAGTCATCTCATAGTCTAAGTCAGTTATTTACCCACAAGGGCAAAATAGTCATCTTACCCTATAAGGGTATTTTGATAATCCTACCCTTCAGGGGCATTTCGGTAATTTTACCTGTAAAGGGTATTTCAGTAACTTTACCCATAAAGGGTATTTCGGTAATTCTACTCTACATGGGTATTTTAGTAATTTTGCAAACTAGGGGTATTTCGATAATTTTGTAAACCAGGGGTATTTCGATAATTTTGCAAACCGGGGGTATTTCAGTAATTTCACAAATTAAAGGTATTTCGATAAATTTGCTATCTGAGGGTATTTTGATAATTTTTCAATCTGAGGTATTTCGGTAATTTTACAATCTGAGGGTAATTCGGTAATTTCACAAATTGAGGATATTTTGGTAATTTCATAAATCTGGGGTATTTCGATAATTTTCCAGATCAGGGGTATTTCAATAATTTCGTACATCAAGGTATTCTAAACAGAGATAACGATGCGATTGGGCCCTAGGCCCATTCTCGGCCAAAATGGGCTCACACGCTCGTGTGGCCCATTTAGCCCAAATCTAGCCACATGTATGAGATTCACATAGTCCAGTCCAATATCTACTACACAATCATACAATTTATTCATATGGGCCCACGGGCCCATTGGCCCGTCATGGCCCCTTTCGGCCCAAACAACCTAAACCAACAAGAATACTCATGATGGCCTCAACTATCCCGTCGAAGCTCCCACACGTGCGCTCGTACGCTCGTGTGACTACCATCACCGTGTGACCAGCATTTCGGCATTTGCCGCTCTACAGCTAGAGTAGTGCGAAATACACACCTGATAGGAATCTAAAGTTGATCCGCGCTCCGACCACTCCTATGCCTAACGCCAATCAATATATCCTTACTCTCCTCATAGGTTGCTCTATTTAAAGCCAGCTTCTTGCCTACTCTCATGCTAGCTTCCTGATGTGGGATCCCTCATTCAACAGAGATTAATTCCAGCACAACCACCTGTCGGCCCAACTTAGCAAAATAAATATCATTTTTTGCTTGCAATGGGATTCGAACCCTTACCCTCTCCTATGCTCCAAACGCTACATGCCACCACAACACAAGCTCCTTTTGTGACTTAAAACATGCGCAACTAAATATAAGCCTATGAGCCAAAGTCTAAGTTCATTTAAAAAGAAATCAAAATGAAATGCAAGCGCCAGGACTTGAACCTTGGACCCCTTGCTTCCTCTATGGCGTCACTTCATTATTTCCTATGTGGCACCATTTGCCACCAGACCACAACTCCTTTTGTGTCATTTTTCTCCACAATTTATTCTTAAAGCCTACTTACTTACTCCTAGGGTTTTATTCACCTAAAACTAAAATTTTCCTAAAGCCCAGGTTTGATCCCGGGACTTCATGGAAGCCTCCTAACCTTTCAAAATCACTCACCTAATAGGTCCAACTTGCATTAGTGTCGTTCTCTTGTTCTAAAAAGTTTTAAACGCTCCAAGCCCAATTTTACTAGGCCCAAAATTAGGGTGTTACAGTTTTGCCCTTAATGAACTCACCATACTTGTCACGAATAATAACAGCAAGTCTAGTATATCCATGGTCCCGTGACACAACAGTATCGACATTGCATTTCACCCAAATATCATAAGGTCTCTGCCAGCGTCGAGGAAGGGATGGAAGATTGGCTGCCAGTGATGAAACACATTGAAAAACCCCTCTAGCAGCCCACCAATCGTGTAGGAATCTGTGTGCAAAAGAAATGATTTGATCAGGTTGAGAAATCACATTCTTCCGACATCTAAGGTTCCACAAATACTCCAACCTAAAGCAAGAATGTAATCTCGAAGAGGAAAATCATGGAGGTGCATAGAATAATAAATGAAATAAGCAAAAGAGTTATGCAAAATGTTAACTCCTACGTTGCTCTAAACAATAGCAGCATTTGGGCAACATAAAATAACATGGTCTATAGTTTCAACATCCCCAAAATTTGGACAACATTGATCAACATTAATTACCTTCGAAAAAATCTGCTCTTACAAAGGACGAACTCATGCAAACATCCTCAAATGAACATCTTAAATTTTGGTGGTAAGGACAGATTCCAAAGAGTTAACCAAGGACCCTCAACACACTGTTGCGAAAGCGAAGTGCTGGCTTGAATAGCTAAATGGTACCCCAACTTCACACTATAGAAATTGTCTTTAGTAAAGTGCCAGATAAAACAATCGTTCAGTTTAGGCATAGCAACCGTGATACTAAGAATTGTTAGTATCGATGGGAGCTAAAAGTCCTCCAACAAGGGATGTGTTCCATCGCATACCATGATCATTTGACAAATCAGAAGCCATCATATTTTCAAGACCTGGAAGTGCATCAGATTGAACAAAAGAACTATCATCACTCGGAAACCAAGGGTCCTCAAAATTCCCAATAGAGGTACCTTTATCGAATCTCCAACGTAAACCTTTCAAGAGCAATCCCATAGCAGCATAAATATTCTTCCATGCAAAAAAAAAGATTATTACTTTTGGAAGCATGAAGTAGACCTTAATATGGTCGGGTCGGGTTGACATAAAATTTTAGGCATGTTTCCTAGGTTCAGCTCGAAAAATGGGCTTAAAATATTGTTCAAGCTCGGTCCAGATAAAAATGCTAAGCTCAAGTCCAACCTGGCCCACCTGTATTAAAATTTTAAATTTTTTTTTATATAAAAAATTTAAAAAATATAATGCATCAAATAAATTAACAACATTAAATTAAATATTTCTTGAAAAATTGAAAATACATTAAAAAATCTTTATAATTAAATAACACTAACATATAGTTACAACTTAGTAAACAAATGTTTCTAAAATAATAGTAAAATTAACAATAAAACAAGAGTTATTTAATTTCTAAATAATAACAAGAAAATAGTAGTAATATAGTAGTAAAACAGCAATGAAACAACATCAAAACAGTTGATTTGGGTCGAGTCAGGCCCGAGCAAAAAATCTTACTCGAGGCTCGACCCGTTTAGAAAACGGGTCTTATTTTCTGTCCAAACTCATTTTTCGAGCCTATATTTTTATCCGAACTCTCCTACTTTTCAGGTGCACCTTCATACTTAGACAAGTAACCCGACCCATGATCAAGTTTAGCGTGAAATAAGTTCTTACTCGAATAGTATTTAACTTTATAAATTCTACTAGAAAGAGAATCAAGCTTAGAAATAAGCCTCCAACACTGCTTACAGAGCATACATAGATTAAGGCAATAAACCCCTTTTCCCGTACTAAAATTCGAATACCACCAAAAGGAATTTATCATATGTTAGAATCCCTTTCGCAATGCCTAAAGGAATCATAAAAATGCTGATGCAATAAACCGGTATCAAATAATTTATGATTTATAAATTAAAATACCAACTAAATTTTTAAAAAGAAAATGTAGATACCAAATAAATATAAAAGGTTGGAATAGCCCTATATGTTAACCCTCAATGGTACATCCTATCCTTTCTTATTTTTACCCTATAAGTCCAAAGCGTTTGGCATGAAGTAGAATTCATGAAATCATATGAATGAAAAATTGACGAGATTTGAGAAAGAATAGTAAGAGATATTGTTTTTAACTCGTGTCAGAGATAGAGATGGACATGGGTGTGGGGAACATGCAAATTTGTCAATTTACATCAAATGGATGAAATTTGAATAGAAAAAACAAATGAAATTAGTCTAAAACAAATGAAATTAGTCTCACTTTTATTACGTTAACGATAGGTCACGTTTTGGTCCCTACATGATAAGGAAAGTACAAATTAAGGCCAACCCTACCTAATCTATGACTTGACGACACTTGGGTAAAGTTGTATTGATTTGGTCCCTACATGATATTGAAAGTACAAATTAGGGCCAACCCTACTTAACCTATGACTTGACGACACTTGGGTAAAGTTGCATAGACTAAGTTTGGTTTTTTTACTCAACTGGTCCACAAGAATTAATTATTTACAGAAAGTATTTAAGTTAAAATTTATGTACGTAAATAACTCGTTCTCCACAATGATTGCCGGTACTGCCTGACACACAGAGGCATCGCCCCCGCGTCATTAGCCAATCATCAGAATTTTTTTAAAATAATAATTTTTTGGAGTATCACTACTATGTCAAGCAAAACCGGTATGCATTTTTTAAAATACCCGTTAAAAATATGGGTATTTAGGAAGGGAAAAAATATTTTTAATGGGTGTCGTCGATCTGTCAGGCGACATCAAAGAAATATTCAAAAAAAATTAGGTGTCGTTGGTATGTCAGGCGACACTCATTAATTTTTTTTAAAAAAAATATTTTTTTAGGTGTCATCATAATGTCAAAGGACATCAGTAATATTTTAAAAAAACCATAGTAAAAAAAGTAATTCGAAGCTTTGATCATTGTTTTAAATTATTTGTAGTCGGCTACTGAGAGATCTAAACCATAGAAGTCAACAAGAAAAAAGAAATCTCTTCTTTATTGTCGAAATCAACATGAAAGACCACTCTAAATGACGGCATTGGTGGCCATTGAGTATGACGGCTATGGTTTTCGATTGAGAAGAATAAGAAAATTTTGAATGGGAAATGAAAATAGAATTTGTGAAAAATAGAGAATCAAATAAGGGAAAGGAAAGAGAAAATTAAATTCTCTTTCATATCTCTATTTTCCTTATTTATTATTCCTTTTCTTTCCGTATTTTTTAGTCTCTATTTTCCTTTTTTATTTTATTTTTTTTCTATATTTTTGTTTCACCTGCTTTTTTTTTAAAATTCCACCTGTGCTGCTTGACACACCGTTGGCATAAATTTTTTTAAAAAATTTTATTGACCAGTGTCACCTGACGCACTGACAGTACACAAAAAATATTTTTTAAATTTCTTCTGTGCCGCTTAACACACTGGCGACGCTCATTAAAAGTTTTTTTTTTCCTCCTTGAATATCTATATTTTTAACAGGTATTTTAGAAAATACATACTGGTGTCACCTGATATAATGGCAACACCCCAAAAATTATTATTTTTAAAAAGTTGATGAGTGACTAATGATAAGGGGGCGGTGCCACCAGTATGTCAGACGGCATCGATAATCATTACAAAGAACAGTTAATTTATGTACATAAATATTAACTTGGATAATTTTCACAAATAATTAACTTTTTTGAGTTAGTTTTATAAAAATATCAATTAAGTTCCTACATTTAAAAGAAAAACAATAATATGTGTATTAAATTTAAACACATTCATAGATAATCAAATTGGTTGGTAGTTATTCAAAAAGTATACTTTTATTAAAAGTTTAATATTTGTATTAAATTTTGTATATTTCATCTATAAAAAAACGGTGCCTTTCAATTTATAGATTTAGGATTTTCAATTTTAATATTTTAGTTTTAATCAATTTTAATAAAAATATTGTGAAGATTAATTTAAAATAATATTTAGAGCTTTTGTGAGACACTTAAATGATTTGTGTTCAAACTCTATAATTCTCTTCCACCTCTACCTTCCCTAATATTACAATAATGATTACTTTTAAGAAGGTCATTTCAATGAAGCTCTAGTAGTCTTGCCCATCATGATTCAAGTTTCACTTGCCTAGGGCAGTGTAGTTGATTTGGATTTCTCTTAAAAAGAGTGTAGTTGATTTGGATTTCTTGTAGTTGATTTGAATTTCTCTTAAAAGAATAATGCGTTTTACCACTACATCCAAGACTTATTAATACATGTATAGATAAAATTTATTAGCTAGCAAAGGAAACTTATCTAAGGAGTATTTGACTTGAAAGAAATTGGTTCAACTTCTTACTCAACACATGAGGCACTAAACAATGCTATAGTTTTAAATAAAGATGTAAATGAACCAAATTTGAATAAATAAATTTTTATTTATGTTTGATTTTTAACTTTGATTCTGTTTGATACTTTTTCATTAATAATATTAAATTTCTGTTTTTTATTAAATATATTTATTATTGGTGGTAATGACTAATTTCCTTATCGCGAATGCTTTTTGAAAAGATAAAATCAAACCCAAAACCACATGATTAAAACATAAAATTAGCAACCACCGCACCATATTTCATACTTTCAAATATGTTTTTATTCATTTATTTTAAATTATAAGTTCTCAATTAATTTGTTGAAATTAAATCAACTTGTCCATGATCATAATGTATTGTTCATAAATAACAAAAAAATTTATTATTCATCATAAACGAAATAGTTTAATATAAATATTAATTATTATATTATAAATAAACCAAAATATTAAACTAAATTAAAGGGGTGATCTTATTTACGAAGATTAATGAAGTGAACAACTTTTGTTCATATTCAATTCGTTTAATTCTTTTATTTGATTGATAAAACATTGAACTATCCATTCTACTGATTTACTGCACCACAACAAAGTAGTTATATTTTCTAGCAAAGGCAGTTAAGGCATGCTGCTAGAAACTTATTGATCAAGAAAAGGAGATGGAATCCACATCCACAGCAATGTGGCCTAGTTGAGTCGAGGGATGCAAGGCTCGATTTGGGTTAAAGCCTATTTATCAACGGCAAGGCATTTGTGAAAATTGGACAAAGACCAATCATCATGCTCCATCAATGGCATCAAAATATGACTATAGAGTCGAAAAGACATGATTTCAACATATAATAGTTTTGCATGAACTAACCACGTAAAATTTAAATGAAAAAAAAGTGTAGCATACTTAAAGAAACACCAAGCAGTTCCAGAGAATCGCAACAACTTCAAAAGAAAATAATCTTTTGTTGTTCACTATCAAGAACTCGTTAAATAACAAAAAAACTCAGCAGACATCTACCAAGGCAACCATCCTCTGATTTGCTTAATCCTTGTGCTGCTGGACAACTTCGACAGCCTCGTGTTGCTCACCATAATCCTGCACCAATAAGAATATAAAACTCAGACAAACATAATTACATACTATAGATAGACATACTGCAAGACAATATAGTATATCTGAAGTGAAAATATGGCTTGACTGGACACATATTGTTCAAGTAAAATAGAATGTAGTTCCATGTATATGTTTCCATACCTTGACAACTACACAAGAACAGCCAACTACCTTCCTTGCCTTTCCCTCGGAATCGATCTTACACAACTGCACCCAGAGATGAAGCACAATCGGCATTTAGAACAAAAGTAATCTCATTCAATTTGGTGGCATAAATTTGTAGTAATATTCATCGATGAACAAGATCAAAGTGGTCCCTTTGAGACCTTAAAAGAGAGAAAAAATTTGTGTTCAATAAATGAGGAATGAAATTTCACTTACACCAGCCCACTCGCCCAGAGTTTTTGCACTAGGTGCACGTAGCACTTTAACATTGTGATCGGCACAGAGTGCCTTGACCAGTTTAACATAATCTGGCTGGTCACAATCATCAGCTAAAACACAAAGATGCGCATTATGCTTTTCAATTGCCTTGGCAGCTTCGTGTAAACCACGTGCAAGCCCACCATGAGCTTTGGACTTCCTAATCACAAGAGGCAAGGCTGCGTTGATGTCCATTGGCTCACCAATGGCAGCAGCAACCTCAGTTGGGGCAACTGCAACTTCCTCTCTGTGAACACATCAGGCAAGAAAACAGAATAAATACATGCAGAAAGAATAATAATAAAAAAACCTAATAGTTATAAGAATGAAACATTTCAAAGAAACAAAAAAAAAAAAATCAGACAGAAATCGAATCTATCATGATCAGGCTTGAGCATCGGGTGCAGGTATCAGACATGGGTATGGTTAAATTTTCGAAGTTTTTCTATGTATTTGGATGATACTTGGAGGTCATATCCTGATATCTATATGTCAAACACGGGAATCCGAGCAACACAAATCCCAATTAGACGTAATTACAAGATGGGAAAATTTTGAAATACTGCATCCAACTCCTATGAATGCGCCATAAATACCCGGCGCAACCTAAAATATCACTCAAATTTCAACAAAAAAGGAACACAAGCAACAATTGAAACAACTAGCCAGATCATCTAAAGCAAAACACACTGCAACGTTTATCAACATAAAATACTGCTCCACACTAAAGAAAACTTGAAGTCACATGATGTATGGAGATATTAAAACAAACCCAACACAGAGACTCACTTTAACGGGAATAAATCTAAAATTAGACTAAGAAGGCCTTGAATCCTTGTATAAAGAATAAGTTACCACTTACCCCGACATTTTTGAGCTGAAATTGGGATCCGGGCTTTAGCTTTCCTGGAAAAACAAAAAGCAAAACAAGCAGATCTTTTTTAGCTATTATAACACTGGAGGCTATACAAATGAATGTTGAGTTCCTCGGCAACGTAAAATTAAGGGAAAGAAAATGAGAGAATAAAGTAGGATGAATATAAATAAGAGCTGAGAGAAGTTGGTGACCTTAGAGAGAAGAAAAATGAAGAGCGGCGAGAAGGGTTGTTCTTCAGCTGGGTGGCGGAGGAATGACGAGGGGTTTAGTGCAAGTTAAAGAGATTTTATAATCGAACCCTATTTCTGAAATCTATTATGGGCCGTGGGCTGATTTCCTCTTCGCTTCTATTTGGGCACCAATACGACGACGAAATTATTTTTTATCCCAAAAAGGAAAGGGGTTAATATAACTTTTAGTCCCTGAATTTGATAATAAAATCCATTTTAGTATCTATACTCTTTTTTTTCACTTTGGTATTTAAATTTAATTATTCCTGTTTTGGTTTTTGAACTTAGATTCCATAAAAACTGGATGACAGAGACACCTTAATATTGCATCATGTCATCGAACTTTTACATTTGCTAAATTCAAGAACAAGAATGAATCTAATTGCCAAATTCAGGGAATAAAAATTATATTAAAAGCAAGATATCTCAAGTGAAAATTGCCAGATTACTTGCAGGAAGCTTTATAGTTTTGTTTACATGGATGATTCAAGTTTGTCTAATCCAAAAGAATTTAATTAAATTTAAGGGACTTTATTTTAATGAAGTATTATCATGGGATTCGATAACAATTTATATACACAGTAAATGCATCAAAAATAATTTCTTTGCTTCTTAAATAAAATCAGATAATTACAGGTTTTGATAAAGGATTATTTTGCAGTTGTATAATTTAAGGTAATCAATAGCCATTGGGATTGTAGCAAAAAGAAAAGTGTTAATTTCTTTTTTTAATAATCTTGATATAAATTCTGATCATATTTATTTTTTTACATAATATTTAGGATTACCGGTAGCCCCTTCCCAACAAATAAATAGGAGGATAATGTGAGAACAATACCTATACCAATCGAGCTAAGACTCAGAAAAAATGACTAAAGAAATAAACCCTTTCAATGGCAGTGGGCTTTGATCCGTGAGGAAATCTTGCTGCAGAGGCAGCATGCATAATCAAAATAGTACTTTAGGGCAGACTTCATCAGTATAACAAATAACATAACTTTGTTCTCAGTTGAGTAGGTAATAAATGAAAACAAAACTGATGCTGTCAATGATTCCACATTCAACTCATCCATCATCCTACATCAGAAGCATAATAGTTAAGAATGAACCAAGATCTAAGAGGTGAATGAAAGGACACTGATATGGACAATTCATTTAGCCGGCATTGATGTTCTGATCATTTGTTTTTTGTTCAATGCATATCTAAACAAAGATAACACATTGACCCAACATACATGGCTGTGTGCAAATTGAACTCCTCAAAAAGGTTGTAAGCATAATTGAAGTTTTTGAAAAATATTTGATAGCGAACTGACAGGGTAGACAACATAAGAAATTTCCATCCAAAACCAGCAATGAAACCATCAATTTACTCAACACAAATATTTGACAACATTGTTCCATTACAGTATCCATCTAACTTGATATACTAAACAAGAATAGTGAAAATTCATGTGAAGGCTGGTCCTGATTTTATCTCAAAACCTCCTCTTTTCCATGGTTTGAAAAGCTACAGATGATTCAATTTATTGGGACAACTTCAAATTCACTTACAACACAATTTAAATATAACACCAAAGAATGTAATAGAACATATTAATAGCAATTCAATATTTAAATTAGATATTTATTAGATTTCTAGGTTAAACAAGTACAATTCCGTTTCAATGACAAAAGAAATATATATGAGGGAATAGCAACCTCAAAACACACTATTCTTCATTCATGAACAAAGAAAAATACCAACAGATCACCTTTAACAAGCCAGAATTGATCTACCGACTTCTTCAAAGTAAATATGGAAACAGAAACTTCCTTAGCATCCTTAGCTGGTGTCACATGATCTGCAGCTCTAAGCTTCTTCACCACAGTATTACTCAATCTCATCCGATCAATTTCGACCAAGTGGGAGTGATCTACATGTAAAAGTTTCCTTAAAATCCGACTTCTTCGAAGAAGTAAATATGGAAGCATAAACTTCTTTTGTTGCATTAGCCGGTGCCACATCCGTAGCTCTAAACTTCTTCACCCCACCATTATTCGATTTCTTCCCATTCTCAAGCTTTTCATTCCCTTCCAACTTACCACAATCTTTTTTCCCATCCACAACATCGATTCCCCTCTTCTTCTTCTCCTTCACTATTTTCGATTTCTCTTCCTCCATCCTCTCCCTCAAGGCAGCCACCTCCTCCTCACTTCCATTAATCACCATCTTATCAGACTCCACAAACTCCTTATGACAAACCAAACACGCAGATGACTTAACCTCTTTCAAAGCCTTAGCACTAACAACATGCCCACAATTCCTCAACGCAAAAAACTTACACTTCCCATTGAATTCGAGCCCAGTTATGGGGCACTGAAACGTAGCACCATCAGCAGCATCTGATTGCTTGCCAGGAATCATCGACAACTTAACATTAATCATATCTTTCAAACCCTTTACATGTCTAAACTCTTTGGGCAATTTCTTACCCAACAAAGCTTCAACAAGAGCTTCCTTATTGAAAATATTCCCTAATTTATCAATCACGCAAGGTTCTCTTAGAGGTTCATTAGATAAGGCACAATTGAGCCACTTACCAAGCCTTTTCTCATTGGGGTCGACTTTATCGGGCTTTTTGACAGCGTACATCTTGAGATAACAGTCGCGGGACTCGGCTCCAGTGGCGCCGCCATCGCCTCCGCCACCGGAGACGCGGGGGAGGAGAAAAAGGGTTGAAAGATCGGAAATTTGGGGATTTGGGAAAAGGGTGGAATCAGAGAGGGGTTTTCCATTGAGGGTGAAGTAGAAGGAGGAGAAGGATTGTGGGTTCGGAAGGAGAGAGGATTTGAGTTGACGAAGGGTTAGGGATTGGGTGGATTCTAGGGTTACGGTCAGGGTTTGGTGACTTGGGGATCGGAGAAAAAATTGAAGCTTCATTATTTTGAGGGAAATAGGGATTTAATTAGGGAAATTGATTGGAATTTATAGCTGTGATCGAGGTGGCGAATACCAAAAGTTGAGAATGGCGGTGGATCAGCGATTTGTGATTTGACTCACTGAGTTTTCTACGAATTAGGAATTATAAATAAAGAAATAAAAAGAAACAAATAATAGCAGGATATTAGGAAGAAAAAATTAGCCCAGATATAGGCCCAATATAAAAAAATGGCCCATATTAAAGCAAACCTGTTCAGAAATAGAGCACATTAATTATCTCATTATAATCGGCTTTTTTTCGAAACTGACCCGCAAAAATTGATAAATTACAAAAAATAACTTAGGTGTAAAATTTTGTACGAAAATAATTTGCTTTTTACACTGGCTCTTGGTGTTGCCATTCCCATTGGCGGCACCACCCCTCATCATTGCCCAATGATTGTTAGTTTTTAAAAAATAATTTGGTGCTACTATTTTCATTGGCGGCATCAATATGTATTTTTTTACATTCTAGTTAAAAATATAGATATTCTAGAGAAAAAGAAAAAAATTATAATTTAATGAGTGTCGTCATTCTCTATGGCTGCATCGGATAATTTTTTTTTAAAACGTGCCAAATAAAAAATGTATTTTAGAAAAGAAAAGAAAAAAATCAACATACTTTTTTTTGTGTCGCCATTCCCCATGACAGCACCTGTGACAATTTTTTTTGTACTAATTGATGTTTTTTGTGTCATCAGTGTATTAGACGACACCCGTTAATTTTTTTTAAAATTTAGGCAAATAAACATTAAAAATCCAGACAAAACTTATTGAAAAAATCTATTGCAACGATAAAAAAGTGAATAGTAAAACAAGGAAAAACCTACAAAAATAAACATGGAAAAAATGTATATATATATATCTGGAAAAGCTCTTTGCAAGAGTAGAGCAATGAAGGGTCCATATGTTTATACGTAAAAGGTTATATGGAAATTTTTTTTTGCATTTTCCTGTGTTTGTTTCACAGAAAATAATTTAGTCAACGGAAAATGACTTACAGGTTAAAGTAAAATAAGTCATTTTTCCTATAAAATGATTTTCCATTTTGAAAAGTGTAAGTCATTTTTTGGAAAAGAGCTCATCTACAGATAATTAACTTAAATCAAGCTTAATATTATTATTGATAATAAATTATTTTATTTTTAAAATATTTAAAATATTATATTTTTCAATATATTAAACATACATATTTAATTATTTATATTTAGTCATATAATAATTTAAATAATATAATATATTATTATTTTAAATTATTTAATATATTAATTTTATTTTAATAATAAAATTTAAAAATAATAATTTTAAATAATATTATTCACATATTATTGAAATTATTCAATATTAATATTTTAATAATAAATATTTATTACAATTATAATATATTAATAATAAATGTTTTGTAGTATAAAGGTAAAACATATTATAGTCTATGTACATTTCACAGATTATAATTTAATCTTTGTATTTTTATTTTCAAGAATTTAGTCTCTTTATTTTTCAAATTTGAAAATCAAGTCCAATTGTTGACATCATTAAATTTTTTTTGTCAATTTTGTTGATGTCACATTTTTAAAATAAAAAATACTCACTTAGTAGTCATGTAATTAAAAAATGACGTTGTAATGAATCTGAATTTAAGATAATATTTTTAATATATGCAAAAATAATGTAAAATATAAAATTATAGATAAAAATATATTCAATTAAACAATAAAAAATAAGAAAATCTCAAATGTATGTCTGTTTAATTGAAAAGAAAATCTACCAAACAACAGAAAATATTTTATACATATTCATCCAAACACCAGAAAATATTAACTTTTCCAGAAAAGTAAATCATTTTTCAGAAGTCGTTTCCAGTAAAACAAATGAAGCTGAAATGAAAACTTTAAAAACTTCACTCTTTAAGAAAATATATTGAGAAAGAAAACGTAGGAAAATTTGAAAGTTTGTTTCAAAAGAAAACTTATTTTTGAATATTTCGGCAACACAGTTTTTAATGTCGAAAATTGAAAATTCTTTTAGTTTTCCGACACTAATTAACAAGAAGAAAGCAAAGGGACCAAATAAATTTTAGAAGGAAACTTTTAGTTGAAACCAATTTTATTATAAAAAAATAATTATTATAATTTTATTCATTGTCTATAAATTGAACCCATTTAAAATATCTTCACTGTGTAAATTCTCGACACAATATTTCAATTCTCAATACAAGTAATTTAAAAATATAATAATAAGCCGTTTTAAAAAAGGGTGACTATTATAACGGGTTTTTTACTAAAATATTACCAAAAAAAAAAACAAAAATTCGAAAATGGGGTGCACTTTACAGAATTTACCAAACTGGTAAAGTGAGGGTGGTGCCGCCTGTCGCAGAGGCGCAACCACCCTCCTGCAAACCTATTCTTTAACTGAAATAAAAAAAAAATCTGACAAAAGAAAAAAAATATGACAAAGGCAGAAAAAAGTGAGGCTGGTGAAGCCTCTGCCATAGGCGGCACCGATGGTGCCCCTGGCAGAGGCGGCACCCATGATTTGACTTGTCCTGCAGGCCGTTTCGGCCGTTTGTGGCCTTGGGGACCATTATATGGTCCCCAATTTCAATGTGGTTCTCTATCTGAGAAAAGGAAAGGAAAGGAAGAAGACGAAGAAGAAGAAGAAGAAGAAGAAGCAGACGACGGCGCCGGAATTCGGAAGGAAGAGAAAGGAGGAGGAGAAAGAAGAAAGAAAGAAGAATAAAATAGAAAAAGTAATAGAATTTTTTTTTAAATAATGGATGTTGATTTGTTGTTATTATTATTTTGTTGATTATTATTATTGATTTTTATTTAATTATTTGTTGTTGTTTGTTAGTTTAGTTTAGTTTAGGTTAAGTTTGTAACATCCTGAAATAGGGCCTAAACGGAATAGTGGTTGCGAAACCACAAATCCGAGTCAGTAAAATATTTCAATATTATTTTCAGTGCTTATAATATATGAATTTACATGTGTGAAAGTTTCGTGAATTAATTTTATTGTTAGTGTGCTTAATTTAAAGAAAAGGACTAAATCGCATAAGTGGTAAAAGTAGCCTTATAGCTTGATTAAGTGGTTGAATTGATGATGATTTCTTTAATTTAAGGGTTGATAGATTAATTTAGCCATAATTGAACATAGTGGACGGCTAAGATGCATGTATTAGTGAATTGGTAATTATTTATTTTATTATATCACATTATGGTATATTATAATATATGATAATATATTATATTAGAAGAAAGATGAAAAGTAATTTAGCATTAAATAAACAAAATAAAAGAGGAATGTACATAGTGGCCGGTCATGATTTGTTTGCAATAGTGAGTGAATTTTTTTTATTATATTTTATGTTAAAATATATTAGTTTAATATATGTTATAATAAAGTAATTGATAAAAGATGAAAGTGTTCGTCTTTTCTCATTTGTTCTTGGCCGAATGTGAGAAAGAAAAAAACACCATTTCTGAAGCTTTAAGTTTCAGCATCTAGGAGGCTTAATTCGGGTATGTCTTTTGTTCGGTTTTTGATAATTTTTACGTATTTGAGATCGTTGCTATGAGATCTACAAAGCCCATGCTTGAATTTTTTATTTTGGTGAATATTTTGAATTATGCCATTGTTGAGAACTTGTGATTTTTGATGATTGATGGTAGATTTTGCATGTTTATGAGTAGAGGAATGATTTTTATTAAGCAATTTTCGGTAAAAACGAGCTAATTAGTAAAAGTTGTTATTGTTCATAAGTATGTGTTATAGTAAGAATTTGAAGTTGCTATAGAAGGGAAAAATGTTCAGCATGTTAGAAAACATAAGAATAAGGGCTGAAGTTTAATTTTCGAGCCTAGGGGCAAAATCGTAAATATGTAAAAGTTTAGGGGCAAAATTGTAATTTTTCCAAAGTTAGAGTTAAGGACTGTTTTGATAAATATGAGTATTAAATAAGCTAAATTTGCTATTATAGACCAAGAAGAACGAAATCCAGAGTTAGATCGGAGAAAGAAAAAGATAGTGGACTAAATCGATATAATTTATCGATTTTGTTTCGAGGTAAGTTTGCGGTAAATAAATGCAATATTCTATTATTTTACATTTAATATTATTAAATTCCAGCATTTACATATTTATTCTGTAAATTTATTATTTAAAGACTCTAGCATGAATTGACGAAAAAAACTATCTCAGAAAGTTCCGGTTGAACCTTAGGAATGTGTAGGATACAAATGTCATGACATTAGGGTTTAAGGAAATCATGTAAGACCATGTCAAGACATGACATTGATAAGTTACTATAAGGCTAAGGTCCCATGTAAGACCATGCCAAGGCATGGCATTGGTGAATTTATAAGGCAAAGGTCCCATGTAAGACCATGCCAAGGCATGGCATTGGTGAGTTCACAAGGCAAGGATACCACGTAAGACCATGTCAAGACATGGCAATGGTTAAGTTTCATAAGGAAAGGTACCCGCGTATCCTTAGTATTCCAAAGTGATTCAACGGGAAAATTCAAAGAGTATACCAAAGTAAAGGTAAGACAAGTTCAAGCTAAAAAGGTAAGGTAAGACAAATTCAAGCTAAAAAGTAAAGGTAAGACAAGTTCAAGCTAAAAAGGTAAGGTAAGATAAATTCATGTTAAAAGGCAAGGTAAGAATACAAGTTTGAGTATATTAAGTTAAAAGCTTAAGTGATCTTGATAAGAAAAGAATAAGATAATTCATTAAGAATGTTGTTATCTATTTACATGTAAACTTACTAAGCTTTATGCTTACTCCCATTCTTTATTTTTTTTTAGTATTACAAGCCAACTCGAGGATTGAAAGGACGTCAGAGATCGTTACACACTATCAAAGGATTATATTGGTATTTTGTGACTCGAACGTTTTAAGTTATGGCATGTATAAGGACTTAGCCATTTTATGTGTGTGACCTTATGATATGGCTTATTATGGACTTGTAAATGTTTGGTAATGAATAGCCATTAAAATGGTTAATTAAGAACATGTTTTGGATGTTATGAAATGCCTAGTTGATAGTTATTTTAAAGAAATTATGTAATTATATGCAGGGGAATAGTTGGACAGCAGCAGTGACGTGATTTTGAAAAATCACCAAAAATAGTAGAAATTGAATTAGGTTGTGAATGAGATATAGAATTAAATCTTATTGAGTCTATTTTCTTATAAAGAAAACGGTGTAGGAAAAAAAGTTGTATATTATGAGATAATTGATTTTTAGTGAAGAGAGGTCAGAACTGTCAAACTGTGTAATAGGGGAGACTTTAACTAATAAACTGTACTAATTGGCCAAACAAAAAATTCTGAAAAAATTACAGTAAGAAGATATATGAGTCTAGTTTCAAGGAAAATTTACGGATCTAGATTTCGAGTTTCGTAACTCAAGTTATAATTAATTTAGTGAACATGACGCAGACAGACAGTTTCAATTTTTATGCCCCGAACTAGTAAGTTAAGTCTAGTAATGCCTCGTGCTCGACTTCGGCAACGGTCTCGGGTAAGGGGTGTTACAAAGTTAGTTTAGTTTAGTTTAGGTATTGTTAGTTTAGGGTTGAAAAGTGTTTAAAAAGTATTATTATTATTATTATTATTATTATTATTATTATTATTATTATTATTATTATTATTATTAGTTTTTAAAAATGTTGAAATAAATAATAATTTAGTTAGTAAGTTATTATTATTAGGATTTGTAAAAAGTTAGTAATTTAGTTAGTAATAATATTGTTAGTTAATATTATAATTAGTTAGTTCAAAATAATAATTTAGTTGTTGTTTGTTAGTTTAGTTTAGGTTTAGGTTAGGTTAGTCTAGTTTAGGTATTGTTATTGAAAAAATATTTAAAAGTATTTTAAGTATTATTATTATTATTATTATTATTATTATTATTATTAGTTTTTAAAAATTTTGAAATAAATAATAATTTAGTTAGTAAGTTATTATTATTAGGATTTGTAAAAAGTTAGTAATTTAGTTAATAATAATATTAGTTAATATTATAATTAGTTAGTTAAAAGTACTAAAATAATAATTTAGGTAGTTAGTTAGTATAAGTTATTATTATTAGGAATAGTAACAAGTTTAAATATTAATTATGTTAGTTGTTAGTTATTATTATTATACTTAGTTAGTTAGTTAAAAACCCTAAAATAAGAATTGTTAGTTAGTTACTATTGTTAGTTATTATTAATATCTATGATAGGTATATATATATTAAAAAAAGAGTACTAAGTAAAATAATATAAAATAATAAAAGACGAAAATTATATATTTACATTAAGTAATAGAGTTTGGAAATAAGGAAAATACAAAAAAATGCTAAATAAGTGGGTTTTACTAAATTTATATTAAAAAAATAGTAAAATAGGTACATAATAAATTAAATTATGTTATATTTATGTTTTTGTTATATTATGTTTTTTGGCATGTTATTTTTTTGTAATTTAATATAAAATTATTTTTTTTTGTAGGTTAGAAATCAAATATCTGAGACGGCAATGGCTCGATTGATTAGTACAGATCTACACATATCTGGCGCAGCTAATGATTTGGTAATGTATTGTTATTTATTAATCGCGGGATATATTAACAAAATAGGTACATAATAATTTATGTTATAATAATAATTTTTTTCTGATTTAACACTTTCAGGACTCGTACCGTACACTAAGGGGGCGCGTGAATGGGTTAAGAAATCCCCTGGATGCACGATTGGTACCGTATATTGAGCAAGCTGGATTTGGGTCAGCAGCACTGATCCGGACGTTTGACTTGCGGTATGATTTAATATCCGCACTAGTCGAGCGTTGGCGCCCGGAGACCCACACTTTTCATTTCCCGTGTAGAGAGTGCACAGTCACTCTAGACGATGTTGCAGTGCAGCTTGGGCTCCCAATTGACGGGAGTCCCTTTACGGGCGTCAGTGCAATAGATGACCCATTTACACTATGTTAGAGCCTACTAGGGGACTCGTACGGCGATGACGGAGGAAATTTTACGGGCTTGAAGTTTACATGGCTGAGAGCGAAGTATGGACAGTTATCACCTGATGCCACTGCAGCCGAGTTGATGAACACTGCTCGAGCGTACATTATGCACATCATAGGGGGTGTACTGATGCCCGGTGCAAATAATAATACGGTTTATATTCAGTATCTACCCCTATTGGCTGATTTCGGCAATGCTCGCTCGTATAGTTGGGGCTCCGTTGTTCTTGCGATGTTGTACCGTGAGCTTTGTCGGAAGACAGAGCCAGCGGCCGTAGACATAGGCGGATGCTTTACGCTGTTGCAGTCATGGACTCTGTATCGGATGCCATTCTTGGCATCAGTTACCCACCAACCATATGTATATCCGCTAGTAAACAGGTGATAAAATATAAATTGTTATTAATTGACAATTTATTTATATTGATTATATTTGACTTTAAATTTATTTTTTTAGGTGGAGTATTTATCCTGGTATCGGGAGGTCGTACACTGTCCCGATATACCAGCTTATGATTGAGCAACATGTCGGGGAACGGGTAAGTGATTCCAATATTGGTTACTTGTTAGTTTGTATATCTTACGCACACCATGTTAAATTTTGACAATGTTATTAATCGTACAGTTTATATGGACGCCATATCGTCGACCGGAAACTACAGCCGTTATACCCCCGCCCGCTTATATCACTCGTACATGTGGTGCACAAACGCACCAATTGTGTGTTTCTATGTAGTCGAGTGGTATCACGCGGACCGAGTGCTGCGGCAATTTGGTTGCGTCCAATATATCCCCGATCCGCTATGCCAGGTGAGAGATGTTCATGGTAAAAATAAGAGAGGGAAACAAGGCTTGGATTGGGGTGTTAGGCATAGGCAATTTATTGCGGTGTGGAATGACCGCATGTCCCGTATACCCCGGATGGATATGGCTTTCGATTTTCAACCTTCATTAGAGTACATACTGTAATAACCAATTTTTGCCCATGGGCCCATTTACAACTTAAAATTCAGCCAGAAATAAACCAAAGTAAGAAATGTCCAAAATTACAATCCATTTACCAAACAAATCTGGAGCCTAATTACAAAATCAATACCAAGCCAATAAAACAAATAAAACAGCCCATTTCTCAACCCTTTAACCCGATAACAAACAAGCCCAATAGGCCCCAAAACTAAAAATTTTTGGAAGAAGCTAGGGTTTCTGAAAACCCTAGCGTCGTAACCCACTAGGGCCTCCACTCATCCACCAGCGCCGCAGCACCCACAAGCGCACCACTATTGGCCACCATCTCCTCCAACTGCTCCACTAGCCCCTGCAAAAACAAAAACAGGCAATAATGGCAGAAAATAAGGAAATATATTGTCTTTTTTATTTTATTTCTACCATCTCCTCAATCTCGGTTATAAAAAACCGAATGAGACGATGTAATAGGGGTTCTTCCACTGGTTTTTTCGATCAAGAAAATACAAAAAAGAAAAAAAAACTTTCAAAAAGGAAACAGATCCACAACAAACGTCAAAAAAAAAAAGTTTCAAGGTTGATTTCAGCCTTTCCTTTTCATGTTTCATTTATTTATTGCTACTGTTTATTATATTTTTTCTTTCATTTTTTTTTAAAAAAGCTTTAAAAACAAAAATCAAATAAAAAGAAAAGAGGAAGAGGGCTCACCGGGGTTACCCCGCGATCGCGTCGTCGCCCCGTGGTCCACCGTCGGAGGCTTCTCTCCGTGGTCGGAATCGGGTACGAAGAGGAGGGCGCTTTTGCTTCCGATTTACGGGCTTAAAGAGTCCTGCCTTCAGACTCATTTGGAAAAGGGTAGCGAAACCCCTTGATCGGCAAGGTCGGCCACCGTCTGTGGCGAACGGACGGACGAAAGTCCTACCGTCAAGCACAAGAGAAGAGAGGGAAAAAATATCACTTATTTTAGAATAGACAGAGGGATTTCAAAAAGAAAGGGATGGAATTTGGGTTTAAAACCCATTGAACGAAACGGCGTCGTTTGAAGAGGGGAGGGTCCGCGCATAGACCCGACCCGTGTACTGGGTCCGCGCGATTTTCCTTTAAAGGGGTATTTATGCACGCAGTCCCTCTTCATTTCCAGGCTTCTGCAATCAAGTTTTCGTGTTCTTTTAATTTGGCCGTAAATTTTCATTCGATTTTTGATCAAGTCCCTGCCAAAACGCGCGTTTCAAGAGCGGGGCTAAATTGCTCGGTTGGTCCCTCTTGTGTGCCGCGCATCGTGTTTTAGTCCCTAATCCCCTTTTCATTTTATTTTATTACTATTTTAGCCCTTTAACTTCATTTTGATTTCGATTTGGTCCTATTTTTTAATTGCATTGCTATTATTATTATTATTTTTATCTATCATTATTTACCATGTTATTGTCATTATTATTATTATTGTTATTGTTATTATTATCATATTTACTATTATTATTATTATAATTGTTATTATTATTACTATTACTATTACTATTATTATTATTATTATTATTATTACTATATTTATATATTTCCATTGTACATATTTCATGTCATTATTATTACTATTATTATTATTATTATTATTATCATGATCATTATTATATTATTATTATTATTACTATTTTACTTCCATTTTCGCTTTTATTTTCGTTATTTCTTTCATCTTTGGCTTGTTTATTTTATTCTCTCACATTATGTAATTATTATTATTCCGTTGTACGTGTAAATACTGCGATTCATGTCTTTCTCGTTTTCACAAATTCGTGCTTATTGACTTTTACCTAATATAAAATTGATTTCTTAAAATAAAGGCAATATCCGGTGCTTGAAAATTCGAGACCTAACATGCCTGGTTTCATTTTTTTTTGTTTGGACAAATACTCGAATATCCTTTTGATATTTTTTTTAATGCATGAGTCTCAGGAATTATGAGATGATCTTGAATTCGAGGATTTGAATTATCGTATCCCAAAGTATTGGATGTGATATTTCATTCCTTTGGAACGAGAAAATCTTAATATTCAATCTGAGAATATTATGAGACGATCTTGGATTCGAAGATTTGGACCTAAAGTATTGGATGTGATATTTTATTTCTTTGAAACGAGGAAGTCTTGATTTTCAATTCGAGAAAACCATGATCTTGGATTCGAGGATTTAAACTATCGTATCCTAAAGTATTGGATGTGATATTTTATTCCTTTGAAACGAGAAGATCTTATTCAAGAAAATGCAAATATTTCCAAAAGAAGTCGAATTTTTAAATTCCTTTAAAATTTTCAACTTTCGACATGAGGACATTAATTGATCAAATCGGTACAAATTTTGGGCGTGACGAGGGTGCTAACCCTTCATCGCACGTAACCGACTCCCAAATCCACTTTCTCAAAATTCATAGACCAAAAACAATGTTTTAGTAAATCAAAAGTTTTATTAAAACAATGGTGATCCGATCACACCCAATAAAGATCGGTGGCGACTCTCGTTTTATCATTTTTTAAAACCCAGGTCGATTCCCGCCTTTTCGAAAAGGGGGTGGTTTCGACAGCTTGGCGACTCCACTGGGGATATTAATTCGAAAGAGAGCCAGGCCGTAAATTGATTACTTTTTGTCCTTTGTCGAAAGTTTGAAAATTTGATTTGAAAATTACTACCCTTTTGTTACATTCGTGTGTGTCAGTGCATATGATTTCTATTTTCTTATGCACAATGCATTGCATGACCGTTGTGGTCGCACCCTTAAGTGGGAGTGAGAAGCTACTCTTTCGTGAGGTTTTCACCTCCGTGCAAGATAGTGGATCGCTTTCGGGATACATCCGTACATATGTTTTCGTGAGATTTTCATCTCCGTGTAGCCATAGGGAAATGTATTCCCCTGAACCGAACTCGTTCCGTATGAGTCTATAATGGGTGAGGATCGAGGAATCTGCTGGTTCGGGTACCTCTCTTTAGAACCGAACCACATGTAATGAACCTTAAAGAACCAACCCTAGGTAGAACCACGCCAGACCTTAGTGGTTACCCGAATAAGTGTATGGTTATTTCTTGTTTATCTTGAGATTTTTTGTACATAGTACTAACTCATGTTGTTTTATTGTAATTGCATGGCATTTCATCATAAAAATGTGTTGATTCACATTCGGTTACCAGGTAGAAAAGCTTAACATAGAAAAGGAATTTCTTAATAGAGTGGAGGGTAATGCGGCCGTTCGAACATGGTCCGAAAGGATACAACGAGAGAAAGGAGATAGTTTGACTGTGGGATACGAATCAGAGTTGTGGGACTTCACCCGTGTCAGCGTGACTCAGAATAGCATGCAAGAACTGAAGGAGATATTGGACTTATAGGGCGATGATATGAAACAACTATGCTACTGTAGTTATGGTGATCTGCCCTATTTGCTGGATATCAAGGTGGATGAGCGCCTATTCCGGGCTATTACCCAATTTTGGAACACCGCTTATAATTGCTTTACTTTCGGGAAAGTAGATATGGTACCTACCATAGAAGAATACACGGCCTTACTTCGGTGCCCCAGTACTCAAGCAGGCAAGGCTTATTCGAGAGTTGTTAATGTGCCGGCATTCGTAAGAAAACTGATGAACATTACAGGGATGAGCGAACAGTGGATTACGGCTCGGATTAAGCAAAAAGGGGATTGTAAATGTATCCCTTGGAGACATTTAAGGGATTTAATCCTAGCGCATTATGATATAAAAAAGAGGGTCGACGTTTTTGCCTTAAGCATCTAGGGCTTGGTTGTCTTTCCCAAGGCGTTAGGATATGTGGAGGAAGCTGTCTCAGACCTATTTGATAAACTAGATAAAGGGGTCACACCTGTCCCCGTAATCTTAGCCGAAACATTCTGATCGTTGAGTGCTAGTCGAAGAGTAGGTGAAGGGAGATTCATAGGGTGCGCGCAGCTTTTGCTATCATGGTTTCATAGCCACTTTTGGAAGGTGGAAAAGGTATCGTGTAAAGTCTTCTCCAAGAACTACTCTCATTTGGAGGAATTAGTAACTACGCCAAGATGGGACGACCTTTCTGAAGAGAAATGGATAGCAATTCTCCAAAATTTACAAGTAGAAGATGTTGAATGGAGAGCCCCTTGGATGATCCCTAACGAGATCTTGTATCGGTGTGGAAAGTTTGATTGGGTTCCTTTACTCGGGATATGGGGGGCTGCTGGGTATGCTCCACTACTCGTAGCGAGGCAGTATCGATCAAGACAATTCATACCTGCAACGCATGGGCTAGTTCAGAGTGAGTTTTCATACAAATGCGATAATTATAAGAAGAGAATTCGTGAGATAACGAGTGCGTGGACCCAAACCCGACGAATGAAGGGGCTCGCCGCAAGACCAATGACAACCCCTGACTATGACAAGTGGAGGAATACAAGAATCAATGACAGTATCCCGATGCCAAGCCAGAGGGATGCTTTACCCATAGAAGAGCATTTACGAGTTGTCCCATCTGAATTAGAGATCATCAGATGAGATTTCGAGAACAAGAGTCGGGAATTGGGAAAGAAGATAGAGCAGCTAGAGGGGGAAAAGATGAAGTTAGGGCTGGACATCGACATCTATAAGTTAGAAGCCGAGAAGTTGAGGAAAAGAAAAAACAAGGCTGAAGAAGATCTGGATAGCTTAAAAATGGATTACAAGAAACTACGCACGTCAGTCAGAATTGCTGGATTAGGCAAGACATCAGAGCAATGGTGGTGAGAAATCAGAGAAGAAAAGACTAGGGCTGACCAGTGGGAAAAGAAGTGCCAAAATGCTCGAGTACGTGAAGACATTTTGAAAAAGAGCCTGTTGGAAAGTCAAAGTGAGAAAGAACAGTTACGGGTCCGAGCGGTAGAATTAGAAAGATCACTGCATCTGTATCGAAATTGTAATTCGGTAAGTGAATTAAGAGCCAGCCAAAGCAAGGTCGAAGAATTGAAAAGAAAGATAGAATAGGTCAAAACTACATCACAAAACGGTGAACTTCAAGTTGAACTTATTAATGAACATTGGAGGGAGCAGCTCCACCATTCTCAAGAGCAGGTCAGGAATAGAGATTATGTAATGGGCGGAGCTGTGGCTCAAGTCCGAGAAGTGGCCGCTTATTTGCAAACCTTGGCAGCTGAGGCTGATGTATTAAGTCTAATGTACGAGTCAGGATCAGATCGAGGCTAAAAACTAGCTTGGTTTCTTAAAGAAGTTAACGATCTAGGTGTTAAGGTGAAACCATATGTATAATCGTCTGCTCTATGTAAAGAACTTTGTTTTCCAAGTGAAGTTGATCTAATAGAACCGAATCAAAATCAACAACTTTCTTTCTTTTTGCATTCATTTCATGTATTTGCATTGCATTTCATACACCCGTATCACATCGCGTCATGTGCATAAAAAGAATCTAATTAGCTGGCATTATACAACAGAGAGAGAGAGAAAGAAAAAGGGAAACCTGAAAGCTGAACACTCATACGGTACACGTGCTAAGCTGAAGAAGATAGATCAAAGACTAGAGCAATTCCAAAAAGAGGTGCAAGACGAGGTGCAAGCCCAGGTGCAAGAGCAGCTAGCCAAAATCCAGCAAGACATGATGGAGTCCCAGAGGAATATGATATCTCATATGGCTCAAATGACCCAACTGTTGAATGGACTTATGGAGAAAGGAAAAGGCCCTACAACTAGTACCGGGGAAGAGAGCGAAGGCCATCCCGCAGGATTTACTCCACCTCCCATCCATGCAATGCAAAGAGGATATTCTCAAGGGGAGCCTGTAGGCTTGGGGCAACGACCTACACCACCTGCCCATCTCGGGCAAGGTATATTCACATCGAACCCCGGAGCTAATCATACTGACCCGATTGTTCTAGATTTGGATGATCCAGTAGAAATAGCCAGGCTGAGAATGAACGATCAGAGTGCTCAGGATAAGTACAGGAGCTTGGAAGAAAGGCTCAAGGCAATAGAAGGTACTAAAATCTTCTCTGTACTTGGTGCCAAAGAGCTTAGTTTGGTGCCCGATCTGGTTCTGCCTCTGAAGTTTAAAGCGTCAGACTTTGAGAAATATTATGGGACGAGATGTCCAAAGGCATATCTTATCATGTTTTGCCGGAATATGGCGGGTTATATGAATGAAGATAAACTGCAAATACACTGTTTCCAAGATAGCTTGGTCGGGTCCGCCCTTCGATGGTATAATCAACTTAGTAGGGAAAGGATCCGATCATGGATGGACCTAGCATCAACCTTTTGTGAACAGGACAAGCATGTCTCCGACATGGTGCTTGATCGACTAACTCTGCAAATGATGGAAAAGAAGCCGACGGAGACCTTTAGACAATATGCGCAAAGATGGAGAGATATCTTAGCCCAAGTAGATCCCCTAATAACTAAGACTGAGATAACGATCCTTTTTATCAACACTCTGAAAGCGTCATTTTATGATAGGTTGGTAGGAAACGTCACAAAGGACTTTGCCGACATCGTATTATCGGGGAAATTATAGAAAATGCCATCAAGAGCGGAAGAATGGAAGGTCCTGAGAGCCACTATGGTGGGGACCGAGAGCCACTATGCTTCTAATTCGTACCCAACCCAATCACGACCCCGATATCGCCCACCTCCAAATTTCAACTTTCTTCCTCAAAACCCTTATTACCAAGCACCTCCTTCTTACCCCGCCTACGCCACCAATAACCAAAAACCATTCACCATGTTCCCACCAAATACCATGCCTGCTCTAAGCCAACCCAAGAACGAACAAAGACCAATAGGACCCAATCTTGAAAAACCTCAATTCACCCCTATTCCCGTGTCGTACGGAGAGCTGTGCCCGAAATTATTGGAAAAACAATTAATATTCCCACACTATATGGCACCATTGAAGCCTCCATACCCGAAATGGTACGATTCCAATACTAGTTGCATGTATCATGCTGGAAATCAGGGGTATTCTATGAAAAATTGTATAGCTTTCAAAAGGAGGGTTCAGGGTCTTATTGATGCAGGGATTTTACGATTTGACGGTACTAGTAACGTGGCTGGAAATCCGCTCCCAAACCATGCTGAAGGGAACATGAATGCAGTGATGAAGGAAGACGTGCAGCAAGCTAAAAGTTCCGTGTCTAGAATAAAAACACCTTTGCGAAAAGTTTGGAAGGTAATGATTGAAAATGGGTTGTTTTGTCATCCCAACAAGACTTTCAAAGGAGGAAATACAAAAAGTCGGTGTTTTTGTGATTTTCATGGCGTCGAAGGACATGACATCCAGTCTTGTGAAGAATTCAGAAAATTACTCCAAGACATGATGAACAACAAAGAGATCAAGATCTTTGACAAAACGGACGAGGCTGAGGAAAGAGAAATATGCGCCTCCGATAATCAACCGCCAGCCATCCCTTATAGTGCCGATCAACCTCTGGTGATTTACTATAAAGCCAAGAAGAAGGAAGTCAAACCAACGCTGGTGATTAAAGTGCCATCTCCTTTCCCTTACAAAGACGATAAGGCAGTACCATGGAAATATGGTGCTAACATTGTTGTACCCTAGAGTGAAAAGCCAAAGGCTATGATTGGAGATATTAGCAGAGTAGGACACTTTACCCATAGCGGAAGGTGTTATTCTCCTGAAATGGTTGAACCAAAGAAAAAAGCCGTTGTCCCGATTTAGAAAGGAAAGGCACCAATGTATGAAGCCGAGGTTGATGTTGAAATACAGTCCGAGCAAGAAATTAAAAGACCTGTGAGTGAGGATGAAGCACATGAATTCTTGAATTTCATCAAGCACAGTGAATACAACATCGTGGAACAGTTGAACAAGCAGCCGACGAGAATCTCGGTGTTATCTCTACTGTTGAACTCGGAGCCACATCGGAATGCCTTGCTAAAAATGTTAAATCAAGCTTACGTGGAAAGCAATGTATCTATAGAAAAGCTTGATAGATGGGTAAACAACTTGAATGCGGATAATTTCATCTCTTTCAGTGATGATGAAATACCGCCAAATGGTAGGGGCTCCGTAAAAGCATTACATATTACGACTAATTGCAAGGGTTACATAGTGCCGAATGTACTCATCGACAATGGATCCGTACTCAATGTCATGCCTCTGGCCACACTTTCCAGGATGCCAGTTGATATGTCTTATCTAAGGCCTTGTCATTCCACAGTAAGAGCATTTGATGGGACACGATGAGAGGTCATGGGAAAGATTGAAATTCCTCTAGATGTGGGCTCATGTACATATAACATAGAATTCCAGGTCATGGATATCTCGCCTTCGTATAATTGTCTCTTAGGGAGGCATTGGATCCATTTCGCTGGGGCAGTTCCTTCATCTCTCCACCAAAAAATAAAGTTTGTCATGGATAACCGCTTGATCACGGTCGCTGGTGAAGAAGACATTGTTGCCTCTATCTCTACTGACGCGCCCTACCTTGATGTAAACAAAGATGCAGTGGAATGTTCCTTCCGTTCCTTCGAGTTTATCAATGCTACATTTGTTGTTGAAGGAAACAAGATTCCCACACCTAAACTGTCAAGGAGTACCAAGATGGGGATCAAGCTGACTGTGGGAAAAGGAGCCCGAGCGGAGAAAGGTTTGGGAAAATATCAGCAAAGAATGGTCAGAGCACTAAAGCCAGTACACTACAAGGCTCGATATGGTTTAGGGTTCAAGCCAGATGTGCGACAAAGAAGAAAACAATGGTAGAAAGATCAAAAAAGGAGGATTGCAAGAGTCTCAGGTCGGGAATTGGAATGAGAGCCCATAGTGTATCCTCCATTGTCGAAAACTTTTACATCTGCAGGGATGATGTACCTGGGGAAAGATAATTTGCCAAGCATGTTGTTATCGATTGAAAGGGGTCTTCAGAACGTCAGTATAAATGTTATGGACAAAGGAGATGATGCAATTGAAGATGTTTCGATGGTACGCCCTTGTCCTCCTGGATTCACTTTGAACAATTGGACTGTTGTGGATCTTCTTGTAGTTTCTAAGTCCTCTCCAGAGTAATGCTCAATGTTAACTCTTTTTGTATGCCCCTAAGTTATAGGGGGAATCTGCTATGAGAGTTTATGTTTGCTATTTATCTTTTAAACGAACATTAATGGAGATGCATTTTGTCATGTTTTTTCATTCTCATTGTCTTCATATTTATTCCCTCTTCTCATAGCCTGTCCTTACATATATCTCGTATCATGCCGTAGTATTATGCTTGTGGGTTCCAATACTTTGATGCTCCTCTATAGTTTTCGTTTCCATTCACCTTTCAGGTGCTCAGATGACAACGACATAAACAATCCCGTTACAAGTCCTAAAATCGATTTCGAGAAAGCTGTTTGTTTAGAAGAATGTGAAGCTGAGGAAGATGCTGAAGGTTATGTCTCATCCCCGGACTTACTAAGGATGATGGAACGAGAAGATAAACAGATTCTACCCCATCAAGAATTTGTTGAGACAGTGAACTTAGGAAATGAAGAAAAGAGGCAAGAAGTGAAGATTGGGATATCCATTTCAGAGAACACCAAACATGACTTGATCGCCTTGCTTCAAGAGTATAAAGATGTATTCGCGTGGTCGTACCAGGACATGCCAGGTTTGAAGGAGGATATAGTGGTCCATAGACTCTCACTGAAACCAGAATGTAAACCCATTCAACAGAAACTAAGACGAATGAGACCTGAAATCCTGTTAAAAATAAAAGAGGAGGTAAAAAAACAATTTGATGCTGGCTTCTTACAAATCTCTAAATATCCAGAATGGGTAGCTAATATAGTCCCAGTACCGAAGAAAGATGGCAAAGTGCGAATGTGCGTGGATTATCGCGATCTGAATCGAGCAAGCCCAAAAGATAATTTTCCCTTGCCACACATCGATACATTGGTAGATAGCACAACAAAACATTCTTTATTTTCTTTCATGGATGGATTTTCGGGTTATAATCAGATAAAGATGGCCCCCGAGGATATGGAGAAAACTACCTTCGTAACAATATGGGGAACGTTCTGCTATAAGGTAATGCCATTCGGATTGAAGAATGCTGGGGCAACATATCAGAGGGCAATGGTGATGTTGTTCCACGACATAATGCACAAAGAAATAGAAGTTTATGTCGATGATATGATTGCCAAATCTCGGGGGGAGAGAGAGCATGTTGGGAACCTTAGGAAATTGTTCGAAAGACTAAGAAAGTTCCAGCTGAAGCTTAATCCAGCCAAGTGCACATTTGGGGCTACCTCGGGAAAATTACCAGGCTTCGTTGTGAGTGAGAAAGGTATTGAGGTTGATCCAGATAAGATAAAAGTCATACAAGAATTACCACCTCCACAGACACAAAAAGAAGTCAGAGGATTTTTAGGGAGGCTGAACTACATCACTCGATTTATTGCTCAGCTTACCAACCAATGTGACCCAATTTTTCGACTCCTTCAAAAACACAATCCTGGAGAATGGAATGAGGAGTGTCAAGTGGCTTTTGAGAAGATAAAATAGTATTTGCCTAACCCCCCGGTGCTAGTACCGCCAACACTCGGGAGACCGCTGATATTGTATCTGACTGTGTTTGAAAACTTAATGGGTTACGTACTGGGACAACATGATGAGTCAGGGAAAAGAGAAATGGCGATTTACTACCTCAGCAAGAAGTTTACAGAGTGTGAGGCAAAGTACTCGTCAATTGAGAAATTCGGTTGTGCTTTAGTTTGGGTAACTCGAAGGCTCAGACAATAAATGTTGTATCACATGACATGGTTAATTTCAAAGCTGGACCCAATAAAGTACATGATGGAATCACCTGCACTCTCAGGAAGAATGGCACGATGGCAGATCCTACTATCAGAGTACGATATCATCTACGTGAATCAAAAGTCGATAAAAGGGAGCGTAATAGCTGACTTCTTAGTAACTCGAAAAATAGAGGAATACGAGCTGTTGAGATTTGAATTCCCAGATGAAGACTTGATATGCATTACAGAAAAAAAAATGTGAGTCGTCAAAAGAGAAATCATGGAAGATGAGCTTTGATGGTGCATCAAATGCATTTGGGCATGGGATTGGAGCAGTCTTAGTGTCACCAGAAGGGAATCATTACCCATTCACTGCCAGCTTAAATTTCTTCTGTACCAATAACGTAGCAGAATAAGAGGCTCGCGTCATGGGAATTCGTGCCGCTATTGAACGAGACATAGAAATCTTAGAGGTGTACGGAGACTCAGCGCTGGTGATTTACCAAATCCACGGAGATTGGGAAGTGAGAGATTCGAAATTGGTCAAATATCATGATCTCGTGGCAGAGCTGATCAAAGAATTCAATGAAGTAACTTTTAATTACTTCCCATGAAAAGAAAACCAATTGGCAGACGCCCTAGCCACTTTGGCTTCAATGTTCAAAGCAAACCAAGAAACAGAAATAATGCCTCTCCAAATGAGCATATATGAGGTCCCTGCACATTGTTTTAGCATTGAAAAAGAAGCAGATTGACAACCATGGTTCCAGGATATCTTAGAATATGTCAAGAATCAAAGGTATCCCGAACAAGCAAATGAGAACGACAAAAGAACAATCAGAAGAATGGCGGTGGGATTTGTTCTTGATGGAGGCATCCTGTACAAAAGAGGAAAAGATCAGGTGCTCCTGAGATGCGTGGATGCTGTTGAAGTCAGGAAAATACTTGAAGATGTCCATGAAGGAATTTGTGGAACGCATGCCAATGGTTTCACTATGGCCAGATAGATTATGAGACTCGGTTATTACTGGCTGACGATGGAAAACGACTGCATTAGTTACGCACGAAAGTGCCACAAATGTCAAGTTTACGGTGGTAAAATTCATGCAGCACCTTCGCTCCTTCATGTCATGACTTCGCCGTGGCCTTTTTCTATGTGGGGCATGGATGTTATAGGGCTAATTTCCCCAAAAGCTTCTAATGGACATCGATTCATTTTTGTGGTCATAGATTACTTCACAAAATGGGTAGAAGCCGCTTCGTTTGCTAATGTGACGAAGGCTGCAGTTTGCAGGTTTTTACAAAGAGAGATCATATGTCGATACGGTTTGCCTGAGAGTATTATTTCAGATAATGCTTTAAATCTAAACAACAAGATGATGAAAGAAGTGTGTGAGCAATTTCAAATAAAGCATCATAATTCCTCACCCCATCGCCCAAAGATGAACGGAGCAGTAGAAGCTGCTAACAAAAATATTAAGAGGATTATTGGGAAAATGACCGAGACGTATAAAGACTGGCACTATAAACTATCATTTGCTTTGTATGCATATCGCACATGTGTGCGAACCTCTACGGGGGCAACTCCCTTCTCTCTGGTCTATGGAATAGAAGCTGTGCTGCCCATCGAAGTTGAGATCCCCTATTTACGGGTTTTAATGGAGTCAAAACTAGAAGAATCAGAATGGGTCCAAGCTCGGTATGACCAACTAAATCTGATCAAAGAAAAATGATCGAAAGCAATCTGTCATGGACAGATGTACCAGAAGAGAATGATCACAGCTCATGACAAGAAGGTGCGACCAAGAGAATTTCGCGAAGGAGAACTCGTGCTGAGAAAGATTCTCCGAATACAAAAAGACTTTCGAGGAAAATGGGCACCGAATTGGGAAGGGCCATATGTCGTAAAGAAGGCCTTCTCGGGTGGAGCTTTGATTCTCACTGAGATGGATGGGAAAGAGGTACCAAGTACAGTAAACTCAGATGCCGTGAAGAAGTACTATGCTTAAAAAAATGGATCAAGATGAAAACCCGAAAAGGGCGTCTTGATAAATACAAAAGTTTCGGAGGTTAAACTCGAAGGGGCGTTCTAAGAAAGTAGATTTGGGCTCGGAGAGTAAGGGCGATTTGAACAGGAAGTCAAATAGCGAGATATTAATATTCGAAGCAGACTCGGAAGCTGAAAATCTTCTATACAAGAAGCTGTGCTCGAAAGGATCCAGGATCAAGAAACGTGGAGAAGTTCATGTGTTGAATACCTAGAGCATTTGTGACAATTGAATCTACTGTCCTTTCTTTATAATGCTTTCTTTATTGAACTATTCCTTGTTAATTTTCTTTGATTGTTGCTTTTGAAATAGATATGAATGCGAGGTATTTCTTTCGTACCTACTTTCCCATTTCCATGCATCTCATTGTTTGGTTCATTTAAATGATAAATAGTGAAATTACACACTCTAAACAAAAGGAATGTTGAGTATTACCGGGATGAGAATTTGGTAAGTACAAGAGCCTCAAAACAAAGACAAGGTTTGACAGGGGGCAAAAAGGCAATATACGAGAAACACAGGTTACTTGTAAAGCTTGAGGATGAGTACAAAACTGGAAAGGAAAGTCAAGAATCGAAGCGATGAATGCAGGTCATCATGAAAGTCGTAACGAAAAGAGATATGACAAACAAACCCAAGGCACATGACATAATCATGTAGGCATATAAGCATTTAAGATAAGCACATGCATTTCATGATAACATCACGCATGACACATACAGGTACGCCAGTAAAGCAAGAAGTTTTGACGATAACTGTACCGAACCAAGGAGAAAGAAGACATCCGAGTTCCACCAGATGATACTTTTTCAATTTCTGTTTGCAAAAATCAACTCCTCAGGTCGCACGCTGAGGTATTTTCAATATCTGTTTTCCAATTTCTGTTTGCAAAAATCAACTCCTCAGGTCACACGCTGAGGTATTTTCAATCTCTGTTTTTCAATTTCTGTTTGCGAAAATCAACTCCTCAGGTCACACGCTGAGGTATTTTTAATTTCTATGTTTCAATTTCTGTTTGCAAAAATCAACTCCTCAAGTCGCACGCTGAGATATTTTCAATTTCTGTTTTTCAATTTCTGTTTGCAAAAATCAACTCCTCAGGTCGCACGCTGAGGTGTTTTTAATTTCTGTTTTTCAAGTTTTGTTTTCAAAAATCAACTCATATTACGAGAGGTGAGTTGAGCCTCAGGTCACACACTGAAGTATTTTTAATTTTTGATTCTCAATTTCTGTATGTTACAAAAAAAAAATTCATCAACTCAGGTGAGCTGAGCCTCGGGTCATACACGGAGGCACTTACAAACTAAAGACTGAAGTCGTTTTGAGCAAATTGGAAATTTCATATTCATTGCATCAAAGTTCCAGTGGACAAAGAAGATTGAGCAAGAGCAAATTGAAGCTACAGGTCGTATCTCTCGGAAATAGCAGTGGTGTGAATCAAAGCAACAAGTTACAGTGGAGTTTGAGGCTACCTGGCAAAGAAAAGCACCCGAACAATCAAGGCCTGGCCAAGACCGGGAAAAATTGGTTCTTCTATTGTCTTTGCTCTATTCTCGTTTCACGACAATGAGCAAAAAGGGGGAGCTGTAATAACCAATTTTTCTCCATGGGCATATTTACAACCTAAAATTCAGCCAGAAATAAACCAAATTAAGAAATGTCCAAAATTACAATCCATTTACTAAACAAATCTGGAGCCTAATTACAAAATCAATACCAAGCCAATAAAACAAATAAAACAGCCCATTTCTCAACCCTTTAACCCGATAACAAACAAGCCCAATATGCCCCAAAACTGAAAATTTTTGGAAGAAGCTAGGGTTTCTGAAAACCCTAGTGCCACAACCCACTAGGGCCTCCACTCATCCACCAGCACCACAGCACCCACGAGCGCACCACTATCGGCCACCATCTCCTCCAACTGCTCCACTAGCCCCTGCAAAAACAAAACAGACAATAATGGCAGAAAATAAGGAAAGATATTGTATTTTTTTATTTTTTTCTACCATCTCCTCAATCTCGGTTATAAAAAATCGAATAAGACGATGTAATAGGGGTTCTTTCACTGGTTTTTTCGATCAAGAAAATACAAAAAAGAAAAAAAAAACTTTCAAAAAGGAAACAGATCCACAACAAATGTCAAAAAATAAAAAAAAAATAGAAGTTTCAAGGTTGATTTTAGCCTTTCCTTTTCATGTTTCATTTATTTATTGCTACTGTTTATTATATTTTTTTCTTTCATTTTAAAAAAAAAGCTTTAAAAACAAAAATCAAATAAAAAGAAAAAAGGAAGAGGGCTCACCAGGGTTACCCCGCGATCGCGTCGTCGCCCTGTGGTCCACCGTCGGAGGCTTCTCTCCGTGGTCGGAATCGGGTACGAAGAGGAGGGCACTTTTGCTTTCGATTTGCGGGCTTAAAGAGTCCTGCCTTCGGACTCATTTGGAAAGAGGTCACGAAACCCCTTGATACACAAGGTCGGCCACCGTCTGTGGCGAATGGACGGACGGAAGTCCTACCGTCGGGCACGAGAGAAGAGAGGGAGAGAATATCATTTTTTTAGAAGAGACAAAGGGATTTCAAAAAGAAAGGGATGGAATTTGAGTTTAAAACCCATTGAACGAAACGACGTCGTTTGAAGAGGGGAGGGTCCGCACGTCGACCCGACCTGTGTACTGGGTCCACGCGATTTTCCTTTAAAGGGGGATTTATGCACGCAGTCCCTCCTCATTTCCAGGCTTCTGCAATCAAGTTTTCGTGTTCTTTTAATTTGGCCCTAAATTTTCATTCGATTTTCGATCAAATCCCTGCCAAAACGCGCATTTCAGGAGCAGGGCTAAATTGCTCGATTGGTCCCTCTTTTGTGGCGTGCATCGTGTTTTAGTCCCTAATCCCCTTTTCATTTTATTTTATTACTATTTTAGCCCTTTAACTTCATTTTGATTTTGATTTGGTCCTACTTTTTAATTGCATTGCTATTATTATTATTATTATTATTATTATTATTATTATTATTATTATTATCTATCATTATTTACCATGTTATTGTCATTATTATTATTATCATTATTATTATCATTATTATTACTATTATTGTTATTATTATCATATTTACTATTATTATTATAATTGTTATTATTATTACTATTACTATTATTATTATTATTATTATTACTATTTTACTTCCATTTTCGCTTTTATTTTCATTATTTCTTTCATCTTTGGCTTGTTTATTTTATTCGCTCACATTATGTAATTATTATTATTCCGTTGTACGTGTAAATACTGCAATTCATGTCTTTCTCGTTTTCACAAATTCGTGCTTATTGACTTTTACTTAATATAAAATTGATTTCTTAAAATAAAGGCAATATTCGGTGCTTGAAAATTCGAGAAAACGTGTCCTAACATGCCTGGTTTCATTTTTTTTTGTTTGGACAAATACTCGAATATCCTTTTGATATTTTTTTAATGCATGAGTCTCAGGAATTATGAGATGATCTTGAATTCGAGGATTTGAATTATTGTATCCTAAAGTATTGGATGTGATATTTCATTCCTTCGGAACGAGAAATTCTTAATATTCAATCTGAGAATATTATGAGACGATCTTGGATTCGAAGATTTGAATTATCGTGTCCTAAAGTGTTGGATGTGATATTTTATTTCTTTGAAACGAGGAAGTCTTGATTTTCAATTCGAGAAAACCATGGGATGATCTTGGATTCGAGGATTTAAACTATCGTATCCTAAAGTATTGGATGTGATATTTTATTCCTTCGAAACGAGAAGATCTTATTCAAGAAAATGCAAATATTTCCAAAAGAAGTCGAATTTTTAAATTCCTTTAAAATTTTCAACTTTCGACATGAGGACATTAATTGATCAAATCGGTACCAATTTTGGGCGTGACGAGGGTGCTAACCCTTCCTCGCACGTAACCGACTCCCGAATCCACTTTCTCAAAATTCGTAGACCAAAAACAATGTTTTAGTAAATCAAAAGTTTTATTAAAACAATGGTGATCCGATCACACCCAATAAAGATCGGTGGCGACTCCCGTTTTATCATTTTTTAAAACCCAGGTCGATTCCCGCCTTTTCGAAAAGGGGGGTGGTTTCGACACATACAATGGTACTCTAGTATGGGGAAGCCATATATACTCGAGGGATAGTTGACTGTAGTCCCCCAACACATGCAGCGAGATGGGGCATACAAGGCAGCGGCCGATATGGAGGCCGAGGCAGCTGCAGATCCTGATCCCAAGCCGAAACCCGAGCAGGAGCCAGAGCCTGAGCCCGAGCAATCACATTTACATTCGGATGCACATTCGTATCATCCGGATGTGTCGGGCTATGACTACTTCCCGGGCTCCTCAGGAGGTGGATATCAGTGCACATTTGATATATTTGGATCGTACACACCGTAGTACAGCACTCCCGGCTTGTATCCACTGCATGACATCAGGTCTTCTGGGTCGTATCCAGTGCATCAGGGCACTCCTTCTGGCTCGAGTTCATCTGTGCCGTTCGAGCCACAGGATTTTTCGACCATGTTTAGCACACCCCCACCTGGACCCCCACCGGAGGCTGAAGAGGATGTTGGTAGTTGCGGGCACCCACGACGTGATCGTTGACCACCGCAGAAGTATACACCTAGGACCACACCATCGAACCATCAATTTTAGGTGTTTCTTGTGATTTTGGTTTTCTTCTAATTTGTATTTGTAAATATTCACATCTAATTATAAATATAATTTAATTTAAAATAATTAGTAATATTTAATAATAACCATACAATTTGTATATTTTTATTAATAATAATCATGTTAATGTAATTTAAATAATAATTTAGTAGAAACTAAATTTGAGTCTATTTCAAGTTCTTGGAGGCATAATCACATAATTCATATTTTTTAATTGATAATATTATTATTATATTTAAAAATTTACATACATATTTTTTATAACAAAAATTGCAATTGTAAATTACCTACCTTAACTATAGTTATTTGCAATTGTAACAAAAATTCAGATTGATGAGAAAGCAAAACAAGCATGTAAAATTAAAAATATAAAGATCCAATGGAAAGCTTAATATTGTGCGAATTAGAAAGAGATTCATTGTGACTAATGAGTAGTAGTAGATATACTTTTATAGTTTGTTACATTTTAATATTTGTTTAAATAGGTAATAGTTAACATTCACATGGCTTATATATACATATATACATATATACATATTCACATGGCTTATATACATTTTCGCAATAACCAAGCCATTTTCGCATGGCGTATATACAATTAACCCAAAATATAACATTTATTATACTACCCATATCGCACAAAATATAAATCCATACAAATCCATATTCTTACAAATCCATACATGTGATTTTTTTTTTGCAATTTAGCCCTAATTAATCAAAATCACAAAAAATCTGAATACAAAACATGTTAATCTGAATAATGTCAATTCCCACTCCCTCGTGACGATTGGCCAACATGATAGTTTCGCTGCGGGCATTTACTTCGATTATGACCACCTAACCTGCATATTCCACAATGCCTATCGTCGGATTTCTCCCTAATGTCCATTTCATTACGGATTCTAGATGATTGCGGACGACCTCTCGGATTCCTGCGTAGCTCTCTGTCCGGGATAAGCTCAAAAGTCGTCCGAGGCACCTCCCATATAGACAGGTCAGGCAGGACAGGGAACTCATTTTCCTAGACACGCAACGTACGCTCCAGTGTGTACACATTATTCACAAATTATTCAACATTAAGGTTAGCTTTAGCACACGCTGGCACGACATGTGCACACGGATAATGAAGTGTTTGAAACCTCCTGCATTCGCACTGTCTGTTCCGAAGATCGACTCCATAAGACCTATGTGGCAAACCGGGTCGACGACCGATGGACTCTGATATGGGCCGGCTCGGGATGAGTCGAAACGTATATAAGTTGCCCAATTGTCTACAAGGAGGGAATAAGCCTTTGGAAAATAATTCGGAAAATATAAATGAATTTGCGGAAGCTTTAAGTAAATAAATATGAGTTGGTTCGGTTTGATAAAATAAAAAAATAAAATAAATAGATATGATAATTGGATGGAGATGGATAAAAGAACTTAAACAAGAATCGATTCAACACTAAAGAGTGTCACCCCGGATTCTATAATGTTTAAGGTGGAAAGATGAAAATAGGTTGATGAACGCCACACTAAAGGGAATTTGGTGATAAGTTCAAACAAGTCGAAGACGCCACAAGCAAGCTTGATAAGTCTTACGAAACTTGTACGAAAATGAAGAGGAGATGAACTCACTCAAATGAACAAAAGTTCATAAAATTTTCTTAAAGTCTGAATTGTGTCAAATGAGAATTACATAGCCTTTTTATAGGCTGAACAAAGGCTAGCCAAATAGTCTTCTAATCTTGCCTCTTAACCCTTAAGTTTTTGAAAGGGCACCAACAACCTTTAACCCTTAACCCTTGAGTTTTTGAAGAGGCACCTAACAACCTTTTAACCCTTAAGTTTTTGAAAAGGCACCAGTAACCTTGTCCCTTAACCTTTAGGTTTTTGAAAAGGCACCTAGCAACCTTTTAACCCTTAACCCTTAGGTTTTCGAAAGGGCACCAGCAACCTTGTCCCTTCATGTTCACCAAAAGGCATTGGGCTAGTTGAATGCCGAATGAAGCTGAACTAAGCTAACACGACTAAATCAGCTTGAAGAAAGGTGCGAATCAAGCTAATTGAGCATGAAGCTGGGAAGCGGTTTAATGTAGAAAAGCCAAGAGATGACCAAGATATGTTGGAGGAGGTAACAATTGTGGGGGAGCCAACTATAGTTGATTTTCCAACATCTTATAGAGCTAACTAATTATACAGACAATGGCTCGTCTCAGTTAGTATACTTTGTAAAACACTGGGAATATAAGCAAGCAAATGTCGTTCGTCTTCTTAGAGAAGAACTTGACAATCTAAGCAGGCAAAGGCAAGAATCTGAGCTCAAGAGGATTGAAGTTTGAATATTGAGTTGCTCCATAAATTTAAAAAAAAAATTGGTGGTGCCCCGGGTGTGCCTGTATCAGACTCCGTAACTCGAAAAGTTTCCATACGCCGTGAATATATTTCTACAGCCATCGACCTCGCAATCCGACGGTTTGCAATCAATGCATCCCTGACATCTTCCACAAACACGTGTCCGGCATCCATCTGGTTGACTTGTTGTTCACCCATTCTTGGCATCAATGTGGCCAACCTGCAGAATGTTGTCGAGAAGACAGATAAAATTGGAAGATGTCGTGTTTTCAACAACACAGCGTTGACCCCCTCCACCAAGTTTGTGGTCATTTGACCATAATGAAAGCCATCGTCAAAACTTTGAGCCCATTGCCACAGCTCCATTGTGCCTAACCACTCTCGAAATGATTTGTTCGTTTGACCTTCCATGTGACTCTCAAGTCGAGTCATTCTTTAGTTAAAAATATGTGGCTCTAACTCGTATGCTGTATACATTTTAATAAAAGATAAGTTACGGTAAATATATAACATAAAAACATTAAACTTGAATGATTGAAAATTTAAGGCTATCTTTTACCCATTTTCACCACTTGTCTCTTCCACTCTACATTCTTATAGTCTCGAAGGAAGTTAGTCGCAATATGACGGATGCAGTAAACAGATCCCCATGGCACACCGGAACACCTAATTGCGGTAATTAATCCTTTCCCTCTATCGGAAATGATACAAATATTATCGTTGCTAATAACATACCTCCACAGGTTGGTAAGGAAGAATTCCCAGGATTCCATATTCTCCTTATCTACTATGGCAAACGCTATTGGGAGCACGTTCCTGTTGCCGTCTTGAGCAATCGCAATAAGTAGGATCTGTGTATATTTTTCGTATAGCCATGTCCCATCAACCTGCACAAACGGCTTGCAGTGTGGAAATGCCCGCACACATTGATCAAACGTCCAGAACATCCGATGAAAAATTCTTTTCCCCGGCTGTAATTGGTCATCTGGGCCGTAATAAGGTCGTGTCTGCAACTCAATCACAATTCTCGGTACGTACTCTCTCATAGCAGCTATCCATCCCTGCAGCTCGTTATACGATGAGTCGTAATTTTCATACAGCTGCTCCATTGCCATCTGTTTAGCTATCCATGCTTTTCGATATGATACTCAATACTGAAATCGTGCTTGTATTTCAGCAATCAGTACCGAAACTTTGATGGTTGGCATGTCCTTCACCATTGGAAGGATACACGTACAGATGGTTTTCGAATCAAGTTTTTTATGATCTTCTGTCATACGTGTCAATCTGCATGTATGCGGTCCAACCAATTTTCGTATCTCCCACATTTGCGAATTTTGAATGAACGCAGCTCGTACTGGCCAATTGCAGCCTTCTGCTGCCTTCCAACACTCACCAATATAAACCGTCGGTTTGGACACTGCGACTTTGTAATCCGCTGATATATCCATGCTATACCGTTTAATAGCAGATACGCACTCTTCTTTACTTTCGAATCTCTGGCCTACGAATAACTCATGCTCGGAATTTACGGCCAGTCAGTGAGCAGGATATATTTCAGGGTACTCCGGAAACTCAGCTACACGCGCTACGTCGAGGTCTATGAGCGACATGTGTGGCCCAGGATTATTGTGTATCATAATACATCCCATCTGGTTCCCGACCGAAGACGCGTTAACGTTTCCATCGTCATTCACGTCTTCATCGTCAATATCATCTGTTATATCATCCATATCGGGATCGCTGTCACTATCGACCTCTTCCTCACAATGATCACTACTGTCGTGTCCATCATCACCAACCACATCAATATCTGGTGTAATATTAAGATCGATATCGATCCCATGTATATTCGAATCGGCATCAACATATGATATTGGAGGCACCATGCACGGTTCTTGAGCTCTATGTTCTTCACCATATGCATTGCTATCTTCATTTGCCTCGATACCAATACCCACAAACTCAGCAAATAAGTGAATCGGTGCATTTCTGTTACTCCCATTCCCACAGTAAAGAGCGATCATTGTCTCAACGTCTTCGTCGTCTACAAGTTCCATTTCTGTGAATTTGATCGGATCTACCAAAATTGGAAACTTGTAAAAATTCTTGATATCGTTCTCCCACAACGTCTAACAATTTTTGCGTTTATCCTTTGCTTCATATCATCCAACGAGACATTTCTATTAAATCACATTGCTATTTATTGCCGACATTCAAATATGCATCCAACGGTTGTTGTCAAGATGATTCCATTGAAATAAACACATACGAAAAATTGATCATCCATCTTTAATATTCAATCTGTTAAAAAATAAACAAAATTGCTTAGAAAAATTTCGACCAGTATTTACTATTCTTAAATAAAAAACATAATGTTTCAATATGCTATTTTTTTTATTCTTAAGCTCACGCTATTACAATTATCATTTTGTACATGACAACATTTATCTTTACATCTAACCACTTAAAGTCAGATCTTCATTTTATTCCATCTCCAAGCTTGTATCTTCCTCTGGAAAATACTGTACAATCGAATTTATAAATTCTTGATTCTCTTCATATTGACCTTCTACAATCCAATTTAAAAATTCATCGGGATCTTCTTGCTCTTCAATCTTTATAACAGGTATTGAATTTAGAAATTCTCTTGGTCATTTCCTAATATCTAGTTTATCCATCCATGGTATGTCAACCACACTTTGCTTCCTAGTCAACTTCTGTGAGCCTATACGTTGCCGCACTGTTTTCCTACCTCCATAATAGATTATAGACTTCACAAAGCATATAACTAGATTCCAATATGTTTGTGGTACCAATGTCTTTCAAAGTTCGTTTAAAATTATTTGATGGTCTCGTTCTATTAATGTCCCTCTAAGGGTTAAGTATTGCACTTTATTCTTCCTAATCATTTCATGATCATTCCACAACACTTCTTGCATCTTCTTATTTACGGTAATAAGGTGTTGAACAATGTCTTCTTCTGGTTTCATTCTGTAATCTTGCACTTCTCTCATCATCTTATCAACTTTCTTCCTTTGTGCTGAAGTTATTATCTCATCAGGCAATATCCAATATGTTGCCATTTCTAACAATATCTACATCAAAAATATTTTCAATTTTTATCACTAATTAACAATTACTTTATGATAATTTTACTAATATATAAAAACTTTCAAATATATTAAAAATTTAGAACACAAAATTATTTAATATAAACACAAACTTTCGAACAAATCAAAACTAAATAATAACAAAAATAATATTTACGGTTCCTTACTAACAATATTTACTAATACTAAATAAAAATATAATATAGTAACTAAAATATTAATATACTAATATAGTCAATAGATGATTTTAGTGTTTTTAGGGTTTTTAACTAACATAACGTATTACCATACTAACAACAATATACTAACTAACATATTAACTAAAATATTAATATACTAACATATTACTTATACTATTATTTTAGGGTTTTTAGGGTTTTTAACTAACATATTAACATACTAACAACAACAATATACTAACTATGTTACATATTAAATAAAATATTAATATACTAACATATTAAATATACTAACAATATATTAATTTAGGGTTTTTAGGATTTTTAACTAACATATTAGTCTACTAACAATATGCTAACTAACTAACATATTAACTAAAATATTAATAGTAGAAACTAATATTTTAATTATACTACTAACAATATATTATCATTATAAGGTTTTTAACTAACATATTAATATACTAACAATTTACTAACTAACATATTATTAACTAAAATATTAATATTATAATAACATATTAGTACACTAATAATATTTTAATATTTTATTTTAGGGTTACTAACAATATACTACTAACTAAAAAATCATTTTAGGGTTTCTAACTAAAAATAATAATAACTAACTAACTATAATATTAACCTAGTCCTAATTTACAATAGTTATAAACTAAACTAACAACAATAATAAAAATAAAAATCAATATATATCATATAACAACAACAATATCTTCCTTATTAAAAAAAAATTATACATACTCTTCTTTTTTTTTTTTTTTCTCCTCCATTCTCTTTCTTCTTCTTCTTCTTCTTCTTCTTCTTCTTCTTCTTTTTCTTCTTCAACTGAGCTGCTAAAATTTTGATAAAAAAACCCTAGAGCTGAAAATGGGGAGCTTAAAACGGGGGAGGGCAAAGCTGGTGATGCCTCCGCCAGAGGCACCATCGGTGCCGCCTGTGGCAGAGGCTTTACCAGTCTCCTGTGAAATCATTTCCTTTTTCTGCCATTTCCTTTTTTTTTAACTTTTTCAGATTTTTTTTATTTCAGTCAAATGTGTTTTTTTTTTTATTTCAATGCCTAAATTTGTAGGGGTGAGAGGGTGGTGCCGCCTCTGACAGAGGCGTGACCACCCTCTCTATATCAGTTTGGTAAATTCTGTAAAGTGCACCCCATTTTCGAATTTTTATTTTATTTTTGTAATATTTTAGTAAAAAACCGCTATTATAACTATTAAAAGAAATTTAAAAAGGGTAGTCGAAAAAGGGTGACTGTTACAACATTATTTCAAAGTTGACATTACCTTAATGACAACTAAAAAATATATTTTAAATTTATTTATTTTTCTAGACTTTTGTACATCAATCAATTCAACCCATATTTTTATTTATCAGTTTTTTAATATTCACATTTTTCTTTATAACAATCACTTTTTTTCTTTTAAATTAAATTGGTCCTTTATAAGCTTTATTAGGGAGGGAAGGATGTTGTTGAAGAAGATAAAGAAGAAAAAGGGAGGAGTTTTATTATGGGATTTTAGTAATGGTAATGACATTTCTTTCTTCTTTGCCCTTACGCTTCTTCACTTGACAGCGAAAGTATCATTTTTTTTTTGTTGCACTGGATTTAAGTCTTCATTTTAGAGGATGGAGGATAATTTTTTTTTTTTGAAAAATTTCTCCAGTGCCACCATAGAGGCCGACGACACCCATTAAAAAATTATTTTAAAAAAAAACACATTGGTGCTACCACATAGCCTGGTGGCACAAAAAAATCAATTTTTTTTAAAAAACACCAATGCGTCCAAAGAGGACGACATCTATTAAAATATTCTTTTTTTCCTCCCAGAATATTCTTATTTGAAAAAAAATACACATTGATGTCGCCAATGGGAATGGTGGCACCATAAAATATATTTTTTTTAGAATTGACAATCATTGGGTAATGATGAGGGGTGGTGCCGCCAGTGTGAATGGCGACACCGAGAGTCACAGTAAAAAGCAGGTCATTTTCGTACAATATTTTGCACCTGGATCGTTTTAGTAATTAATCAATTCTTTTGGGTCAATTTTAAAAAAAAAACCATTATAATTCATCAAAATTAATATCTAGATGTTTAAATGAGAAATTGGTCCTCAAAAGTTAGTTGAGTTCAACTCAAAAAAATCCAAACAAAATTCAATAATTATCAAGCAAAGTCCGAGTGGCTTGAGCTATTGGTCAAGATAAATTCAAGCTTAATAATACTTGGCTCGAATAGCTCAGAAGTTTTATCGAGCTTTTTATTTTTAATATACATTATAAATATTTACCTTGATATACATTAACTCTAAGCTTAACTCTTGTCGAGTAACTCAATTATATCTAGGCAGAGTTTAAACTTAAAAATAGATATTTAATCAAGCTCGAGTCATGTATTGACTCTAAATTTTGAGTGAAACTCAAGATTGACAGTATTCGGACTCAGTTTCACCTCTATTAGTTAAAGAACCCTCTCCGAGACTACATACATATTTCCGCTGTGCAGTTGGAATTTTCTTTACTACCCTAGAAAATTCAACTGACACATAAGATTTCTTTATGCTGGCACATCTCAGAAAGGTACACAAACACAATGATGATGAACTAAAAACTTAAATGTAATTAGTTCATGCAATTATCTCAAAAGGTGACATCTAACAGATTTGGAGTCCAAACTCCAAATTCTAATGTTTCTCATTGGTAATAACCCATTTGAAGTCACATTCACACAAAACTTAAACAGTAATGATGACATGTTACTTTACATCAACTGCACTTGTTGCAGTAATCCTTGATACCATACCAGTAACCACTGTTCCACAAAGAATAATACACAACAAGCATTAATCGAAGAAAGGAAATTCAGACTTGCCAGTGTGATTGGCAGGTGAAATATTCATTAGATCAATGAACCAGCTGAAATTCACTGCTTCCTTGCCACTGTTGCACAACATGGACATTGGCCAGCTCAAGATAACCTGGGCATACGAATCAACCTAACCTTGCTTCTCTCCGCAATACCTGGTTGCAGAAATAAGGGAGCAGATTTGAATCAGGCACATAACATCACCCAACATGCAAGAATCTTTTTTCCAGGGGAACAACAGAAAAATGCTAGTTTATGATATTGGAGACACTTTCTTCAGCAATAAATATGCATGTGATCAGCATTACAATAAGTTAATATGCTATGCTATGTAAAATGTTGAAGGAAAAGAAGAAGAATAGCATATTTAATGGAAGCTAGTAGCTAATCGTTGCTCTTTGGACTCTGAAAGCCTTAAAATAAAATAGAAGAATGTATATACACACACATACAGACATATGCACCCTTTTCTCTTCAAAGCAGTGATGATAGGAACTGAAAATATTAGTGCGGAAATGGGCAACGGTAGTACCAAAAGTTAAAAGTAAAAGATACTTGCATGACCAACTGAATATTGCTTATAAGAATAGGAGCTTAAATGTACTGTATGTATATAAATAAGTGTTGAAAACCAAGCCCTAAAATATCTACTTCATTTTTTTTTCTTTATTTTTTATTTTTAAACGTCTGAAGCCACTCTCTTCTATTGGCACTATTTTGATCCTCTACCAGTAGATCATGATTATTTTTTGGGTAAGCCAGCAGTCCATTAATTATATGTAAAACAGTGAAACAGCTTCTTTTGATCCCATACATTTAACCATACAAGTAAACAAGCTTTGTACATTACCCCACTCCTAAGCAAACTGAGGAGAAAAATAAGCTAGATATATTGAATGAATCAAAAGCATGATAACAAGCATCAAATAGACACACAAGACTTTGGGTAACGATGGAATATTAGATGCAAGAGCATTAGCAAAGTACCTACCTCTTCAGCAAACTTTATCAAAATAGTTGTTCGAGGTCTTTGCTGACCCTCTACAGGAACAAAATGAGCTGTTACAACTGCTGGAAATCCCGCATTCTCCAAAACACCCTTCCAACCAACAAAAAGAGCCTATAAGAACCTCCTTCTACAGGATGATCAATCATTTTATACAAAAAAAATTAATGCAGAACTTACTTTCACTATCCCGGCAACAAATGCCCCACAATGAAATGTCCCCATGTCTTTTGGAATTGAAATAAACCTATAATGCAAACAAACCAGCTAATTACTAATCTAGAACTACAGATATAGTTAGCAGTAATGATGTCGTTATAAGTGATGGGTTCAGGGAATGCATAACCTGTTCACTAGGAGTTCCTTCTCACTAATCATGTACTCATCTTCATGTTCAGTGCCCTTCTCAAGTGAGTCAGCCACCTAACATAGTACGAAAGAAGCTCTAAGAGAAGTATAAATTGGAGACTAGTTATATGCTGAAGATGTTAGCGGGTTAGATTTTTCATGTCTATAGGCTTATAGGATACATAAAGTTGGACCAATAGACAAGATTGCAGGCTTACCTTTCCAAATAACACCTTCCACACGGTGCTGTGCACAAAAGATAAAATACCCAACAATCGGGTCTCTCTTCTATTTCCCTATAACATAGAAAACTAAAAGTTTAATACCGGTGCTGACACCATGAAAGAAAACAAAATGAAAGCAGATTCAAGGCTTTACTTGGTAGAGTGGAAAGAAAATTGGAGAGATGGAAAACTGAAGGAGTAGAAAAATAGAAAGATACTTTTTTCTTTCCATTGGTGTGCTTGGTAGGAATGATAGAAAAATTGAAAGAAAAAGTAATTTTCTTTTCTTTCATTGCTTGGTAAAGTTCAAAAAAATTGGAGGAAAGAAAATGAAACTTTTGAAGAATGCGTAATTTTGAACTAGTTTACATCTCTCCCTCGTTTTCTCTCCTCCTTATCATTCCAATTTGTAATGATTTGTTTTTATGCATTCCGATTAAAAATGGTCATTTCTCTTGGGGTTTCTTCTCCTCTTACTCTTTTTTCCTACCAAGCACACTCAACAATTATTTTCTTTCCACTTTTACACTCAACCAAGCACACCCCAAATGAGGTACAACCAGCAGACATAAGGTAAAAAAAGAAGTAAATGGGATACCTGTGCTGCAAACTATTCAGGTTTGGCTCGATAAAAAACTCGAATTCAGCTCAATCATTGTTGAGTAGAGCTCAAGCAGTTCAAGCTCTTGAGCGAGCAGAATTCGAGCATCCAAATACTTAGATATAAGCAGATCACAAGCCCAGTTGAGCTTTTTTAATTTTAATTAGTATTGAAAAACTTCAATTTGCTCATCCTCAAGTTTGAGCATAAATAATCAGGCTGGAAATCGAACATGAGATGAGCTCTTCTTTTACTAAGTAAACGAACTTATTTGAGAAAGATTGAGCAGTTCAGTTTTTTTTTTTTCCTAATAGAGTTCAGCTTTTAAAAGTTATACTCAATCGAGCTCAAACCAAGCTTTGAGCTCCAGCTACTTACAGCTTGGAATTAATGCTCCTAGTAAGCATCACATTGAAAATTTTTCACTGAATTTACAGAATTAGAACACTTTTAAGGTGGTAGATGCTGCCCTCTAAGCAATAACTTGAGGATGCAAAAAGATTAGAGTCTCTAGTTTATGAATGTGCATATACCTTATCCCTATGACATAAAAGTTCCAGAACTCGAGCCCCAACCGCGTAACCTGCATCCTCCAGCCTAATGCATTTCCCTAAATTAGATCCATTCACGGTAGTCTAACCAATCAACGCATCAGAAAAAAGGTTTACCTTGTTTCTAATTCAGAAATGTTATCAACCTGTGTTTGATTGTACTGAACAAGCTCCGAAAACAAGAAAGCAAACGCACTTAAGCTAACCTGCAACGGAAGCACAACAGTCAACAGTCTGGTAATTTTGATTCCAAAACAAATTCCAATTAGATCTACCGTTAATCCTTTTTCTTTTAAGTTTGTGTCTATTTTCTAAAGTAATTAGAAGCTCGACGTATTTTATTATCATTTTCAGACTAATTTATGCAATTGGAATTTGGATCATAATTTCTCAATTAAGTTCAAGGCCAATGCAAACAATTCAATGAGAAAATAACAGTGGAAATAAGGTTAGATCTTAAATATCGCAGCCAAAAAGGTGAAATATCGAAAAGATCTGGAATTCAACTTACTAGCTAAGAACATGAAAATACAGTTTAAATGAAATAGTAGAAAAATAGTATAAGTCTCGAACTTATAATTTTATATAGTAATTTAATACATTTCAGAGAAGTATAAACATTAGAAGAAGAAAAAATACAAATAACGAAGCGAGAGAAAGTGAAGGAACCTCTTGTTTTCCCTTGCCGAGGGGCTTGTCGAGGACGTTGGCATACTGCTTAATCTTCCCGGTTCCGATCATTTTTCTACTGGAAAAATAAAATTTTGTTTTCCGTTTGGCTGCTAAGAAAATTACAGGAAAAAGGGAAAAAATTTTGAATCAGCTATGAGGTATGCGAACACCGAGCAAGAATGCGTGAACTTCACCGTTGCAAAGCAGATTTGAACCGCCGGTCTAATTGATTTTCATTTCTCCGTATTGAAATAGACACGCGCCCACGCGTTTGGCTGTCTATGTATTGAGACTTTCACGGGGTATTTTAAATTTAGATAAATTAAAAATATTTTAAATTAATTTTAAAAAACAAATAATATATAATTATTTTTATATTTATTATTTAGATGACTTAAAAACATTTTATATTTATATATCTTTTTAAAGAACAAAACATTTGTATGATGATTTTTTGGTAAAACAACCTTTAGTCTTTAAACTTCTAAACTTTTTTCAATTTAATCCTTAAATATTTTTTAATTAACATTCATATCGAAATTTGACAATTTTTTAAAATTATCTCATGTGTCTTTTTTTTTTTCTTTAGCTAGTTTTTAGAAAGCCACTTAGTAATTAGATATTGGTGTAATTATAATTACAGATGTGGCATATTTGGGTACTCATTGTAATTGATAGGTCCCATTGAATTGGGTGTAATTGAAGCAGTCCAATTACACTTTTAAATTTTAGGGGGTGAGAATTTGATTAATTACATAAATACTTACATTGAAATTTGTTGAGTAATATTTTCTTGTATGTTATTGATAGGAGTGTTCGGGTATTTATACATGTTATAGATGTTATTACACTCATGATAGGGCTCCACTATTTTGTCTTGACTTCGCTGCCTCTAGTAGTGACATTCTCTGTGAACTCCAAGTCTATCGGGTACATATTTATGGAGCACATGGTCATTTATGTTCTTGGGGTTGACATTCTGGGCAGGCTCCGTACCTACTGGACACGTGTTTGGATGGCCTGCGGAGTACGCAGTCCTTTCTGAAAGCTCTTTGGGTGTATGTGATTTGAGACCGATGCCTTTCCTAAGTTCCTGCAAGTTGGATTTGCGGCCTTGCCTTGCGAGCTAGGTCCACAAGCTCGCTTTGATGTCCTTTCGTGGTTCACCTCATACTTAATCTTCTAGTGGGACCTATCTTGGTCACGGGTCAGAGACCTGAATCCTTTTTAGGACTCGAGTCGGTGATTACTTGTAACGCCCCAAAAATCCCTTATAATTATTCTCGTATGTTTGTGACACAAATTTATATCTGCTCCAGTGGTTAAATGTTCTAGGACTGTCTGAGAAGTCTTGGGTTCAAGCCTTAGCTTGGGCAAAATTTTGTTTTTAATTAAGTAAACCCCTATCTTTAGCCAGTAGGCTTATAAATAAATATTGGAAAAACATGTCAGAATGGGCTTGTTGGTCTGGTGGTTAAGTGGAGTGTCAATATGCTAGGGGTCTTGAGTTTGAGTCTTGGTGATGCAGGGGAGTGTTTTATTTTGCTGGATGCCGTGTAAGTGTTTGTGTGCCAGTAGAATTCTGATGCTAGTGGGCAGTTGGAGTGTTTGAGGAGTGTGGGGTTGTTGTAGCCGAAATTTAGGAGGAAAATATGGGATTGTATTTTGATTATTGTTATCTTTTTCGAAAAATTCGGTTCCCTAAACTTTTCTCAATTTTTTTGGCGCTAGTTTCCCTCCCCTCAAGTCTGTTGTTCATCATCTTGCTCCTTTCCTTTGCCGAAATTGGCTAAGCGATTCTCTGTTTTTTTTTTGTTTCTTTTTAGCTTTGTTCTCCCTTATGGCAACCTTTTCCTCCTCCTCCTCCCTTGCCGACTTTTATTGTCTTCTTTTGTTACTATCGACTGCCTATTGAAATTTTCTCTTTTCACTACTTTGGTTTATCCTTTTAATCTATTCATTCCTTAATCCCTTTTCGTTGTCGTAACTTGTCACCTCTGTTCATTCTTGCGTTGTTAGTAAGTGGCGTAACTATGATGTATTTTGGTTTATGGATTTTTGGTGAATCAATCGACTCTTTCATTAATAAAGGTTAAGGGTTGGAGCAATTCGGTTAGCGTTGGAGTGGTGTGGTTCTGCTGTTACTCGTTTGGTAAGTAAGGTGGCTATATTTTGGTAAAGTTAGGGGAAAGTTTTTCTTTTCTCTTGGTTATGAAATGTGAATTGATGTTAATATTGGGTCTTTTCAGAATTATCAGCAGTGAATTGTAAGAGTGGTGACCTATCTTGTTCGGATCCGCAATTAGGGGTTACTTGGTTTCGTGGATAAGGTTTTTGTGATGGAAGTCGTTTGGCACATTATAAACTTCATTTAGTTCTCTTAAGCATCATTGATGTTGGGCTTTTGATTGTCGATTGTAGGTCCCGGAATGCTCGATAGTGTTTTCACAGCGAATCGAAACCAGGTGTGTAAACACAACTCTGTAAATGGAAATTGGTGAAAAGCCAAAAAGTGAGACTGTCGACACCACACGGATGTGTGGCCTCCCGTGTGATCAGAAACAGTGTGTGATCGATAATGCAGACTATATGCAATTTATGGGCCAAATGAGCGCAAGAGGTACTCGTGGACGGGGTACAAGAGGCCGTGGTAAGGGCTGTAGAGGTTCTCGAGCTAGGTCCTCGTCATCTGGCCACATATCTAATTTAGAAACTAGTGAGACGCTGGCTTCACTGAGATTGGACCTGGGTCTCATGACCGTGCGGCTGGGGATGACGCACTATCCCAAGCCATGTTACGGATTTTAGAGAGGGTCGCTGGGCCCAATACTGGAGCTAAAAGTCGGGGGTCGGTTACAAAACTACTCCGGTCTAATGGAGCTGAGATTTTTAAGGGTATTGCTAGGGTTGCCCCTAATGTGGCTAATGCTGAATTGAGGCCACAGAGAGAATTATGGACGACCTGGACTGCACCCCTGAGCAAAAATTAAAGGGTGTTGTATCGCTGCTACGAGATGAGGCATACCAGTGGTGGCTTATGGTTAAAGAGGGCACTCAGCCTGATCGACTGACCAATGAGCTCTTTAAGACCGCTTTCCAGGGGAAATATGTGGGTGTCAGTTTTGTGGATGCTTATAAAAGAGAGTTCCTGAATTTGACTTAGGGGGATAGATCAGTGGCTGAGTACGAGGCTGAATTTCTACGACTGAGCTGCTACGCGCGAGGAATAGTGGCGACTGAGTGCGAGCGATGTGTTCGCTTCGAAGATGGCCTCAGGGATAATCTGAAGGTTCCGGTAACTCCAAAGAGGGAGCGATACTTTACGGTACTGTTTGATAAGGCGAAGATCACCGAGAAAGTGAGGCATGCTGAATGCCAGAACAGAGAAATGTAAGAATAAGAAGGATTCTGAGCCCTCGAGTTCCGTTTAGAGGCCTAAGAAAAAGGCCAGAGTTGATGGACAGATCAGAATTGGGACTCCTATGGCTGCTACTGGACAGCCACCGTGTACTGAATGTGGTAGATGCCATCGGACGAGTGTTAGAAAAAAATTGGGGCTTGTTTAAGGTGCGGTTCATTAGAGCACCGTATTAGAGATTGCCTGCGGAGGTCCGATCAAATGCAAGCTTCTGGCATGGGTACTGCACCACCGAGAGTAGTTCAGCAGCCACCGAGAGGCCGTGGTCAGGCTAGGGGTGGTAACGGTCTAGGATATGGTCAGAGAGCACCGGGTAGAGGTGCTGGTCATACTAAGGCGAGGTAGCTGACTCTAGTTTATGCTGCACATCGTCGAGAGGATAGTGATGCTCCGGATGTCCTTACAGGTACGTTCTTTATTTATAATGTACCATATACTACACTGATAGATATAGGATCCACTCACTCCTATATAGCTTGTACCATATTTGAAAACTTGGGTATACTGGTCGAGAACACTACGAGTGAGGTCACTGTACTAAGTCCGTTAGAGCAGTCAATAAGGGTTAACAAACTGTTTAAAGATGTTCCTCTAGAGGTTCAATGAGCTACCTTTTTGGCTGATCTGATGGAACTGCCTTTTGAAGAATTTGATCTAATACTAGAAATGGACTGGCTAGTCAAACACCGAGTGAGCTTAGATTGTGCCACAAAAAGGGTTATTTTGAGATCTGAGGAGGACAGCGAGGTAGTTTTAATTGGGGAATGTTGGAACTATTTCTCGAATATTATTTTTGCATCGAGGGCAGAAAAGTTGGTTCGTAAGGGATGTGAGGCGTATCTGGCCCACATCAATGTTTTAGATTTTGGGGATTCTTTGGTTAAGGATATAAGGACAGTTAAAGACTTTTCAGATATTTTTCCTGAGGAATACTTGGGTTACCTCCGGATCATGAAGTAGAGTTTGGGATTGAGCTCCTTCCTGATACAGCTCCGATGTCCACCGCCCCTTATAGAATGACACCGAATGAGCTTGTGGAGCTTAAGACTTAGATTTAAGAGCTATTGGATCATGGGTTTATCTGTGCTAGTGTGTCTCCGTGGTGAGTTTTAGTTCTGTTTGTGAAAAAAGAATTATGGATCCATGCGTATGTATATCGACTACCGTCAACTGAGCAAGCTGACCATCAAGAATAAGTATCCTCTACCGAGGATGGATGATCTATTCGACCAGTTTCGAAGGGCTTCATTTTTCTCTAAGATTGATCTACGATCAGGGTATCACCAGTTGAGAGTTAAAAAGGCTGACGTGCATAAGACGACATTTAGGACTCGCTATGGCCATTACGAGTTCTTAGTAATGCCATTTGGACTGACGAATGCATCAACAGCTTTTATGGATCTGATGAACTGAGTGTTCGAGCCCTATCTAGATCAGTTCGTGGTGGTATTTTGTAACACCCCTTACCCGTATTCGACGCCGGAATAGGGTACGAGGCATTACCGGAATTACAAATTTATTTATCAGACATTTTATTTCATTTCGCATTTATTTTTGAAACCAATCAAAATCAAACATATCGTCCCTTAAACATATTTATTTTTCTCGTCATGTCTTACATAAATTTATTACTCGTCTCAACATATTTAATTACCTTTACCCAATTCTAACTTCAAATTCTTTCAATTAAACCACTAATTCATCATTTTATTCATCATATGCTATATTCAACAGCTTTAAAACTTCAAAAACTTCAACTTAAATTCATCAAAACTTTGTTCTAAAACTTATAAAACATCAAAATTAAAAGAGAAGGACTAAATTAACTTACCAATTAAACTTCCAAGCTTCAAACCATCAATTTCTCCTTTTTCTTTCTTTCCCCTTTTTCTTCCCCTGCTTTCGTCTTGTTCTCTGTTTCATTTCTGGTATTCTTCTTTTACTTCTTTTGGTTTATATATATAATAATATAATAATATAATAATATAATAGTATAATAATATAATATAATATAATATAATATAATATAATGTAATAATATACTTTTAAAAAATCTGAGATTTTCCTACGTTAACCGCCTCAACTATGCAAAATGGTAAAATTACCATTTTGATCCTTCATAATTTCTTTTAATCTATAATTTAACTTTTACTTTCATTTCAGTTTAGTCCTTTTCATTTAATTTCCTACCCAAACGTTAAAATTTTCTAACGAAAGTTTAATAATAGCTTAATGACACTCCATAAATATTTTTAGAAATATTTATGGCTCACTTTATGAATTCGAGGTCTCAATACCTCGTTTTTCGCCCAATTTTTCTCATTAATTCTTTCAGTTCACAAAATTCACTAATTTTTAAAATATTTCTAAAATCACACTTAACTTATAATTATCGATTAACAAAATTTTCTAAATTTTATTCAGATTTAATGATCTCGAATCACTGTTCCGACACTACTAAAATTGGGCTGTTACAACTCTCCCCCCCTAAAAAAAATTTTGTCCTCGAAATTTTCTTGTTATTTCGATCGTGAACTTCATTATTTCTATAATTCTATAGCTCCTTTGTACACATATTTATCTAGTTTATCATTTATATCCATTCTATATCTTTAATTCAATATTGCGAACATACTTTATAACGAAAATTACTTACTTTTTTTTTTCTCTCTCTTTTTTTTTCTTTTTTCTTTCTTCTCTATTTTTTTTTTATATTTTATAAGAGGTCCAATAGATTAAACAGATCACTTAAGATATATGAAACAAATATAAAAGTGTATTGTTATGTACTATTAATCAGATAGCACTTGATAAGTACCAAAGTGTTATTATCAGAGAATGCGCTGGAGTCCCTTAATGGTATACCACTAATATCTCACTTTTACAATTTTAACATAAATTTAACCATTGCACTAAAAACGTGTATGTTTATATCTTTTCTTTCTTTAATATATGTAACATATTTCAAAATTTACTAGTCATTCTTAATTTACTAATAATTCTCATTATGTGCTTCACATATCATTTTTCATTTTTTTTTTCAATTCCAATTTCACTTCAATTTATTCACAACTAAATTTAATTTCACTTTCTCATCAATATACAATTCAATATAATACTTATCCATCACTTAATTCAATTTCCATTTAATTCAACAATAACACTTACCTCATACTTCACTTATTATACGCATAATTTAAATTTAACATTTAATATTAAATAATAGACATCAAAAATGTAACAATATAAATTATATGTGTTAATTTATACTTTAATTTCATACATCAACAATAGACTTTCATCAAATAGCATCATATATCATCTATATTATCTAATTATGAACCTTTGGTTCAAGCTTTCAATTTCATATATCGATTTTAATTCATAATTCCACTTTTTCATACGTTCAATTGATCAAATTCATTCAATTTTCTTATTTCATTTATTCAATTGATTTCAATATCAATAATTCGATATTTTAGCAAATTCATGAACCCTAAGTTCATGCTTCAAATCTCACATTTCAATTCGATTCACAATTCAACTCATAATTTCTTTCTCATATTTTCAATAGTTCAATCAATCATTTTTTTTTATTTCAGTTATTCACCCTATTAACAATCCGGACTTTGACGGATACACGGATTCCAACCCAAACACACCAGTACGGCACATTGTGCCTAAAACGGTACATAGTACCTGATTAATATACGACACACGAGGTGCCTGAAATACGACACATAAAGTGCCTGATCGGCAAAGCCGATAAATCCCGTACTCTTCCAAATCCTATGGCATGCCAATTATATCCGATTAGTCCGACAAGTTAATAGGGAAATCAATTCTTATTTTAATTTCACTTAATATTCATATCTACCCCTATTAACAAGATTCGGACTTTGGCGGATACGCGGATTCCAACCAATCACACCAAAATAATGAAATCCTCCATTACACACCAGTATATCATATCCTCCAAGACACACCAGTATATCATATCCTCCAAACACACCAGTATATCATATCCTCCCAAACACACCAATATCATATCCTCCCAAACACACCAATATCTCTCCCAAACACACCAATAAGGCATTAAATGCCTCTTCGGATAAATCGTAGAATATAATACAGAAATATCTCCTCATCATATCACAAATCCTATGGCATGCCATTTGTATCCAATCTAGTCCGATAAGTTAATAGGGTATTCAAATCTCTCTCTTCTTTTTTTTTTCTTTTTTTTTTACTTATTTCAAATTCACTTTTCCATTTTCTAATCAGTATACAATTCAGTACCAATACATATTTCACATATAATCATACTTCAATTTAGTTCCAACCACTTTTCAATCAATACACGATTCATATATTTACACATATTCATAATTTAATTCAATTTGACTCAATTCAAATCACTTTTAATTTTCTATTAATATACCTTCAAATATTCACACAATTCATAATTCAGTTACGTAATTTAAATAACTTTTAATTTCCAATTCATTCTATTTTCACTTCTTATTTCGATCAGTTTCACAGTACTGTAATAATTCATTACATCAGTAATTTCATAGCTTAATGCGGTGCACATAACAATATTCAGTAACTTCACAATTTAGTTCAGTACTCAAAATAATATTCAGTATTCCATAATTCAGTTTAGTATCAGTCTCAATTTTAGTACTCAATCTTAAATTTATCATTTTACTAAATACTTACCTTAAAATATTTACCACACATAATTAATAAATTACACATAATAATGATAAAGTTTGAATAACAGTGATTCAAATATCATCAAAGTCTGGAGATATCACATTATATTTTAAGTTATATATTAATAATGGCATACATTTCTAGACTTCACACACATTACGTTTGGTCCGAGAACCGACTAAACCTAAGCTCTGATACCACTAAATGTAACACCCCTTACCCGTATTCGACGCCGGAATAGGGTACGAGGCATTACCGGAATTACAAATTTATTTATCAGACATTTTATTTCATTTCGCATTTATTTTTGAAACCAATCAAAATCAAACATATCGTCCCTTAAACATATTTATTTTTCTCGTCATGTCTTACATAAATTTATTACTCGTCTCAACATATTTAATTACCTTTACCCAATTCTAACTTCAAATTCTTTCAATTAAACCACTAATTCATCATTTTATTCATCATATGCTATATTCAACAGCTTTAAAACTTCAAAAACTTCAACTTAAATTCATCAAAACTTTGTTCTAAAACTTATAAAACATCAAAATTAAAAGAGAAGGACTAAATTAACTTACCAATTAAACTTCCAAGCTTCAAACCATCAATTTCTCCTTTTTCTTTCTTTCCCCTTTTTCTTCCCTTGCTTTCGTCTTGTTCTCTGTTTCATTTCTGGTATTCTTCTTTTACTTCTTTTGGTTTATATATATATAATATAATAATATAATAATATAATATAATAGTATAATAATATAATATAATATAATATAATATAATATAATATAATAATATACTTTTAAAAAATCTGAGATTTTCCTACGTTAACCGCCTCAACTATGCAAAATGGTAAAATTACCATTTTGATCCTTCATAATTTCTTTTAATCTATAATTTAACTTTTACTTTCATTTCAGTTTAGTCCTTTTCATTTAATTTCCTACCCAAACGTTAAAATTTTCTAACGAAAGTTTAATAATAGCTTAATGACACTCCATAAATATTTTTAGAAATATTTATGGCTCACTTTATGAATTCGAGGTCTCAATACCTCGTTTTTCGCCCAATTTTTCTCATTAATTCTTTCAGTTCACAAAATTCACTAATTTTTAAAATATTTCTAAAATCACACTTAACTTATAATTATCGATTAACAAAATTTTCTAAATTTTATTCAGATTTAATGATCTCGAATCACTGTTCCGACACTACTAAAATTGGGCTGTTACAACTTATTGATGACATATTGGTCTATTCAAAAACCGAGTATGAGCGCGATGAAGATATTAGAGTGGTTCTGGAAATTCTATGAGAGAAACAACTATATGCCAATTTCAGTAAATGTGACTTCTAGTTATGTGAAGTAACGTTTCTAGGACATGTGGTTTCTGCTGAGAGGATTAGGGTCGATTCTCGAAAGATAGAAGCGGTATTGGAATAAAACCAGCCTAAGACCGTATCTGAGATCCGCAATTTTCTGGGATTGGCAGGATATTATCGACGATTTGTAGAGGGGTTTTCAATGATCGCCGCACCTTTGACTAAGCAGCTACGTAAGGGTGTGCCGCTTAAATGGACTGATTCACAATAAGAGAGCTTTGAGAAGCTCAAGGCTGTACTAATGAGGCCCCTGTTCTGATACAGCCAGAGTCCAGAAAAGAGTTTACTGTCTACTGCGATGCATCACATGTCGATTTAGGATGTGTATTGATGTAAGAGGGTAAGGTGGTAGCGTATCGTCTCGTCAACTTAAGACTCATGAGGCAAATTATCCAACGCACGACTTGGAGTTGGCAGTAGTGGTGTTCTCACTGAAAATCCAGAGGCATTACCTGTTTGGTGAGAAGTGTATTATTTACACTGATCATAAGATCCTTAAGTACCTCCTCACTCAGAAGAAGCTAAATCTGAGGTAGCGTAGATGGATTGAGATGCTTAAGGACTATGATTGTACGATTGAATACCATCCGGGTAAAGCTAATGTGGTGGCCGACGCACTGAGTCATAGGGGTATAACTGATTTAAGGGCAATGTTTGCTCGCCTCAGTTTATTTGATGATGGTAGTCTATTGGCCGAACTTCAAGTTAAACCAATGTAGACTGAACAAGTTAAGGGTAAACAGTTTGAGGACAAGTCGTTAGGTCTTCGTCTCCGACAGGTGGAGAGTGAGAATACTGAGAATTTTGGAATGAATAACCAAGGGGTACTCTGTTTTTGTGGAAGAATCTGTGTACCAAAAGATACTGAATTGAGGCATTCAATATTGAGAGAGGCGCATAGTAGCCCTTATGCTATTCATCCTGGCGAAAATAAGATATACCGAGACCTTCGTGAGATATACTGGTGGCCAGGTCTTAAACGTGAGGTTACTGATTATATGGCTAAGTGTCTGACATGCTAGTAAGTTAAGGCTAAGCATCAATTACCTTCGGGTTTGTTGCAGCCAGTTAAGATTCCGCTTTAGAAGTGGAAACGTGTAACTATGGACTTCGTTAGTGGGTGACCCCTCACGCCCACTAAGAAGGATTCAGTATGGGTCATCGTGGATCGATTGACCAAGTCTGCCCATTTTATACCGGTTCGTATTGACTACTCTCTGCAAAAGCTGGCTAAGTCGTATGTGTCTGAGATAGTAAGACTACATGGGGTACCAATTTTGATAATATCTGATAGGGATCCTCGTTTCACGTCTCGGTTCTGGAAGAAGCTACATGAAGCTCTGGATATAAGGTTGGACTTCAGTACTGCGTTCCATCCTCAAACAGATGGTCAATCTGAGAGGGTGATTCAAATACTGGAGGACATGTTGAGGAGTTTACTTATAACAACAGCTATCAGTCTAGCACTCAGATGGCACCTTACGAGGCACTATATGGTCTTAGGTGTCCAACACCTTCATGTTGGACTGAGTTGGGCAAACGACGTGTTCTGGGCCCTGAACTAGTTTCTGATACCAAGGAAAAAGTTAAATTGATTTGAGATTGACTGAAAGCGGCATCAGACAGATAGAAGTCCTATGTGGATCTGAAGCACCGAGAGATTGAGTATTCAGTGGGGGACTCCGTTTTTCTTAAGGTTTCACCATGGAAGAAAGTACTGAGGTTTGGTCGTAAGGGTAAGCTGAGCCCTAGATTTATTGGGCCTTATTGCATTCTGAAACGAGTGGGGCCAGTAGCATATCAGTTGCTACTACCTCCAGAGTTGGAGCTGATTCACGACATGTTCCATATTTCTATGTTGAGGCACTACCGCTTTGATCCCATGTATGTCGTTCCTGTTAAGGAGATTGAGGTTAGACCAGATCTGACATTTGAGGAGGAGCCAGTCCAGATAATAGATCATGATGTAAAGGTTCTAAGAAGAAAGTCCATCCTACTAGTTAAGATTCTTGGCATAATCATAGTTCTGAGGAGGCCACGTGGGAGCCTGAGGATGCGATGTGATAGCAGTATCCTCATCTATTCTGATCAGGTAAAATTTTGAGGTCAAAATTTTCTTTAAGGGGTTAAAGTTGTAACACCCCAAAAATCCCTTATAATTATTCTCGTATGTTTGTGACACAAACATGTATTTGCTTCAGTGGTTAAATGTTCTGGGAGTGTCTGAGTAGTCTTGGGTTCAAGCCTTAGCTTGGGCAAAATTTTGTTTTTAATTGAGTAAACCCCGATTTTTAGCCAGTGAGCTTATAAATAAATATTGGAAAAACATGTCAGAATAGGCCTGCTGATTTGGTGGTTAAGTGGAGTGCCAATATGCTGGGGGTCTTAAGTTCAAGTCCTAGCGATGCAGTAGTGTTTTATTTTACTGGATGCCGTAAAAGTGTTTGTATGCCAGTAGAATTTTGATGCTAGTTGGCGGTTGGAGTGTTTGAGGAGTGTAGGGTTGTTATGGCCGAATTTTAGGAGGAAAATAGGGATTTGTATTCTGATTATTTTTATCTTTTTCAAAAAAATTGGTTCCCCATACTTTTCTCAATTTTTTTGATGCTAGTTTCCCTCCCCTCAAGTCTGTCGTTCATCATCTTGCTTATTTCCTTTGCCGAAATTGGCTAAGTGATTCTTTGCTTTTTCTTTTGTTCCTTTTTGGCTTTATTCTCCCCTATGGTAACCTTTCCCTCCTCCTCCTCCCTTGCCGACTTTCATTGTATTCTTTTGTTACTATCGACTGCTTATTGAAATTTTTTCTTTTCACTACTTTGGTTTCTCCTTTTAATCCATTCCTTCCTTAATCCCTTTTTGTTACTGCAACTTGTCACCTCTGTTCGTTCTTGCGTTGTTGGTAAGTGGCATAATTGTGATGTATTTTGGTTTATGGATTTTTGGTGAATCGATCTACTGTTTCATTGATAAAGGTTAAGGGTTGGAGCGATTCAGTTAGCGTTAGAGTGGTGTGGTTCTGCTGTTACTCGTTTGGTAGGTAAGGTGGCTATATTTTGGTGAAGTTAGGGTAAAGTTTTTCTTTTCTCTTGGTTATGAAATGTGAATTGATGTTAATATTGGGTCTTTTCAGAATTGTCAGCTGCGAATTGTAGGAGTGGTGACCTATTTTGTACAGATCCATAGTTAGGGGTTGCTCGGTCTCGAAGGTAAGGTTTTGGTGATGAAAGTCGTTTGGCACGTTATAAAATTCGTTTAATTCTGTTAAGTATCATTAATGTTGGGCTTTTGATTATCGATTGTAGGTCCCAGAGTGCTCGATAGTGTTTTCGCAGCGAATCGAAACTAGGTGTGTAAACACAACTCTACAAATGGAAATCAATAAAAAGCCGAAAAGTGAGACTGTCGACACCACACGGGCGTGTGGCTGCCCGTGTGGTAGGCCGTGTGATCGACGAGGCAGGCCATGTATGATTCATGTGTCGGGCCGAATTGGGCCCACATGGGTAAATTAATGGGTTTTTGGGCCCATTTTCACTGTTTTGACTGCTAAGGTTACACGGGTCGCCCGAGTCGACTGTGGACCTACTATAGGGTCTGTAAGATTACCTAGATCCCTAATTGACTGAATGACTGTTATATCCATGTACTTTTTATATATACATATACGACTGTATTATGAGTATGCCGTTAAAACTGCACTGAATGCATATGTGATACCATGATTTGGCATGACATGATTGTATGATGCATTGCATGGAGATGGGTTTATATGGATCGGATGATGGTTACTGAAAGGCTTCGAGCCTAACTTACTAGTAGTTCAGCTGCAAACTACTGTCTAGTGCCGCAACCGATACTACTTGGAGTGTAGGGATGGATGGGTTGATTATATCCCCACATGGAGTGTATTGTTGGACGAAGATGGAGTGTAGAGGCTGGCTGGGTAGGACTTGTATACTGCATATTGTGATACTGTACTGATTACTGATATTGTAATGGGCTAAAGCCCAAATGCAAGACTGCCTCTGTACTGAGATGGGCTAAAGCCCAAACTGATGCTGTCACTGATTCCAAATAGGGCTTAGGCCCAGACTGTAATTACCTCCTGTCTGTCTATTTATGCTATTTGAGATTACACACTCAGTTTTCGTAAACTCACCCTTTTGTTTTAACCATACAGGTTATCCCTAAACATAGGCGGATCGGTGCGGCGGAGGACTCAGCGGTGGCCACATGACTCTTTCCGTTCTATTTTAGTACTTAATTAAAATTTTGATTTTATTTTGGGGGTATTTTACTGTAATAATTGCCTTTTTGGATTTTCTCCTTTAATTTGGGATTTCTATTATTTTGATTTACAACTGATAGTAGTAGGGTTAATCGAGTTTTCAAAATGAATCAAATATTTTAACAAAATATATTCAAATATGCAAACAGATTTAAAAAGCTTCCGCAATAAGTGACGTTTTAAAAATTAATATTGTTTTGATAATGAACTACGTTTTGACAATGAACGATGCATCCTAGATTTAACATAAGATTTTGTAATGAGGCTAATTCGAAAAGAGGTTTTTACGACAACTCATTTATTTTCAAAACACTACCATATGACATCACCAAGATTCAGCCATAACGTCTCGACCGGGTTTGGGGTGTTACATTACTGATATATAACAATCTACTCCCCCTTTAGTGGACTTAAGGGGTGTTATAAAGTGGCATTCTTTAGGTCTATCATGTAAAGTTTAAACAAGCTTGTTGGGTACATTACAAGTTGTGATATATAATGATTGGTTTGGCATGTGCACGAACAGCTTTCGAGAGTGCATATCTAATCGTTAAAAGTTGAACCGTTTCCATATGCTCGCATCTGGATCATTGATTTTGCTTGATTATATAAATCGTCAAAGAGCGGGAAGAGAAATCCTTCTTTAAAAGGGGGAACCTCAAGAGGCCTAAATCTTTCACACTTAACATTTTCAACAATCTGAAACAAAGGTAATTTCAAAAACATTTGTGCTTTTTAATTTTTGATATCTTCTTTTATCAATACTATGACGAAGATGAGAAGGATTGGTAATCGAATCATCCAAGCCCGTCCATCATGGGAACGACTGTCTTCGGTTCTGGTAACAGACAAACTCTATCCCTACACCACTAAGCAGGAGGAATTGTAATGAGTTCTGGCTGTGAGGGGAATGGAACTTCCCTATTTTGTGTATGAGTTCTCCATCCCGGGAGGTCACACCGGTTGTGCGAAACCACCGAAGATAGCTTCCTACTTCTAGTTCACGCGCTTGAGGCTGAGTTCCACTAGCCACTGCACCATTTCTTCTGTAATCTGCTCAAGGATTACAAGATTGCACTGGCCAACTCTCGGACTTTTCTTGGTGGATTCCCATGGCGTACTTCACGATTATTTTCGTCCCTTGCTCTTTGTTTTTCAACGTCTATATCAGTTGAAGGGCCATATTTTAGAGAACTCGTCGGGGTTCTATTACTTCTTTCCTCGCAAAAAAGTTGAAACAATTATTGTGAACCAATGTTCCAAGCTTCATCTGAACCAGATGAAGTATGTTCGAGTTTGCGGCAAACTTGGCGAGGACTTTGGGTTCCCAATAAAGTGGTCATTATCGAGCAAGGTCATGTGTTTGTTTCAACGAACCCTTCGTTCAAAATGAGCCGTGGCTCAATATTAGAGGCTGCGTACTGGACGCCCGTTGGTTCCGGAGGATCTCATCACAACGAGAAACGTATTTAGATATTGCTTGGAGGGTTTTAGCCCTAATGGGTGCAGACTTCGTATAACATTGAGGTTGCTCGATTTGTTAGTGCACTGTCTGAGAGTTGCACGTGGCCTCATAACTCATTTGATGAGTTAGGTCTAATTTAACTAAAATACCCTAAAATAATTTAACTTAATTTAATTATAGAAAAAACCTGATTATGAGCCGAGCCACTTGGCTTGACCCGAAGGCTCGCCCAAAAAGTGGGAGGGTTTAAGCAAAAATATAGACTCGAACAATGAGATTGGACAAAAACATAAGGCTCGTTTTCTAAATGGGTTGGGCCTTGGGTAAGCTTTTTTTTAGGGCTCGGGCTAGAGGTGTTCATGGGCCGGGCCGAACTCAACTAAAAATTTAGGCCCATTCATCGGGCTCGAGTCAGGCCTGGCCCAAAAAATGGGCCTAAAATTTTGCCCAAGCCCGGCCCATATAAAAATGCTAAAACCTGGGCCCAGCCCGGCCAGCCCGTATTAATTTTTTATATTATTTTATATAATTTTTAAATATATAATACATCAAAAATATTAAAAAAATCAAAATAAATATTTTTCAACAAATTGAAAATAAATTTTAAAAAATATGTAGACTTAAATAACACTAAGATAGATGTAACTTAACAAGCAAATACCTCTAAAATAATAATAAAATTAACAAATACCTTTAAAATAATAAAAAAATTAACAATTAAATAAGTTTTATACAATATTCAATCAATAACAACAAAATAGTAGCAACATAATAGTAATATGGTAGCAAAATAGGGAGAAAACAACAAGAAAATAACATTCAAAAATAAAAAAATAAAAAAATAGCAGATTTTTTTTGTCATTTAGTGAATTCGGACCGGGCCGGGCCGGGCCCGGGCCAAAAATACCTTACCCGAGGCCCGTCCCATTTTTTAAACGGGCCTTATTTTTTGTCCAAGCCTATTTTTCGAGCTTATATTTTTGCCCAAACCCTCCCAAATTTCTGTCGGGCCGCCCGACCCATGAACACCTCTAGCTCAGGCCAATCCGACTTGAATTTTGCAAAGAAGAAGAAGAAGAAGAAAATGTTGTTGTTTGCTGTGGTTTTGCCACTATTTTCTCATAGTTTTGTTGCCATTTTACTATTATGTTGCTACTATTATGTTGTTATTGTTTTGGTATTGTATAACTCTTATTTTATTGTTAATTTTGCTACTATTTTAGAGACATTTGATGTAACACCCCTAATCCATATCTGTCGCTGGAATAGGGTTATCGAGTATTACCAAAATTTACAGATCAATTACAGACATTTCATATCATTTAACATTCCTATCAGAAAATAATCATAATCAATCATATTGTCCCTTATATGAGCCATCGAGGCCCAAAATACACATTAGAAACAAGTCAGGACTAAACTGGGTTCTCAGAAAATTTCTCATAAAACATAAAAAAATTTCAAAGTTACAGGGGACACACGCCTGGTGGTCAGACCGTGTGTCTCACGGTCAAGAGACACACCCGTGTCTCAAGCTGTGTGTACTTTCGAAATAGGGGCACACGGTCGTGTCCCAGCCCGTGTCCAAACTAGGGTGCTCTCTGACTTGGGTCACACGGCTAAGCCACACGCCCGTGTGAGCATACTGACTTGCAATAAGTAGGTACAAGGGTCACACGGCCAAGACACACGCCCATGTGCTAGGCCATGTGAGTATTTTGAGCATTCTGTTTCTCAATTTTTAAGATGCAGGGTGTAACACCCCTAACCCGTATCCGACGTCGAAACAGGATTACGGAGTATTACCGAACTTACAAATCAAACAAACAGACATTTCATTTTCATATCACATTTATTTTAGAAACCAATCAAATTCAATCATATAGTCCCTAATACGAGCCCTCGAGGCCCAAAATAAATATTAAAAACAAGTTGGGACTAAACCGAGTACTCAAAGAATTTTTAGGAAAACATGGAATTTTTTCAAAGGTGCAGGGGACACACACCCATGTGGCCAGGCCGTGTGGGCATTCGAAATAGGGACACATGCCTATGTCCTTGCCCATGTCCTAGCTCGTGTTTAAACTAGTGAGCTTACTGACTTGGGTCACACGGCTAAGCCACACTCCTGTGTGCTAGGCCGTGTGAAAAATGGTGAGCATACTAACGGTGACACACGACCAAGCTACACGCCTGTGTGCTAGGCAGTGTGAGGCTACTGACTTGTTTTCTTTAAAAGTTATAAGGGACACACGACCGTGTCACCTAGCTGTGTGTCACACACGGCTGAGACACAAGCCCGTGTCTCTGCCCGTGTGGACAAAAATAGGCCATTTTCCGAGCCATATTTCTCACCCAAATTGGTACCAACCTAAACACATCAATTTGCATATGACCATGACATAAATAGGCATTCAAAACCAACCAAAATCAAACTTAAACCATGTAATATCAACACATACAACCATGATGCCCATAGGCACCTCAATTGACAATTTATAAACATGCCAACTATGTATCCCAAACATATCTAAATGGTTAAACACCTATATGCATCATTGTGCCAAAACATAACATATATGTCACTTATCAAGCTCAACTATTTAGTACCCAAAATACCAATTCACAAACTAGCACATTCACATGATAAACATACACCATTATGATAAGGCTATTTACACATATATAGATAACAAAATATACCCAAAGACAAGCCAAATCAAATGGCTAAAAACATAACAAAACATGTAGGCTATCATTAGCCAAAATGACCTATATGTGCCATTAAAACCAAAATATATAACCAAAAGTACCAAAATAGACAATTGATAGTGTGATGCAATCTCTAATAACTTCCAATCTGAATGAGCTTCCGAACCACTATAAAACACGGAAAATAACACTGAGTAAGTAATTAAGCTTAGTAAGTTCGTATAAGTAAAAATATAACTTACCATTCAACTGTAATTTAGGTAAGTAAATCAAGGCTAGAGGTGTGTATGGGCCGGCCGGCCCGGCCTGGCCCGAAGGCCCGCCGGAAATGTGGGAGGGTTTGGGCAAAAATATAGGCTCAAAAAATGGGCTTGGACAAAAAAATAAGGCCCGTTTAAAAAAATGGGTCGGGCTCAGGTAAGGTATTTCTGGCCCAGGCCCGGCCCGGCCCGAATTCATTAAAGGAAAAAAATTTATTTTTTAAATATTATTTTCTTATTGTTTTTCTACTTATTTTGCTACCATTTTACTACTATGTTTCTATTATTTTGTTGTTATTGTTTAGATATTATATAAAACTTATTTTATTGTTAATTTTGTTATTATTTTAAAGACATTTGTTAATTTTGTTATTATTTTAAAGGCATTTGCTTGTTAAGCTGCATCTATTTTAGTGTTATTTAAGTCTACATATTTTTTAAAATTTATTTTCAATTTGTTGAAAAATATTTATTTTGATTTTTTAATATTTTTGATGTATTATATATATTTAAAAATTATATAAAATAATATAAAAAATTAATACGGGCTGGCCGGGCTGGGCCCAGGTTTTAGCATTTTTATATGGGCCGGGCTTGGGCAAAATTTTAGGCCCATTTTTTGGGCCTGGCCTGGCCCGAACCCAATGAACGGGCCTAAATTTTTAGTTAGGCTTAGCCCGAACCCGGCCTGGCCCATTCACACCTCTAATCAAGGCATATCACAACTCAATTTGGCCTAAAAGCTTCATCAACCAAGTTAGTCATGTATTCATATGTCATATATAGACCATTTCCATGTGATTCACATAAATACCTGTACTAGTTCGTGTCAAACTCATATAACCTCGTAACAGAATTGTGCTCATTGAACCACTTAGAATAATATCGGATACGCGGGTATCTCGCACACTATGTGCCAATATGTGGTCAAAACCACTACTATCTCATTTCTCATATCAATGCTCTCTCTCGAGCCATAACTGGGTCTGCTCACACAAGCTGTCAGTCAAGATGTAGCTACACGGTGCTGCTCACACAAGTTGTCAAGTAACTGCAACACATGTCGGAAACTCAGCCACCGGTAAGACGTACGAGACCAGCACCCAAAACACGGTAACCCCTAATAATATGTCTTTTGTATCTTATTTATTCTTAAGGTTCAAACGGGATCCTTAAGTCGCCGAAACTTTGTTGGATATTTCCGTGGAGTTGTATTATCAAGAGTATAATAATAAAGCATTTGAATCAAATATAATTTAATGCTTATTAAACACACGAACTTACCTCAAACTCGTATGGAGAAAAACGACCGATTAGTCCAACACTTTATCTTTTCCCCGATCTAAATCCGTACGTTGCTTTTCTTGATCTATATAATCAAATTAAACTAATTCAAATCTCATTCTATTCAATTCAATCCAAAAATCATGTTTTGGCAAAATTACCATTTTGCCCCTATACTTTTGATTTCTTTACAATTTAGTCCCTAGGCTCGTGAAGTGAAATTCATGCAATTTCATCCTTACCTAAGCCGAGACAAATTTTATACATGCTTATAGTAGCCCTTATATTTCATTAATTCACAAATTTCACCATGATATTTCACATTTTTAAATTTAACCCCTAATTGACAAATTTATCAAAAATCACTTAACAAAAGTTGTTTGTTTAACGACAAGAATTCATTTTCTTCCATTAAACTTCACAAAAAACTAAAATGTACACATGGTAAAACCCTAGACATTCAACCACCTTGCAAATTAGTCCCCGAGCTAACTAGGTTAAGCTACAACAATCACGAAAACATAAAATCATTAAAAACGAGACAAAATTTCACTTACATGCAATGGATTTGCTTAGCCAAAATTTTCAAGCTTCCATGGCTCTTTCTTGTTGTAATTTTCGGTTGAAAAATGAAACAAGAAGGTGACCACTTTGTTTTATTTTATTTAATTTAGCTTTTATTAGTAAATTACAAAATTACCCTTACCCAACTTTAAAATTTTCATAATTGCCAAGCCATGCACATCCACTAACTGATTTAATGGTATAATTGCCGTATAAGGACCTCCACTTTAAAGTTCTATAGCTATTTAATACCTTTAGCTAATAGAATACAACTTTTGCACTTTACGCGATTTAGTCTTTTTTAACAAATTGAACATGCAAACGGTAAAATTTCTTAACAAAATTTTTATACGATAATACTATCATGCTGTAGATCATAAAATAATATTAAAATAAAATTTTTGACCTCGAATTTGTGGTCCTGAAACCATTGCTCCGATTTCACTGAAAACGGGTTGTTACACAAGGGACATACGACCAAACCACATGCCTATGTGCTAGGCCGTGTGTCACACATGGCTGAGACACACGCTCGTGTGGACAAAAATAAGCTATTTCCAAGCCATATTTCTCACCTAATTTTGGTATCAACCTAAATACAATAATTTGCACAATCATAAGTCACAATATAACCTTCAATTCAAGCCCAACTCAAGTTTAATACATGTCATAACACCCCATATGTCCAAGTACTCAATATTGCCTAATTGACCGTATAAACATATATGCATAATTTACCAATCATGTTATCTCAAAACCATTCATCAACATACCCATAAATTATCCATCACTTAACCACATTAAATACAACAAACATGATAAGGCCACAAATATATATATATATATATATATATATATATATATCAAAGTATGTCCAACTCAAGCCATTCCAATGGCTATTTACAACAAAATACTTTGAACCCAACATTGGCCAAATTACCCTATACATGCCATTATAATCAAAGTTAGTTTTCTATATGTACTGAAATAGGCCGATGGATAGTGTGAGATATCTCCGCCAAGCTTCCAACCTAACGAGCGTCCAAATTACTATAAAACAAAGGAAATAAAATAAAGTAAGCACTTAATGCTTAGTAAGTTCGTATAACATAGAATTTAACTTACCATTTTTTCACATAAAAGGTAGGCATACAAAACATATTCCAAACAACTTGGTCAAAAGCCTAGAAACATATCCTCAACAATCATGTTAATCATGTAATTCATATAAATATCAAGAAACAAGTATGAGCTCACAAATAATCAAATTTCTATATTCATACACTTTCTCATCATGTGTCATTGTAACAACTACAGTTATATCCATGTATTTCAAGTATATTTCCGTAATAATTCGTCTTGAACTCATATTGTCACATATCAGAACTTTGCCCGTTGAATCATTTAAAATATCAATGGATACACGGTAGTACACATTAAGTGTACAAAACTGTAATCCGTCAATTCATATTCAAGAATGTTCATGTGAGCATATAAACAGGTAGCTCTTTCGAGCCATGTAACGGGAAGCTCATGTGGGCCATGTAACGGGAAACTCATAAGAGCCATAATCAGGAAGTTCAAGCGAGCCAATATCGGGAAGCTCCGAAGAGCCATTAATCGGGAAGCTCCGAAAAGCCAATTATTGGGAAGCTCATAAGAGTTATAAACGGGAAGCTCAAGAGAGCCATTAATTGGGAAGCTCGCAATAACCATACAAAGGGAATCTCGTGAGAGCCAAATATTGGGACGCTCGTAAGAGTTATGGTGTGTCCGCAACACATGTAGGATCACAACCAATCGGGAACCCTTAATGACAATGTCATTTGTATCCATCGAATTTCTTAGGTTCAAACGGGACATAATACTTGTCATATATATATTCAGATATGTGATCATTTCTTAAACATGGAAATTATACATTTCACATACATAACATTCAATTCAAACATATAAATATACAATTTAATTACACGAACTTACCTCGACAAGTGTTCTTGTACACAAGAGCTACTAATCCTTTACTTTCTCTTTTCCTCGATTTAACTCTGTATTTGATCTATTCGGATCTATACGAATGAATTTAACATCAATTTTAATACAATTCATACTCAATTCAGTCCAATTCACATCTTAGGAAAAATTACCATTTTACCCTTACACTTTTAATTAATTTCAATTTTGTCTCTAGGCTCGGAAAATGAAATTCATGCAATTTAATCCTTATTCCAAGCCTAGAGGATTTTTACATGTAACAATAGCAGTCCATGTATTTCATAAAATTCATAATTTTTCCATGAATTTTCCATCTTTTCAATTTAGTCCCTAAATCACAATTTCATCAAATTTTCTTTTACAAAAGTTATTTATCTATCAGCAACCTTTCATTTTCTACCATAAAACTTCATAATTCTTACATACTCATCCATGGAAAAATCCTAACACTTTTATACTTTGCAAATTAATCCCCGAGATAGCTAGATTAAGCTGTTACGATCTAGGAAATATAAAAATTATTAAAAATGAGACAATAATACTTTCCCAATTAAGCCAAATAAGCTTGCTCAAAACTCAACTTCCATGGCTAGGGTTTTCACATTTTTGTTTAGGAAATATGATATAAAATGATGATATTTTTATTATTTAATCATTTATCATCTTTTATTATTTCACTTTCTAATTTAGTCCTTTTCTTTAATGAATTTTCCAATGATGACTAATCATACTTATCTACTAACTCCACCAATTAGTCTATTTTCCATATAAGGACCTCCAATTTTGAATTCCATAGCTATTTGATCCCTTTAGCTACTAGAATTCAACTTTTGCATTTTATGCAATTTGGTCATTTTTATTAGATTAGACATGAAATCAGTAAAATTTCTTTACGAAATTTTCATACGACACTTCTATCATAATGCAAACCATGAAATAATATTAAAATAATTTTTCTTCTGGACTCGAATTTGTGGTCTCAAAACCACTATTCCGATTTCACTAAAAATGGGCTGTTACTTTGGATAACTAAGTTGCACTTATCTTATCTTAGTGTTATTTAAGTATAAATATTTTAATTTTTTTTCAATTTGTTGGGAAACATTTATTTTAATATTTTTAGTATATTTGATGTATTATATTTTTAATTTTTTTATATAAACAAATAATATAAAAATTTTTAATACGGGCGAGCCGAGCTCGATTTTTAGCATTTTTATCTGGGTCGAGCTTGAGCAAAAAATTAAGCCTATTCTTCAAGATGGGCCAAGGCTAAGCCTTGAAAATGGGCCTGAAATTTTGTTTTAGCCCGACCCATCCTATGATCAACCCTATTACGAAAGGATATATCTATATTTTGCATAATTGATTTCTTATTCGATAAACTCAAGATACTAATTTTATTGTTCCGTTTAACTTAAGACACCAATAAAATTAAAGCTTAAATAATAATAAAGATATTAGAAGATATATCCTTTCTTTATTACCATGGTTTGTTATTTATTTATTTTTTATTTATTTTTCACCTTCACTACTTGTAACATAAAAAAATGCAACAAGAATCAGATTCATTATTCTTCTTCTCCATCTTATTTTATTTAGTTTTTAGAATTAATAATTTTAAAAACCTTTAAAAGTCAATAAAATATTTAAAATTGAATAAATTATAAAAATAGTCACTTTTATTTGTCTCAGTTTACATTTTAGTCACTTTTGTTTGGAATGTTACGTTTTAATCACTTACGTTATCGTTTTGTTACGAAGTGGTCACTCAATAATTAAGCTTCATTACCTATCTAACGGCGGTCCTACGTGGCTGTCCAAATGGGTTTTAAATGCCAACTTGAATGTCTTACGTAACTGTTCAAATTAAATTTATTTAATTAAAAACTTATTTTCATCTCGACAATTGGATATCCAATATGGCATTTAAAACCTATTTAGACTGCCATGTATGACTGCCGTTAGGGAGATAATGGAGTTTAATGGTAGAGTGACCATTTTGCAACAAAATAATAACGTAAGTGACTAAAATAAAATATTTCAAGTAGGAGTAAAAAAAAAACTATTTTTGTACTTTACCCTTAAAATATTAACAAAGAAAGAAGCAAATCTAAAATAGAGAGGAAATTAATAATAATAAGAAAAAATAAGACGAATGAAAACCTCATAGAAAATGAATGTAATAAAAAGCTTATGCCCTTAAAAAAGGCAGAAGGAGGAAGCACGCCAACATTATCAAACGAAACACAATCAAAACCCTTTCCCTAGCTCTCTCTTTTTGTTTTTCGCTTTTATTTTTTCTGAAAGGAATTCCGATGGAAGACGACGATGAGTTCGGAGATCTTTACACGGACGTTCTCAGGCCTTTCTCATCAACATCCACGACGACGTCGTTGTCATCTCTTGCTCCGCAGCCATACCAGCCTTCTCCTACACCCACACAGCTCCTCCGTCCGATCGATCTCAACCTTCAGTCTCAACACGATGGCAATACCCTCTTCGGAGCTCCCGCCGCCCAAACCCTAGCCCCCTTTAAACCTCCTCCTTATCCCCCGGCTGTTCCTGCTGCGGCAGGAGCTCCGGATTCGATCCCTTCTTCCCTTGGTTCAGCTTCCGAACCAATGGTTCTGGATTCCAAACATGAATCGGCGGATGGCAAAGAGCTTGAATTTGATATTGAAGAGGGTGGTGGTAATGTAATTGAGGATATCGGCTCAAATGATCCGTTAATCCCGGGTTTAACCGAAGTGGTTCGCCAGGAAGGTAACAATATTGGGATTCGAGGCAGTCAAGCGGAAGCCGATGGAGAAAGGGATGATTGGGACAGTGACAGTGAAGATGATCTACAGATTGTATTAAACGACAACAACCACGGCCCGGTGGCTATGGAAACAGGAGGAATGATAGGCGAAGATGATGACGATGACGAAGATGGGGACCCGCTTGTGATACTGGCTGATGGAGATGCAAACCAAGGGACGGCAGAGCAGGAATGGGGCGAAGAAAGAGGGCAAGCGGCGGATGGGGAGAAGAAAGAAGGGGGAGAAGCAGGGAAGGTTACCAGCGGCGGCGTTCTTGCACCAAAAATTGGGTACAGCAGTCATCTGTACCATCCGTTTCATTCTCAGTTTAAGGTCAGTGTGTTAATATGTTGATGCTGTTGTTCTTGTTAAATCAAGCAATTTGGAAACATTTAGGAAAAAAATGGGGTTTTTTGTTTGTCATATGCCCCAATTATTTGATGAATCATTAGGATTAATTTAGTATAGTTATTGGTTTGTAAACTTTGTACAGAATGAAATTATGAAATGATAAATAACAGTAAGAAGATTTGACTGGTGATTACATTGTGATGTTTTCTGTTTTGATATTATATCTGAATATTGGATATCATAACGTTCGATCAGAAATCATTATGATTATCAATAAATAGACCTTCCGTCTGTTTGGCGAGACTTTGGTTTTGTTCGTGGTTGGCTCAAAAGCACTTCGACTGATATTAATAGGAGAACGATTCTGCTTCACTCCAAATCTCGCTTACTTCAATGGAACTCAAACATTGTTCATGTTTGTTGGCTGATGCAATACTGACTTGTAAGTTGTAAGAAAGGGCTCTTTAATTAATCTTTCTTCTGATCCTAAACTTGAACTAGACAACTTAAAAAAAAAAGAAAAAAGAAAGTTCTGTCATAAGTCTTGATCTTCGAACGTTTGGGGCCGTTGTTAAAGGTCTCAATAGTAAAACCTTTATGGATGAGGTACACAAATGCAACTACAGTCAATGCCTTTTCAGATGTAATATGCTTTAACGGTCTCCTACACCAATAATTCTCTGTAGGAGCTGTTGAAGATGAAAAATTATGTTCCAAAGTATTTGTTTATCTGTGAGTCAAGTAATTTGTGCTCAAGAGCAAGTACAGATACTTCTGCAAAGAAAAAGTGCAAACAGCCTGTCAGTAAAAGAGAGGAACTTGTGGAGAGTAATATTGTTCTCAACAAATTGAAGGCAAATTTGTTCCATGAAATGCAACAGCAAGTGCTAAATTTTGCTGAAACTGTGCTTCTCTTCATACTTGTTTGAAACTATTTTCAAACAGATTTTGTGTTCTATTTAACCTAGACCTTGTCATTGGTTATACCATAGAGTTTAAGTTATTTCCAGCTTAAGATTTGTTATTGCAATTGACATCTTGGTTGCTCATATATTCTGCTGCAACCTTGTTAATTATATCATGAACATTATGAGCTGTTCATGTGCCACTTATTCCCTCTTTTGGCTATTATATTGTTAGTGCAATGTTATAATCGGTGCATCATCTGATATCCTTGTTTCTTGATTTGTATATTTTCTTGGCGCATGCTTTAAAGTGGACTTTAATTTAGCTTAAGAAATTTTGATTGAGCCGTCTATTTTACTTAAAATTTAATACTTGGTGATTTGATGAAAATTGAGCCTTAGTCTTGAGTGTGCTATCCAATAGAAATTTTGGTGCATATATGTTAAGGATCTGATCAATTGATTGTCTGTTGTAAACTGTAACTTTTATAGAGGAGAAAAAAAATGCATTGCTGGATGATCATCATATTTCTTTTATTCTGGTCTTATGATGCTTGTTCACTTTGGTTTCTGATTAATGCTGTGATCTCTTTTATGCTACAAAGCAGTATGTAAGACCTGGTGCAACACCAATGCCTGGAGCCACTGCAGGTGGTTCTGGAGGAGCCCCAGGTCAGGTTTCTGCATTCATGGGTGCTATGGCTGGTCGTGGTAGAGGTGATTGGAGACCATCTGGAATGAAAGCTGGTCCTACCATGCAAAAAGGTTTCCACCCTAGTTTTGGAGCACCTGGCTGGGGTAATAACACAGCAGGGCGAGGTTTTGGTGGTGGGCTGGAATTCACTCTTCCTTCTCACAAGTAACTGCTTAACTTTCTATAATTATGTTATTATGGAATGGTAGTTGATGGTTTTAGTTTTGATCTTGGAATATTTGATCCATTTGATTTTGGCTTTTAGAAGCTGATAATGGAGACAAATTACATGTTCTAAAATGCCTTTTGGCTTCTGTAATACTTGTTATGTTTTATTTTTCTACTATCATGTTTGAACTCTTTTAATTTCGCTGTTTTGCCTTACTAGTTTTTTATTAATCCGATGTGGTTCCAGGACCATATTCGATGTTGACATCGACAGTTTTGAGGAAAAGCCATGGAAATATCCTGGCGTTGATCTCTCTGACTTCTTCAACTTTGGTCTAAATGAGGAGAGCTGGAAAGATTATTGCAAACAACTGGTAATGATTCACTTTAAATGATTCCTTATTTCATTGTTGCAGGAACTAAGGTCTAAGAGGTTGTATTTTAATATTTTTTAGGAACAACACCGCTTGGAGACCACCATGCAAAGCAAAATTCGTGTTTATGAAAGTGGGAGAACCGAGCAGGTAATTTTGCATTTATTTATATCTGAAAAATGTTTCTTTTTAACAGTTTAATATTTGGCTTGGTGGTATGGCTTCTGCAGTTCTGCAACTGCTGTTAAGGACTTGACTTTCTTGCTTTTTGTTTAGGGCTATGATCCAGATTTGCCTCCAGAATTGGCAGCAGCAACTGCACAAGTGGTACCAGCTGCTGCTAATCTTGTAAAGTCAGATGGTGGGCAAAATGACATGACAAAAGGAGCTGGTCGAGTGCGACCGCCACTGGTAAGCTTCATATGCTGGTTTTACATTCCATGCATTATAATTATAAAAGCAATCCTGTTAGATGTTATAGATACTTCAACTATATTATATTTTTCTCTGTAAATACTTATTTTTGTACTCTTAGCTCTGTAACATATGTGCTTGATCTGTGTCTGTTCTTTTCTTCCCTTGCTGTCCAATATTAACTAACTACTTTATTATGTGTGATGAATAGTTTCATGTATTCTAGGCCTGTTGTGCAATTTCTTTTTATCCGTTTGATAAATTTTTTTATTTACTGTACCAGCCAACTGGAAGACCGATACAGGTGGAGGGAGGTTCTGGAGAACGCCTCCCTTCCATTGATACTCGGCCACCTCGTGTACGTGATTCAGATGCAGTTATTGAGGTGAGCTATCAACTCTTGTTTCTATTGCACTTAGCCTAAGTCTTATTTAGTATCTATATGATGCTCATGCTCATGCGAAACTCTAACTCTTAATTGTGTAAACAGATTGTCTGTCAGGACACTCTAGATGATGATTCCTCCACAGGCAACGGTGTTGAAGGCCGGGCAGAAAATGATCTACCGATGGAGGATCTTAGAGGAGATCTTGCATCTGAAGCTGCGATTGCACATGAAGATACTGAATATTGTGACGATTCTCCAGATGCTTGTAAAAGTCGAAAGAAGGAACTAGTTGGAAGGACTGTGAATTTTGTTCGCGATAATGTGCGTGAAGACAATGGGGTTTTGCCTTTCCCTGTGGAAGCATCACGTCCATATGGTCCTGGACCTAGGGTTCAGAGTCCTATGGGTCCTAGTGAAAACTCTGGCAGTCCTGATGAGAGGTACGAACAATATTGTTGCTTTTTTGTGATACTATACTACAAGCAGAGTGGTAAAGCAGTTGTTCACCTTAAATATGCATTTGCTTATTTCTGGTTTTGTTGTTCTAAATTGTACATGTTGATGCTTAATTCTTTCAGGTAGAAAAAAAATTTTGAGATGTAGTTGTCATAAACTGATACTTCATTATAGCAAAATTGACACATTAATTGCTTTGTTAAGAAGTATAACTAAACATGCTTTCATGTGCCCTGAAAAGTGAAGGAACTTGGAGGATATTGGGAGTCATAAAAGATGATAGTGTTGTAGTTCTCTATTTATCTGGGGAGTAGAAAATAAATGCTAATCAAGATGGTCAGTCTGAAAATGCATGAAGTTGGAAGCAGGTCCGTGTTATCATTGACTGGTCAGATTGACTTATTTTACTTTATACTCCATGGTGATAACCGTAAATGTTTCCATCATAGTTTGTAATCTTTAAGCAGATGGATTTCTTTCTAGAATGTTTGGCTGTGAAGAGAAATGAATTCCTGTTGCTGTTATGATTAACTCTTTTGCGTGTTTCTGGTGAGCCTGTTACGTTGATGAAGTCCATGCCTTTGCGATCCATTTCATAAATTGAAAGTGAGAGATACAAGTTTGTTTGAAAGGCTGGTTATGAGTTTTAGCAAGGATTTCTTAATTGTCTTAGATTGTTTTTACTGTGTCCTTTAGGTTGATGTTTAGTATATGATTGAGATGTTAATATCACATCTCATAATTAGTGTTATTAACCCTCTCTGTAACACAGGCATCAGCAGGGAAGAGTACGTAGGAAATCCCCTTGCATTACACCTATTCATGGTGAACGTGATAATTTCAATGATACTGATAGGGAAGAATCTGTTGAACGCATGGATGGTAAATCTCCTCGCGTAGTTAGAGATCCCAGGGAGTTAAGTGTTGAGCATAAGGATCATGTTGATGATGAACTCGAGCCAGCTGATGGAAGCCCTGTTACAGAAAAGGATGAGCTGATAAATGGTATCCATAAAGCTGAGAATTCACTTAATCCCATGAGAAATGAAAAAATAAGTTCTCAACCAGAGCAATGGAAGTTTCGTGAACGTGATGATGATGAGGATTCTAGGGCTGCAAGGAGTAGTGAAAACAGCAAAGCAAGATCTGGCAGCAGCAGAGATTATCAGAAGTGGCGAGATGGTGCTGAGGAGGAAGTTGTTCAAGGTGAACGTTCTTCTCGCATTGGGATTGTCAAGAAGCATCTTGATGAAAATGATCAAAATTTCCGGAGAAAAGATCGCGATGGGAGACTTGAGATTGAAAGAAATCGCATGGTAGGTAAACCAGGAGAGGATTCTTATCCTCTTAGAGATGTTGACACTAGCTTGTCACATAATTTGCCCATTAAAAAAGAGGGTTTTGGTAGGCGAAGGGAGAGTGACAACCCTGATGGTACTTGGCAATGGAGAGAAGATGATCCTTGTGGCAGAAAAGAAAGAACTGAGGACCTAAGGAAGAGAGATCATGATAATGAAATGGGTTCTAGGAACAGGGCTAAGGTTCGAGAAAGTGAGAGGAGTGACAAAGATGATTATCCATCTAGAAAACAATTGGACAATGGCAATTATAAGGATGTCAGTGCAAGACATAGGGAAAGAGATGATAATTTGAAGAGTAGGTATGAAGCAGCAGATGATTACCCAAGCAAAAGAAGGAAAGATGGGGAGTACCTAAGGAGGGACCATACAAACAATGAGGAGATCCTGCAAGGACGTAGAGAATCCAGTGGCAGTCGCAGGAAGCGAGAAAGGGATGAAATCTTAGACCCACGTAAGAGAGATGAACAACGAAGAACAAGAGAGAATTTTGATGAACATCATTCAGCTCGGCACAAGGATGAGGTTTGGTTGAATAGAGGGAAGGTTGAGAGGCCGCGGGAGAGGGATGAATGGCATAGGCTAAAGCAATTCCATGATGGAAGTTTATCAAAACGGGAGAGAGAGGAAGGACGAGGTACTGTGAGGAGTGGCCGTGGTTTAGAAGACAAAGCTTGGGGTGGACATACCAGGGGAAAGGATGAGTATAAAGTTTCTGAAAAAGAATACCAACTCAAAGAGACAGTACGCCACAGTGAACAGGTGAAGAGAAGGGATCGGAATGATGACGAAAGTTCCTCACGCCATAGAGGGCGTGAAGATTTGTATGCGCGTGGACACCAATTTAGTAATGATGAAAGAAAATCCAGGCCGGAAAGGTCAAGCACTCGGAGTGACCATGGTGCCGATGCTTCGGATAGCCAGAAGGGGCATGAGAAGAAACATAAAGAAAACACTAGGAAGAATAGAGAATCTGAAGGTGGGAATCAAACCACTTTGGGTTCTGCCAAGAAAAGCCAAGAAGATTTAAGTGGTCACAACAATGAAACGGTATGTTTCAAAGACTCAAGGACATAATGTTTCTTTACTAGCAAGGAGAACTATACCACAGCATTTTCTGGAAATGAGCTTATACATGTCCATACTTGCATAAATAAATCTTCTATTGAAAGATGGTGCATTTTCTTCAAAATTAGAAATTCTGGTTTTACTTACCCTATCATTGTTGTTTCTGAAACTTCTTCTTTCAATCAAATATATATCTGTTAAGAGTTAGAGGACTATGTGTCTGTACCTGCACAATTCTCATGACCCAGATATTACTTTTAGATTGGGTCATTTTATGTTCATCGGTAAATTTTTTTAACTCTATAGACAAAACTACTCTTTTTCCAACTTTTCATATTAATATGTAAAGGTTGCACTTCTAAAAGAAAATGATTGTTTATCTATTAACATTGTTATTATCATTATTATTAACTTTTGCCTTGCTTAGGGCTTGAAAAGTGATGAGAAGAACCCAGTACATTATAACTCTTCCAGAAAACATAAAGAAAATGCTTCTTCAGAGGACGAACTGCGAGAGTCGAAACGAGGGCGCTCCAAATTGGAACGTTGGACAAGCCATACTGAGAGGGATTACAATATCAATGGCAAGTCATCAGCTTCCTTGAAGTTCAAGGAGATTGAGAAGATTAATAATGTTGTGTCTTCCGAGTCTAACAAATTTCCAGATGGACCTGGTAAGTCAGTTGAGCCTGTTGAGCACTTTCCTCCGTTGTCTGACAATAAAGGTGTCGGTGAGCCAGAGATCAAAGAAGCTGATACAGGACCATCGGAGGATCAGCACCTTGACACTGTCGAGAAGCTAAAGAAGCGAAGCGAGAGGTTCAAGCTTCCAATTTCTAGGGACAAAGATACCCTGGCAACAAAGACAGAGAATGAGGCATTACCTTCGACCGAGAATGAAACTCCTGTAGATTCAGAGATAAAACATGAGAGACCTGCCCGAAAACGAAGGTGGATCAGCAACTAATATTGGAATAAGCAACCTACATTTTTGCTGTGCTGCCTTTTGACTTTTTAACTAATGGACCCCAAAGGTCCCTGTGCGGTGTATTTTGAAATGGCCATTATGTGGTTCCCAGGATGGGGGATTTACCACAGTTACTGTCGTACCTCAGTATGCTATTGTAACAGTGCTGCTGCCATGTACCTTTTTATTTCCAGAACTATGTGTATATATACTAGAGAACGTAATACTGAACTAGTCACAAATGGGGGCACATATTCCATTTGGAGTCCAATTGAGGTGTGCTAATGAGACTATCAGAACATGTTGAGGGTCCTTTCTTCTGGCCTGTGTAAGAAGTTGGGGGGCATCAGAGATGAGGAACTTGTTCTGATGCTTACAACTTTCCACTTTGCATTTTGAAGTATGAAGAAAATACGGGTGGTACTCGCCATTGAGCAGATAAGACACTCTTGCATTTGTAATGGCTGGAGAAGAAGATACATGAAAGGTTGGTTGGTATCTTTATTTGTATTACTATACCTTAGCTTGATCAGGTTATAACAATTTTGTCTTTGTTAATTTTTTTCACACATTTCTTAATTTTAGCAATTACTGCAAAAAGCCTGAAGATTGAAATACTATTGAGAGCTTCTTTTGTAATTGAGAAGCAATTTAACAAAAAAAAAAAATGATAGAAAAGAATTTGACTTTTTTGTCATTTCCTTCCAAACTGTCAGTATTTTTTTATTGTTCCATTCCATGATTGTTAAATTTTGCTCTTAATGAAGTATTGTTTGAAGGTATAAAGATTGTCTTTACGGTTTTCTTCATTTGGGACAATACCTTTTGAAAAGTCTTTTGTATAAATTTGAGATTTAGTGTGTTTTAAAAGATAAAAAAATCTGTCTACTTTTTCAAGGTAGTCTTATTATTATTATTATTGATAGTTTTTGTTTTAACTTATTATTTTTATTTTCTATTAATAAGATAGTTTAATCAAAATTTTTAGTTACAAAATTTGGAAAAATAATTATAAATGACTAATTTGTGATTTTTAAACTAAAAAAAGTTAATTTTTAGTGATTAAGTATATAAATTAAATCTTAAAATTTGTGAAAGTATTGGAACTATCTGAGTCAATGGAATTCTCCTAGAAAATTATTGAGGATTCACAAAGAATTTCTCATAGGCACTGATTTATATAACGGAAGCAACACTACCAAAAGAAGTACAAAAGAACAGAAAGCCACAAAAGGTGTTTAAGTAAATACTCTCAACTGGATTACTTTCTCTTAAAAAATACAAGAAACAATGAAAGAATGAAATGAGTTACAAGTGAGAGGGAGGCTCTCTATTTATAGTTGAGCTCTTCCAAAACCCTCGGTCTAGATCAAGTTACATTGACAGATGAGATTAGTCTATTCCTTAAATTTAGGAATTTACAAGATTACATATCAATTTACATAATTAGATATGATTCCCTTCAATCTTCTAATATTAATTTCCCTAATTACCAAGGTAACTTATGTTGTCGTATTTTCATCATTGGACTACTCAGACTTCAATGTGATAGGCTTCTCCAACAACTCTTTAAATCGGGTCAATTATTGTGAGCCAAATGATCCCTATCTAAACAATAGACTTTCATGGGATACATTTAGTGTGATGGTCACAGGCTTTAAACTACGGCCCTTGACAATTACATATTATAGATTTTAGTTGTTCAAATGGATATGTTGTTGTATATATATATATATTATAGATTTTGATAATTGTTATAAAAGTATTGTTATTTAAATAGATATGTTGTTATATATTTGATTAAAAATACTTTTAATTTTTAAAATACTTTGCTAATTTTTATTTTTTCATTTTTAAGTATTCTTTTATAATTTTAAATAATTTTAATGATATTTTGACTGGTCAACGGGCGGTCAATGACGGATCAATGATCTGTCTAAACTTATTCTTAAATAATTATATATTTTTTATTTCCAAAAAAGTAATTTTATATTTTTTATGGTTTTTTATAATTTTTGAGGACTTTTGATAACATGTTAATTTGCATGGTTTCTTGTGTTTAATTCGGTTTATTTCTAAATCAATCCCTGCTAAACTAGTATTTTCATGATTTAAATCTTGTCAGGGATGCAATTAGTCAAAAGCAAGTTGAAAAGGGCCAAATTGAAAGAAAATCATTGAAATAGGACCAAATAAAAAAGATGGAGGAAGCCAAGGACACATCAAATATTTTGACTTTGTAAAAAGTCAAAAATAGAAAATCTTATTTTAGTTTATTTTATTTTTATTTTTAATTATTTTAGATTTTATATTAAATTAATTTAGGCTATTTTTAATAAATCTATGTATATAAATAGGGCCTTTTTGTTCTTAGGAAATCATCAATCAATTAATTCTTCCCCTACTGCAGTTTGGAGTTTTATTATCCTCTTGTCTTTTCCTAGTTCAATTGAGAATTGAATCTCTTTTTCTCCTTGAAATTTGCGTGAAGCATCCTGCCAATTTCAATTGTAATTGTTCTGCTTTTACTAAATTGGTTCAATTGCCTTCTAAGCCCCTTTCCTTTCCAAAATTTCACCATCCTTTACACAAAGCCAAATCACATTCCACAACCTTCAAGCATGATTAAATTCATGCCACACTAAAACCCTTTCAGCTTTAAGTCAGTGTTAACCCCGTCAAAGACCCGTGAGTTACGAAACCGAGCTATTTAACTCCTACTTTTCAATATTTATTATTTCTCCAAATTAAGAGTATGACTTCATCAACTCACAAAGTCAAATCAACACTAAGCCAAAAAAGACGTCGTTTGAGTTAGTGTGGCTAGACGTACAGTTAGGATTTCGAAAGGATCGATTGTCTAATCGGTTTTCCGTGAACATATTGGCGTGCCAAGTGGGGATTGCTGTTTGGTTCCGTCAATGGAAGTAGTAACCGGATTTAAATGTGTTCGAGCTAGGCTCTTCTAGAACGTAAAGCTGCCGGAGTTCTAAACCACGAACGTTTCGTAGGTTGTTCAATCGGTAAGGGTTAGTTATAGGACGTTCCATAACTAATTTACACAAGGAAGAGTTGGTGTCTGAGGCGTCCTTGGTAGCTATAACTAGCTTATTGGAAAAGAAGAGTTCATCTAATTTCGAGGATCAGTTCAAAGACAGAAAAACCCATGCCTAAAGCTGAGCTAAATTTAATTGATTTTTCTTCAAATTTACGTTACTGTTTTTTTTAATTGTTTTCAGCTTTTACTTTTTACATTTTTTTTCCTCTGTTTATTTTAGGTTTCACATTTTATCCCCCTATACTTCTTGGGCATGACAACTGCCCAGATATAAATTTGGTCGAGAGAGAAACAATTTTTAGTAAACCCAGTCTCTGTGGGATCGACTAGAGGTGAGCATGGGCCAGGCCGGGCACAGACAAAATTTTAGGCCCGTTTTCTAGGCCCGAGCCCAGCCCGGCCCGAAATATGGGCCTAAAAATTTGTCCAAGCCCGGCCCGAAAGAACATTGATAAACCCGAACCTGACCCGGCCCGGCCCATATTAATTTTTTTTAGTTTTTTTCGTTAAATAAAAAATTTTAAAACAAATATTAAAACAAAAAACAAATAAAAAATATGTAAATTTTTTTAAGATTTTTTCATTAAATAAAAAATTTAAAACAAATATTAAAACTAAAAAACAAATAAAAAATATGTAAGTTTAAAAAGTATATTTGATTAAAAATAAAATATATATTTAATATATAATTCGGGCCGAGTCGGGCTCGGGCCAAAAAGTTTTACCCGAGCCCGACCCATTTTCTAAACGGGCCTCATTTTTTTTGCCCAAACCTATATGTCGGGATTATATTTTTACGCGAACCCTCCCATTTTTTGGGCGAGCCGTCGGGCCGGGCAGCCCAACCCATGCTCACCTCTAGGATCGACCCTACTCCATATACTGCTTAAATTTGCAAATTAGGTGTAGGATTATATTGGTGGAATCGACAACTATCAACTTTTATAATTTTTTTATTTTTAAAATGATTTGCTTACGTGACATAACTGACTTTTTTATAACAACTATCAAAATCTATAATATATAACGACTATCAAAATCTATAATATATAATAACATATCTACTTTATATAAAACCTTTTTAATTTCTTTGTATATATTTTATTTTTAAATAAAATTTAAAATTTTCTAAATAATTTTTTACTATTTTTTAAATTTTTAAATTTTTAATATTTTTTGACCGTGGATTATATATTTATCTGATGTATTATGTGTTTAAATTTTGTTATACTCATATTTTAAAATATTTTTTTATTTTAGTATTGTACATATTTTATTATTATTATTATGATTAATTAGTTTCAAACCATACATTCCATTGTTTGTTTATGTTATTTTTAAATCACATATGTTTTCTAAATCTATCATTTCCACATACGTATATGCGTGTGATAGAATTTGTATGATTGAAAATTTCTTATTATACTTGAATTGTTAAATAAATTTAAAACTAATTAAAAGATTGGGTAAACTACACATTTAGACACTCAAATTTCATAGGTTTTTATTTTGGGCACTGAAATAAGAAATTTACATTTTGGACACTGTGGTTAACAACTATTTTCATTTTGATCACTTGCTATTAATTTGGGTTAGACAATGTTGTTTTAATCTCATTTTAGTAGCCTAACTTTTTCCTTATAAAAATCCAGGTAGTTCTTGGTAAAACACAAGAAAATCAATTTAAAAAAAAGGAAATTAAAATGACAAAATGAGTGACTAAAATGGAAACTTCTAAATTTAAGTAACTAAAATGAAAATTAAATTACTTGTGGGTGTCTAAATAAAAACGTTTGTTGACGAAAATGCCTAAAATGTAAATTTTTTATTTTTACTGCAAAAAAATTAAAATTTTAAGAAAATTGAGTCAACGGAAAAGTTAACTCTTAAAAAAAATTAAATACCTAAAATGATCAATGTCTAACAAGTGGAAATGATCATAAATGTAAAAGGCATTATAGCATTTTTCGCCCTTAACCTTTTTGGAAATAATCAATTTGGCCCTCTTTCTTTTTTTAGCTTCATTTAGCCCTCAAACTACTATTTTTTTGTCAAATTAACCATAATTGGATGTAAAAATTAACAGTGCCGTTAACCTGCTGATGTGGATGCCACATGGCTGGCCACATGTGCAGTTGCTGATGTGGCAATTAATTAAAAATTTTAAAAAATGTAAAAATTATAAAGAATTTAAAATTTTCAAAAGAATTGTAAAAATTATAAAGAATTTAAAATAAAAATTAATCCTGCCTTTTTCATTTGCTTGTTCTCAACTGTTTAAAAACACTGTTTATTTCTACTTTTTAGAATTTTTCTAAAATTTTTCTAAATTTTTTGTATAATTTTTGTTTTTTTAACATTTATACTATTTGTTATATTTTAATATTTTATTAACTTATATAATTTTTAATATTTTAAAATAATTTTTTATTCTTTTATTTTTTAAATATTTATTAATGTGACATATATGTCACATCAACAATTAATACATGTAAATCTCCATGTGACATCCAAATCAATAAGTTAGCATTAATTTTTTTCATCAATTTTTAACTAATTTTACAAAAGATAATAGTTTGAGGGTTAAATAAAATTAAATTACCAAAAATACCTTTTTTTTACAAAATTTACGGAACATGATCGATTTTTTTATTATTTACATGAAAAGGCTATTTCCCCCGAAAATGCGTCCACGTCAGCGCGTTTTCAGGGGATGCAGTAGGAAAACGAGTTTCTGAGGGAGCGTTTTCTGCCACATTAGCACAAATTGCGTCCTTGAGGGCGCGCTTTACTGATGCGGCAAAAACGCTCCCTCAGAGATGCGTTTTAGCCCGTGTTTTTTTCCAAAAAAAACTATTCTCGAATTAAATTTTTAAAAAAGGTCATTTTTTAAATATTATAAAATAGACTAAATTTTTTAAAAATTTACGAGAATAAACCTTTATAAAGGCTCAAAGTGACAATATTATTTTTTTTAAGGTATCATCAATTAATATGGAAATATAACTTATAAAAGAAATCTTTATATAAACCCAAAGTCTCATTTCCCTTATTTTCTTGAGCAATATGGGATATGAGATATGTGTATATATAGACTAATAATTAGTTTTGCAGCTTGTTCCTAAACAATGTGAGATTCCTTCCTCTTTTAACTAACAACATAAGATGAAATACTACACTATATTTGATTTTTTTTATAAAACAATTTCTATTTTTTTATTTTCTCATATTATAAAATTATCTTTTGAGATATTTAATCTTGTTGCATTTTAGAATTGTTAACATATACAAAAGAACTATTAAAAAAAAAGAGAACAAATTGCACATATGAAACTTGTACATGCAATAATCTTCTATTCAATTTTAAATGTTTGAAGTTAATTTTAATGCAATTATAATTTTTAAAATAATTTTCCATTATTTAAATTTAGAAGTTATACTTTTAATTTTTTATTATTTATTTTATTTTATATTATGAATGTTTGATTAATAAATAAATTGTGAGTATTTGGTACTCAAATAGTATTTTTTTGTAATTTTAAAAATTTGATATATCTTTTTAAAAATTTATTTATTTTTAATATTTTACTATACTAATTAATTTTTTTAATTCTAATTTAATTTAATTTTCATCAACTAATGAATGCCGATAAATTTATTTCAGATATATTTTGATTAGATAGATAATCTATTTAAACATAGTATATAATTATGTTAAATAAGTTTTTTTATAGAAATATATAATATACATAAAATAATAATTATTTTTCATATTTTATATCTAGATTAAATTACATTAGTAGTCACTTAACTATATTTTTTAGCTATCGAATTATAAAAACTTACAAAATGATCACTCAACTATTAGTAATTTTTTAAATAGTTATTTTTTAATATTTTACCATACTCATTTTATATTTTATATTTTTTTTACTTATAGAGTTTAAAAGTTTTATTTATAATGTAACAAATGTTAACTTTTTGTAAAAAAAATTAAACTCTAAGTAAAAAAAAAATCAAATATAGTGTAGCCTTTCATCTCATGTTGTTAGTTAAAAGAGGAAGGAATCCCACATTGTTTAGAAACAAGCTGCAAAACTGTTCATGAGTCCATATATACACATATCTCATATCACACGTTGCTCAAGAAAACAATAGAAATGAGATTTTGGGTACACTTTAAAAAAAATGGTGTTGTCACTTTGAGCCTTTATAAAGGTTTATTCTCGTAAATTTTTTAAAAATTTGGTCTATTTTTATAATATTTAAAAAATGACATTTTTTGAAAATTTAATTCGAGAATAGTTTTTTTTTTGGAAAAAAACATAGGCTAAAATTTGTCCCCGAGGGAGCGTTTTTGTCACATCAGCAAAGCACACCCTCAAGGACGCAATTTGTGCTGATGTGGCAGAAAACGCTCCCTCGGTGACGCGTTTTCCTGCTGCATCCCCTAAAAACGCGCTGACGTGGACGCATTTTTGGAGGAAATGTCCCTTTTCGGTAAATAATTAAAAAATCGATCCTGTTCCATAAATTTTGTAAAAAGGTATTTTCTGGTAATTTACCCATTAAATAAAGGGAAAAAAAAGGAAAAAAAGGGGTTAATTTGATTTATTTTTGAAAAGGTTAAGGGTGACAATCGTCATCTAATGTAACACGCGTTTGATTTGTTTCGTTTATTGGGCCATAAAATAATATCGACATTGACAGACGGTTGACATTAGAGGTGCTCATGGGCTAGGCCGGGCTGGGCCTAGAAAATGAGCCTAAAATTTTGACCAAGCCTCACCCGAATAAAAATGCTAAAACTCGGGCTTGCCCCGGCCCGTCTCGTCCGTATTAATTTTTTATATTATTTTTATATAAATTTTAAATATATATAATACATCAAAAATATTAAAAACATCAAAATTAATATTTTCCAACAAATTGAAAATAAATTTTAAAAATATTTAGACTTAAATAACAATAAGATAAATATAACTTAACAAGCAAATACCTCTAAAATAATAATAAAATTAACAAATGCATTTAAAATAATAACAAAATTAACAATAAAATAAGTTTTATACAATATCCAAATAATAACAACAAAATAATAGCAACATAATACTAAAATAGTAGCAAAATAAAGAGAAAACAACAAGAAAATAACATTAACAAAAAATATAAATTTTTTTTATCCTTTAATAAATTCGGGCCTGGCCGGGCCAAAAATACCTTATTCGAGACCGGACTCATTTTTTAAATAGGTCTTATTTTTTGTCTAGACTTATTTTTTAAACTTATATTTTTTTTCTAAACCCTCTCACATTTTTGACAGAGTTTCGGGCCGGGCCGCCATCAGCAGGTCTAGCTGACATCGGTCCGGGCACGGAGACAAAGCAATGAAGCTTCATGGAATTGAGAGCTTCATTAGGGACATTTTGACATATGCAATAGACGACTTTCCCTATAAAAAGTCCGGGTTTTTTTCTCCGTAAGAAACACAAACAAACCAAAAGACTTTTCATCTTTCTCCATAAGAAACACAAACAATTCCAAAGACTTTTCATCTTTCCCGACAACATAAAAACACGTATATTCTACTATGAAATTATCATAAACAAACTGTATGACTTTCACGTTGATTTTCTAGGCAAGAGATTGATTTTCCAATGGCTTCTACTTCTTCTTCCTCCTCTTGCTGTTTCTCTCGTTGAAGCTGCAGAGCTCAAGCTCACAAACATGGATCAAAGCTGGCTACTGGACATCTATCTCTTCCCTTCCTGTTGCTGATATAAACTCTGCTCTTTTCACTCACCTTTTTGCCTCCTTTGCTTTTATAAACAAAACCTCTTATCAGCTTTTTATCAATTCCTCAGATGAACAATCTTTCTCTAACTTCACCAGTATTGTAAAACAAAAGAATCCATCCATCACTACTATTTTGTCCATTTGGGTTACAAGATCTGAGTCCACCACCTTTTCTTTGATTGTTAATGAAACTTCCCGTCGAAAATCTTTCATTGAATCTTCAGTCAAAACAGCCAGGCTTTATGGTTTTCATGGTTTAGACCTTTATGGGTTTGAGCCTACGAATGGCACCAGTTTGGGTACGTTTTTGGATGAATGGCGAGCTGAGGTAGATTCTGAGTCGAGAAACACTGGTAAGACACGGTTGTTGTTAACTACATCGGCTCGTTGTTTGCGAATTGACAACTCATTGAGTTATCCTATTGAGTCCGCAAACCGAAGCCTGGATTGGATAAATATTGTGGCATATGACTACCATGTGCCAAAAGCAGACAGATTTACCGGTTTTCATGCACCTTTATTTGACCCATTTGGAAGGGCTAACACTGATGATGACATAAGGGAATGGTTAAAGAGAGGATTCCCTGCTGATAAGCTAGTTTTAGGTTTGCCTTACCATGGCTATGGATGGAAGCTTGTTAACTCTGCTGACAATGGTGTTGGTTCAGCAGCTTCGGGATCGGCTCTCACCATTGATGGTTCAATGGGGTATAAGTTAATCAAATCATTCATTCAAAACTATGGTTATGGCGTTGAAGCTGTGTATAATTCTACGTATGTGGTGAGTTTTTGCAAAATCGGGTCAAATTGGATCAATTTCGACGATGTGGAAGCCATTAAAGCTAAGGTTTCTTATGCCAAGGTGAAGGGTCTACTTGGTTACAATGCCTTTCAACTCTCTAATGACGATAATTGGGTGCTTTCACAAGCTGGTAAGATGAATTCTCTGGTCACTAAGTTGGAACATATCACTTTTACAAAATATTGAATTTTCAAACATTGAATAGGAAAAATATGTGAAGAGGCAACATTGTTCGGGTGGGAGAAATTATTTTACAAAACCTTCTCATCATATGATTCATGTACCTTTTCAATTATTTAATAATATTTCAGTAAATTTTTTATATCATTAATATATAATTTTGATATTTTTTTAAACTCAAACAACACACCATAACCTTGAACACTAAAAGTCAAATTTAAAACTTTAAACCCAAACCTTTAACCGTCAATCCGGAACCTGAAACCCTTACAATACATTAACTATAAATCATGTAATGAGATTGTATTAATGTTCCACAGCTTATGGAATAGTCACAACTCAGCCGAAGAAACATCAGTTATTGGTGATTGTTTTGGTTACAGTTGCTGCAATGGTTCTCCTGATTACGGCTCTCCTGCAACACAAAATATTCAAATCACAAGGTAAATTATTTGGACATGTGAGAATCTGAAATGATTCGAGATGATAATCGTACGTTGATTCCACAAGATTTTGATTGCAGGGCTTTTGGGTGCGTTGAAAATGTCGGTATCTTTGATAAGAACCAAAATATCAGGTGAAAGAAAGCATGAAAATGGTGATCCTAATCTCCAAGCTTTCACTTTCGCTACCATTAAAGCTGCCACTAATAACTTTTCAAATGAGAATAAGCTTGGAGAAGGTGGATATGGTCCTGTTTACAAGGTAAATATACTATTACTTCGATAATGCATTTGAAGAACCATATGTTTTCAGCTTACCTGCAGCAGATTATGAAATTTCAAGGACCAATGAAACTGTTAGCAGTTTACCTCACATTGCTAATAAATATAAAGAATTTAAATAAACAATTCTTTATAATTTGAGTAATTAAGTTGGGTGTCTAGTGATCAATGTGATAACTTATTGAGCTTATGTACACATATAAAAAGTCAAAAGATGGGCGCTTGAATTCGATGGTGCAAATATAACTTACGGTATAAATTATGTACTAAGTAATAATTTTTTGATAAAAAATACGTTCCTATATAAAACTCGAATACTGCTATTTACACTAATTTATCTTTTTTGTTTTAAAAATTGGTGTATTCTAGAGGCAAGATTATAGCGTTAAGGACAATGAATCACGCATCAATTCTATATCTTATTTCTCTCAATTTTTCTTTCTTGTGCCACAAGTTTCTTTATTGCACAACAAATTTCTAAGGGAAAATATTAACTGCATTGTGGATTGTGGACAATATATAACAGGGAGAGTTATCAAACGGGCAAGAAATAGCAGTGAAGAGGCTCTCGAGAAGCTCAAATCAAGGGTTGGAGGAGTTCAAAAATGAGGTCAATCTTACAGCTAAGCTGCAACATGTGAATCTAGTTCGTGTTCTGGGAATTTGTACTGAGAATGAAGAAAAAATGTTGGTTTACGAGTTCATGCTGAACAAAAGCTTGGATTTTTACCTCTATGGTAAGTAATTCTTCATTCTTTTCAACTTAGCATGACTGTAAAGTACCTATTTACGGAATGTTATTTCATAAACTTACCCAAAAGAGACAAATATTATTCATACACTTAACCCATGCAGATCCATTTAAAAGGCATCTGTTAGATTGGAGAAAAAGAGTTTCAATAATCGACGGAGTTACTCAAGGCCTTTTATATCTCCAAGAATACTCAAATTACACTATAATTCACCGCGATATAAAGGCAAGCAACATTTTATTAGATTCTGAAATGAACCCGAAGATATCGGATTTTGGGATGGCCAAGTTTTTCAAGAAGGATGAACTTGAAGCAAATACTAACAGAATTGTTGGGACATAGTAAGTGACCCAGATGGTCTCAAATAATATATATCAGAGTAATTTTCATCTTTTGCATTGCATCTATGCGTAGTTATTAATTCATTGATTCAATGTAGTGGCTATGTTCCTCCGGAGTACGTTAAGAAAGGAATATACTCTACCAAGTACGATGTTTATAGTTTCGGAGTTCTACTTCTGCAAATTATCAGTGGCAAGAGGAATTCCAGTCTGTATGGATGCCATGAAAACTTGAATCTTCTTGAATATGTAAGTAACTTTGAGACATCTTTTTTTCTTCTCCATTTTGCAGTACGAATATTGGAAAATGTATAATGTTGAATGATAATATCCAGGCATACGAATTGTGGAAACAAGGTCGAGGGGCAGAGTTTTTCGACGCATCACTTGATGATTCATCTTCGTCATGTAAGCTCATTACATGTATGCAATTGGCACTTCTATGTGTGCAGGAAAATCCTGCAGATAGGCCGTCAATGGTGGAAGTTTTTACGATTCTCAAGAACAAAAGCAGTGTTGCAATCTCTGTACCTAAGCAGCCTGCATATTCAACTACGAGAGATGAAAGGAAGGACATTGGGAGGAAAATAGTTTTTTCTGTCAACGATGCATCGATAACCCAAGTGGAACCTCGATGACTGACAGTTTATGCATTTGAGAAACATTTTATGTAAAAGAAAATTTCAAGCAAATATAGATATTGAAGATTGGAACAAGTTGTTGAACCCATAGTTTTAACTATGATTGAACTTCAAGCAAAGAAAAGAAAAAACAGAAGTTCTGATTACAAGCTGAAGTTGATACAACTGCATGATTAATCATATTCCTATGATGGAGAAAACATCAAAGGACTTTGAACCCAAAGATTTTGTTGAAGTATACTGATAAACTGTTGTGATGATTCATTCGAAGCTAAGAAGTAGAATTACTGTTAAGTGTCTTTGGCTACATAAAGAGGGATGGGGTTTGCTAGGAGAAATGGAATTTAACATTTACGAAATCCCGAATTCCAACATTGGTAAACCCTTCATTTATTCCTCTTTCAAGAAAAAATGCAATGTTAACAGTAGCTAGGAGAAAACTCACAGTCAAGACATCTTTTAGGCATTAAATATCGTCTTTGTTTCTAAAGGTACCAACTACCAACAAATAATGCCAAAGGCATAAGAAATTTTGTAAAATGTAAATTATAATTAATCCAATCAGATAGAGTAGAAGAAAAGAGCCTGATTTGTGCCCGGACGCCCGCAATATGTTCCAATTCCAATTACCCATGACATCAGACATATCTGCAACTGTAGCACCTTCATCAATGGCGGTTGGCGTAAGACAAAGGCTTTTTAGGGAGTCAATCTCTGAAATCCATATATTTCGTCTAAAATTTGACAAGCTTGCCATCTCCTATCACCTAACTAATACAATAATGTAAATCTCCCCAAATTTTGAAGAGGGATTGCTTGACAAAAGAGCATTTGGATCTATAAATATTTTCCTGACAACCCTCTACCATGTTATACTTACTGCGCATGACTCTAATCCCAAAGGCATATGTGTTGGAACAAGGGCAGCAACTCAATATGCAATGTGCATGTAATTTGCATGAAATTAAAAGTGAACAACAAAAACAAGAAGAAGAAACCGAAACTTAAGTGAAGAAAACTTGAAGGAGCAAAGCTTAATAGCTTAAAAACTTAATGAACTTTCATTGATAAGAAATTATATATAAACACAATAGTTGGTTAGGAAAATGACATTTTCCTAACAAATTACCAACTCCACCATTACACAATTATCTTAACAACTCCACCATTACACAATTATCTTAACAACTCCATGCTAAGATGCTGCCTTTGCTGCTACTGGTTCTTTGTTGAATTGCAGGCTAACTCTTGACACTCCTCCTTGGTCTGTATGCAACAAACACCAATGTTGCTTCTCAAATGCTCAAACCTCAATGTACCAAGTGGTTTGGTTAGAATGTCAGCCAATTGGTCTTGTGAACTGCAGTGCACGAGACTGACTTCCTTGGATTGTTCAGCCTCTCGAACAAAATGCAATTTAATCTTAAAATGCTTAATTTTCCCATGGAAAATCGGATTTTTGGCAATGGCAACTGCTGACTGGTTGTCAACAAGAATTTCAGTAGGTTCAAGTTGCTCCTCATTGAGATCTTTCAGCAACTTTCTAAGCCAAATGGCTTGATTTACTGCTGCTGCAATATACTCAGCTTCAGCTGTCAACTGGGCAACAGTTGGTTGCTTCTTCGAGCACCAACAAAACATACTCGAACCAAGGCTAAAGAAGTAGCCTGAGGTACTTTTCATGTCTTCAAAAGATCCAGCCCAGTCACTATCCGAGAAACTAACCAATTTAAACTCATTTTCTCTCTTGAACTTGACTCCATAGCTCAATGTCCCCTTGATGTATCAAAGCACTCTCTTGGAAACTTTAAAATGCATTACATTGCAACAATGCATAAATCTTGAAAGCAAACTAACAACATGCATTAGATCTGGTCTAGTTGCTGTCAGATAAAGTAAGCAGCCAACCAAACTTCTATACTCCCTTTCATCAGCTCTTTCATAGTCACCAATGCTTGTTAGCTTCTCTCCTTGAGCCATAGGAGTGCTCACTGGCTTGCAATTCTCCATGCTGAATCTGTTAAGTATTTTCAAAGCAAATGCATGTTGGCTAATGAAAATACTTTGATTGGCTTGATTTACTTCCATGCCAAGAAAGTAAGTCATGACTCCCAAGTCAGTCATGTCAAACACATGTTGCATTTGTGTTTTGAACTCATCAATCAAGTATTCCTTGCTTCCAGTCACCAGCAAGTCATCCACATATATAGAGACAATCAACAGAGTCTCCTTGTTGGACTTTTTCACATAAAGTGTTGGCTCACTCAAGCTCTTTTCAAATCCGAGCTTAGACAGGTGGGAGTCAATCCTGTCATACCAGGCTCGAGGAGCCTGCTTCAGGCCATAAAGTGCCTTCCTCAGCCTGTACACTTTGTCTTCATTTCCTAGAACCTTGAAACCATCAGGTTGCTCGATGTAGATCTCCTCCTTAAGGTAGCCGTTCAAGAAGGCTGACTTGACATCCAACTGATGAATCTTCCACTGTTTTTGAGCAGCCAAAGCAAACAACAATTTGATGGTATCCAATCTTGCCACAGGAGCAAAAGTCTCCATGAAATCGATGCCATACTGCTGACTGTACCCTTTTACTACAAGCCTGGCCTTGTGCTTGTTTAATGAACCATCAGCATTGAATTTGGCTCAAAACACCCACTTGATACCAATGACTTTCTTCTGGACAGGTCTGTCTACCAAATCCCAGGTTTGATTCTTGTGAATCATGTCAAGCTCAACTTCCATAGCTTTCTTCCATTGCTTGTCTTTGACAGCTTCTTCAAAGCTTGAAGGTTCCACTATGGCCACATTACATCTCTGGTAGATGTCAGCAATGGTTCTGGTGCCCCTTACGGGTAGATCATCCACATTCGCATTGCTAGGCTCATGTTCAGCTAGTTCTAAACTGCCATCTATCAAATCTTCTTTAAACTGCATTGCATTTGAACCATCCCAGTTCCAGGTCCTTGCTTCATCAAACTTGACATCCCTACTAACCACAATTCTTTTGATTGAGGGATCATAAAGCCTATAGCCCTTATTGTTGCTGCTGTAGCCCACAAATATAGCTGGAGCTGACCTCTTCTCAAGCTTGGTCCTTCTTTCAGCAGGTATATGCACATAGCACACACATCCAAACACTCTCAAGTAGGAGACTGATGGCTTCTGTCCATGCCAAGCCTCAAATGGAGTCTTATCCTTCACAGCATGTGTTGGAAGTCTGTTGAGCAAGTACACTGAGGTGTTGACAGCCTCAGCTCAAAAGGTGCTTGGCAACTTGCTTTCAAACATCAGACATCTGGCCATGTCCATTGCAGTTCTGTTTTTCCTTTCACACACTCCATTTTGTTGAGGAGTGTACACAGTGGTTAGTTGGTGATGGATCCCAGTCTGTTCACACAACTTCTGAAACCTTTCAGACAAGTACTCAGCCCCATTATCAGTCCTCAATGCCTTGATCTTGCAATCTGACTGATTCTCTGCCTGAGCCTTGAATTTGGTGAAGGCCTCGAACACATCAGACTTCTGCTTCAAGAAGTAAACCCAACAGCATCTGGTTAAATCATCAATAAACAGAACAAAATACTTACAGCTACTGAGTGAAGAGGTCTTCATTGGACCACAGATGTCAGAATGCATCAGCTCAAGCCTCTCTCGAGCTCTCAATGCCTTGTTGACTGGAAAAGGCAACCTGGCTTGTTTTCCAAGTTGGCAAGCCTCATAAACAGCACTTGTTGACTCTACCTTGGTCATGTCTTCAACTAAATTCTGTCTGTGCATCAAATCAAGTGATCTGAAGTTGGCATGGCCTAATCTTTTATGCCATAGACCAGCACTGCCAGCTAGGCTTGTGTAAGCCTTGTTTTCAAGCTGACTTACATCAAACATGAAGCATTTGTATGTCATAGGAATTGTGACAATTTCTTGGGCATAACAATCTTGAATGATGCATGAATCATTTTTGAAGACTAATGAATAACCCTTCTGGACCAACTGACCAACACTTATCAGGTTTTGATCTATATCAGGCACATAAAGCACATCTGTGATTAGCTTGTCACCTGAGCCTGAGTTGATCAGCACATCTCCTCTGCCCTTGGCTTCAATTAAGCTTCCATTGCCTATCTTGATCTTTGAAGTGAAGCTCTTGTCAAGCTGCTTGAATAAAGTCTCATCAGCTGACATGTGATGTGAGCAGCAACTATCCACTAGCCACCTACACTTGGCTTTGCTTTTGGTTGCAAAGCTTGAGGCAGTGAAAACATGCTCCTCCTGAGCTGGAAAGTATTCAGCAGTCTTGGCTTGAGCTTGTTGTTCAGTTTGTGGCTTGTCCCTGTTTCTACAAACCTTTTCATGATGACCAAACTTCTTGCAACTCTTGTACTGAATGTCTGGCCTATTCCAACAGTTCTTCTCCAAGTGGTTAGACTTCTTGCAATATTTGTAAGGTGGAAGCTTCCTTCTTTCTGCTTGATTTCTGGATCTTTCCCTTCTGTCAGCCCAAGGTTTCTTTGGTCTCTGACTTGAACTCGAGCCATCATTGGCTTTTGCTTGGAAAGCTCCTTCAGGATGCTCTTCCTGTCAAGTGGCCCTTCTTTGCTCGAGTGCATAGAGGGAGTTCACCAACTCAGACAGGGTAATGGTTGTGAGGTCCCTTGAGTCTTCCAATGAGGAAATCTTTGACTCAAACCTCTCAGGGAGAGTGGTAATGACCTTCTCCACAACTCTACTGTCAGTAAAATCTTCACCTAGGAGCCTTATGTTATTCACTGTTGCCATTATTCTATCAGAGTACTGCTTGATGGTCTCTGATTCCTTCATTTTCAAGTTCTCAAACTCCCTTCTAAGGTTGATCACCTGTTGCTGCCTTGTCTTGTCCGAGCCCATGAACTCTTCCTTCAGCCTTTCCCAAGCTTGTTTAGGTGAATCACAGGCCATGACTCGAGTGAAAATGACATCTGACACTCCATTCTGTAGGCAGGCCATAGCTTTGTGCTTCTTGGCTCGATCCTCACTATGCTGCCTGATCTGAGCAATAGTGGGATTGGCTCTCAATGGAGGTGGCTCAGTATCTCTCTCGATTGCACTCCACAAGTCTTGTGCCAGGAGATGAGTCTTCATCTTCACAGACGAGATGTGATAATTCTCACCAGTAAACACAGGTGGTGGAGGTCGTGTATAGCTCATTTTCAGCAACAATAAAATGAATCAACAACAAGGAGATTTCTTCCTTCTTAAATTTTGTTTCCACCGAAAAAATCAACAAGTAAGGTCCTCAAAGAAGATGGCTCTGATACCAATTGTTGGAACAAGGGCAGCAACTCAATATGCAATGTGCATGTAATTTGCATGAAATTAAAAGTGAACAACAAAAACAAGAAGAAGAAACCGAAACTTAAGTGAAGAAAACTTGAAGGAGCAAAGCTTAATAGCTTAAAAACTTAATGAACTTTCATTGATAAGAAATTATATATAAACACAATAGTTGGTTAGGAAAATGATACTTTCCTAACAAATTACCAACTCCACCATTACACAATTATCTTAACAACTCCACCATTACACAATTATCTTAACAACTCTACCATTACACAATTATCTTAACAACTCCACCATTACATAATTATCTTAACAACTCCACCATTACACAATTATCTTAACAACTCCATGCTAAGATGCTGCCTTTGCTGCTACTGGTTCTTTATTGAATTGCAGGCCAACTCTTGACAATATGTATTTGCTATTGAGTTGAAGCCGAATTTCATAATGGACTCGTTATGATCTCTCGATTGTCGAAGAAGAAGGCCACCGTGTGAAATTGGTTGGCAACAAGTCTCAGTGGAAGCTCCCCAGATGAAGTTACGACAATGATCCGATTTGAGCCATGATAAACGATGAACAAGTCTCATTTGTGGTTAGCCATGGATCAACAACTTATTTTGCTACAAGGTCTAAGTATTCCCACAATGTCGTCTTCTTCGCCCTCTAAGGAATTCCATAGACAATGGTTAAACTAAATATGAAAAGGAGGTATAGATCCTTGTACCTTACAATGGACAAACTGTGAATGATTTACAAATAGCATCCACTAAAATAGAGTTCTTCCAACAAAGACAAATACCTCCAGTGAATCCTCAAGCTTTGATTCGGTGTTGATACTAGAATCCCAATTCCAAGGTCACCTTATCTGCCTTTACCCGCTGACACAAGTTTGGATGAATGCAAACAAATTCGGATTGTGCTCACGACAATATTTCTTTTATCAAACTGAGCTTAAAATGCTCATATCCTTGACAATTTCTAAAACACCCCTTACCCGTATTCAACGCCGGAATAGGATACAAAGAATTACCAAAACACATACACTTGTAAACGTATTAAACTGAGTCATAAAATTTTATCCAAATTATACAAAATGAACTGCTAAATATTAAAGGCCAACATTTTAAGCCAAACCAATTATAACATATAAAAATGACTAAGTCCCCTATACATGCCATAAACTTAAGAGGTTTGTATTCACGTTCACCCCACGATGATAGCTTAATAGTGTGATTACATCTCCGGCGATCTCCAACTCGAGTTAGCATACAACCCTATAAGATATGGGAAATGAAGGGAAGTAAGCTATAAAGCTTAGTAAGTAAGTATGTAAATAATAAGTGGTCTATTAACAGGCTTTTATAAATCTTCACAATATGTTCTTGAGATAATTCAATCATAATTGCACATAGTTCCACTTTTTATTCACGTTCATCTCAAGCTATCTACTCGAGTTACAGTCACTAAATTATTTATATCTTGAGCTACGGAACTCCAAATAAAGATCCGAAAATTTTTCCTGAAACTAGACTCAAATATCTTATTACCATAAAATTTTCAGAATTTTTTGTTTAGCCAACTAGTACAGTTTATTCTTCAAAGTCTCCCCTGTTCTGCTGTCCAATAGTTCCGACCATTATTCGCTAAAATTTAATTACCTTTTCTTACAGAATTAAAATTATGTTCTAGTTTGTTTCTTATAAAAATAGACTCAATAAGGAATCTAACCATATAAATTATGTCCCAAAATTATTTTTTTTTACAATTTTCAATGATTTTTCCAAGTCAGAACAGGGGATCTCGAAATCACTCTGAACCAGTATCACAAAAATCTAAATATCTAAAAATATACAAATCCTTTGCTTTCTCTGTTTCTTTTATATGAAAATAGACTCAATAAGATTTAAATAAATATCTCATCCAACATAAATTCAATTTCTACTATATATGGTGATTTTTCAAAATCAAGTAACTGCTGCTGTTTCAATCTATTTTACTGAAAAATTTACTCTCCCATGTTTTCTTTATATTACTTCTATATATGCACACATAACACCAAGCATGTTCAATACTAGCCATACAAATGAATAATCATCACCAATATTTACGAGTACTCGTAATGGCGCTCACACCATATCAGCCTTACCACAATTTCAATCATTTATCACATATCAAACACATTATGCACATATAAACATAGTCACATGCACCTTTGCTCACACGTACATTTGCCACATTTCTCAATTGATCACATTCACTCTTGTATTTATTCATAACATGATCGCACCAATCACCATTAGTAATTTATCTCGTTGAACCCCTTCGGAAAACACCCGATACTCGGTGGTCTCAGCACATAGCTCCACCTACACATAACTCGGCTTTCTTGTACACATGGTGAAGGTCTCTTATCACCCATGTGACCTAGCCATTCCATCTCGTAGCTTTCTTGTCTACATGGTGTCCAACACTAGGAACCACTCATGTGACCTAGCTACTCATAACCCGTAACTTTCTTGTACACATGGTATACACACAGTATTACACATGTGACCTAGTTACATATGAAATTATTATCTCGTAGCTTTCTTGCACACATGGTGAAAGTCCCTTATCATCCATGTGGCCTAGCTACATATCAAATTTTGCCATTTCGTAGCTTTCTTGTGCACATGGTGAAGGTCTCTTATCTCTCGTGTGACCTAGCTACATATTGTCCGTATCTCTCAGCTTTCCGAAGGTTCAATCGAGAATTTCACATTCCATACATTTTCATATTATAGTTATCACCCAATGATTTCCATAATATCTAGCAAAATAATTATTGAACAAGTAAAATAAATGCATTATTTACATATCAACTTTCCATTTCACATAATAACCATAGTCATGGAAAACACCTTTAAGCACAACATTTCGACCCATTTTCCATGTCACCTATGTTGCCTTTTATCATAAACATTATTATTAAATCAATTCACCAACGTAATATACAAAACATGTAATTCAACAAAATCAATTTAATACCACAATTTAGGTTTCAAACATACATTACGACATTATTGCATTATTATTTACACACCAACTTACCTCGGATCCAGAAACGGCAATTCACCAACTTTTTCGATTTTTGATTTTCCTCCCGTTCTAGGTCCAAATCTCATTTTTCGGGGTCTAAAACATCACATTTCACTTATTTAATTAATGTACTACTCAAAACAGTCCCTAACTCAAACTTTTGCAAAATTACAAATTTGCCTCTAAACTTTTACATATTTACACTTTTGCCCCAATACTCGAAAATTAAACTTCAGCCCTTATTCTTATGTTTTATAACATGCTGATAATTTTTCCCTTCTATGGAAACATCAAATTCTTACTCTAACATACACTTATGGACATTAGGTATTTTTACCGATTATGTCGTTTTACTCGTTTTCACTTAAAATCGCTTAGTAAAAGTTGTTTAACATAATTTCAAGCTTCATATTCTACCATAAAACATCAAAATACACACTTTTCATGTATGGGTAATTTTCCAAAGATGAACCCTAGCATGAATTATTGGTAGCATAACCTAAATCGAGCTACCGGGACTCTAAAACCGTAAATAACTTGAAAAACAGGGCTAAAACGGACTTACCATGAGCTTGGAAAGTTAAGAAAACCCTAACCATGTCTTCCCTTGGTAAATTTCGTCCATATGAAGAAGATGGACAAATTTGGCATCTTAATTTTATTTTTAATTCATTTAATTTACAAAATGACTAAAATGCCCTTACAAAAAAATATCTTATCTAACATATACCATATCCATTTTTGTCCAACAATTAACCAATGGGCTAATCACCATTTAAGAACCTATACTTTAAAATTTCATAGCAATTTGACACCTCTAACTTCTAGAACTCAAGTTTTGCACTTTTTACAATTTAGTCCTTTTGACTAAATTGAGTGGCCAAACATCAAAATTTTCGAACGAAATTTTTACAAAATCATTCCGTGAAATTGTAGACCATAAAAATATAATAAAAATAAATTTTATTATGTCGGATTTGTGGTCCCGAAACCACTGTTCCGACTAGGCCCTAATTCGGGATGTTACAATTTCACCCAATTCATGGAAAATTAAAAACCATAAATATTTATATAAAAAAAAGAGAGGAGAGATTGTGAACCTGATCAGGTATCAAGCTTACTGAATTAGCATTGGCATCAACAGTGACAAATTTTTTTCATCCAAATTTCCGTCACTATTATAGTTTATTAGTGATTAGCGACTGATTAATAACAGAAATAAGATGTACAACTTAACCATCCACAGTGACAGAATTTAGTGACGGGCTGTAATGAAAATATGACGGAAATTATATCCTGTCACAATTACCATCCCAATGTTTTGAGGTTATTTCTCAACAACCTTTTGTGATGAAAATTTCTGTCACAAGTATTGAAATTATAAATAATGATAGATTTTGTATTGGACTTGTGGCGGATTTAATTAATAAAATTAATTTTTAAAAATAACTTTATTTTTTAATATACTGACATATAAACTAATTACTTTTAAAATAGATTATTATTTTAAAAGTAATTTTAAAATAAATTTGTAAATCTAAGAAAATCTATTCAAACAAATTTAAATTATAAAAAGAATTTAGCCTTAAAAAAACATGAATTAAAGAAAAAGTGAGACGCTTTGTATGAAAAAAAATTTCAAAATAAAAGTTTAGAAAAAGCTTTGCATGGGATATTGATCATGAGGTTTGAGTCTGGAAAATAGAGAATTCAATGAGTTGGTAAGTTTCTTAATCTTTATGTATTCGTGGATTTGAGAAAAAGAGAAGTTAAGAATTTCTTAGATCTTTGAAAAACTTCTGCATGTTTCTGGATTATGGGTTTAAAGCTTGAATACCTTCTATTTAATTGGTATATTACTTGTTGTGCTTAGCTGCTAGGACGAAAGAAGCTCTTGTATTTGAAAAAACTAAGTTGACGAGTGATAAGCTATAAAAGTAACATATTTTAATCCTATTCTTAATGCATTTTTGGATGATTAATTATGCAAATTAGTGAATTTGATGCTCCTAATCCTTTAAATTCATGTTTCTATACTTGGGAAAGCATTTGGGAGCGAAATGAGCGGAAAATGAGCCAAAATCGAACAAATAGAGCTGTTTTCAAGAGCCATACGGCTTGGGCATTTTCACACGGGCTACGCGCACACGAGTTGGCCATACGCCCATGTGCCAGCCCGTGTCAATTTCGCACCCTGCTTCCCAAATACGCAAAAAAAACATAATTTTTAGGCTTTGTGAGCATTCTAAAGTCTATAAATACCTATTAGAAGAAGACACAATGGAGCAATCAGAGAAGATCGAAGAAAACACTCAAAGAACACCATCGGAGCCAACTCGGAAGCGGATCTCCATCAAGATTGAAGATCTCCTTTCAATTTCTTTCGAAGTTTTATTGAGTTTCTTTATGTCTTGTGGTTTTTCTAACTTTGAGATGTTTTCATTCAGGATTATAAACTAATCCCCTAGATGCCTAGGGGAGATGAAACCTATGATGAATCTTATTATTTAATTTCCATTTTACGCGATAAATACTTGATTCTTGTTCTCAATTATGTATGCTTCTTTCTTGTTTTAATATTCCTGAGATATTAATTCATGTTTAATGTGCTTATTTCAGTGGAGCAAAAGTCCTTGTTTAAGAGTAGATCTAGCATAACTGAGTGGAGTTACATGCAATCTTAGAAATAGGACGACATAAATCTACCGGATTAGACTCAAATCTAATAGGGGAATCCATAGATCGAGTTAATGTGACAATAGGGGTTTTAATTAGAAAGATATTTCAATTAATCAACCTAGAGTCAGTTGTTCTTACTTTCGAAAGAGATATTAACATAATTTAGGGATTTTTATGAATCAAGACACAAGTGAATAAATTGTTTAATTCAGATTTATAATAATAAGTGAAGTCTAGGTGGATTCTTTCCTGGGTATTGTCTACCTCATTGGTTATCTTCGATTATTTTCTTATTTCACTCTCTATTGTGTTCTTAGTTAAATTAGTTCAGTAATTTTATATACAAACACAATCACTCCAGTTTGTCGGCTAAATAATAAAAAGACAGTAATTACTAGTACTTTTAGTTCTCGTGAATACGATATTCTCTACTCACCATAGCTATACTATTGTTCAATAGGTACACTTGCCTTAGTCGTATTTATAGTTAGTTTAGTGACCATCAGCGAGGACGAAGGTTAGCAGGTGACTTTCTGTATTCCACTATTTTGGGAGCTATTCTGGTTGTTGTGTTGCTTGTATATTCTACTCTGAATTTAATTTGAGTTTTATGGTTGAATATGATTGTGGTTGACTGAGAAAGTTAAGCATGCATAAAGCTGTGAAATTACATGAATGTTTGCAAGTATGTTCTTTGAATTGCATGATAGAATTGTGTATCGATAAATTGATATGTGGCGTACTCCATGATGATATAAATAAGTAATATTGGTTGTAATAATGTGCGTGTTATGCATGATTATAAATGTGAAGTATGGAGAGAATTATTTGGTGGGTTAGTTGAAGATAGGAAAATTGACGTAATGGAGGAATGGGAGGATTGAATGAGAATATGAGTCATTGAAATATGATATTTGGTCTTATGGGTGAATATGTATTGAAATTCTATTTTCATTAGTACACATATAGGACTTATATACTTGAATGAGATCACCTAACTGTTGCTAACCATATACCAACAATATACCAAACTTACTAACAAAATAACAACCTAACTTATTCTTATACTCTAACATTGGTCTACAAAAATCCAGAAAATGGGTTCGGGAGTCAGTTAGGCACAAGGAATAATTAGCATCCTCGTTACGCCAAAAATTGGTACCTAGTTGATTACTTAATGTCTTTAGTGTCGAAAAATGAAAATTTGAAGAGATTTTAAAATACATATTTTATTAAAACATTACTTAACTAAGTTCATCTTCACGAAAAGGGGTTTATTTCAAGTTAATTGAGAAAAAGGATCACGTCCCGTAAGTTAGGACACAATACCTTAAATACTCGAGAACGAGAATAAACACCGATTACTCAAATCTCATTTTTTGTTTAAAAGTAAATATTCGGCTATCTTGATTTTAGAAGGAAGCCATATCCCGTAAGTTAAGAACACGACTTTTCTAATTCCAAAATAATGAACACTTGCCTCGGTTTAAAAATTTTCTGTTTTTATGCATCGCAAAGGAAAAAAAACAAATGTAATGCGTAAGGTAATATGCATTTAAAATATGGCTTATGGTACAATGACAATGAAATCATTTAAAATGATTACGCGGGTAGAACGATAAATAATGGGTAAAATAAAAGAATATTACAATAATAACATAATAATAATACTATTAATATAATCATATAATGATAATAATGATTAAGTGAAGTAATTTGATATAAATAAAAAAATGGAAGGTATGATTAAAAGGATAATGGGTATGACATGAAGGTGCTAAAAATAAAAAGAGAAAAAAAATTAAAATAATAAAAATAAAATAATGAACGATAGTAAAAAATGTGCCAATAAACATATACACAATTTAATTTTTAAGCACATATAAAAAGAGTAATAAAAAAATAAAATGAATAAAAATGCTCAGTGAAAAGATGTACCAAAATGGTACATCTAGATGGGTAGAGGGTGGTGCATAGGTAGCACCAAAAACGGAATACAGTAAAAAAATAATAGAGTAATGGTGACATGATGGGACGCGCTTAGGGAAGAGGCGACACTGGTGGAGGATCTGGCGCAGGCGGCACCGGTGGAGGGGCTGTCAGAGGCGGCACCACTTTGGCACTGATGGGACAGTTGCATGCTGACTTAGTTTGTTTTTTATGTGTTTGGGGACCTTATAATGGTCCCCAATTTCATTTTCTACTGGTGGGTAAAGGAGAAGAAAAGAAGAGAAGAAGAAGAAGGAGAAGGGGAGGGCGGGAAGGGCAGGGAAAAAGAAAGAAAAAAAAAAGAGAAGGAGATAGAGAGAGGGAAGGAGAAAAAGAAAAAAAATAGAAAAGAAAAAGTATTTTTTTTTGTTATAAATGAATGGATTAATGTTAATTTAATTTGTTTTTGTTGTTATTATTGTTGATTTAATTCAGATTTAATTTTTAAATTTATTTTTGTAAGGTATTATTTGGTTAAAAAGAGCTATTAAGGTATTTTTGTATTTATTTTATATTTTTATTCATTCATAATTTATTTTTATTTAATATTTATTGAAATAAAAAGCCTATTTATGTTATATACAAAGAATGTTTTATTATTTTATGTAATTTGTTTGTTATCTGTGTTTTAGGTTGATTAGATATTTTTTTATGAAATTTATTTGGCATGTTATTATTTTAATTATTTTAATATTGTTTTTATGTAAGTAAAAGATGAGACCATTGGTATGAAATTTGGAATTTATTTGATAAATTAGGAATTAGTTTATATGTTCTAATTTTTAAGATTTTATAATTGAGAATAAGAGTTTATGTTTTTAAATTTTATTTTATGTTTTTTTGTAAATATTAAAAATGAAAATTTTTTTGAACTTCTATGAAAAAAATATTATATTTTTTACAGTAATTAAGTTGGCTTGTTATTATATATATATATATATATATTATTTTTAAACCAAAAATGTTTACTTATTATCACTTTAAAGTAATAATAAAAATATTCGTATTTATTATGTATTGTTTATGTTATGTTTTTGTTATTGGCATGTTACTTTTATTATTTTAATATAAAAATTACTTATTATGATTTTAAAATAATAATAAAAATATTCGTATTTATTATGCATGGTTTATGTTATATATTTTTATATTTTTTATTGACATATTATTTTTAGTATTTTAATATTTTGATGTGGAAAAAACTGTTTGGTATTTTTTTGTAATTAAAAGCAAAATATAAAATTTAGGTATTTTGAAAAATATTTAAAATTCATCAAACTTTGAAATTAATAACCGGAATTTGTTTTGAAATTGCAGGTATCACAGTGGCTCCATTGATTAAAAACGATGGTCACATATCAAACACAGTTAATAATATGGTAATATATTGTTATTTGTTAATCACAGGTTTCCTTAAAAAAAGATCTGCGCAATTTACGGAAATAAATTATGTTATTATAATTATTTTCTGTAATTTATCACTGTCAGGGCTCGTACCACGCATTAAGGGGTCGGGTGAATGGTTTAGGATATTCTCTGGATGCACGACTGATGCCATACTTGGAGTTAGCTGGATTCGGGTCAGCAGCATTGATCTGGACATTTGATTTGCGGTACGATTTAATATCCGCATTGGTCGAGCGTTGGCGCCGGGAAACCTACACTTTCCATTTGCCGTGTGGGGAGTGCACTGTCACTCTAGAGGATGCAACATTGCAACTTAGGCTCCCGATCGACGAGAGTGCCTTAACGGGCATAAGTACGATAGCTGAGCCAACTGCCTTTTGTTATAGCCTACTAGGAGTCTCGTCCGTCGATGATGAGTCCAATTTTACGGGTTTGAAATTTTCATGGCTGAAAGCCAATTTTGAACATTTATCAGTTAATGCCACTGAGCATGAGTTGATGTGCGCAGCTCGAGCATACATTATGCATATTATAGGGGGTGCATTGATGCCCAATGCGAATAACAATAGGTTTCATTTGATGTATTTACCCCTATTAGCTGATTTGCAGAATGTTCGCTCGTATAGTTAGGGTTCCGCATTTCTGGCTATGTTGTATAGTGAGCTTTGTCAGACGATAAAGCCTGATGCCGTAGACATAGGCGGATGCTTTATATTGTTGCAGTCATGGGTTCTTTATCGGATGTCATTCTTGGCATCGGTTAGGCACCAACCATACGTATTTCCACTAGTGAACAAGTGATAAAATTCAACTTGTTATTAATTGACAATTTCTTTATAATGATACTATAACGATACTATATTTACTTGAAATTTGTTTTTGTAGATAGAGTTTTTATCCCGGTATCGGGAGGTCATACATTGTCCCGATATATCATCTGATGATTGAACAACATGCTAGGGAAGGAGTAAGCTATTTCAATATTCGTAACATGTAATTACTTTGTATATCTTACTCGAACCGTGTTAAATTTTAACCATGTTATGAATCGTACAGTTTATTTGGATACCGTATCGGAGACCAAAGATTGCGACTGTTATACCTTCGTCTGCCTACATTCATTCTCACCTGTGGTGCATTAACGCACCAATTATCAATTTCTAGACAGTCGAGTAGTATAACTAGGATCGAGTACTCTGGCAGTTTGATTGCATCCAGTATATCCCGGATTCGCCAATGCAGGTGGGGAAGATTCACTTGATCACTAAGAGAGGAAAACATAGAAATAATTTGGGGGTTGTGCACAGAAAATTATTGTAGTGTGGGATAATTAGATGGCGCGGAGACCTCAGATGGATATTTCTTCCGATTTGCAACCATCGTTAGAGTACATACAATGGTACTCTATTTTGGGAAAGCCATATTTACTTGGTGAGAAGTCGACTGTAGTCCCCCCGCACATGCAGCGACCTGGGGCATACAAGCCAGTAGCCGATATAGTGGCTGAGCCAGAGCTAGAGCAAGGTCCCGAGACCAAGCCCGAGCCTGAGCCCGAGCCCGAGCCAAAGCTAGAGGCCGAGTCCGAGCGATCGCATACACATTCAGCTGATAGTTCTTATCATCAGGATTTGCCGGTCAATGACTATTTCCCGGGCTCGTCAGGACACGGATACTATTCTAGGTTTGATATCTTTGGGTCGTATCATCCGCAGTACAGCACTCCTCTCGGCCCGTATTCACCGCAGTACAAGACTCCTCTCGACCCGTATCCACCACAGTACATCACTCCCCCTGGCCTGTATCCACCGTAATACTCCACTCCTCCTAGGTTGTATCCACTGCAGTATGGCACTCCTCCCGGCTCAAGTTCATCGATGGTGTTTGGGGCATATGGTTTTTTTTTCCATTTTTTGCACACCCACACCTGCGACTAAAAAGGATGTTGATCACCGCAATCACCCACAACGTGAACGTCGACCCCCGCAGAAATATACCCCTAGGACCACACCATCAAACCATCAATTTTAGGGGTTTATTGCGGTTTTGATATTACAAAGTTTGTACTTTTCTATTCTAAAAAAATATGAATCAAGAAAAAGACAATCTTTGTATATATTTAATTAGATTAATTGGAACTTTAAAAATTGTAACTAAATTTGTGGTCATAAATTAGATTAATTGCAACATTACAACATTAAAACACTAAAACTTGTAACGAACTTAGTTTTGTAATAAAAATTATGTTATATAAATTAAATACATTACAACCATAATCTAATTGGAACAAACTTTGTAATATAAATTATGTTATATAAATTAAATACATTACAACCATAATCTAATTGGAACAAACTTTGTGATATAAATTTTTTTTATATAAATTAAATACATTACAACATTAATCTAATTGAAACAAACTTTGTAATATAATTTTTTTATATAAATTACATAAGTTCAATTCCTACCCGATTGTGATGATTGTCCAACATGATAGTTTCACTGCGGGCATTTGCTCCGATTATGACCAGCTAATCTGCAAACGCTTACAGTCAGATTTCTCGCTAATGTCCATTTCATTACGGATTCTGGATGATTGGATTTCGTCATCGAAACAGTCTCTATCCTTCGCAATGTCAAGAATATATCGAGATATGCAGTATTCCCCATATTATTTCAACAACTAATACTCAAAACCAACAATTAGAGAACACTCAAGAAATGTCAAAACAATAATTCGCAAAATAAAAATGGTCAAGGTTCGAATCCCACACCTGATTCAGAATCGGAGATGCCCAAACACAGGCTCGACGTCAAGGAAGCAAGGCTCTTCAAAGTCCCCCAAGCAAAAACCATTCAATTACAAAATAAGGAAGAACTTTGAAAAGAAGAAAAAGAAAACCCATAGAAGAAGAAAGAAAACAAAATGTCCAGAACCAAAAATAGAAAAATAAAATTCAAAATTTAAAATAAAAAGAAATAAATAATTATAATTATTAACTAAAAACAAAATAAAATAAAAGGCTCACCGAAAATGCGCACCCAAAGACTTAAACACAGAACCTTGAGGTATACTAGCACTCACTCAACCGCCAGACCGGTAGGCCTATTCTAACACTTAAATGCGTCACTAAACATAATAGAACACCCATGTCTCTGACCCTAACCACAAAACCCAAAGTTCTTAGCCTCAAAATTTGGGGTGTTACATTAACAGCTGGTAACTGTTCTATCTTCGATTCAGAATCTTAGGTATCGAGAATATAAGCTAAAAATGCCTCGTTACCTTTATGCAACAATTTTTGAGCTGAAAAAGCTGAAATAATTTTAACAATATACTTTGTGTTCCTAAATTCAGCTGAAATTATTTCCCCTGTCTAACATTTCAAATCAATCTGTTTTTCTCTACAGTTTACTACAGCATCATGTTTTGTCAGCCAATCCATTCCCAGAATAACATCAAATTTCCGAAAGGGCAATAGCATCAAATCAGTAGAGAAATCACAACCTTCTATTTTCAGTGGGCAATTTCGACACATTAAGTTAACTATCACACTTTGACCTAATGGATTGGTGACTTGCACATCATAATCGGTAGATTCCACAGATAATTTCTTTTCTTATGCTAATACAGTGCAAATATATGAATGTATAGATCCAGGATCAATTAATGCATACACAAAATCATCAAAAAGATAAAAAGTACCAGCTATTACATTTGGAGCAGAAGCTTCCTCTCTTGCTCGGATGGCATATGTACGTGTAGGTGCCCTAACTTCTGACCGGGCCACGGAATCTCTCATTCCTAAACGAGCAGTCCCTATAGCACTACTTTGACCTAAACATTTACCTTTTTGAGAAGTAATTGATTGTCTCTTTTTTTTGTTCTCCCTCTTCTTTAAGCAGTTGAGGGCAATCTCGAATAAAATGATTAGTGGCCCCACATTTGTAACAAGTTCCTAACTTGTCTCTACATTCGCCGGGATGTGATTTTCCACAATATTTACATCTAGACCTGGGAACATTCTGCACACTACTAACATTAGCTACAGGTTTAGTGATTGCCACAAATTCTTGCGGAGTTGCTCTGTTCTTCTTCGATCATTCCAGTATTGAGGTGGATCGACCTGAACCGACTCTAAATTTTTAAGCTGAAAATGTTGAAAATGATTTTGAAGAACTTTCCTTATAAGATTCTTTACTTTTTTCCCGTTGCATCTTTCTATTATACACTTCTTACATTTTCTGGGCTCTATCTGATAAAGCAACAAATTCTTGAATTTCTGTATCTCCAATCATCATTCTAATCTCATCATTTAATCCTTTTTCGAATCGAATACACATTTCCTCTTCGGTAGGTACAATGTCTCGGGCATATTTGCTGAGGTATACAAACTCCCTTTCATACTCAGCTACGGACCGATTCCCTTGGAGTAAATCGAGGAATTCTCTTTTCTTCTTATCTAAATACCTTTTACCAACATATTTCTTTTTAAACTCACTCTGGAAAAATTCCCAAGAAAGTTTCTTTTCAGGTACTACTGCTTCTATAGTCTCCCACTAGATGTATGTTTCTTCTTTTAGTAAAGAAACCACAAATCTTAAATAATCATCTAGAGAACAAGCCATTTGTTTGAAAACTCTTACTAAATTCTTTAGCCAATATTCAGCTTTAACAGGATCATCATCTGATCTTCCCCGAAATTCTTCGACCCTAAATTTTTTGAGTTTTTCTATTAGAGTTTGCTTACTAAATTCAGTTATCGGAAGAGGTGGAGGAGCAACCGGGGGTGCTACTGGTGGTGCATTAGGGGGAGAAGGTTCCTGAGCCTGATTCATTTCTTGCATCATCTCATTATACCTCTGATTCATAAATCCATAAATCATATTTTTAAGTTATTGTTCTCACATCAGAGAAATTGGAACATTACTGCTTGTCCCTTGTTCAGAGGTCTGCACCCTACTGTTAACTTCTTCCTGTTCAGCACATTCAATTCTATTAGACATCTTTACAATCTATAATAAAATCAAATATTAGATCGGATCATACACATCACACTATCACAGATTTATATGGCATGTAATTCTAGACACTTTACACGTTATATTCGTTCCGAGAATCGGCTAACCCGAAGCTCTGATACCAATAAATGTAACATTCTTAACTTGTACCCGTTACCAAAACAGGGTTTTAAAGCATTATCAGAACATTCATAACATTTTTTCTATTAAATTAAGAAAATTTACTATTTATTTACCGAGATCATCCATAATGTCATTTGATCGGGCCCTCGAGGCCCAATACAAACATTAGAAACAAGTTGAGACTTATTCGGAACCTCTAGAAAATTTTTGTGACATTTCAAAATTTTTCCAAGGTACAGGGCTCACACGCCCATGTGATCCAAATGACACGCCCATGTGACCTTGGACACACCCGTGCCTCACGCCGTGTTCAATTTAGGTTGCTGTCTGACTTGCGCCACACGGCCATGTCACACGCACGTATGCTAGGCCGTGTGGTTAATTAATTTAATTTGAATAAGGTGCAGGTTTCACACGGTCATGACACACGCCCGTGTCCAAGACCGTGTCACCCATACGGTAGAGACACATGCCCGTGTCTCTGCCCGTGTGTTAAATTCTGGACATCTTATTTTGAAAATTTTAGAAACAGGAGACACATGGCCAGATCACATGCCGATGTACTCAAGCCGTTTATCACACACGGGGGCATGTGTCTACCCGTGTGGACAAAATAAGACCATTTCCTAATCTTATTTCTCACCCAAATTTAACCATTTTCCTGCACCAAAACTCACAAGTATAAACCAACCAAATCCAACCAATTTCCATCATCCAATTTGATACATTATTTCCTATATCATACTTTTAAGCTTACCTTTACATTATCTCATATAATATACTTCATGAAAGTCCTATTTAACTTGTTTAACATGTAATAATTATCATATTATTAATTCATACCATACCAAAAACAACCATTTCTAGCCATTCCAATGGCTAGATTACAAGTCAACATTATAAATCATCGTTTGATCATATTAGCCTATACATGCCATTATTCCAAAATATGATTGACATTTATACCAAAATCAAGGAATTGATAGTGTGATGATTGCTCCAACCGATCTCCAACCTTCACGAGCATTGAGTACTATAATACAGGAAAAATAAACTTAGTAAGCATTATATGCTTAGTAAGCTCGTATAACTAAAATTACACTTACCAATCACATATATAACATTTAAAAACATGTAAAGGATATATCCATCAATTTGGCAAATTTGCCAAATCACAAACATTCAATCAACATGTTAGTCACAATATACCAAAATGCGTAGATGATCTCATCAGGCCACATTCACATTCCATTTCATCTTTTCCATGTCACTTATTCACTGTTTCCGTTGAGTTATTAAATTTTCGATGGATGTTTCCAGTAGTACGCTTGAGGTGTACAATTTCGTTATCCATCAATTCATATCTAGTAGTACCGTCTAGGTACACTCTCGAGCTACATATCATATAGTAGAATTACCATTCCAGGCTAAATTCTAGCTGTAGCACATATGTTGGAACGCCAGTACCCCATGGCGCAGCAAAATAAAATTAGATCCGGCGATCCAAACCATGAATCCATGCGTGTGGAACGAATCGGAGTGAAATAAAGGTTTCGAAATTACCAAAACTTCAATCTGAGTAGACAGCGACGCCTTGGCAAAAGAGTTTTGATCTACTGTCGAATCAAGCCACAACCTTTTCAGATGTCGGCCTCTACGTAATGTAACATCCTAGATTAGGGGTTATGCGTTTGTGCATAATTCATGAGTTAGTAGGTTTTGGCAGTGTTTGGAAGTGTATTAAGGGTTTTTAAAATTCTAGGATGGAAGAGAAAGATTAGAAAAATTATTGGATTTTTAAGTGAAAAGAGGAAACGAGGCAAAGAGGCCTTAAGGAAAATTTGTGTTGGACTCATGATACAAGGAAGGCATGTGGCAAAGTGGGCTCAGTGGGTATGTTGGAAGTGTTCTGAGGAGTTTAGGAACCCTAAGGTATATGGAAATGTATGGAAATGTATGGAAAAGTATGGATGTAACACCCCAAACCCGGCCCAAACATTACGACCGAATTTGGTTTGCTACAGAGAAAACATTTTGAAAACCACTTTAAAACCGATTTAAGTTTTGTCGAAAATCTTTCATTTTCAAGTCTCTTGTCAAAAACCATACTTAGTGTTGTTTAAAAATATTTATCAAGTCAAGTTGTTTATAGATTTCAAATGTACCCGATGGTACTTTAAAACATTTTGTTCGTTTGATTGGGAAAAATATGTGAATTCATTTTTAACATAATTAAATAGTTTAAACAAATATTCCACGTATGTAAAAAAAAATAATAAAATAATTCTAGGAGGCCTTGTTACAATTTAACCAAAAAATAACCGACATGCAAAAGTTGATAAAATAAAACCCAAGTCCATTGTTTTAAAATTTCCACTGCATGGCCTCCTCGAGTCCCTCCGGCTCCATCTCCGCGATCTACTCATCTGTAAAATGTTAAGGGAAGGGGTGAGTCACCAAGACTCAGTGTATAAATCCCCTACCCGGAAAAATATATCTCATACACAATTTATTAATAACATGCTCATGCAACCCAACTAGCCATCCATACACCTTTTCTACCCTGTGTGGTCAAAACCACTGATGACTTAAAGTCACAATTTAAATGATGGGGCCAACCCATCTTGTGGTCAAAACCACTGATGACCATAGGTCACAAAATATCAAGTGTGGTCAAAACCACTGGTGGTACCAAACCACTGGGACTTAGTCGCAATTTATCAATCGGTGTGGTCAAAACCACTGATGACCATAGGTCACAAATAATCTGATGGGGCCAACCCATCTTGTGGTCAAAACCACTGACGACAGTCCATAATTCATCCCCCTCCTCTCATCAATCCCACCATCACATGCTTACATATCAATATCACATATCATGCATTTTAAATCATCATGTGTTGGCATGCAAACATATATCAATAGATCACGTACAGGGGACTTACCCGGAATCCATGTTTAAGCCCACAAGCATATCATAGACCACTACCAAAATTTATACACAAGGCAATAATATGGAAAATTTATTAATAAAGTGTGTAAAGAGTTTACACACCTTTTGCTATCGCAATTCCTAGATCCCGAAGATCCGATTTACGTCGCTAGATCCTGCTCCTACATTCGCCAAATGTCAGTTTTAGTACCAAAGGCCTATTAGGCCAAACCAATTATTAAAAGGGTTCTCCTTTTTGAACCCGAATCCTTACCTACTCGCTTTTGAGTACTAGCCTTCTGTTTGCACCCTATAATCGGCAACCATTAGTAGCCCCTTAATAGCCTTCGGCTTAAATAAATACCATATAATTACTAGAGTAGCTCTTACCATTACTTACCAAAACCGAACACTAGGGATTAGAGGCTTGGGTCGACTGTTTAAAATTCTGGAGTACCTTTCCCAAGTCGATTGACCACCAAAAATCTGAAGAGATTTATCCACTTAATATTCGGCCAATACCATAACATAGAGGAGGGAATTTCGGCAACCAAAGGTGTGGTTTTGGCTATTGGAAAAAGAAGAATAAAATAAAATAAAAAAATAGTGGGAGAAGATGCTGAAATTTTATTAATAACAGCAGAGGAAATTCGGCAGCAAAGTGGTGAATTATTCGGCCAATGGTGGAAGAAAGAAAAAGGAGAATTAGTAGGAGAATTCAAAGGTGATTTTTGGCCAAATAGAATAGAAAAAAAAACTGGAAAATTTGAACAATTCCCCTAGGGGATTTCGGCAGTAGCAGAGGGAAAAGAAAAAAATAATAGTTGCTGGAAATTTTGCTCTATTTGTTGTACAAAAACAGCCCCCAAAGAGTCCTAATGCTGCCCAATACTCTTCTCTTTGCTGATAATTAAACTATTAATTATCACCTAAGATAATAGCACTTATCTTCTATCCTATCTTAAACAATTTAAACAAAATTAAACCACTACTACAATCCCCCTTCCAGCCGAATATATGAGCCAAAATAATAAAAAATACCCTTAATCTTATCACTTGAATACTCAAAATAATAATCAAATAATAATCCCATTTAATCCTATTTGTTTATCACCTCTTCAAGAATAAAATAAACTAATGTTTATCCCCCCCCACTCCAGCCGAGTATAGACAAAATAATAAGCTTAATTTTATCACTTGAAGAGTCCAAATAGCAGCCAACCCCCTCCCACTCACGCCAGCAGCAAACTAAAACAAAATAAAAACCCATTTGCAGCTGCTGGGGTTCGAAACCAAGACCCCACTGCAGCCTCCCACTTAAGCGCCCAGACCAACTCTCCCACTTTGACTTTCATGTCAAATAACCACCACATTAACTTTTAAAGCCTTCTTACCAAAGCCCAGCATCGCATAAAAAATAAATCCCCCAAGCGCCTCTGCTGCAGCTCGAACCCTCATGCTCAAGGCGCCATTTGCCCAAGCCTTAAGTGGCGTCATTAAGCCACCCTACCAATGCCAACCCTTGTGTCCAAACTTGCCAAAAATTATTCTTAAGGCCTCTTTGGCCCACTCCCCCCCTTTTTAGACACTTAAAGAAAAAAAAATTTTAATACTGTGTCAAGCCTAGCTCGGGTTATTTTTAGACCCTTAAACATGTCAAATAAAATTATAAATTTTATTTCTTGAAGCCCCATTGGAATTTATTTAAATTACAAATAACCCCCAATTCAGGGTGTTACAATTCTACCCCCTTAAAATAATTTCGTCCTCGAAATTACTTACTAACGAATAGTCGTACATCTTAACTCACCGTGCTACGCTTATGCTGCGTACTCTGATCTTAATAGAACTATCCTACTTCCTAGGCACAATCTCTAAGTTCACAACCAAGGTTTCAGGCACTTCCCTAGCAAAACAAGAAAACTCTACAACAATCAAAGTAATTAAGGGTATTCCAGAAGTAAGGAACATACCCGATGTTGCATCTGGTACATCCTCCTCCTCGCGACGGCCAACTGCATAAACCAACCTTGGTTGCCTCGCCTCTGCACCTTCAGCACCTCGGCTATGCCTGTTACCATTTCCATTACCTCTAGCTGCACCTCGACCCCTCTGTGGTGGTCTTTCATTTCTAACCTGAGCATGGTTCTGTCCCTCTGGTTGATTCTTAGCTAACTTCTGAGGACAATCCCTTACACGGTGATCGAATGATCCACACTCAAAGCATCCACGATTACCATTCCAACACTCCCCCTTGTGAAACTTGCCACACTTGTCACACCGTGGCGGCCATTGGGTATTAGCAGCAACAGCAGGCCTAGCAGCTTGATCCGACCCATCAAACCTCGTCCTCTTCTGTTCATTACCTGAGAACCTTGAAGGTTCCGAGCTCCTCTTATTCCAATTCCGTTCTTGGTTCCGCTTAACGGACTGTCTTACTCCCTCAGTCACTTTAGACTTCTCCACAAGGACAGCAAACTCTCGTTCCTGTTGTGGAGCTATCATCATTCTCAGCTCATCCCTAAGCCCATCTTCAAACCTGACACAGCGCTCATGCTCGGTACCCACAATACCACGAGCATACCTACTCAACCGGAGGAACTCGGCCTCATATTCCGCCACTGACTTATTTCCCTGAACCAGGTTCAAGAAAGCCTTCCGTTGTGCATCTACGTAGCTAGTTCCGATATACTTCTTTTGATAGGCATCCTTGAAAAATTCCCAGGTGAGATTTTCTGCCACAGTTCCATCCCTTACAGTGAGCCACCACTGATATGACTCATCCTGAAGCAAAGAAATTATACCCTTTAATTTCTCCTCAGCTGTAAAATCTATGTCATCCATGATCCTTTCAGTTGCTTCCAACCAGTACTCCGCCGTACTGGGTGCCACTCCGGAAACTCCCCTAAATACTTCTGCTCCGTTAGCCCGGAGTCGTTCCACCACAGATTTACGGGCTCCTGCACCCGCGCCAGCCTCAACAACTCGTTCCAATACCCGTAATACAGCTTGAGATACGACATCATTTCCACCCGTCTGATCTTGAAATTCAGTTTCCGCTTCCGGCAGATCTGGCATCTCATTTCCAGACCCGTGACCAGACCTTGCTGGCTCCGACAAGGTCATCCTACCCCTACCACAGCCACGCGGCGGACGTCCACGACCTCTAGAACTCATCTTAACTACCGTGCTTTAATCTGATTAAGAAAATTTTTATGCGTTAGCATTTGTTCCACTTTCTTATTCGCGAAGAAATTTTATAGATAGAGTTTTAATCAGAGATTCTTTCGAGCAAACAAGGTTTCAGTTCTCTATCCTAGTTCACACAAAGGAGTTCATGCATCCATTCCTTAATACTTTCCATACCTATTCGCTCTTCGGACATTTCTGCCCATTTCTAACCCAGGGGTATTTTCGTCATTTTCCTACAGGGGTATTTTCGTAATAAAAGAAGTTTTAAAACTTTAGTAAAGTAGGTCGTTTTGTAATTCCCAAAACTGGAGGGTTTTTCTGGAAAAATTTGTAAAATTTAGAGATATAGCATCGTTTTGAAACCAGGGGTATTTTGGTAATTTTGTCATTCAGGGGCAATTTCGTAGTTTAACAAGTCAGGGATATTTTTAACAGTTGCAAAACTTCGAGGGTTCCTTTTTGAAAATGTTCCTTTTCAAATAGTAATGTTTGTAAAAATTTCTAAAACCAGGGTCATTTCGGTAATTTTGCAACTTGAGGGCGTTTTCGTAATTTTCCAAAACCAAAATATTTTGTTGATGATTTTCAAAGCTAAGTTGTTGAATATTTGTAAAATAGTTGAAATTTTTGAGCAAAACCATTGAACTAATATTTTATGAACCGAGGGCATTTTAGTAATTTTACCCCTAAGGGCATTTTTGTAATTTTTCACAAATCAAGTTTTTCGAGGAAAACGTTGTAAAAATGACGTTCTCAGATTTGAAAGAGTTATTGCAAAAGTTTTGAAAACATTAGGGTTGTTGTTGTTTCATTCTTTTTCGAAAACATGGCTAATTCCCTTTTCGGGTTTTAATCATTATGTTTAGCCTATGACCGAGCCATCTTGATCAGGGTGAACCAAGGCTACGCACCAGGCAGGATTCGAGTGAAGAGGAGGTGGGTCACGCGGACCGCTTAAATACCAAGCTCTCACCGAACCTTTCTAGACATGCGCACAGAGGTTGCCACACCACTGAGCCCTCTGAGTTAGGGTGAACCGAAGCTACGCACCAGGTAGGATACCTGCGAAGAGGAGGTGAGTCACGAGGACTGCTTAAATACCAGGCTCTTCCGGATCCACTCCTAGACATGCGTACAGGGGTTACCACACCCTAGCTCACTGACTAAGTCATAGGTGGGTTAAGTTCCTTAAGTCTTATGCGTTGTTGTGTGTTTGAGTAATCTAGTCCTAGGGTCAAATCCTATAAGTCTATTCTACGTTCCATGCTTCCTACCCTTCTACAGAATATAATTCACAAAGAATGTTCAGAAGTACTTACCTGGGCGGATCGGTGCCGGAGACTCGGGCCATGCTGTTCAAAATCCAAAAATTATTTCATAAGGCCTTTTAAAACATTTTTGGGCCTTGGGCCCCACAGCCGAGCTTTGAACTGGGCTCTGATACCAATTTGTAACACCCCAAACCCGGCCCAAACATTACGGCCGAATTTGGTTTGCTACAGAGAAAACATTTTGAAAACCACTTTAAAACCGATTTAAGTTTTGTCGAAAATCTTTCATTTTCAAGTCTCTTGTCAAAAACCATACTTAGTGTTGTTTAAAAATATTTATCAAGTCAAGTTGTTTATAGATTTCAAATGTACCCGATGGTACTTTAAAACATTTTGTTCGTTTGATTGGGAAAAATATGTGAATTCATTTTTAACATAATTAAATAGTTTAAACAAATATTCCACGTATGTAAAAAAAAATAATAAAATAATTCTAGGAGGCCTTGTTACAATTTAACCAAAAAATAACCGACATGCAAAAGTTGATAAAATAAAACCCAAGTCCATTGTTTTAAAATTTCCACTGCATGGCCTCCTCGAGTCCCTCCGGCTCCATCTCCGCGATCTACTCATCTGCAAAATGTTAAGGGAAGGGGTGAGTCACCAAGACTCAGTGTATAAATCCCCTACCCGGAAAAATATATCTCATACACAATTTATTAATAACATGCTCATGCAACCCAACTAGCCATCCATCCACCTTTTCTACCCTGTGTGGTCAAAACCACTGATGACTTAAAGTCACAATTTAAATGATGGGGCCAACCCATCTTGTGGTCAAAACCACTGATGACCATAGGTCACAAAATATCAAGTGTGGTCAAAACCACTGGTGGTACCAAACCACTGGGACTTAGTCGCAATTTATCAATCGGTGTGGTCAAAACCACTGATGACCATAGGTCACAAATAATCTGATGGGGCCAACCCATCTTGTGGTCAAAACCACTGACGACAGTCCATAATTCATCCCCCTCCTCTCATCAATCCCACCATCACATGCTTACATATCAATATCACATATCATGCATTTTAAATCATCATGTGTTGGCATGCAAACATATATCAATAGATCACGTACAGGGGACTTACCCGGAATCCATGTTTAAGCCCACAAGCATATCATAGACCACTACCAAAATTTATACACAAGGCAATAATATGGCAAATTTATTAATAAAGTGTGTAAAGAGTTTACACACCTTTTGCTATCGCAATTCCTAGATCCCGAAGATCCGATTTACGTCGCTAGATCCTGCTCCTACATTCGCCAAATGTCAGTTTTAGTACCAAAGGCCTATTAGGCCAAACCAATTATTAAAAGGGTTCTCCTTTTTGAACCCGAATCCTTACCTACTCGCTTTTGAGTACTAGCCTTCTGTTTGCACCCTATAATCGGCAACCATTAGTAGCCCCTTAATAGCCTTCGGCTTAAATAAATACCATATAATTACTAGAGTAGCTCTTACCATTACTTACCAAAACCGAACACTAGGGATTAGAGGCTTGGGTCGACTGTTTAAAATTCTGGAGTACCTTTCCCAAGTCGATTGACCACCAAAAATCTGAAGAGATTTATCCACTTAATATTCGGCCAATACCATAACATAGAGGAGGGAATTTCGGCAACCAAAGGTGTGGTTTTGGCTATTGGAAAAAGAAGAATAAAATAAAATAAAAAAACAGTGGGAGAAGATGCTGAAATTTTATTAATAACAGCAGAGGAAATTCGGCAGCAAAGTGGTGAATTATTCGGCCAATGGTGGAAGAAAGAAAAAGGAGAATTAGTAGGAGAATTCAAAGGTGATTTTTGGCCAAATAGAATAGAAAAAAAAACTGGAAAATTTGAACAATTCCCCTAGGGGATTTCGGCAGTAGCAGAGGGAAAAGAAAAAAAATAATAGTTGCTGGAAATTTTGCTCTATTTGTTGTACAAAAACAGCCCCCAAAGAGTCCTAATGCTGCCCAATACTCTTCTCTTTGCTGATAATTAAACTATTAATTATCACCTAAGATAATAGCACTTATCTTCTATCCTATCTTAAACAATTTAAACAAAATTAAACCACTACTACAATCCCCCTTCCAGCCGAATATATGAGCCAAAATAATAAAAAATACCCTTAATCTTATCACTTGAATACTCAAAATAATAATCAAATAATAATCCCATTTAATCCTATTTGTTTATCACCTCTTCAAGAATAAAATAAACTAATGTTTATCCCCCCCCACTCCAGCCGAGTATAGACAAAATAATAAGCTTAATTTTATCACTTGAAGAGTCCAAATAGCAGCCAACCCCCTCCCACTCACGCCAGCAGCAAACTAAAACAAAATAAAAACCCATTTGCAGCTGCTGGGGTTCGAAACCAAGACCCCACTGCAGCCTCCCACTTAAGCGCCCAGACCAACTCTCCCACTTTGACTTTCATGTCAAATAACCACCACATTAACTTTTAAAGCCTTCTTACCAAAGCCCAGCATCGCATAAAAAATAAATCCCCCAAGCGCCTCTGCTGCAGCTCGAACCCTCATGCTCAAGGCGCCATTTGCCCAAGCCTTAAGTGGCGTCATTAAGCCACCCTACCAATGCCAACCCTTGTGTCCAAACTTGCCAAAAATTATTCTTAAGGCCTCTTTGGCCCACTCCCCCCCTTTTTAGACACTTAAAGAAAAAAAAATTTAATACTGTGTCAAGCCTAGCTCGGGTTATTTTTAGACCCTTAAACATGTCAAATAAAATTATAAATTTTATTTCTTGAAGCCCCATTGGAATTTATTTAAATTACAAATAACCCCCAATTCAGGGTGTTACAATGGAAATGTATGGAAATGTATGGAAATGTATGGAAATGTGTGGAAATGTGTGGAAATGTGTGGAAATGTATGGAAATGTAAGGAAATGTAAGGAAATGCTTTGGAAACATTAAGTTTAAAAGAGGAAAGTGAACATTTCTGGAAACTTAGAAATGTAAGGAAATGTCAAGTTTACAGAGCCGAACGAAAATTTTTGGAAACTTAGAAATGACTTAGAAATGTCGAGTTTTAAAGTTTAAAAGAGGAAATTAAGGCAAGGTGGCCTTAAAAGAAAAAGTTTGTGAAATTTGACACACAAACAGGCTTGGAAAAGTGGTCTGGAGATGCCACTTAGGGCCTCTGGAAATGGCGCCACATGCAAGGTGTTGGGCCTGGGTTCGAGTCACTTGGGAAGAAAATAAAAGGAGTTTTATTTTTGCTTCCAGAAGCAGAGGAGTGGACCACAAGGCTTCTAGAAAAAGGAAGTTTTATTCCCTTTAAATTTTGGCAATTAATGGGATAAATAAGGGATTTAAATTGGATCATTTTTTTTGAAGAGATAATAGATGGATAAATATGGATTTATTTCTTTTATTTTGATAGATAAGGAAGAGATTAAAGAGGATTATTATTAGTATTATTTTAAGATAAGAGATAATTATTGGATTAAGTTTTAAAGTGATAAATCAAGGGATAAAGCTATCAAAATAGAAGAGTGGTGGCCAAGTAAAGGACTCTAGCTAGTAATTTTGGCTATAAAAGGAAGAGTAAGGCTATTCTTCATTCATTCTTTTCTTTTCAAGAAAACCTCTGCCGAAATTCTCTAAAGTTTCTCCTCTTCTCTCTGCCGAATTTTCTCTGCCATTATTCTCTTTTTCTCTTTTCTTTTCTTCTTCTATTACAAACACAATCAAAAGCCGAAGATACCAATAGCCCTAGTCGATTTCTCACTAAGCTTCAATAGCCGAAATTGTTATCCACATCAAAGCCATAGTCGAATACTGCTAAGGGTTCAAGCAAGAATTCCATCAAATTCTTCAGTAAGGGTAAGATTAGGTTAGATTCTCATTCTATTTCTTTTAAGGCTGTCGAAATTAAGATTCTAATACCCTTAATATCTGTTGCTGAAGAGATCTTTCGGGATTTACTAAGTGTCGACTACAAGGAAGGAGAAGTTCTTTTCCTGAAGGTACACCATAAACCACGTGTTCCCTAGTTATTCGGTGAATTTCGGGATTTAAGAATCTAAGGTAAGTCATATTTAACATACGGCTAGGGGTTATTTGTTGTGAATAAATGTTAGAAATTGATCTAACATGTAGTTATAGGGATTTCGACAGAGGGATACAAGGATTTCGGGATTTGAGAATTTCAAGGTAAGTTTTAAGAATACTAATCCTACTAGGATTTGGATTTATGGCCGAATGGTTTTTTATTAAATTAGTAAGTGATTAATCAAATGTAGGAATTTGAGATCTAAGGCAGTAGATCAGATTTCGGGATTTCAAGGAATTCGTTAAGCAAATCAGGTGTGTACCCTACCCTAAGTTTTGATAGGTTCATGGCCATGTTTAAATTAAATGTATTATTAAGAATGTGTGTACCCCACACTACTTTATAATATGTATTATGGCTATGTTTATTAATATATGTGTTATTAAGTATATGAAAGTGGCTAAAGTACCATGATATGGTTCTAAGTACTCATGTATGTTTCCTACTTCTTCTAAGAATATGAAAAATGTTATTCGTAACATGAGAATATGTTAAGAATGTGAACTTGGGCATGTAATTGCATAATATGTTATGGGCATATGGGTTTGTTGAAAGGGGAAGTGAAAAGTGGTGACTTAAGACCACAGTAATCTGAAAAGTGGTGACTTACTACCACAGTAATCTGAAAAGTGGTGACCTACGACCACAGTAATCTGAAAAGTAGTTTCCTAAGACCACAGATGCGGGGCCTTAAAGCCGCAAATTGGTGTGTAGCGGAAGGAGGGTCGACTTAGTAGTCCCCACGGTGTGACTGGCAGGTACGGGGGTGTGTAGCGGATGGACAATTAGGTTTGGGTTTGGGAATGCATCATTAATTGTATTCTATGATTTGAATGTGTATCATTTGTATGCCTGATTCTATTATGACTTAATGTTGTGTACACATTGAGTCTGTTGACTCACCCCGTTGGGGAATATTTTCAGGTGATGAGCAGTAATGGACCGGGTCGGCAGGAGCTTAAAGGTGGCCATGCATAGCAAGAAATTTATGATTTGGACTTTCAATTTATTTTAAGTATTTTAAGTTTTACTTTGGGATCATTGATATAATAAGGCCATTGTGGTTTACTTTATTTTTCTTTTATTTATTATGTTTATGGATTTTTATCAATTAAAGTTTAAGTAAATTCCTTTTAAAATTAACTCTAAATGTCTTGTCACCTTAAATAAATGGGTTTTAACATAAAATAAATTTGTTTTCAACTCAAGCCCAACCCAAACAATATTTTTTTAAAATCACACAAGTTTTTCTCTAAGTAACAAAAGAATTTGAAACCGGTTTACTTGAGGAACATACCAAATCTGGTCAAAGCTCGTGGACCGGGTTTGGGGTGTTTCATGTAATCCACCCGGTTTGACTATGAACGAAAGAAATCTCCAAAACTGTTTTGGAGGTTTATTTGCTTGACGGCTGCTAGACCTAACAAGCAATCACTTAGGGTTTGCTACTTCAGCTTTGTCTCCTTTTAATACCTTTTATAATGAGTGTCTTTTTCATTGGGCCTTTTATAATTGGTATCCATTTAATTGGACCTTTTATAATTGGTATCTCTTGAATGTATTATAAGATTAAATAAATACAATAAAGTTTTTAACCGAAAATTATAATTACATTAATTATATCCAAAAATTATAATTACATTAATTATAATAAGGATTTCGGTAAACTATATTTATTTAAATTTATATATGAATCAAATTCATATATTAATAAAATTATGTTATCATTATGTGTACAACATCCTTGTACATATAATATGTTCAATATTTGATTGCCCAATTAAATTAATTCTTTAATTAATTTAATTCATGCGACAACCAAACACAATACCAACTATATTTTATTCCGTTCATTTCAACCAAAGGGTGTGACCCTGTAGGTTCTTGCAACGTTAGCAGTAATACTAGAACGATTCTATTGTCATAGACAATGAGTGGCATCTAGCAATGCATCATTGCTACCTAAGTTACAAGAAGTCATGATTCGACATAACCTTTTGTGATTAACCTTTCATGCATTAATCCTTAAGTCCTTTATCTCTAGAACAGATACAAGTCATGGGATAGTCACACTTGCATAGTCCATCCCATGTTTCTTGATATCTTGAGTAGACTATGATATACAAATTAGTATGACATCTCATATCAACTTATTTGAGCATAGCCATGCATTTCTAGTCTCACTCAATCAAGTGGCCTAAGATATTACTCCTATTATGTAGGAGGGACTTATCCTTTATTAATCAACCATATCCCTCTACATAGATTGTGGTATATCCAACATCAGTCTTTATAGAACAACCTGTTACGGTGTACGTTTGACTGTATCAAAATATACAACTCATGATGCTGGGATAATAATGATCTCAAGTCTGAGAATCATATACATATTAATCACTATGAGTAATGTTGTAACAATTACATAATAATCCAAGAAACATACTCATAGCGGGTCAATCCAATATGTTTTTCTCTAACACACATATTCATGCATTGATTTTGACACTCCAAATCAATGACAACTCTTTATCATCAATCAACTACATGTTAGTCTTAATGCATTATTGTTGTCCTAGCAAACAATAATACTCGACTAAGGATCTTTTAAGAATAATCATATTATTCTCAGGACATTATTATAAAACAGTTTATCTATACACACAGAAAGAAAAACTGAAATAATAATGACAACGCTTTATATTAATAAACATGGTAAATTAAGTATGTTATTACAACCATCTCATGATTGATCTTTGGGCATACTCTTACAACATATACTCTAAGGGCTTTGTCAGATTACCAGTCCAGGTTAGATCCTTGTATGACAAAGAATTCCGTATAGAGTTCAATCTGGATTACCAGTCCAGGCTAAATCCATATTGAAAACACATATGCTCGAGAGTCCATTTTATTTTTATAGGATTACCCATCCGAGCTAAATCCTTTCCATGATGAGATCAATAGATTACTCATCTGGGCTAAATGTTTACTACAACACATGCAGGATCTCATTCCACATCGGGAACCACCTATCCAATCAGAATTCAATATTCAAACGGATTTTAACCCTTTTTCAATCATTTTCCATCATATACATATTTCATGCTTCATGTACATATAATTCACATATTGTGTTTTATACAACTCAATAATCAAATCAACATATATTCATGCTTATTTAAGTTATACGAACGTACCTTGATAATGGTTCGTATCTACTAATTCGAAACTTTTTTTTCCTCGATCTTTCTCTGTCTGATATTTCTGGATCTATATAAATGAATTTAATCATCAATTCTATACATTTAATATTCAATTGAACCCATTTCATATTCTAGGCAAAAGTATCATCTTGCCCCTAAACTTTTAATTAATTCTAATTTTGTCCCTAGGCTCGGAAATTGAAATTCATGCAATTTAATCCTTATTCCAAGCCTAACCAAAATTCTAATACAACATTTACAGCACACATGTTGAATAAAATTTAGAATTTTTCCACGAATTTCATCACTTCTCAATTTAGTCCCTAAACATGTTTCCATAAAAAAATCACTTTGTAAAAGTTGTTTATCTATCAATAACCGTTGATTTTCTACCAAAAACTTTAAAATTTCAGCATATTCATCCATGGAAAATTTTCTATACTTTGATTTCTTTTCAAATTAACCCCTTAAATAGAGAAATTAAGCTTTCCCGATCTCAAAAATATAAAAATTACTAAAAAGGGGAAATAGGAACTTACAAATTTATGCTTGGAAAGCTTGTTTTCTCTCTTCTAGGGTTTCCATGGATCTTTGGTTGAAGAAGATGATATAAAATGATTATATTTCTATTTAATTAACTTATCATCTTTAATTTTCCTCATTTCCAATTTAGTCCTTAATCTTTTTCGATTTTTCCATGGATGATCAACTAAAAATATCTACATAGTTTTTATCAATGGTCTAATTACGATATAAGGACCTCACATTGTAAATTCCATATCTATTTGATCCTTATATCTAATAGAATTCAACTTTGACATTTTATGCAATTTAGTCCTTTTTGTAATTAGACACGTAATCGATAAAATTTTTCTATAAAAATTTTCATGCAATCTTTCTAACATATTACCAATCATTTCATGAAATTTAAATAAATTTTTTTGGACTCGAATTTGTGGTTACGAAACCACTATTCTGGCTTCATTAAAATTAGACTGTTACATAACCCATATTTGTCGCCAAAACAGGGTTACGGAGTATTACTGGAGTTTTCAGAACATTTACAAATAATTCATATCAATTACTATTCATTTTCTGATATTATCCATAACGTCCTTAGGATGGACCCTCGAAGCCCAAAATGAATGTTAGGATCGGGTCGGGACTAAATCGAAAGCATAGGAAAATTTTCGTGAAATTTAAAAATTTTACTCATGTACAGGGGTCACACGCCCGTGTGGGTAAACCGTGTGACTCACACGACCAAGTGACACAGGTCACACGGCCGTGTCCCCAACCCGTGTAACTCTCTGACTTACAAAACATTAATGTGCAGTTTTCACACTGCCAAGACACACGCCCGTGTTCTGGGCTGTGTGGCACACACAACTGAGATATACGCCCGTGTCTCTGCCGTGTGCTCAAACCTGAGCATTCTGTTTCTAAAATTTAAGTTGTAGGGGACACACGGCCAGATCACATGCCCATGTGCCAGGTCGTGTGTCACACACGGTCATGACACATGCCCAGTGTGTCTACCCGTGTGAACAAAAATAGGCCATTTTAAGGCCACTTTTCTCACCCTTTACACAACCAACCTGCACAAAATACTTTAATTTACCAATATACTCCAATCCAACAACTAATACAAGTTAAAAATCATATTTTTCCATAGAATATACTATTGAAAAACTCGTTTTTGCCAAACTTATCAAAATAACCTCATTCAATATTCTACCATAGTTATTAACTAAATATATGCATACTAACATAGATTTATATACATCATTCACATACTTAACTTAAGTTTAACCTTTTACCATTCAACCCTAAACATGCCATATAAACCATAGTTGTAATTCAAAAATTCTACCGATGAAATCTGGACAGTGTGCTCTGATGTGTTGATTCGATCCACCGAACCCACGTCAATCTAAACAGAACATTAAACACACATGAGTAAGCTTATGAAAGCTTAGCAAGTTCATAGACATTAAACATAAATCTTACCAAACAAACACAATAATAAATCAATAAACAAGTGTTTCACTAATATTCCCTGTCATCCACAATTTCAAATGATGAGTTCACTTGATTGAGCTCAATATTTCATTACTTTAATTCAAATAACACTTACCATTGCCTGTCAAATTAGAGAACGACTTACTGATATGAGTACATCGTTTTCTTAATGCTATAGTCCAACTATGGTCTTACACATATAATACCATGACCTTGCCATGATCTTTCACTCATAGTGCCATAATCCAATTATGGTCTTGTCTTCAGGATGCTATAGCCTAGCTATGGTTTTACACTTATTCACATATACTGCCATGGTTCAACCATGGTCTTACATTCACAATGCCATAACCCAATTATGGTCTTTTCACTGAAATACCATAGCCCAGCTATGGTCTTACATTTAACACTTTTCCATGGGCCCACCATGGCCTTATCCATCAATTCATCACTTGTCACTAAACAATAGTACTCAATTCCTGCGTTTTATTAATTTGAACTTCTGATCCAAATTTTCATATTTTTATAATAATAATAATTTAACAATAAACATATGAGATAATACATTATATCATTTCTAATTTAAAAAATAATCAGGAGATTTCAACCACATAAATTAACCTGGGGTAGTTTGCAGAAGTTGTAAAAAGTTCAGACACTAATCGACTATTTTCTCTTTTCCACGATTTTCATTGAGCTCTTGGTATATAATATAAAATTTTTCATTTATTAGCATCTAATCCAATTCTAATTCACTTCACAATTTATGCCCTTTAATTTTCAAAATTATATTTTTACCCCAAATTTTACAATTTTTACAATTTAGTCCCTAATCAATTAACTTGTCAATTGAGCTTATTTTTCTCAATTAACACTTTATCTAATCATTTTAGGCTACTACAAAGCCTTTGGTATTTAAAATTTTAGCACCAAACCCTAATTCTCAACTTTTCATAATTAAGTCCTAAAAATTAATTTCTATTAAAATCACTTAATAAAATCATCATATAATGAAATTAAATATTCAAATCCATGATAATTCAACATAAACTTCTAGCACTCATTCATGGTAACTTTAAAAATCACTCATATAATTAAAAACTAATGGATTCAATAGTTGGACCTAGTTGTAAAAGTCTCAAAAACACAAAACTTACAAGAAAAATGCAAGAATTGAACTTACATGGTACAAAATTATGAAAAACCAGCTTAGAATAACTCTTTTATGGTGTTTTGCTGAAGTTTTTAGAAGAAAATGTCTAGAATTCTCATGAAAATTCAATTTTTAAGCTTAATTTTATAAAATTTCCAATTTTACCCCTTGTCCACACTATTTCCTCACCAATTTCTATATCCCTATTGTTCAGCCTTAATAAACTAGGCTTAATTGCACTTTAAATTCTTCTTATTTATTATTTGGGCTATCTAGTCACTATATCTTTAATTAACTAATTTTACAACTTTTTCAATTTAGTCCTTTTTAACTAATTAACAATCAAAACGTTAAAATTTTCTAATAAAAATTTAATTCTAATTCATTATCACTCCGTAAATATTTTTAAAAATATTTACGACTCGATTGATGAAATCAAGTTCTCGGTACCTCATTTTAAACCAAGTTTTCCTAATAAATTCTTTTAATTCACAAAATTCACTAATTCAAAAATACTTCTAAAGTGTCATTTGAATAATAAATATTAATTTATTAAATTTTAAAACTCACTCATCTGATTTAGTAATCTCAAATCACTGTTTTCGACACCACTAAAAATTAAGCCGTTACACCGTCTGTTTCGGAGATCAACTCCATAGGTCCTAGGTGGTATACCGGGTCGACGACTGATGGTCTTCGTAATTTGAAACATTTCAAGACGTCGTGAATATATTTCTACATTCATCGACCTCGCCATCCGGCGGTTTGCAACCATTGCATCCCTGACATCTTCGACAAATACGTGTCCCGCCTCCATCTAGTTGACTTATTGCTGACTCATTCTTGGCATCAAGGTAGCCAACCTGTGGAATGTAGCTGAGAAGACAGATGAAATTGGAATATGTCATGTTTTCAACAACACCACGTTGATCCCCTCCACCAAGTTTGTGGTCATTGACCATAATGAAAGCCCTCATCAAAACTTTGAGCCCATTGCCATGGCTCCATGGTAACCAACCACTGTCAGAAAGATATGTTTGTTTGACCCTCCATGTCACTCTCAATTCGAGTCATTCTTTGGCGGAAAATATGTGGCTCTAGCTCGTGCGCTGTATATGTATTAAGATAAGGTTATCCTTTACCCATTCTCATAACTTGTCTCTTCCAGTCTGTATTCTTATAATCTTGATGAAAGTTAGCCGCGATGTGCAGGATGCAATAAACGCATTACCATGGCACACCGAAACTCCTAATGGTGGTAATTAGCCATTTCTCTCTATCAGAGATGATACAAATATTATCGTTGCTAATAACATACCTCCACAGGTTGGTAAGAAAGAATTCCAACGATTCCATGTTCTCCTTATCTATGATGGCAGATGCTATTGGGAGCACGTTCTTGTTGCTGTCTTGAGCAACCGCAAGAAGTAGGATCTGTGTATATTTTCCATATAGCCAGGTCCCATCCACTTGCACAAACGGCTTGCAGTTGGGAAATGCGCGCACATATGGATCAAATGTCCAGAACATCCAATGGAAAATTCTTTTTCTCAGTTGTAGTTGGTCATCTGGGCTGTAATAAGATCGTGTCTGTAACTCAATGAAAGTCCCAGGTACGTACTCCTGCATAGCAGCTATCCATCCCTGTAGCTCGTTATACGACACATCGAAATCCCCGTACAATTGCTCCATTTCCATCTATTTAGCTATCCACGCTTTTCGGTATGATACTCGATACTGGAATCGTGCCTGTATATTGGTAATTAGTACCAAAACTTTAATGGTCGGCATGTCCTTCACCATTGTCATGATACACGTACAGATAATTTTGAAATCAAGTTTTCAATTATCTTCTGTCATATATGTTGATGTGCATGTGTGAGGCCCAACAAGTTTTCATATCTCCCACATCTGCGAATTTTGAATAAATGCAACTCGTACCCACTAATTGCAGCCTTTCGCCGACTTCCAACACTCCCCAATATATAATGTCGGTTTAGACACTGCAACTTTGTATTCCACTGTTATATTCATGCTATACCGCTTAATAGAAAATACGCATTCTTCCTTACTTTTGAATCTCTGGCCCACGAACAACTCATCAGGATCGGAATTTACGGTCAGCCGGTGAGCAAGAAGTATTTTAGGGTACTCCGAGAACTCGACTACATACGCCGTGTGTGGGTCTATGAGCGACATGTATGGCCCAAGATTACTGTGTATCAGAATACGTCGAATCTGGTTCCCGACTGAAGACGCGTTAATGTTTTCATCTTCATTCACGTCTTCATCGTCAATATCATTGGGGACATCGTCCACATCGGGATCGCTATCACTATCGACCTCTTGATCACAAAGATCACAACTATCGTATCCATCATCACCAACCAGATCAATATCGAGTGTAACATTAAGATCGATATCGATCCCGCATATAGTTGATTCACTATCAACTACGATATTAGAGCCACCATGCACGATTCTTGAGCTCTATGTTCTTCACCATATGTAGTGAAATCTTTATTTTGCTCCATACCGGCTAACTCAGCAAATAAGTGAATCAGTGCATTTTTGTCACTCCGATTCCCATAGTAAAGAGCGATCATTGTCTCCACGTCTTCGTCGTCTACAAGTTCCATTTCAGTGAATTAGATGGGATTTGTCGAAACTAGAAACTTGTAGAAAAGTTTCGAGATCCTTCTCCCACAACGTCTAACAATTTTTGCGTTAATCCTTCCCTTCATATCATCCAACGAGACATTTCTATTAAATCTCATTGCTATTTGTTGCCGTGTTTCAAATATACATCCAACGGTTATTGTCAAGATGATTCCATCGAAATAAACGCATACGAAAAACTGATTATCCATCTTCAATACTCTATCTATTAAAAAATTGACAAAAAAATCTCAAAACAATTTCGAACAGCATAAAAATACTTGCATAAAAAATTTAATGAATGATAATAGTTTATTTCTAACAATATCAAATTAATTACCATTTCTAACAATATCAAATATATTAAAAAATTTTACAAGATAACATTCTCAATAATCTAAACACAAAATTTACTAACAAATCACAATAAACAAAATAACTTTAAAACAAAACATAAAAATAACACTAAATAAACTATATAATACTAACAATTTTTTTTTCTTCTTATCATAATCTATTATATTTGAAAATAACAATAAAAAAATTTACCTTTTCTTTTCTTTCTTCTCTTCTCCCTCTCTTATTTTGCTAATTTTTTTTTCCAAACTGATACGAGCTGGATGGGGGACTGGGGAGAATATACTAGGTGTGTCGCCTATCAAATAGGCACAACTGGTGCCACCTATCTGACACCCTCCACTTGTGTCGCCTACCTGACACCCTCCACTACATAAAATAATTTTTTTTTTGTAAAATGTCAGAAAATGAGGGTGGTGCCGCCTATGAACCACCCTCCATCAATTCAAATGTACCATTTTGGCACTTAATCTTAGCAACATACCATTTTGGTATTTTATTTTTTTTTATATTACTAGGGTAAAAAAACCTTTAAAAAAATAACAGATTTAAAAAGAGTGAAAATAAAAATCGTAAAAGAATCACCTTTTTCTTTTCGAATCTATATCTGATTACTAATTTTTTTTTGTATTCGATTTTTTTTCCTCGTAAAATAATACAATTTTGGTGATGGCTTTTATAGCCATATTACACTATTTTGCTTCTGTTCTATTACTGTTTCTCTGTTATTGCCTTGCTATTTCTGTGTTCTTTTTTGTCCTCTTTTGCAGGTTCGGCGCTCGATCAACGAAGGAGAGAAGAGGTGCTCTTTGCCGTTTTGGTGCAAGGGGGCAAACGCGCGTCAGGCCTCGGGACGAGGCACAAGCGAAGGTAGTGGGTGCAGCGCACATAGATTAGGGTTTAGTTTTTACTGAAAATAAGTTTAGGTTCTTGGGCCTGTTAATTGGGCTTAGAGTTTTTGATATGGGCTAGTATAATTGGACTGGATTATTTAATTTTTATTCTTTTTTTGTCTATTCAGGTTGGGCCCGAACAAAAAGGGCCCATTACAGTGAATTTTTGCAAATCCGGTCGAATTTGATCAATTTTGACAAAGTAGGTAACATTAAAACAAAATATCTTATGCCAAAGTAAATGATCTACTTGGTTACACAGCCTTGCAACTCTCCAATGAGGATAATTGGGTGCTTGGTCTCTAAGTTGGAACATATCAATTTTACAAAATAGTGAATTTTCAAACATTGACTAGGAAAAATATGTGAAGCGACAACATTTCTTGCCTCTAATGACGGTGTCTTATCAGTATCATGTCTTGCTTGCCTGTAACAGAGGCTAGTTTTGTTGAAATTCTGAAATCTTCACAAAACATTATAGTAATAGTATTTTAAAACTTTTTTAAATTAAAAATTTTAGTCTAACTATTATTGTTGATAATTTTTTCAAAATTTATAAATTTTTTATTTTTATTTTCTGCCAATCATATATTATATATTTTTTATTTCTAACGGCATCATAAGAAAAAAAACCTGCCTTTTTCATTTGCTTGTGCTCAACTGTTTTTTCTTTCTACTTTTTAGAATTTTTATAAATTTTCCTGTATAATTTTTGTTTTTCCAACATTTATACTCTTTGTTATTCTTTAATATTTTTGAATTTATATAATTTTTAATATTTTAACATAATATTTACATTTTTTTTATTTTCTAAAAATAATATTGATGTGACATTTAAGAGAACATGCAACGTCAACAATTAATACATGTAGTTCGCCATACGGCATCCATATCAACGAGTTAGAGTTAATTTTTCTATCAAGTTTTGACTAATCTGACAAAAGATACTAGTTTGAGGGCTAAATAGAGCCAAAAAAAAAAAAAAGGAAAGTGCTAATTTGATTATTTCTGATAAGGTTAAGGGTGAAAATCGGCATTATTCCAATGAAATACGCGTTTGATTTTTTTCGTCTGTGGGGTCATAAAATAATATCGACATTAACAGACGGTTGAAATCGGTTTGGGCACGGAAACAAAGCAATGAAGCTTCATGGAATTGAGAGATTCATTAGGGGCATTTTGACAGATGCAGTAGACGACTTTCCCTAGTCAAAGTCCGGGTTTTCTTTCAGTAGGAAACACAAACAATTCAAAAGACTTTTCATCTTCCTCCAAGAACATAAAAACACATATATGAAATTATTATAAACAAACCGTATAAGACTTTAACGTTGATTTTCTAGGCAAGAGATTGATTTTCCAATGGCTTCTAATAAACCCATCTTCTTCTTCCTCCTCTTGCTGTTTCTCTCGTTGAAGCTGCAGAGCTCAAGCTCACAAACATGGATCAAAGCTGGTTACTGGGACTCTAGCACTTCCCTTCCTGTTTCTGATATAAACTCTGCTCTTTTCACTCACCTTTTTGCCTCCTTTGCTTTTATAAACAAAACCTCTTATCAGATTTTTATCAATTCCTCAAATGAACAATCTTTCTCTAACTTCACCAATATTGTAAAACTAAAGAATCCATCCATCACTACTATTTTGTCCATTTGGGTTGTAAGATCTGAATCCACCACCTTCTCTTTGATTGTTAATGAAACTTCCCGTCGAAAATCTTTCATTGAATCTTCAGTCAAAACAGCCAGGCTTTATGGTTTTCATGGTTTAGACCTTTGTGGGTTTCAGCCTACGAATGGCACCAGTTTGGGTACGTTTTTGGATGAATGGCGAGCTGAGGTAGCTTCTGAGTCAAGAAACACTGGTAAGACACGGTTGTTGTTAACTATGTCGGCTGGTCGCTTGCCAATTGTCAACTCAGTGAATTATCCTATTGAGTCTACAAAGCGAAACCTGGATTGGGTAAATATTCTGGCATATGACTACTATGTACCAAGAGAAGATAGGTTTACTGGTTATCATGCAGCTTTGTTTGACCCATTAGGAAGGGCTAACACTGATGATGGGATAAAGGAATGGTTAAAGAGAGGATTCCCTGCTGATAAGCTAGTTTTAGGTTTGCCTTACCATGGCTATGCATGGGCACTTGTTAACGGTAGTGACAGTGGCATTAATTCAGCAGCTTTCGGGCCAGATGTCACTGACGATGGTTCAATGGGGTATAAGTCAATCAAATCATTCATTCTAAATTACGGTTATGGCCTTGAAGCTGTGTATAATTCTACTTATGTGGTGAGTTTTTGCAAAATCGGGTCGATTTGGATCAATTTCGACGATGTGGAAGCCATTAAAGCTAAGGTTTCTTATGCCAAGGTGAAGGGTCTACTTGGTTACAATGCCTTTCAACTCGCGAATGACGATAATTGGGTGCTTTCACATGCTGGTAAGATGAATTCTCTGGTCTCTAAGTTGGAACATATCAATTTTACAAAATATTGAATTTTCAAACATTGACTAGGAAAAATATGTGAAGCGGCAACATTGCTCGGGTGGCAGAAATTATTTTACAAAACCATCTCATCATATGATTCACGTACCTATTCAATTATTCAATGATATTACAATAATTTTTTTTATTTCATTAATATATAATATTGATATTTTTTTAACTCAAACAACACACCATAACCTTGAACACTAAAAGTCAAATTTAAAACTTTGAACTCAAACCAGAACCTCAAACCCTTACAAAACATTATACTATAAATAATGTAATGAGATTGTATTAATGTTCCACAGCTTATGGGTTAGGAACAACTCAGCCGAAGAAACATCAGTTATTGGTGATTGTTTTGGTTACAGTTGCTCCAATGGTTCTCCTGATTACGGCTCTCATCTATTACCTGCAACACAAAATATTCAAATCACAAGGTAAATTATTTGGACATGTGAGAATCTGAAATGATTCGAGACGATAATCGTACGTTGATTCCACAAGATTTTGATTGCAGGGCTTTTGGGTGCGTTGAAAATGTCGGTATCTTTGATAAGAACCAAAATATCAGGTGAAAGAAAGCATGAAAATGGTGATCCTAATCTCCAAGCTTTCACTTTCGCTACCATTAAAACTGCCACTAATAACTTTTCAAATGAGAATAAGCTTGGAGAAGGTGGATATGGTCCTGTTTACAAGGTAAATATACTATTACTTCGATAATGCATTTGAAAAACCATATGTTTTCAGCTTACCTGCAGCAGATTATGAAATTTCAAGGACCAATGAAACTGTTAGCAGTTTACCTCACATTGCTAATAAATATAAAGTATAAAGAATTTAAATAAACAATTCTTATAATTTGAGTAATTAATTTGGGTGTCTAGCGATCAATGGGCTAACTTATTGAGCTTCATGTACATATATAAAAAGTCAAAAGATGGGCGCTTGAATTCGATGGTGCAAATATAACTTGCAGTATAAGTAATGTGCTAAGTAATACTTTTTTGATAAAACATACGTGCCTATATAAAACTCGAATACTGCTATTTACACTAATTTATTTTTTTGTTTCAACACTTGGTGTATTCTAGAGGCAAAATTATAGCGTTTAGGACCGTGAATCACACTTCAATTCTATATCTTATTTCTCTCAATTTTTCTTTCTTATGCCACAAGTTTCTTTACTGCACAACAAATTTCTAAGGGAAACTATTAACTGCATTGTGGATTGTGGACAATATATAACAGGGAGAGTTATTAAACGGGCAAGAAATAGCAGTGAAGAGGCTCTCGAGAAGCTCGAATCAAGGGTTGGAGGAGTTCAAAAATGAGGTCAATCTTACAGCTAAGCTTCAACATGTGAATCTAGTTCGTGTTCTGGGAATTTGTACTGAGAATGGAGAAAAAATGTTGGTTTACGAGTTCATGCTGAACAAAAGCTTGGATTATTACCTCTATGGTAAGTAATACTTCATTCTTTTCAACTTACTGTGATTGTAAAATACCTTTTTATGGAATGTTATGTCATAAACTTCTTATCCAAAAGAGACATATTATTCATACACTTACCCCATGCAGATCCATTTAAAAGGCATATGTTAGATTGGAGAAAAAGAATTTCAATAATCGAAGGAGTTACTCAAGGCCTTTTATATCTCCAAGAATACTCAAATTACACTATAATTCACCGCGATATAAAGGCAAGCAACATTTTATTAGATTCTGAAATGAACCCGAAGATATCGGATTTCGGGATGGCCAAGTTTTTCAAGAAGGATGAACTTGAAGCAAATACTAACAGAATTGTTGGGACATAGTAAGTGAACCAGATGGTCTCAAATAATATATATTAGAGTAATTTTCATCTTTTGCATTGCATCTATGCGTAGTTATTAATTCATTGATTCAATGTAGTGGCTATGTTCCTCCGGAATACGTTAAGAAAGGAATATACTCTACCAAGTACGATGTTTATAGTTTCGGAGTTCTACTTCTGCAAATTATCAGTGGCAAGAGGAATTCCAGTCTGTATGGATGCCATGAAAACTTGAATCTTCTTGAATATGTAAGTACCTTTGAGACATCTTTCTTTCTTCTCCATTTTGCAGTACGAATATTGGAAAATGTATAATGTTGAATGATAATATCCAGGCATACGAATTGTGGAAACAAGATCGAGGGGCAGAGTTTTTCGACGCATCACTTGATGATTCATCTTCGTCATGTAAGCTCATTACATGTATGCAATTGGCACTTCTATGTGTGCAGGAAAATCCTGCAGATAGGCCGTCAATGGTGGAAGTTTTTACGATTCTCAAGAACAAAAACAGTGTTGCAATCTCTGTACCTAAGCAGCCTGCATATTCAACTACGAGAGATGAAAAGAAGGACATTGGGAGGAAAAAAGTTTTTTCTGTCAACGATGCATCGATAACCCAAGTGGAACCTCGATGACTGACAGTTTATGCATTTGAGAAACATTTTATGTAAAAGAAAAGAAAATTTCAAGCAAATATAGATATTGAAGATTGGAACTAGTTGTTGAACCCATAGCTGTAACTATGATTGAACTTCAAGCAAAGAAAAGAAAAAACAGAAGTTCTGATTACAAGCTGAAGTTGATACAACTGCATGATTAATCATATTCCTACGATGGAGAAAACATCAAAGGACTTTGAACCCAAAGACTTTGTTGAAGTATACTGATAAACTGTTGTGATGATTCATTCGAAGCTAAGAAGTAGAATTACTGTTAAGTGTCTTTGGCTACGTAAAGAGGGATGGGGTTTGCTAGGAGAAATGGAATTTAACAGGTACGAAATCCCGAATTCCAACATTGGTAAACCCTTCATTTATTCCTCTTTCAAGAAAAAATGCAATGTTAACAGTAGCTAGGAGAAAACTCACAGTCAAGACATCTTTTAGGCAATAAATATCGTCTTTGTTTCTAAAGGTGCCAACAAATAAAGCCAAAGGCATAAGAAATTTTGTAAAATGTAAATTATAATTAATCCAATCAGATAGAGTAGAAGAAAAGAGCCTGATTTGTGCCGGACGCCCGCAATATGTTCCAATTCCAATTACCCATGACATCAGACATATCCGCAACTGTAGCACCTTCATCAATGGCGGTTGGCGTAAGACAAAGGCTTTTTAGAGAGTCAATCTCTGAAATCCATATATTTCGTCTAAAATTTGACAAGCTTGCCATCTCCTATCACCCAACTAAGACAATCATGTAAATCTCCCCAAATTTTGAAGAGGGATTGCTTGACAAAAGAGCATTTGGATCTGTAAATATTTTCCTGACAACCCTCCACCATGACATACTTACTGCGCATGACTCTAACCCCAAAGGCATATGTATTTGCTATTGAGTTGAAGCCGAATTTCATAATGGACACGTTATGATCTCTCGATTGTCGAAGAAGGAGGCCACCATGTGAAATTGGTTGGCAACAAATCTCAGTGGAAGCTCCCCAGATGAAGTTACGACAATAATCCGATTTGAGCCGTGATAAACGATGAACGAGTCTCATTTGTGGTTAGCCATGGATCAACAACTTATTTTGCTACAAGGTCTAAGTATTCCCACAATGTCGTCTTCTTCGCCCTCTAAGGAATTCCATAGACAATGTTTAAACTAAATATGAAAAGGAGGTATAGATCCTTGTACCTTACAATGGACAAACTGTGAATGATTTACAAATAGCATCCACTAAAATAGAGTTCTTCCAACAAAGACAAATACCTCCAGTGAATCTTCAAGCTTTGATTCGGTGTTGATACTAGAATCCCAATTCCATGGTCACCTTATTCGCCTTTACCCACTAACACAAGTTTAAATTACAAATAACGGAAATAAGATGTACTACTTAACCATTCACAGTGACAGAATTTAGTGACGGACTATAATGAAAATATGACGGAAATTTTATCCTGTCACAATTACCATCCCAATGTTTTGAGATTATTTCTCAACAACCTTTTGTGATGAAAATTTCTGTCACAAGTATTAAAATTATAAATAATGACAGATTTTGTGTTGGACTTGTGGCGGATTTAATTAATAAAATTATTTTTTAAAAATAACTTTATTTTTTAATATACTCACATATTAACTAATTACTTTTAAAATAGATTATTATTTTAAAAGTAATTTTAAAATAAATTTGTAAATTTAAGAAAATCTATTCAAACAAATTTAAATTATAAAAAGAATTTAGCCTTAAAAAAACATGAATTAAAGAAAAAGTGAGACGCTTTGTATTAAAAAAAAATTCAAAATAAAAGTTTAGAAAAGCTTTGCATGGGATATTGATCATGAGGTTTGAGTCTGAAAACAAGAGAATTCAGTGAGCTGATAAGTTTCTTAATCTTTCTGTATTCGTGGATTTGAGAAAAAGAGAAGTTAAGGATTTCTTAGATCTTTGAAAAACTTCTGCCTGTTTTTGGATTATGGGTTTAAAGCTTGAATACCTTCTATTTAATTGGTATATTGATTGTCGTGCTTAGTTGATAGGACGAAAGTAGCTCTTGCATTTGAAAAAATTAAGTTGACGAGTGATAAGCTATAAAAGTAACATATTTTAATCCTATTCTTAATGCATTTTTGGATGATTAATTATGCAAATTAGTGAATTTGATGCTCTTAATCCTTTAAATTCATGTTTCTATACTTAGGAAAGCATTTTGGGACGAAATGAGCGGAAAATGAGCCAAAATCGGACAAATAGAGCTGTTTTCACGAGCCACACGACTTGGGCATTTTCACACGGGCTAGGCACACGCTCGTGTGAGGCACACGAGCTGGCCACACGCCCATGTGCTAGCCCGTGTCAATTTCGCACCCTACTTCCCAAATACGCAGAAAAATATAATTTTTAGCTTTTGTGAGCATTCTAAAGTCTATAAATACCCATTAGAAGAAGACACAAGGGGGCAATCAGAGAAGATCGAAGAAAAACACTCGAAGAACACCATCGGAGCCAACTCGGAAGCGGATCTCCATCAAGATTGAAGATCTCCTTTTAATTTCTTTCGAAGTTTTATTGAGTTTCTTTATGTCTTGTGGTTTTTCTAACTTTGAGATGTTTTCATTCAGGAATATAAACTAATCCCCTAGATGCTTAGGGGAGATGAAACTTATGATGAATCTTATTATTTAATTTCCGTTTTACGTGATAAATACTTGATTCTTGTTCTCAATTATGTATGCTTATTTTTTTGTTTTAATATTCCTAAGATATTAATTCATGTTTAATGTGCTTATTTCAGTGGAGCAAAAGTCCCTATTTAAGAGTAGATCTAGCATTACTGAGTGGAGTTGCATGCAATTTTAGAAATAGGACGACATAAATCTACCGGATTAGAGTCAAATCTAATAGGGGAATCCATAAATCGAGTTACTGCGACAATAGGGGTTTTAATTAGAAAGATATTTCAATTAATCAACCTAGAGTGAGTTGTTCTTACTTTCGAAAGAGATATTAACATAATTTAGGGATTTTTACGGATCAAGACACAAGTGAATAAATCGTTTAATTCAGATTTATAATAATATGCAAAGTCTAGGTGGATTCTTTCCTGGGTATTGTCTACCTTATTGGTTATCTTCGATTATTCTCTTATTTCACTCTCTATTGTGTTCTTAGTTAAATTAGTTTAGTAATTTTAGATTCAAACACAATCACTCCAGTTTGTCGGCTAAATAATAAGAAGACGGTAATTACTAGTACTTTTAGTTCTTGTGGATACGATATTCTCTACTCACCATAGCTATACTATTGTTGGATAGGTACACTTGCCTTAGTCGTATTTATAGTTAGTTTAGTGACCACCACCGAGGACGAAGGTTAGCAAGTGAGTTTCTGTATTCCACTATTTTGGGAGCTATTCTGGTTGTTGTGTTGCTTGTATATTCTACTCTGAATTCAATTTGAGTTTTATGGTTGAATATGATTGTGGTTGACCGAGAAAGATAAGCATGCATAAAGCTGTGAAATTACATAAATGTTTGCAAGTATGTTCTTTGAATTGCATGATTGGATTGTGTATCGATAAATTGATATGTGGCATACTCCATGATGATAAGAATAAGTAATATTGGTTGTAATAATGTGCGTGTTATGCATGATTATACATGTGAAGTATGGAGAAAATTATTTAGTGGGTTAGTTGAAGATAGGAAAATTGATGTAATAGAGGAATGGGCGGATTGAATGAGAATATGAGTCATTAAAATATGATATTGGTCGGTCTTGTGGGTGAACATGTATTGAAATTCTATTTTCATCAGTACACGTATAGGACTTATATACTTGAATGAGATCACCTAACTGTTGCTAACCATATACCAACAATATACCAGACTTACTAACAAAATAACAACCTAACTTATTCTTATACTCTAACATCGGTCTACAAAAATCCAAAAAATGGGTTCGGGAGTCGGTTAGGCACGAGGAATGATTAGCACCCTCGTTACGCCCAAAATTTGTACCTAGTTGATTACTTGATGTCTTTAGTGTCGAAAAATAAAAATTTGAAGAGGTTTTAAAATACGATCTTTTATTAAAACATTAATTAACTAAGTTTATCTTCACGAAGAGGGGTTTATTTCAAGTTAATCGAGAAAAAGGATCACGTCCCGTAAGTTAGGACACAATACCTTAAATACTCGAGAACGAGAACAAACACCGATTACTCAAATCTCATTTTTTGTTTAAAAGTAAATGTTCGACTATCATGGTTTTAGAAGGAAGTCATATCCCGTAAGTTAAGAACACGACTTTTCTAATTTTAAAATAATGAACACTTGCCTCGGTTTAAAAATTTTCCCTTTTTATGCATCGCAAAAAAAAAACAAAAAACAAATGTAATACGTAAGGTAATATGCATTTAAAATATGGCGTATGGTACAATGATAATGAAATCATTTAAAATGATTACGCTGGTAGAATGATAAATAATGGGTAAAATAAAAGAATGTTACAATAATAACATAATAATAATACTATTAATATAATCATATAATGATAATAATGATTAAGTGAAGTAATTTGAGGGTGATTTACCCAAAAATACCAAAAAATTACAAAATTTACGGAAAAGGGCCGGATTGGAGAAAATTTACCGAAAAGGGCCGAATCCCCCAAAAACGCGGCCACGTCAGCGCGTTTTGGGGGGATAGGGACCAAAATCGCGCCCTGCTGGACGCGTTTTTGTCCACGTCAGCCAAAAACGCGCCCACGTGGACGCGCCTTGCTGACATGGACAAAAACGCGTCCAGCGAGGCGCGTTTTTGGTCCCAACGGTCAAATTTTTTTGACCGTTGGCTCCCCCAACGGTCAGAAAAAAAAAACTATAAAACCCCCCACCCTTTATTCTTCACATTTCAATCCTTTCTCAATATTCTCTCAATTTTCTCTCAATTTTCTCTCAATTTTCTCTAAATTTTCTCTCAAGGTCCTTGAAATTTACGCTCAAATTTCAAAATAGTCCTTTACTATTTACGAAAAAGGCCTTAATTTTTTTTAAGATATTTTTATCGGAAAATTTTAAAGCCGATTACAATGGCCGGGGAATTACTTCGCCTAGGCGAGAAGCACATTGCCGTCGAGCAAATAAAATGGTAAGTTTTAATTTTAATTTTGCAATATTATTTAATTTTTTATCCAATTATGTAATTTTAATTAATTTTGAATTTTATTATTTTTTAAACAGTCTGTAGATCGGGTGTTGGAATGTTATATTCGCAACATGCATGATCCCCCATCGCCGTTGATCGAAAATTACCTGCGGGAAGCGGGTTTTTGGCATGTGGCCACGATAGGCCGAGGGTTCAAATTGGAGCCGCCTTTGATCAGCGCGTTGATTGAAAGGTGGAGACCCGAGACTCACACTTTCCATCTGCCATGCGGAGAGTGTACAATCACTCTAGAAGATGTTCAGTTGCAGTTGGGATTACCGGTGGACGGGTCGGTAGTCACCGGGTCCACAACATCTACCGATTGGATGGCCGTATGCTACGAGCTTCTAGGTGCCATTCCGGATAGAATTCGAGGAGCTCGGATCGATTTGGCGTGGTTACGAGACACATTCCCAGAGCTGAAAGAGGATTCGACCGAAGTAGAAAGAATACGGTATGCTCGAGCATACATTCTTCAAATAATTGGAGGCTATCTGATGCCGGACCTCTCTAGAAACCTCGTCCACCTGAGATGGCTCCTGAAACTTGTTGACTTCAGAGCAGCCGGTGAATTGAGTTAGGGGTCTGCCGTGCTGTCGAGGTTGTACAGGGAGATGTGCGGGGCGACGGTGCCGAGTAAAGCAAAAATCGGAGGTTGCATATCATTGCTGCAGTCATGGGCATGGTATCGATTTCCATTTTTACGCCCTCGACTCGATCACCCATATTCATTCCCACTGATAACGAGGTAAATTTAATATTATATTTTACAATTATTTCGTAGATTTATAGTATAATTGCATGCTAAAATATTATTTAATTAGGTGGAACCATCCGGCGAATCATGTTGGAATACCGAAATCGCTTGAGGATATACGGCTCCTGTTGGACCAAAGGTCGGAATCACAAGTAAGTTTCGAAATTTGTTATTATAATTTAGTATTTCGTATGTAGTGTCTAACATGAGGTATATGTCTAAAATTTTCATAATGTGAATATAGTTTGAATGGACACCATACGACGAGCCAGAAATTCGTGCAGTAATTCCGGAGGAGTTCCTCCAAAATCCGAACGGTTGGCACGTAAAGGTCCCATTGATCACCTACTCGACCATGGAGATGCACCAGGCAGATCGGGTTATGCGGCAATTTGGATTTCGGCAACGGATTCCCGTACCACCGGAGGTGCTCGATGATGAGCACAAAGTAGACTTACGGCAAACACATACAAATTGGGCAAGATTTTGGTCAGAACATATCGAGACGTGGGAGAACCGATATGACTATATACCTGACTGAGAACCGATAGTCGTTCTGGAGTTAGCGTGCGTGCCGGAGTACATGCCATGGTTTAGGATCCATGGCAAGCCATATCTATTGTCGGAAGAAGAGAGGCGACGACAACTTCGAGAGCGAAGGGAACGTCGGGGCCCTTTACACCCAAGGAGAAGGGGTGATGAGGCAGGGCAATCATCACCGCCGACACAGTCACCGGGCCCAGCAACAGCGCCTACACAGTCACCGGGCCCATCAGTTCAACCGACAACACCGGGCCCATCACAGCATCTACCGTTCATGCCAGGTACGTACCCTTCCCCTTATATGTATCCTCCTAACCCATATTTGTTTCAGTTTCCTAGTCCTAGCCCAGGTTGGAGTGCATGGCCGGGTTCGAGCCCGTTACCGACTACTTCCGCTGGCCATCCGATGGTGAGGCCGACGTCGCATGTGGGTTCAGAGGAGGCAGCGTCGGGAAGCACTTCTTTCTGCCAGGCTCCGCCGTTCGGGATGCAGTCACCCCCGCCGTGGTTTATGCAAACACCTCCGGCGTCAATATTTTATCAGAGTGGGTCACCATCGCAACATCCAGAACCAGACCCACTGCCGGAGGAATCTGATTCCCCACGCGAGGTTCCACAACCCCCGCCGGAAGCCAGAAGAAGGAGGAATCCAGCGCGTAACCGTCGACCGCCCTCGTGTGGCACTGGTTCCCACCGGCATCAGCACTAAAATTTTTTAATTAAGTTTTTTTTTTGTAATTAATGTTTAATATATTTAATAAAATTTGAGTTTAACTTGTTTCCTTGTCATTTAATTTTTTTAATTTGTTTTACTTATTTAAATAAAAATTTGACAAAATAGAATTGATTTTTTTTTGTAATTAATGTTTAATATATTTAATAAAATTTGATGCGACATGCCTCAGGCAATATCGATGGTGTGTGCGATGCCATATGCTTCCCTGGCGTTCTATTGCCGCAAGTATTCCAGGGCCCCGATCCGATATAACGCATATGTCAGGTTCGGGGCAAACATGCCTCCTTAACCTACTTAGGAAGAAGTCCCAATCATCAGCTGACTCTCCCGGTGTTATTGCGAATGCAATCGGAAGGATTCTCCCACATCCGTCTTGTGCCACAGCTAGCAATAGCCGATGCGTATATCTACCATACATAAAGGTACCGTTAATTTGTACCAATGGCTTACAGTATTTAAAGGCATATCGGCATTGCTTAAATGTCCAGAACAGACGCTTGAACACTGCGCATCCACGGAGCAGACGATCGTTGTAGTATGCAGGTTCCGTTTCAAGGTCTGTCATGCTGCCTGGGACATATCTCTCCAGCACCTGGCACCACTGCCACACTTCATTATATGAAGTGTCCCACCCACCGTGTAACTTTTCTAACGCCTTCTGCTTTGCTATCCAAGCCTTTCTGTAAGAGGGCGTATACCCCAATTGGCTACGAATACTACCAATTAAGGCCGGCACCGTAGTCTTTGGATCACCCTTCAACATCGGGATTATCATGTCAGCCAACATGTCTGAATCCATCCTCGGATGATCTTGTGTTACACCTGTCAACGAAGTACGTTAAACAATACAATATTACATATTATTACTGTTATTGGAAATCACTGAACACATAGTGGTACTGTACCGGCAAGACATGTATGTCGACCTTTGTACTTTTTTATCTCCCACAACCCTGTCCTTTTCTTCAACGACGCCATGATTTTCCATTGACATGTGCCATCTTGCACTGCACACTTCGCCTCGAACTTATCGAGCTTCGATTTAACCACCGTGTAGTTAACCCCGTTCTTAATGCTGTACTGTTTCAATGCAACAAGAAAATTATTCTTGTTGGCAAACTGGTTACCAACTTCTAATTCGCAGGAATCAAACGAAGTATCTGTACGGTCACGCGTCCGGTGTGTTAGTTCAGGAAACTCCAATGCATCATCTTGAGATAGATCGACATTATGCATGTGGGCTGGAGGCGAGTACGCCCTGAATAGCGGATCTTCTTCTTCTTCGTCTGAACCGCCCTCAACGTCTTCAGGTACAATTGGAACGGGCTCCGGTTCAGAAAATAATCCAACTTCTGCACCGTCGGGCCCTGCCTCTCGAGGTGGATCCACATCGGATTCATCGTCCGACCCTCCATAACCTGCAACAAACGAGGGCCCCTCGCCGGTGGATGTCGTCGGGAGTACATCATCCCTCCTTAAACATCTTTTGTACAGATTCCAATCGTATGTGGATTGCCAACCACTAGAACTTGACGACGTCCCCCAGTACGTATTTCTATCATCAGACGTCGACTGACGGATATGCATGTCTCATCCACCAACTGAGTGTCGTGCAGGGGTTATGTTTTCCATACTACGACCGCACACGGGCACTTCTGTGTTTGGCCTCCCACTTACAGAGTGTCGGCTTGGGGTCGTGTATTCCCCTCGAACGGCAGTACATGTCGAGGTCGCAGCAAGATCACTTAGAGATGAAAATTCTACATATACCTCCATATAGGGTGATCCACTGGCAATATGAGTCTCCACCATTGCCTCAAAGCCCCGAGCACCTTTGATGTCGAACGACTCATATCTCACCGGATCAACCGAAGCGCAAAACCTATACTTAATACACTGAACTTTCATTGGCGTTGTTCCAAATATTTTACGCCTAATTCTTTTGCGAAGTTCAACCAAATCGATGTTCCGATTAAAACTCAGTCGCGCTGTGTTCTCCGATAAGAAAACAACGCCATTTTCGGTGTCACGAACTTCACCGTCGTAGTAAATAACAGCATTAATACGTTCACTCATTTTCAATTTTTTCCCTTTGCCTCAATTTCCCTTTCTGCCAACTGAGAATGAATTTTTACTGATTTATAGCCTAATTTTGCCGGAGGCTACTGTAGCAAAGGCGCGTCCACGTGGGAGCGTTTTTCATTACGCATGCTGACAGTGCGCCCTGCTGGAAGCGTTTTTGGCCACTGTTTATTCAGAAACGTCCCCTCAAAATTATTTCTCCGGAGACTACTGTAGCAAAAACGCGTCCACGGCGAAGCGTTTTCCAGTACGCATGCTGTTTTTGGCCGGTGTTTGTTCAGAAACGTCTCCTCAAAATTATTTTGCCGGAGACTATTGGGCCAAAAACTCCAACACGGAATGAAGGACCAAAAACGCGCCCTGCTGGACGCGTTTTTGTCCACGTCAGCAATGCGCGTCCACGTGGGTGCGTTTTTGGCTGACGTGGACAAAAACGCGTCCAGCAAGGCGCGATTTTGGTCCCTATCCCCCCAAAACGCGCTGACGTGGCCGTGTTTTTGGGGGATTCGGTCCTTTTCGGTAAATTTTCTCCAATCCGGCCCTTTTCCGTAAATTTTGTAATTTTTTGGTATTTTTGGGTAAATCACCCGTAATTTGATATAAATAAAAAAATGGAAGGTATGATTAAAAGGATAATGGGTATGACATGAAGGTGCTAAAAATAAAAAGAGAAAAAAATAAAAATAAACAAAATGAACGATAGTAAAAAATGTGCCAATAAACATATACACAATCTAATTTTTAAGCACATATAAAAAGAGTAATAAAAAAATAAAAATAAAATGAATAAAAATGCTCAGTGAAAAGAAAATAATAAGAAAACAATTTTTTTGTTCTTTTTGAAAAAGATATCCGACTGAACTTTTATAAATTTTGAAACGAAATAGAACAAATCGTAGCAGCAGTACTGGACTTAAATCCAGTAATGAAAGCCTATTAAAACAAAACTAAAAAACAGGCCCAGTCCACACATAATTGGCCCATAAACTTAAACTTAAATAAAAACAAATAAAAAGGAAACCTAATCTTATCCTATACCAGTCGAATCAACAGCTGGATACCATTAGTCAGTGTCCATTCACATCACCGTCCCAGCTTTAATGATAGTAGTAATAAGAAAACAATTTTAAATATAAATTAAAAATGAAGAAATAATAAATAAGCAAGCAAGTAAATAATAAAAGAATTAAAATGAATAAAGGACCTAATTGTCACCTAAATTAAATTAAAAGGATAAATTAAGATAAAATAAATAAATAAAGGACTAAAATGAAAAGCACAAAAATGAATGAGGACCAAATGAGAAATTATCCCAATCCTTAGGACACGCGTCCCTTCTCTAGGAGATCAGTGAACCGAGAACTTAATTGAAAGCAGGATAAATTTGAATGGTAAAATCTTTAAAAATAAAACAATAGTGAAATTAGGACTAAATTAAAACGACCCAAAAGTCGGAAGGACCATGAGTGTAAATATCACATTGGTTGTGAAAACACGCGGATCCTCAAGTGGCGAGTCGGCCCTAAAAACTACGCCTTTTTGGGGCACTTGGGGCTTGGGTGAAACGATGCAGTTTCACTACGGTCATTTAAGTTAATTTTTTTAAAAAAAAATCATTTTAGCCCTTGAAAAATAAAAAAAAATCCGAAAACCTTCTTTCTCTCTGAAACACGCCCCTATTCCGGCCTAAAGGCACAGTGAGCCCACGACGGCCACCAGTTGTTGGCGACGGGCTCCGCCGTTTCCAATGGCCAAAAAAATACCAAAAATACCCTTTTTTGGCCCGTTTTAAACCTACGTTTTAGATCAAGAAGGCAAATGCCTAAAAAAAGAAAAAGATTAGAAAAGATTCAGCCTTTGGCCTTCTCTGCCGATTTTGGCGCCGGAGAAAGTTTTCGACGACGAGAATACGAACGGCTCAGGTAAGTTTTTTTTGTTTTTATTTCATATATGCAAAAAAAGAGTTTTTTACTGGAATAATATAAAAAAATAAATACGAAAATAGTATGTTTCTAAAATTAAGTACCAAAATGGTACATCTAGATGGGTGGAGGGTGGTGCATAGGTAGCACCGAAAACGGAATACAGTAAAAAAATAATAGAGTAATGGTGACATGATGGGACGCGCCTAGGGAAGAGGCGACACTGGTGGAGGATCTGGCGCAGGCGGCACCAGTGGAGGGGCTGTCAGAGGTTGCACCACTTTGGCACTGATGGGACAGTTGCATGCTGACTTAGTTTGTTTTTTTATGTGTTTGAGGACCTTATAATGGTCCCTAATTTCATTTTCTACTGGTGGGTAAAGGAGAAGAAAAGAAGAGAAGAAGAAGAAGAAGGAGAAGGGGAGGGCGGGAAGGGCAGGGAAAAAGAAAGAAAAAAAGAGAAGGAGAATAGAGATAGGGAAGGAGAAAAAGAAGAAAAAAAATAGAAAAGAAAAAGTATTTTTTTTTTGTTATAAATGAATGGATTAATGTTAATTTAATTTGTTTTTGTTGTTATTATTGTTGATTTAATTCGGATTTAATTTTTAAATTTATTTTTGTAATGTCTTATTTGGTTAAAAAGAGCTATTAAGGTATTTTTGTATTTATTTTATATTTTTATTCATTCATAATTTATTTTTAATTTAATATTTATTGAAATAAAAAAGCCTATTTATATTATACAAAGAATGTTTTATTATTTTATGTAGTTTATTTGTTATCTGTGTTTTAGGTTGATTAGATATTTTTTTATGAAATTTATTTGGCATGTTATTATTTTAATTATTTTAATATTGTTTTTATGTAAGTAAAAGATGAGGCCATTGATATGAAATTTGGAATTTATGAGATAAATTAGGAATTAGTTTATATGTTCTAATATTTTAAGATTTTATAATTGAGAATAAGAGTTTATGTTTTTAAATTTTTTTTATGTTTTTTGTAAATATTAAAAATAAAATTTCTTTTGAACTTCTATGAAAAAAATATTATATTTTTGACAGTAATTAAGTTGGCATGTTATTATATATATATATATATATATATATATATATTTTAAACCAAAAATGTTTACTTATTATCACTTTAAACTAATAATAAAAATATTCGTATTTATTATGTATTGTTTATGTTATGTTTTTGTTATTGGCATGTTATTTTTAGTATTTTAATATAAAAAATTACTTATTATGATTTTAAAATAATAATAAAAATATTCGTATTTATTATGTAAGGTTTATGTTATTTTTTTTATATTTTTTATTGGCATATTATTTTTAGTATTTTAATATTTTGATGTGGAAAAAACTGTTTGGTATTTTTTTGTAATTAAAAGCAAAATATAAAATTTAGGTATTTTGAAAGATATTTAAAATTCATCAAACTTTGAAATTAATAACTAGAATTTGTTTTGAAATTGCAGGTATCGCAGTGGCTCCATTGATTAAAAACGATGGTCACATATCAAACACATTTAATAATATGGTAATATATTGTTATTTGTTAGTCACGGGTTTCCTTAAAAAAGATCTACGTAATTTACAGAAATAAATTATGTTATTATAATTATTTTCTATAATTTATCACTGTCAGGGCTCGTACCACGCATTAGGGGGTCGGGTGAATGGTTTAGGATATTCTCTGGATGCACGACTGATGCCATACTTGGAGTTAGCTGGATTCGGGTCAGCAGCATTGGTCTGGACATTTGATTTGTGGTACGATTTAATATCCGCATTGGTCGAGCGTTGGCGCCCGGAAACCTACACTTTCCATTTGCCGTGTGGGGAGTGCACTGTCACTCTAGAGGATGCTGCATTGCAACTTAGGCTCCCGATCGACGGGAGTGCCGTAATGGGCGTAAGTGCGATAGCTGAGCCGGCTGCCTTTTGTTATAGCCTACTAGGAGTCTCGTCCGTCGATGAAGAGTCCAATTTTACGGGTTTGAATTTCATGGCTGAAAGCCAATTTTGAACATTTATCAGTTAATGCCACTGAGCATGAGTTGATGTGCGCAGCTCGAGCATACATTATGCATATTATAGGGGGTGCACTGATGCCCAATGCGAATAACAATAAGTTTCATTTGATGTATTTACCCCTATTAGCTAATTTGCAGAATGTTCGCTCGTATAGTTGGGGTTCCGCATTTCTGGCTATATTGTATAGTGAGCTTTGTCAGACGACAAAGCCTGATGCCATAGACATAGGCGGATGCCTTGTATTGTTGCAGTCATGGTTCTTTATCGGATGTCATTCTTGGCATCGGTTAGGCACCAACCATACGTATTTCCACTAGTGAACGAGTGATAAAATTCAACTTGTTATTAATTGACAATTTCTTTATAATGATACTATAACGATACTATATTTACTTGAAATTTGTTTTCGTAGATGGAGTTTTTATCCCGGTATCGGGAGGTCGTAACTGCCCCGATATATCGTCTGATGATTGAACAACATGCTAGGGAAGGAGTAAGCTATTCCAATATTCGTAACATGTAATTACTTTGTATATCTTACTCGAACCGTGTTAAAATTTAACCATGTTATTAATCGTACAGTTTATTTGGATGCCGTATCGGAGACCAAAGATTGCGGTTGTTATACCCTCGTCTGCCCATATTTATTCTCACCTGTGGTGCATTACGCACCAATTATCAATTTCTAGAGGCAGTTTGATTGCATCCAGTATATCCCGGATTCGCCAATGCAGGTGGGGAAGATTCACTTGATAACTAAGAGAGGAAAGCATAGAAATAATTTGGGGGTTGTGCACAGAAAATTATTGCAGTGTGGGATAATCAGATGGCGCGGAGACCTCAGATGGATATTTCTTCCGATTTGCAACCATCGTTAGAGTACATACAATGGTACTCTATTTCAGGAAAGCCATATTTACTTGGTGAGAAGTTGACTGTAGTCCCCCCGCACATGCAGCGACCTGGGGCATACAAGCCAGTAGCCGATATAGTGGCCGAGCCAGAGCTAGAGCAAGGTCCCGATGTAATGGTCTAAATTCAAGGTTATCGGAACAATGGTTTCGTAACCATAAATCCGATTTAAAGAGAAATTTATTTTAATATTTTTGCATGAATATTTATATGATAGGAAAATCGTATTAAAATATCGATAGAAAAATTTTACCGATTTAGTGGTTAGTTAGAAAAAGGAATTATTGAAGGAATTGGGTAAAAACAAGGTATCGAGACCTTGATCTCATAAAATTGAGTAGGAAATATTTTTAAAATATTTATAAAATGTTAGTAATGTGGTATTAAAATTTCGTTAGAAAATTTTAACGTTTGAGTATGTAATTAAATGAAAAGGACTAAATTGTAACAAATACAAAATTATGAAAAATGATTAAATAGTTTAAATGATAAAAGAAAGAGGGCTTAAAAGGAAATAGACCCAAGGTCTATTTGGGCTGGACGGCAAGGGTATGAAATCAGCAAGAAAATAAGGAGAAATAAGGGTAAAATGGGAAAATAACAAAATTTGCTAAATAAAACTAGGACTAAATAGGGATATCTAGAAATCTCTTCATTTTTCTTCACTCTCATCAGCTAAAAATGCCATAGGAGGGGTATCTAAGCTGGTATATCATAATTTTTGCACCAAGTAAGTGAATCCTTGCCTATTTCTTGTAATTTTGTGTTTTTAAAGACTTTTACAACTAGGTCCTACTATTAAATTCATTAGTTTTGATTTCATGGATGAAATTGAAAGCCACCATGGTTGGTTTATGTAAGTTTATGATGAAATAGCATGAAATTTAAGCCTTAATTCGTTTAAGAGATGATTTTATTAGGTAATTTCAATAGAAATTGATTTTTGGGACCTAATTATGAAAGTGTTTGGAATTAAAGTCTATTACTGAAATTATGATTTCCAAAGGTTATAAAGTAGTTTAAAGTGATAGAATAAAGTGTTAATTGAGAAAAATAAGCTCAATTGAGAGGTTAATTGAGCAGGGACAAAATTATCATTCATTGAAAGTTAGGGGAAAAATGGTAATAACCAGCTTGCACTAAAACAGTTTTTGACAGCAGCAGTAGTCTAACTTTGAAAAATCACCATAAATTGTAGAAGTTGAATTAGAAGATGAAAAAAATATGAAATTAAAGCTTATTGAGTCTAGTTTCTTATGGAATAGAATTGTAAATCATGAGATATAATAGGTTTTGTGAGACAAGGTCAGAATGAATTCGGGTTCCCCTGTTCTGACTTTGAAAAATCATAAAAAATTGAATAAAAATAATTATGGGGAGTGGTTTATATTCTTAGAATCCTTAGTGAGTCTATTTTTTTATGGTACAAACGAAAACATTATTTTAATTCTATACAGTGAGATATCTGAGATTTTGTGAAGAGATAGTAGAACTGTCAAACAATGAAACAGGGGAAACTTTAACGAATAAACTGTACTAATTGGCTAAGCCAAAAATTATGAAAATTTTATGGTGTGAAGATATGTGAGTCTAGTTTCAAGGAAAATTAACAGTTCTTCATTTGGAGTTCTGTAGCTCGAAAAATAAATAATTTAGTGACTATGACTCAAGTAGACAGCTTTGAATGAACTATAAATAGTAATAGAATTATAATGAATGCTACATGTGAACATGAAATGTATTGAATTGATAATTGAATTTATTTATTTAGATCCGGAAAACTCAAATACAAAGCTAAATCGAGGAAAGGAAAAAGTTCTGGATTAGTAGATTTTGTATACAAACTAGAATCGAGGTAAGTTCATGTAACTTGAATTATATTCTTAGATGCTTGAAATGTATGTTATTGATGTGGATATAATTTGAATGTTCATTGTATGAAGATTGATGATACATTGATATATTTGATAAAAAGGGAAAGAAATCCCGGTTGAATGAAAGGAAAATTCGATGGATCTCTGAAAAGGAATTGACGGTAAAAAGGATCTAGCCCGGACGGGTGATCCTATCCTGATATAGCCCTCCCGAAAAATATGTGGAAAATGGATTTAGCCCGGACGGGTAAACCGAATTAGGGTCTGAATTTAGCCTGGACTGGTAATTCAGATCCAAGCTCATTAGAGTAATTGTCGTTGCAGGGGATTTAGCCTGGACTGGTAATCCCGCTGTAAGGATGAGGTTCGCGGGAGTGTGCTCTTTGAAATGGAAATGTGCGCACATGAAACGAATTGACGGACCCAGATTTGTACACTAAAGTGTACCTCTGAAAATCCATCGAAATTCCAAGAAATTCAACAGGATAAATATGGAAAAATAACAAGGAAATGGAAATCATGGTATTGATGAGCTCATCAATCATTGTATATATTAATGATACATGAAAATTATTGGACTAACTTGAATGTTGAGTTTGTGCATGTTAAGGTAATAATGCATTGAATGGATATATAAATGGTTATTACATTATATTGAAAATGTTAGGTAAGTATAATTCTTGTTACATGGGCTTACTAAGCACAAAGTGCTTATTCTGTTTCCTTTTCCCCTGTTTTGTAGTATTAAGAGCTCGGAGGTCAGATTCGGTGGGATACACATCACACTATCAACCCCAAGATTTCGGTATATAAAGAAACTTTATTTTGGAAATCAATGGCATGTATAAACTAATAAAGTAGATGTTAATATGAAATGAATGTAAGGTTAGCCATTGGTATGGCTAACAAATTTCTAGTTTCAGTATGTAATGAGGTTATCTTATAAATTTGCATGGATCTATTTTGAAAATATGTTGAATTGGATTGGTTGATATGAATTAGTCTCGGTTTAAAAATTTGTAGGGAAGACTAGATTATTTATAAAGGAGTTATATTGAGTAAAAAAAAAATTGTAAACTCCGGTAATGCCTCGTTCCCTATTCCGATAATGAATACGGGTAGGGGGTGTTACACCCGAGACCAAGCCTGAGCCCTATCCTGAGCCAAAGCTGGAGGCCTAGTCCGAGCGATCGCATATACATTTGGATGATAGTTCTTATCATTAGGATTTGCCGGTCAATGACTATTTCCCGGGCTCGTCAGGACACGGATACTATTCCGGGTTTGATATCTTTGGGTCGTATCCACCGCAGTATAGCACTCCTCTCGGCCGGTATTCACCGCAGTACAAGACTCCTCTCGGCCCGTATCCACCACAATACATCACTTCCCCCAGCCTGTATCCACCGTAGTACTCCACTCCTCCTGGGTTGTATCCACTGCAGTATGGCACTCCTCCTGGCTCAAGTTCATCGATGGTGTTCGGGGCATATGATTTTTTTTCCCATTTTTTGCACACCCCCACCTGCGACTAAAAAGGATGTTGATCGCCGCAATCACTCACAACGTGAACATCGACCCCTGTAGAAATATACCCTTAGGACCACACCATCAAACCATCAATTTTAGGGGTTTCTTGCGGTTTTGATATTACAAAGTTTGTACTTTTCTATTCTAAAAAAAATATAAATCAAGAAAAAGACAATCTTTGTATATATTTAATTAGATTAATTGGAACTTTAAAAGTTGTAACTAAATTTGTGGTCATAAATTAGATTAATTGCAACATTACAACATTAAAACACTAAAACTTGTAACGAACTTAGTTTTGTAATAAAAATTATGTTATATAAATTAAATACATTACAACCATAATCTAATTGGAACAAACTTTGTAATATAAATTATGTTATATAAATTAAATATATTACAACCATAATCTAATTGGAATAAACTTTGTGAAATAAATTTTTTTATATAAATTAAATACATTACAACATTATTCTAATTGGAACAAACTTTGTAATATAATTTTTTTATATAAATTACATAAGCTCAATTCCTACCCGATTGTGATGATTGTCCAACATGATAGTTTCGCTGCGGGCATTTGCTCCGATTATGACCAGCTAATCTGCAAATGCTTACAGTCAGATTTCTCCCTAATGTCCATTTCATTACGAATTCTGGATGATTGGATTTAGTCATCGAAACAGTCTCTATCCTTCGCAATGTCAAGAATATATCGAGATATGCAGTATTCCCCATACTATTTCAACAACTAATACTCAAAACCAACAATTAGAGAACACTCAAGAAATGTCAAAACAATAATTCGCAAAATAAAAATGGTCAAGGTTCGAATCCCACATCTAATTCGGAATCAGAGATGCCCAAACACAGACTCGACGTCAAGGAAGCGAGGCTCTTCAAAGTCCCCCAAGCAAAAACCATTCAATTACAAAATAAGGAAGAACTTTGAAAAGAAGAAAAAGAAAACCCATAGAAGAAGAAAGAAAACAAAATGTCTAGAACCAAAAATAGAAAAATAAAATTCAAAAATTCAAAAAAAAAGAAATAAATAATTATAATTATTAACTAAAAACAAAATAAAATAAAAGGCTCACCAAAAATGCACACCCAAAGACTTGAACACAGAACCTTGAGGTATACTAGAACTCACTCAACCACCAGACCAGTAGGCCTATTCTAACACTTAAATGCGTCACTAAACATAATAGAACACTGATCGCTACAAATTGGAGCTTTAATATTTGTAAAAGAATGATCAAACTTGGAAACTCACTTTGACAACGATTAAAGGCAAGTGTACCTATCGAACAGTAGTATAGCTTAGACAAGACCGGATCATCGAACCCAAAGGAACTAAAAGTATTAATACTCACTTTCTTTTTATTATTTAACCTAAATTAAAGTGAAGGTTGCTTTTAAACTATATTGTCGAAGACTTAAACTAAGAACACAAAGACAAGAAGAACGAATTGGAAAATAACTTTGAAGAAAAAACTCAGTTGATTGCGACGATACCTTCGGGAAGAATCCACCTAGACTTCACTTATTATCTAACCCCAAATTATATGATTTCTTTACTTAGCTTGATCCGTGAGACTCCCTAACCTATATTAAACCCTCTCTCGAGGCGAATAACGTCTAACCCTAGGTTAATTAGTGAAACTCTCGTTTGCTTATAATAACCCACTAGGATAGCAGTAAATCGATCAATGGACTCCCATATTAGGTTTCACCCTAATCCGACAAAATCTCGTAACCCTATCTCTAGGCGTTCGATCAACTCCGCTTAATTATATTAGATCTACTCTTAGGCAGGGTCTATTCCTCCTCCACCTAAGCATATTAAATTTGGATTAAGCAACATAATTAAGAACAAACTTAGTAATTCATCATATAACTTAAAAATCAAATAACAAGATTCATCTAAGTTTCATCCCCTTCAGGTATCTGAGGGGCTTAGTTCATAACGAATAAAGAAAACATCGCAAGAGAAAAGATAAAACAAAACATAAGAAATTCCTAAAACCCCCTGAAGGAATTGAAGGAGAATTCCGCCGTCTTGAGTATGATTCCGGTTTCTTGGGATGGATCAACTGGCTATCCTCGTGTTATTCCCTAACTCTGACCTTCTCGGCTTGGCTCCTTGGCCTAGCTTTCGATGCCCTTCAAAGGTGGTACTTGAGGGATATATATAGGCTTCTGGAATGCGATTCTTTCTCCCTAAGTATCCTTTTTCGACTGAAATTGCTCTTTCCAGCGACAGAGGCACGGCCATGTCACACGCACGTGTGGATCGAGACCAGACCATGTTCGGACTTCTAAAGTGAGGCACGGCCGTGTGAGGCAGAGTTGAGGCCGTGCTCTAGGTGTTCGTCGAGGCACGGCCGTGTGGGCTATGGGCCAGGCCGTGTCAATTTCATGCTACAGCCTATTTACTCCGTTTTAGGCCCAATTTGTGTTCTTTTCATCCTCGGGTGCTTTCCTAGGTCTAAGACATGAAAAGAAATTATTACAAGCACCTTTTTATACAAATCAAGGAATAAATCCTCAAAAAGTAAGCTAAATGTGGGATTAAAATATGTTTCTTTTACGGTTTATCAAATACCCCCACACTTAATCTTTTGCTTGTCCTCAAGCAAAATTCTCAACTTACAATTAAAACGAACTTTCCATGATCTGCAATTCTTATCAACAATGCTATATCATAATTCATAGATAATTCATACATAGATAATTCAATTCAAAGAGTCCTAAAGATTTAAACGAGATAAGCCATGATTTTGTACCTTGAAAACATAGGTGTCTCCCTTTATTTAAATGACTACCTTTTCAATTCAAAACCGACAAGGATTGATGTCCTCACTAAGGATTCACCCAAATCACTCTAAAGTGTTTAAGGTTCAGAAAAAGATTGCTCATAAGTCGAACCTGAAAAGTTAATCCCATAGGCTTGCCTGAAAATCAAATCTCCACTACTGTAATATGAGATGATAAACAAATCAAAAGGTCTTTGTTAGGGTTGTAACGGGGCTAGGGTAAAAGGTGTGGTCACAGGCTGAAATTAGAGGGTTAGAATCGAGATTGAATTGACAAGTACCTACCTAAAACTTTTCCAAAATTTCATTAACTGAAAAGTAATAATCCTACTAATACGAGCTTTTCTTTTGAAAACAGTCTTTGATTGTGTAAGCTCTTTTTTCATACTACTAATATTGAATAACTTGGATTTTTTTTAGAACAAACTAAGTAATACATGATAAATTTATCTATCAGAATAATAATCTTCGGTAACTGATCAAATCAAGTCTCGATTATGGGGTAGTCAAAAGAAAAGGATGATAACAGATTCAAAGGGTTTTGTGTTAATATTAGTAGGTAAGTCAATAAAAAGGGTTTTGTTAGGCTCAACGGGGTTCACTAGGGATTAATTGTACATGTAGGCTATTTAGTGGAGTTAGTGGATTAAAACCTAGGTGCCTTTATCATCTCTATATATCAAATCATAACTGTGTGCTCAACATGTATAAACGAGGCAAGTTCTAAAATAACAGTTCATAGTTGACACACTCATAATAAAAAAATGAGCACGAAAAAGAATGTATGCTCTAAAGGGTTCAAATACTCACAATAATTATGGGTGTTTTGACATCATCCTTATGAATTTTAAATTTCAAGGTAGTATTCAAATTTAGGTCAACAACCTAGCAAAATTTTAATTCTTGAAAAATAGATTTATCATGCTTAATTCTCTAGTATTCTTCAATTTCAATTATCAATGCACAATTAACTGTGACTTATTTTACAACATGTCAGTAATAATCACAAATCATCAGAAATTTCATCCTAATTAGTAATATGAAAACTTTGCATAAAAACAAGACTAAATCAAGGATTTGAGAATAATGAAAAAAGTTTGGCACTTTTATTCCACTTTTACCTTCAGGGATTTGAGAATAATGCAAAAAGTTAGGTATATTTTACCCCCACACTTAAGATGTACATTGCCCTCAATGTACAAAGATAAGTATTTTTATAGAAATCAAAAGTTAGGGTGAGAGGTACTCCTTGTATTCTTGGGCAGGCTTAGTAGAGGATGAGGTACCTACGGCGAAGGCATCGGTATGGTGGTGGTGTTGGTTCCCGAGCTCTGTACTAGATGAAAAAATTGGGGAACTCGTGAAGGATTAGCCAGGGGTTATTAAGACATAGTTAAATTAAACTAAATATAAGATTAAAAACAAAAAAGAAAAAGGAAATGAGACTAAGAACGAAAACGAAAACAAAAGAAAAGAAGAATGGACTGGAGAGTCCTTATTGGAGGATGGTTCGCAAGGTGGGTGTGACTCCTAGGGTTGTGAAGGTGGTGGCGGTGGTGAGAGTGGTGTAGTCATTGTGGTGGTTGGCGTGATTCCCTAGTAGCCTGGCGAACCTGACACTAAGAAACTAAAAGAAAAGTAAGTGAAAAAAGCAGTTGAAAAGCCTAGATAAAGAAAATAAAGAAGAAGAGAAACAAAAAGGAAAAATAAATTGGTCTCAAATACCCTTGGCTTGGTGTTGAGACGAAGCTGCCGGCATGAACTCATGTTGATCGTTCTTTGTTAAGGAGTCTATGCTTAGCTTCTTTCGCTTCTTCGGCATGGTGTTGATTTGCTCAAAGATCTAGAGTCTTGGAGAGTCTGAGATAGAGAAGAGTGAAAAGGAAAGAAAATAAAGAAGAAATCAGATGAAGGGAAGGGGAAAAGGTGAAGGGTTTAATAAATGTTCAAATTTGGTGCTCCCACGGTCGTGGTCCTAGAGTGTGTCGATTTACACGGCCACCTCGCACGACCGTGTTGTGGTGTGTGTTTGTCACCCCATGCTTGTGCTTCAGATCTGCACGCCCATGTTTGTCAAGTCAGTAGCTTCACACGGTTTGTAGGCACGGGCGTGTTCTGCCCATGGTGTGGAAGTCAGTAGCCTCACACGGTTTAAGGCACGACCGTGCTCTTTCTGTCGTTGCCCGCAGGGAGGGTGGTTGGATCCGTGACGCTGGGGGTGGTTGGACTGACTTGCACGGCCTCTGCCCTGTCAGTGTGGCGGTTCAGATGGTCCACACGGCCACGGACACGGCCGTGTGGCCTGGAATTCTACACTTTTGGTTAGTTTTAAAAGAAAAGGAAAAAGAAAAGAAAAAGGAAAAGAGATGGAAAATAAAATAATTACGAAAAAAAGAATAAGGTTAGTGCTCGGGTTGCCTCCCGAGAAGCACTCGTTTATAGTCGTAAGCTAGACTTTCCTTATGTTTGAAAATTTTAGGGAGGTTTAAAGGTTTGAATATCTTGCCTCATGCTTACAGTTTTCTTTTCACAAGAAAGTTGAAGTCGAGAAGTGTTTACCTTGAAATTGTCGCATATTGGATTGCTTGCCTCGACTATTCCGTGTGGAAAGATATCGTGTACCTTGAGATTTATTTCTCCCTTTGCTCTCGTTTTTGTTGAAGTGTTGTGCGGCTCGGCTTTGTCTATCAGTACTTGATCGCCTATTTTAAAGTGATTTGATGTTCCCATGAGCTCTTCAGGTAGTTCCTCGGGTTTTACTTCGTGTGGTTTTTCTTTGACTTGTGTCTTATGCTCTTCTAAGTTGTCGAACCTAAGGATTTGTTCCTTGTGTGACTCTTTTTTTTCGTCTTGGGGCTCAGGCTTTAGGTCTTATGGTGTTTCCTGCGATGAAGATAGAACAATCCGATTATCAATTGAAGTGACTTTCTTACCCTCATCAACTGTTGTCCTGGCCGAGTTGAGAGCTTGAAGTTTGATCGATTCATCTCCTACACGAAGTATGAGTTCGCCTGTGGCAACATCAATTTTTGTCTTGGCAGTTGCTAGAAAAGGTCTTCCTAAAATTAATGGGATTGAATTATCCTAATCCATGTCTAAGACAACAAAGTCTACTGGGAAAACAAATTTATTGATTTTTACAAGAACATCTTCGATAATGCCCTAGGAATTCTAACTGTTTTATCAGCTAATTGAATGCTCATCCTAGTTTGTTTGGGCTTCCCTAGACCTAGTCGTTTAAACAGTGAATAAGGCTTGACATTTATGCTTGCTCCTAGATCAGCTAATGCACTATCAATATTTAGACTACCAATTAAACATGGAATTGTAAAACTCCCTGGATCTTTTAGTTTCTGAGGTAGTCTATTCTGTAGTATCACCGAACATGTTGTGTTTAGTTCCACATGGTGCTCTTCATCTATTTTGCGTTTGTTGGTCAAGGGTTGTTTTAAAAATTTTCTTGAGTCTGGCATCTGAAAAAGAGCTTCAAGAAGAGGTAAGTTAATATGTAATTTCTTTAGAAGTTTAAGAAACTTACCAAACTGTTCCTCTAAGTCGTCTCTTTTTATTGCTTCGGGATAAGGTGTTCGAGGTTGGTACTCTTTAATTATCGGTTTTGGCTTTTCCTATGTTACCTCTACTTTACCTTCGTCTACCTTATTTTCTGGCGTTAAATTGGATTCTTCTAACTCCTTTGTAATATCTCGAAATAGGGGTTACGAGTTTGGAAAATAACTTGAGTGCATTAGGCCTCAAGAGTGGCTTTGATGAGTTTTTGGAGTCCCTAAAACTCCTGGATTAAAATGGGAGCATTTTGGAAATTTTGAAAATTTGGGGGTAAAAATTGGAAATATGTCTGAGGAGGCCTTAATAATAAATTTTGTAAAGCCATGGACATGAAAGCCTAGGCAGCAAAGTGGATTCCGCGTGTCACTTAAGGGTCAGCGCCAAAACAGGTCACTGGTTCGAGTCTCGTGTGCGGCAAAATCATTTTTATTTTGAAAAATAGCACTGCTTTGAAGGAGGGCTTAAAACAAATTATTGGCGCGTTATTAGCACAAATTAAACACTGGCCAAATGGTTAAGGACTTGGCTTGAGAGCTGAGTCTAAGGGGACTCATGTTCGAGTCCTGGAAATCGCACATAAGGCGCTTTATTTTTATTTCAGCGCTAAAGTGAAGGGAGCCAAGGCAAGGATAGCTTAAAAGAAAATGCGATGCAATTAGTCGCATGAAATTCACCGTGGCCGAATGGTTAAGACGTTGCAGCATGGAGGCCGCTACAAGGACTCGTGTTCGAGTTCCATTAAGGGCACGGATGTTTTCATTTTTTTCGGTTCCTAGCGCTAAAATGGAGAAGCCAGCGAAATAAGGTTCAAAAGAATTTATATGCGTTTATTGTCACGAAACACGCAAAGGATTAAATGGCTGGAAGCAAGAGGACTCTTCTCCAGGTCTCGGGTTCGAGACCTGGGGCTGCAGTTTGGCCTTGTGTTTTGTTTTGGCCGCGTGAGGAGGCCTGCATGGCACATGCATGCACGCATGCAGCCTTGGGGGGGTTTGCTCCTCTTTGTTATTATTTTTATAAGTATTATTCTTATTATTTTTTTTGTTGTTTCAAGCTGCTAGAGCATGGGAATAAAGAATAAACAATGTGTTGTTATTTTATTAAAGGATGGGTTATATTTTTAGTTTATTTTATTAATAAAGAATGATGGAATAATAATAATATTATTATTATTAGTTATGCATGGATGAATTTTGGCCTTGGGAAGGTTATATGCGTGGCCGGCCTTGGGTTGGTGAAAAGAGAAGCATGGCCATTAACTTTTATTTTTTTTATTCTTTTGGAAGATATGGAAATTATAAGTATTATTATTTTTATGCATGGGAATTTGTTAAACTTGATTTTAAATTTCAAATGGTGTTGGGCATGCTAATTAACAAGGAATTTTCTTTGTTGTTGTGATAATGGGAACAAAGCCTGCCGTTGGAATTGGGTATGCCTTGGGTTGATCATTTTTTTTTATTTGTTGGATGAAGGAACTAAGGGAGGAGCTTGCTAATCAACTATGTTATTGGTATTTTGATGTTGAAAATTTCAATTAGATATGAGAAAGAAGGTGGAGCTTGGCCGGCTATTTTGCTTAACAAAGCATGGCCGAATGCTTGATTTGTTTTAGCTTTTCATTTCCAACTGTCTTGACCGAAAATAGAAGATGGGAAGGAGCGTGGCTGAATTGCATGCTTGGAAATTCCTTGTTAGTCGGCCATGTGTGTTGCATAGAGAACCTGGCCAAGATTCTCGTTTTGCTTTTGATTTTCCTTCCAAATTCTTCATGGCCGAATCTCTTAGATTGTTTTTGGTTCCTTTCTATGTGTGCATGGCCGATTGTGGGGCTCCTCAGTGACCATCATACTCGGTTGTGAGCTTAGCAAGGATGGCCGAATGCTTCTCTATGTCTTCCCTTTTCCCCATTTTGTGCATGGCTGAAGTAGAGACTTAGGGGAGTTAAGTTTTGATTTTGAGGAGCTAGAGAGCTTTTTGGCTAACAAATATTGCTTGCATGGCTGATTTTCCTGATTTCCTTTTTGGTGTATATCCCGTTTGGAGTAGAACAAAAAGGAGCAAAATTCATCTCTTCTTCTTTGTCCTTTCCAAACTATTCATAGCCGAATCATTAAAGGTGAGTAATTGTTGATTTTCGGCCATAATCTATATTTTAGGCTTTGAAAATCAAACAGAATGTTGACCTTGGATTTAAGAGGTGGCCGAATGTGAATAAGGCTTTAATAATGTGCTCTGTTTGTGTGTAGCTAGTGTTAAGAAGAATAAAGGAGCCTATTGGTTTCGACTATTCAAGGAAATGGTAAGTATAATTTTCGGCCTAAGGCCATATTATTGGTATTATTTGTGACCGTTTTCGGTTATGTGTACTAGGGACTAATCGATTAGTAACAGAAGCTTTCGGGACTTTAGTTGATATTAGAGTCGATAGATCTGAATCTCGCTAAAGTCAGGTGCGTAATTATCGCACTGTACTCCTGGTTGTTAATTATTATAAGTGTTGCATGTGTTACTTTCTGTAAATGTACGAGTTGTCCTCGTTAGCCGAAATAAAGGCTAAAAGTTGGATACTAAGGTAAGTGATCGAATAATCAGGTTAGTGATTATGATATTAACCTTTTAGTAATTTGCGATTATAAATGATTATCGAGGAAGGTAAAATAAAGTAATGATATGTGACGTATAATGTTTTAAGTAATATGTGGCCATGGTATAATATATATAGTTGTTTCGTACAAAACATTGATATGGTACATATACGTACGCATGAGACCTGTGATGTGACTATTGAAGAAAAGGGTGTACACTATGTGAATGGTTTAATCCGAATCTCGGACTGCATTCGAGCTCGATGATTTGTGAGTTGAAAGATATGTGGGATCCCTACGGGGTCGGTGGCTTAGCCACGACCTTAAGAAATAATGTGTAAAAGAAAGATACGTGGATCACTTTGTGGATTGGACCTTGTAATTGTATATTCGTAATCATATTTAAAATATTGTGTATTCATAATTGCATATTTATGATTGTATGTTATATATATATATGGATTGTGTGGATATGGGCCAAGCCCATATGGGAGGACGTGTGTATTAACTATGCACTGAGTCATGGTGACTCGCTCAATTTTCTTAAACCTTTCAGGTGGCGCGTAAAGCTTGGACCGGGTCGGAGAGGATACAAAGGTGGCCATGAGGAAATGGACTTTTTAAAAAGGGACGTTTTATGTGATTAATTAAATATTTATATTTTTCGTATTTTGATTAAGTGTGTATTGTAATAAGGCCCACCAAAGTGTTTCAGTCCATTTATTAAGTATCGTTATTAATATGCCCTATTATGGAAGGATAATTTAAAGGTTGATTGCTAATGGCTTCTATTTTTCTCAAGTAAAGTTTAAATCCGATATTTTTATAATGAACTTCGATTTTTACTTAGAATATTACAACTCACGAAAATGCTTTATTAAAGGAAACAAATTTTAAATGGTTTATTTCTTAAGTAAGAATGTTCTTCGAAAGTGTTCCGTAGTGGCATTCCAAATTCGGTCGGATTAAATGGGCCGGGTTTGGGTGTTACATTTTGGTATCAGAGCATGGTTCAAAACTCGGCTTTGAGGTTTTGGACCCGAAAATAGTTTTCGAAAGTGGGCTTTTCAAAATGTGAACTTCTATTTTGAGCTTGTTCTGGCATGGCACCTGTACCTCCGACCCGAAGTCCACCTGGTAAGTACCTTTGATTATTGAGGTATATTGAATATGTAAACTGTATGGGCATAGTTGGACTTGTAGATTAGAAAATTTGGGCTATCGAACCCTAAGACTAGTCTACTCAAAAATAATGCATAAGATTTGAGGACCAAAATGACCCTAGAGGTGTAGTAAATGAATGTGTCTCTGCTTATGAACGTGTATGTGACTCTCCGAATAAGAAGTAGCGAACTTGAATTAAACCTATGTGTGATCGAAAGAACCACTTTTGAATACTTTATTCCATAAAATTGTTTGCGGATAATCAGTGAAACAAATTTGTAATGCATAAAACTTCTAAGTCAGATTGTGCGATAAGAGATGAGTTCTGGATGACGTGGTCTAGGTAAAATGGCCATATCGGAACCCGTTGGATCGGGTCAATGGTTTGATAATGAGGTATCACCTCCACCACCAGCCTTTGATAATGAGTAGCAAGATCAAACAAGGGATAATGCTGTATCACGGACAGTGCTGCGAGTTTAGAGATGGTGGAGAGGGAGAAATATGAGAGCTCGAAAATTTGTTTCCGAGCAACTTTGAACCAATAAAGCGGAATTGTTCCGTGATGTATCAGACGTGGCATCCAGTATGATTAAATAATGGTTGGAAATAACCAAGTGAATTGTGGATGAGCTCGTTTTGAGCCCTGAGGAAAAAGTGAAAGGAATGGTGATGCTACTTCGCAATAAGACGTATCAATGGTGGCTCCTAGTTCGAGATAGTGTCACAGCTGAGGACCCCACTCGGGAATATGTCAAGACAGCATACCAAAAGAAATATGTCGATATTTACTACATTGATGCTCCGAGGAAATATGTTTTTGTGACTAGTTCAATGGAACAAGTCTATGGCGAAATACGAGACTGAATTCCTAAGGTTAAGCCGATATGCTCGAGGAATAGTGACTACGAAACATGAACGATGTGTCCGGTTTAAGGACGGATTAAGAGACGGCCTGAGATTGTTGATAGCTCCTCAACAGGAACGAGAAATTGCTGTGTTAGTCGAAAAAGCTAAGATAGCTGAAAAGATTAAGAACTCGATGAGATAAAACCGAGACAAGGATACGAACCGTGATAAGAGAAATTTTAAATTGATTAAATTATTTGAGGATCTTCGGAAAAGACCGAGGGTTAAAAGTTCGGCTCATGTGATTAAGCCAGCTATGAGAAATCGGGACCGTCCGTGTGCTCAGTATGGAAATATCGTGTCGGCGAGTATTGGAACCAGAAATTGAGAATGTTTTGAAGTGTAAATCTATAAGCAATTAAATATTGTTAAGGTTAGTTATAACCTTGCGTACATGTTGGAATCCTGGTTATAAATATGGTGAAAGACGACTGTGGATAGACTTTCTATCGTGAAAGGTTATTGAAGTGATAAGCACAAGTGATATGTGGATAGACTATCTATCATGAAATATTTTTGAGGTGATAAATACAAGTGATGTGAATTATATGGTTTATAATTCTGGACAGCTTGTAATATGATTCAGATGCTGATAATATTATATTTCAGGCTTTGATGCCTAGCAGGCTTTGTGCCGGTGTATATTTCGGGCTTTGATGCCTAGCAGGCTTTGTGCCGGTGTATATTTCGAGCTTTGATGCCTAGCAAGCTTTGTGCCGGTGTATATTTCGGGCTTTGATGCCTAGCAGGCTTTGTGCCGGTGTGTATTTCAGGCTTTGATGCCTAGCAGGCTTAATGTCGGTGATGTGTTATAAAAGAGAATTCCTGAATCACTTACAAGATGAAACATGTTTATTTCCATGAGCTAAATGCTCGGATAAGTGCAAGTCTTTCGTGTTTGCAAGGAATAAGATAAGTTGGTATTTTCCCATTTAAATTAAGTGAGATGTGATATAGTTGAAGTTTCGGTAAGTATTTTAATATGTGCAATTGATCTTACCATTGATGTTAATGACATCCGTAATGGAATCTAAGCTTGGATATGCTTGTAAAAAAGTGGCCATAAGTGAAAATGCTAAATGTGAAAGAGGTTGAATATGTTTGCATATGTGTATAATTGAGTATATGATTGATATGTGGTGAATTGAAATGTACGGATGTTCGTTAATAAGTAATTTCGAGGACGAAATTATTTTTAAGGGGGGTAGAATTGTAATATCTCGAAATAGGGGTTACGAGTTTGGAAAATAACTTGAGTGCATTAGGCCTCAAGAGTGGCTTTGATGAGTTTTTGGAGTCCCTAAAACTCCCGGATTAAAATGGGAGCATTTTGGAAATTTTGAAAATTTGGGGGTAAAAATTGGAAATTTGTCTGAGGAGGCCTTAATAATAAATTTTGTAAAGCCATGGACATGAAAGCCCAGGCAGCAAAGTGGATTCCGCGTGTCACTTAAGGGTCAGCGCCAAAACAGGTCACTGGTTCGAGTCTTGTGTGCGGCAAAATCATTTTTATTTTGAAAAATAGCACTGCTTTGAAGGAGGGCTTAAAACAAATTATTGGCGCGTTATTAGCACAAATTAAACACTGGCCAAATGGTTAAGGACTTGACTTGAGAGCTGAGTCTAAGGGGACTCATGTTCGAGTCCTGGAAATCGCACATAAGGCGCTTTATTTTTATTTCAGCGCTAAAGTGAAGGGAGCCAAGGCAAGGATAGCTTAAAAGAAAATGCGATGCAATTAGTCGCATGAAATTCACCGTGGCCGAATAGTTAAGACGTTGCAGCATGGAGGCTGCTACAAGGACTCGTGTTCGAGTTCCATTAAGGGCACGGATGTTTTCATTTTTTTCGGTTCCTAGCGCTAAAATGGAGAAGCCAGCGAAATAAGGTTCAAAAGAATTTATATGCGTTTATTGTCACGAAACACGCAAAGGATTAAATGGCTGGAAGCAAGAGGACTCTTCTCCAGGTCTCGGGTTCGAGACCTGGGGCTGCAGTTTGGCCTTGTGTTTTGTTTTGGCCGCGTGAGGAGGCCTGCATGGCACATGCATGCACGCATGCAGCCTTGGGGGGGTTTGCTCCTCTTTGTTATTATTTTTATAAGTTTATTCAAGCTGCTAGAGCATGGGAATAAAGAATAAACAATGTGTTGTTATTTTATTAAAGGATGGGTTATATTTTTAGTTTATTTTATTAATAAAGAATGATGGAATAATAATATTATTATTATTATTAGTTATGCATGGATGAATTTTGGCCTTGGGAAGGTTATATGCGTGGCCGGCCTTGGGTTGGTGAAAAGAGAAGCATGGCCATTAACTTTTATTTTTTTTTATTCTTTTGGAAGGTATGGAAATTATAAGTATTATTATTTTTATGCATGGGAATTTGTTAAATTTGATTTTAAATTTCAAATGGTGTTGGGCATGCTAATTAACAAGGAATTTTCTTTGTTGTTGTGATAATGGGAACAAAGCTTGCCATTGGAATTGGGTATGCCTTGGGTTGATCATTTTTTTTATTTGTTGGATGAAGGAACTAAGGGAGGAGCTTGCTAATCAACTATGTTATTGGTATTTTGATGCTGAAAATTTCAATTAGATATGAGAAAGAAGGTGAAGCTTGGCTGGCTATTTTGCTTAACAAAGCATGGCCGAATGCTTGATTTGTTTTAGCTTTTCATTTCCAATTGTCTTGATCGGAAATAGAAGATGGGAAGGAGCGTGGCTGAATTGCATGCTTGGAAATTCCTTGTTAGTCGGCCATGTGTGTTGCATAGAGAACCTGGCCAAGATTCTCATTTTGCTTTTGATTTTCCTTCCAAATTCTTCATGGCCGAATCTCTTAGATTGTTTTTGGTTCCTTTCCATGTGTGCATGGCCGATTGTGGGGCTCCTCAGTGACCATCATACTCGGTTGTGAGCTTAGCAAGGATGGCCGAATGCTTCTCTATGTCTTCCCTTTTCCCCATTTTGTGCATGGCTGAAGTAGAGACTTAGGGGAGTTAAGTTTTGATTTTGAGGAGCTAGAGAGCTTTTTGGCTAACAAATATTGCTTGCATGGCCGATTTTCCTGATTTCCTTTTTGGTGTATATCCCGTTTGGAGTAGAACAAAAAGGAGCAAAATTCATCTCTTCTTCTTTGTCCTTTCCAAACTATTCATAGCTGAATCATTAAAGGTGAGTAATTGTTGATTTTCGGCCATAATCTATATTTTAGGCTTTGAAAATCAAACAGAATGTTGACCTTGGATTTAAGAGGTGGCCGAATGTGAATAAGGCTTTAATAATGTGCTCTGTTTGTGTGTAGCTAGTGTTAAGAAGAATAAAGGAGCCTATTGGCTTCGACTATTCAAGGAAATGGTAAGTATAATTTTCGGCCTAAGGCCATATTATTGGTATTATTTGTGACCGTTTTCGGTTATGTGTACTAGGGACTAATCGATTAGTAACAGAAGCTTTCGGGACTTTAGTTGATATTAGAGTCGATAGATCCGAATCTCGCTAAAGTCAGGTGCGTAATTATCGCACTGTACTCCTGGTTGTTAATTATTATAAGTGTTGCATGTGTTACTTTCTGTAAATGTACGAGTTGTCCTCGTTAGCCGAAATAAAGGCTAAAAGTTGGATACTAAGGTAAGTGATCGAATAATCAGGTTAGTGATTATGATATTAACCTTTTAGTAATTTGCGATTATAAATGATTATCGAGGAAGGTAAAATAAAGTAATGATATGTGACGTATAATGTTTTAAGTAATATGTGGCCATGGTATAATATATATAGTTGTTTCGTACAAAACATTGATATGGTACATATACGTACGCATGAGACCTGTGATGTGACTATTGAAGAAAAGGGTGTACACTATGTGAATGGTTTAATCCGAATCTCGGACTGCATTCGAGCTCGATGATTTGTGAGTTGAAAGATATGTGGGATCCCTACGGGATCGGTGGCTTAGCCACGACATTAAGAAATAATGTGTAAAAGAAAGATACGTGGATCACTTTGTGGATTGGACCTTGTAATTGTATATTCGTAATCATATTTAAAATATTGTGTATTCATAATTGCATATTTATGATTGTATGTTATATATATATGGATTGTGTGGATATGGGCCAAGCCCATATGGGAGGACGTGTGTATTAACTATGCACTGAGTCATGGTGACTCACTCAATTTTCTTAAACCTTTCAGGTGGCGCGTAAAGCTTGGACCGGGTCGGAGAGGATACAAAGGTGGCCATGAGGAAATGGACTTTTTAAAAAGGGACGTTTTATGTGATTAATTAAATATTTATATTTTTCGTATTTTGATTAAGTGTGTATTGTAATAAGGCCCACCAAAGTGTTTCAGTCCATTTATTAAGTATCGTTATTAATATGCCCTATTATGGAAGGATAATTTAAAGGTTGATTGCTAATGGCTTCTATTTTTCTCAAGTAAAGTTTAAATCCGATATTTTTATAATGAACTTCGATTTTTACTTAGAATATTACAACTCATGAAAATGCTTTATTAAAGGAAACAAATTTTAAATGGTTTATTTCTTAAGTAAGAATGTTCTTCGAAAGTGTTCCGCAGTGGCATTCCAAATTCGGTCGGATTAAATGGGCCGGGTTTGGGGTGTTACATCCTTAATATCCTAAGCTGTGATGGCTTGAATTTGCTCCTTAGGATTAATCTCGGCATTACTCGGTAGACGTCCTTGTGGTCGTTCTAACATCAGCTTTGCGAGTTGCTCTATTGCGTTAGTCACTTCCTTGATCAATTTAGCAATTTCATCAATTCGACTCTCGTTGCTTTTAATTACTCTATCAGTTTCTTGTATATGTTTCTCTGTGCCTGCCGAGAATTTTGCCATCATCTCCTCGAGAGTTGGTTTCTTCTCTTATGGATAGGGCAAGTTTTGGAAGTTTTGAGAAGGTTGTTGCCTTTGGTTTCCTTGATTGCCTTGGCCTCCCCACAAAAAATTTGGGTGCTTCCTCCAACCTGGATTGTAAGTGTTACTATAAGAATTATTATTGGATCAGAAATTATTAACTATATAGTTCATCTGTTTGTCCTCTGCTCCTGGTTGGTAAGGTGGGTACTCAGGGTTCGCCATAGTTCCACTTGCGTCGCACTGCATGACTGGATGTGCCTGTGAAGAACATTAGCTGTCAAGCTTTTTGTTCATCATCTCTATCTGCATTGATAACATGGTCATGGCATCGACGTTGAAAACTCCTGCTGGTTTTGTTGGTTTAGTCCTTGAAGCCCGCCATTGGTAATTGTTTAGTGACATCTCCTCAATGAACTCGTAGGCTGCTTCTGGAGTTTTGTTGTTCAAGGTTCCACCGGCGGCTGAATTGATAAGTTGCCTTGTTGAGGGGTTTAAACCGTTATAGAAAGTTTGGACTTGCAGCCACAAGGGTAGGCCATGGTGTGGGCACCTCCTCAAGAGATCTTTAAATCTCTCTCATGCATCGTACAGCGTCTCTAAATCCATCCGCACAAAAGAAGAGATATCATTCCGTAATTTGGCCGTTTTGGCCGGTGAAAAATATTTCATTAAAAACTTTTCGGTCATCTGATCCCATGTAATGATTGACCCTCGTTGTTACGAGTTTAACCACTGTTTAGCTTTATTTCTTAATGAAAAAGGAAATAACCGAAGATGTATGGCATTATTAGAAACACCATTTATTTTAAAAGTATCACAGAACTCTAAAAAGTTAGCTATATGCGTGTTTGGATCTTCGTCCTGCAAACCATCAAATTGTACAAACTGTTGAATCATTTGTATTGTGTTAGGCTTTAATTCGAAATTGTTAGAAGATATAGCAGGCCTAACAATACTTGATTCTGCTCCTATCAAATGTGGTTTCGCGTAATCAAACATTGTGCGTGGAGCATTATTTTCCCCCACATCACGTGGTGGTGGGTTGTTTTCGTCCATCCCTTCAGTAGGATTGGATCTGCCTTCTTCCTTCCTTTCTGTGTAATCTAGGGCTCACCTGGTTTCCCGACGATTCCTATGAGCGGTAGCTTCGATTTCACTGTCAAATATCAAAGGTCCTCTTGGGTTCCTTCTAGTCATAAACTAGAGGTACCTACTAGGGAAAAGAAAGAAAGAAAATTTCAGCTAAAAGTAAAAATAGAAATAAAAACAAAAATAAATTGCGAAAAATAAAAATTAGGGCTAAAGTAATAAAAATAGAGTTTTCTTAATGTTTTAGTTCCCCGGCAACGGCGCCAAAAACTTGATCGCTGCAAATCAGAGCTTTAATATTTATAAAAGAATGATCAAACCTGGAAACTCACTCTGACAGCAATTAAAGGCAAGTGTACCTATCAAACAGTAGTATAGCTTAGGCAAGACCGGATCATCGAACCCAAAGGAACTAAAAGTATTAATACTCACTTTCTTTTTATTATTTAACCTAAATTAAAGTGAAGGTTGCTTTTAAACTATATTGTCGAAGACTTAAACTAAGAACACAAAGACAAGAAGAACGAATTGGAAAATAACTTTGAAGAAAAAACTTAGTTGATTGCGACTATACCTTCGGGAAGAATCCACCTAGACTTCACTTATTAACTAACCCCAAATTATATGATTTCTTTACCTAGCTTGATCCGTGAGACTCCCTCACCTATATTAAACCCTCTCTCGAGGCGAATAACGTCTAACCCTAGGTTAATTAGTGGAAATATCGTTCGCTTATAATAACCCCTTAGGATAGCAGTAAATTAATCAATGGACTCCCATATTAGGTTTCACCCTAATTCGGCAAAATCTCGTAACCCTATCTCTAGGCGTTCGATCAACTCCGCTTAATTATATTAGATCTACTCTTAGGCAGGGTCTATTCCTCCTCCACCTAAGCATATTAGATTTGGATTAAGCAACATAATTAAGAACAAACTAAGTAATTCATCATATAACTTAAAAATCAAATAACAAGATTCATCTAAGTTTCATCCCCTTCAGGTATTTGAGGGGCTTAGTTCATAACGAATAAAGAAAACATCGCAAGAGAAGAGATAAAACAAAACATAAGAAATTCCTAAAACCCCCTGAAGGAATTGAAGGAGAATTCAGCCGTCTTGAGTATGATTCCAGCTTCTTGGGATGGATCAACTGGCTATCCTCGTGTTATTCCCTAACTCTGACCTTCTCGGCTTGGCTCTTTGGCCTAGCTTTCAATGCCCTTCAAAGGTGGTACTTGAGGGATATATATAGGCTCCTGGATTGCGATTCTTTCTCCCTAAGTATCCTTTTTCGACTGAAATTACTCTTTCCAGCGACAGAGGCACGGCCATGTCACACGCCCGTGTGGATCGAGACCAGACCGTGTTCGGACTTCTAAAGTGAGGCACAACCGTGTGAGGCGAAGTTGAGGCCGTGCTCTAGGTGTTCATCGAGGCACGGCTGTGCGGGCTACGGGCCAAGCCGTGTCAATTTCATGCTAAGGCCCATTTACTCTGTTTTAGGCCTAATTTGAGTTCTTCTCATCCTCGAGTGCTTTCCTAGGTCTAAGACATGAAAAGAAAGGATTACAAGCACCTTTTTATACAAATCAAGGAATAAATCATCAAAAAGTAAGCTAAATGTGAGATTAAAATATGTTTCTTTTACGGTTTATCAAACACCTATGTCTCTTACCCTAACCACCAAACCCAAAATTCTTAGCCCCAAAATTCGAGGTGTTACATTAATAGCTGGTAACTGTTCTATCTTCGGTTCATAATCTTAGGTATCGAGAATATAAGCTAAAAATGCCTCGTTACCTTTATGCAACAATTTTTGAGCTGAAAAAGCTGAAATAATTTTAACAATATCCTTTGTGTTCCTCAATTCAGCTGAAATTATTTCCCTTGTCTGACATTTCAAATCAATCTGTTTTTCTCTACAGTTTACTACATCATCATGTTTTGTCAGCCAATCCATTCCTAGAATAACATCAAATTTTCGAAAGGGCAATAGCATCAAATCAGCATAGAAATCACAACCTTCTATTTTCAGTGGGCAATTTCGACACATTAAGTTAACTATCACACTTTGACCTAATGGATTGGTGACTTGCACATCATAATCGGTATATTCCACAGATAATTTCTTTTCTGATGCTAATACAGTGCAAATATATGAATGTATAGATCCAGGATCAATTAATGCATACACAAAATCATCAAAAAGGTAGAAAGTACCAGCTATTACATTTGGAGCAGAAGCTTTCTCTCTTGCTCGGATGGCATATGTAAGTGTAGGTGCCCTAACTTCTGAATGGGCTGCGGAATCTCTCATTCCTAAACGAGCAGTCCCTATAGCACTACTTTGACCTAAACATTGACCTTTTTGAGAAGTAATTGATTGTCTCTTTTTTTGTTCTCCCTCTTCTTTAAGCAGTTGGGGGCAATCTCGAATAAAATGATTAGTGGCCCCACATTTGTAACAAGCTCCTAACTTGTCTCTACATTCGTCGGGATGTGATTTTCCATAATATTTACATCTAGACCTGGGAACATTCTGCACACTACTAACATTAGCTACAGGTTTAGTGATTGCCACAAATTCTTGCGGAGTTGCTCTGTTCTTCTTCAATCGTTCCAGTATTGAGGTGGATTGACCTGAACCGTCTCTAAATTTTTAAGCCGGAAATATTGAAAATGATTTTGAAGAACTTCTCTTGTAAGATTCTTTACTTCTTTCCCGTCTTCCATTTTCTGGGTTCTATCTGATAAAGCAACAAATTCTTGAATTTTTGTATCTCCAATCACCATTCTGATCTCATCATTTAATCCTTTTTCGAATCGAATACACATTTCCTCTTCAGTAGGTACAATATCTCGGGCATATTTACTGAGGTATACAAACTCCCTTTCATACTCAGCTACAGACCGGTTCCCCTGGCGTAAATCGATGAATTCTCTTTTCTTCCTATCTAAATACCTTTTACCAACATATTTCTTTTTAAACTCACTCTGGAAAAATTCCCAAGAAAGTTTCTTTTCAGGTACTACTGCTTCTATAGTCTTCCACTAGTTGTATGCTTCTTCTTTTAGTAAAGAAACCGCAAATCTAAAATAATCATCTGGAGAACAAACCATTTGTTTGAAAACTCTTACTAAATTCTGTAGCCAATATTCAACTTTAACAGGATCATCATCTGATCTTCCTCGAAATTCTTCGACCCCAAATTTTTTGAGTTTTTCTATTGGAGTTTGCTTACTAGATTCAGTTATCGGAGGAGGTGGGGGAGCAACCGGGGGTGCTACTGATGGTGCATTAGGGGGAGGGGGTTCCTAAGCCTGATTCATTTCTTGCATCATCTCATTATATCGCTGATTCATAAATCCATAAATCATGTTTTTAAGTTATTGTTCTCACATCAGAGAAATTGGAACATTACTGCTTGTCCCTTGTTCAGAGGTCTGCACTCTACTGTTAACTTTTTCCTGTTCAGCACATTCAATTCTATTAGACATCTTTACAATTTATAATAAAATCAATTATTAGATCAGATCATACACATCACATTATCACAGATTTATATGGCATGTAATTCTAGACACTTTACACGTTATATTCGTTCCGAGAATCAGCTAACCCGAAGTTCTGATACCAATAAATATAACACCCCTAACCTGTACTCATCACTAAAACAGGATTTTAAAGCATTACCAGAACATTCATAACATTTTTTCTATTAAATTACGAAAATTTACTATTTATTTACCGAGATCATCCATAATGTCATTTGATCGGGCCCTCGAGGCCCAATACAAACATTAGAAACGAGTTGGAACTTATTCGGAACCTCTAGAAAATTTTTGTGACATTTCAAAATTTTTCCAAGGTACAGGGCTCACACGCCATGTGATCCAAATGACATGCCCGCGTGACCTTTGGACACACCCGTGCCTCAAGCCGTGTTCAATTTAGGTTGCTCTCTGACTTGCGCCATACAGCCATGTCACATGCATGTATGCTAGGCCCTGTGGTTAATTAATTTAATTTGAATTAGGTACAGGTTTCACACGGTCATGACACATGCCCGTGTTCAAGACCCACGGTAGAGACACATGCCCGTGTGTTAAATTTTGGACATTCTATTTTGCAAATTTTAGAAATAGGGGACACACAGCCAGATCACATGCCCATGTACTCAAGCCGTTTGTCACACACGAGGGCATGTGTCTACCCGTGTGGACGAAATAAGACCATTTCCTAACCTTATTTCTCACCCAAATTTAACCATTTTCCTGCACCAAAATTCACAAGTATAAACCAACCAAATCCAACCAATTTCCATCATCCAATTTGATACATTATTTCCTATATCATACTTTTAAGCTTACCTTTACATTATCTCATATAATATACTTCATGAAAGTCCTATTTAACTTGTTTAACATGTAATAATGATCATATTATTAATTCATACCATACCAAAAACAACCATTTCTAGCCATTCCAATGGCTAGATTACAAGTTGATCGCTGTGAAATTAGAGCTTTAAAAATTTATAAAAGAATGATCAAACCTGGAGACTAACTCTGACAATGATTAAAGGCAAGTGTACCTATCGAACAGTAGTATAGCTTAGGCAAGACCGGATATCGAACCCAAAGGAACTAAAAAGTATTAATACTCACTTTCTTTTTATTATTTAACTATAAAAATAGAATAAAGATTACTTTAAACTAAATTGACGACCACTAAACTAAGGACACAAAGACAGGAAGATGAATTGGAAAATAACTTTGAGGAAAAACTCAGTTGATTTTTGATGATACATTCGAGAAGAATCCACCTAGACTTCTCTTATTATCTATCCTTCCATTATATGATTTCTTTTACTTAGCTTGATCCGTGAGACCCCCTAACCTATATTAAACCCTCTCTTGAGGCGAATAACGTCTAACCCTAGGTTAATTAGTGCAACTCTCATTCGCTTATAATAACCCCTAGGATAGCAGTAAATCGATTAATGGATTCCCATATTAGGTTTCACCCTAATCCGACAAAATCTCGTAACCCTATCTCTAGGCGTTCGATCAACTCCGCTTAATTATGTTAAATCTTCTCTTAGGCAGGGTCTATTCCTCCTCCACCTAAGCACATTAAATTTGGATTAAGCAATATAATTAAGAACAAACTAAGTAATTTATCATATATCTTAAAAATCAAATAATAAAATCCATCTAGGTTTCATCCCCCTCTGGTGTCTGAGGGGTTTAGTTCATAATGTAAATAGAAAACATCACAAGAGATAAGATAAGGCAAAACATAGAAAAAACCCTAAAACCCCCTGAAGGAATTGAAGGATGATTTCGCCGTCTTGAGTTTAACTCCGGTTTCTTGGGATGAATCAACTGGCTATCCTTGCGTTATTCCCTAACTCTGACCTTCTCGGATCGACTCCTTAGCCTTGCTTTCGATCCCCCCACCAGGTGATACTTGGGTCTTATTTATAGGTTATTGGAATGCGATTCTTTCTCCCTAAGTATCATTTTTCGACTAAAATTGCTCTTTCCAACGTCAGAGGCACGGCCATGTCACACGCCCTTGTGAATCGAGACCTGACCGTGTTCGGATTTCTCTTGAGGCCGTACTTTGGGTCAGGCCGTGTTAATTTTCGTGAAAAGGCCCATTTGCTTCGTTTTAGGCCCATTTTGTGTTCTTTTCATCCTCGGGTGCTTTCCTGGGTATAAGACATGAAAATAAAGGATTAAGAGCACCTTTTTATATAAAACAAGGGATAAATCGTCCAAAAGCATATTAAATGTGGGATAAAAATATGTTACTTTTATGGTTTATCACAAGTCAACATTATAAATCATCATTTGATCATATTAGCCTATACATGCCATTATACCAAAATATGATTGACATTTATACCAAAATCAAGGAATTGATAGTGTGATGATTGCTCCAACCGATCTCCAACCTTTACGAGCATTGAGTACTATAAAATAGGAAAAATAAACCTAGTAAGCATTATATGCTTAGTAAGCTCGTATAACTAAAATTACACTTACCAATCATATATATAACATTTAATAACATGTAAAGGATATATCCATCAATTTGGCAAATTTGCCTAATCACAAACATTCAATCAACATGTTAGTCACAATATACCAAAATGCATAGATGATCTCATCAGGCCACATTCACATTCCATTTCATCTTTTCCATGTCACTTATTCACTGTTTCCGTTGAATTATTAAATTTTCGATGGATGTTTCCAGTAGCACGCTTGAGGTGTACAATTCCGTTATCCGTCAATTCATATCTAGTAGTACTGTCTAGTACACTCTCGAGCCACATATCATACAGTAGAATTACCATTCCAGGCTAAATTCTAGCTGTAGCACATATACTCTAAGGGCTTTGTCAGATTACCAGTCCAGGCTAAATCCTTGTATGACAAAGAATTCCGTATAGAGTTCAATCTGGATTTCCAGTCCAGGCTAAATCCATATTGAAAACACATATGCTCGAGAGTCCATTTTATTTTTATAGGATTACCCGTCCGAGCTAAATCCTTTCCATGATGAGATCAATAGATTACTCATATGGGCTAAATCTTTACTACAACACAAGCAGGATCTCATTCCACATCGGGAATCACCTATCCAATCAAAATTCAATATTCAAATGGATTTAAACTTTTTTCAATCATTTTCCATCATAAACATATTTCATGCTTCATGTACATATAATTCACATACTGTGTTTTATACAACTCAATAATCAAATCAACATATATTCATGCTTATTTAAGTTATACGGACTTACCTTGATAATGGTTCGTATCTACTAATTCGAAATTTTTTTTTCTCGATGTTTCTCTTTGTCTGATATTTCTGGATCTATATAAATGAATTTAATCATCAATTCTATACATTTAATATTCAATTGAACCCATTTCATATTCTAGGCAAAAGTATCATTTTGCCCCTAAATTTTTAATTAATTCTAATTTTGTCCCTAGGCTCGGAATTGAAATTCATGCAATTTAATTCTTATTCCAAGCCTAACCAAAATTCTAATACAACTTTTACAGCACACATGTTTAATAAAATTCCGAATTTTTCCACGAATTTCATCACTTTTCAATTTAGTCCCTAAACACGTTTCTATAAAAAAATCACTTTGTAAAAGTTGTTTATCTATCAATAACCTTTCATTTTCTACCAAAAACTTTTAAATTTCAGCATATTCATCCATGGAAAATTTTCTATACTTTGATTTCTTTTCAAATGAACCCCCTAAATAGAGAAATTAAGCTTTCCCAATCTCAAAAATATAAAAATTACTAAAAACGGGACATAGGAACTTGCAAATTTATGCTTGGAAAGCTTGTTTTCTCTCTCATAGGGTTTCCATGGATCTTTGGTTGAAGAAGATGATATAAAATGATTATATTTCTATTTAATTAATTTATCATCTTTAATTTTCCTTATTTCTAATTTAGTCCTTAATCTTTTTCGATTTTACCATGGATGGTTAACTAAAAATATCTACATAGTTTTTATCAATGGTCTAATTACGATATAAGGACCTCACATTGTAAATTCCATAGCTATTTTATCCTTAAAGCTAATAGAATTCAACTTTTATATTTTATGCAATTTAGTCCTTTTTGTAATTAGACACGTAATTGATAAAATTTTTCTATAAAAATTATCATGCAATCTTTCTAACATATTACCAATAATTTCATGAAATTTAAATAATTCTTTTTGGACTCGAATTTGTGGTTACGAGACCACTATTCTGACTTCATTAAAATTGGGTTGTTACATAACCCATATTTGTCGCCAGAACAGGGTTACAGAGTATTACTGGAGTTTTCAGAACATTTACAAATAATTCATATAAATTACTATTTATTTTCTGATATTATCCATAACGTCCTTAGGATGGACCCTCAAAGCCCAAAATGAATGTTAGGATCAGGTCGGGACTAAATCGAAAGCATAGGAAAATTTTCGTGAAATTTAAAAATTTTACTCATGTACAGGGGTCACACGACCGTGTGGGTAAACCGTGTGACTCATACGACCAAGTGACACAGGTCACACGGCGATGTCCCCAACCCGTGTAACTCTCTGACTTACAAAACATTAATGTGCAGTTTTCACACGACTAAGACACACGCCCGTGTTCTAGGCCGTGTGGCACACACAGCTGAGACATACGCTCGTGTCTCTACCCGTGTGCTCAAACCTGAGCATTCTATTTCTCAAATTTAAGTTGTAGGGGACACACGGCCGGATCACATGCCCATGTGCCAGGTCGTGTGTCACACACGGTCATGACACATGCCTAGTGTGTTTACTCGAGTGAACAAAAATAGGCCATTTTAAGGCCACTTTTCTCACCCTTTACACAACCAACCTGCACAAAATACTTTCATTTACCAATATACTCCAATCTAACAACTAATACAAGTTAAAAATCATATTTTTTTCATAGAATGTACTATTGAAAAACTCGTTTTTGCCAAACTTATCAAAATAACCTCATTCAATATTCTACCATAGCTATTAACTAAACATATGCATACTAACATAGATTTATATACATCATTCACATACTTAACTTAAGTTTAACCTTTTACCATTCAACCCTAAGCATGCCATATAAACCATAGTTGTAATTCAAAAATTCTACTGATGAAATCTGGATAGTGTGCTCTGATGTGTTGACTCGATCCACCGAACTCACGTCAATCTAAACAGAAAATTAAACACACATGAGTAAGCTTATGAAAGCTTAGCAAGTTCATAGACATTAAACACAATAATAAACAAGTGTTTCACTAATATTCCCTGTCATCCACAATTTCAAATGATGAGTTCACTTGATTGAGCTCAATATTTCATTACTTTAATTCAAATAACACTTACCATTGCCTGTCAAATTAGAGAACGACTTACTGATATGAGTACATCGTTTTCTTAATGCCATAGTCCAACTATGGTCTTACACATATAATACCATGGCCTTGCCATGATCTTTCACTCATAGTGCAATAATCCAATGATAGTCTTGTCTTCAGGATGCTATAGCCTAGCTATGGTTTTACACTTATTCACATATACTGCCATGGTTCAACCATGGTCTTACATTCACAATGCCATAACCCAGTTATGGTCTTTTCATTGAAATACCATAGCCCAGCTATGGTCTTACATTTAACACTTTTCCATGGTCCAACCATGGCCTTATCCGTCAATTCATCACTTGTCACTGAACAATAGTATACTCAATTCCTGCGTTCTATTAATTTGAACTTCTGATACAAGTTTTCATATTTTTATAATAATCATAATTTAACAATAAAAATATGAGATAATACATTACATAATTTCTAATTTAAAAAATAATTAGGAGATTTCAACCATATGAATTAACCTGGGGTAGTTTGCAGAAGTTGTAAAAAGTTCAGGCACTAATCGACTATTTTCTCTTTTCCACGATTTTCATTGAGCTCTTGGTATATAATATAAAATTTTTCATTCATTAGCATCTAATTCAATTCTAATTCACTTCACAATTTATGCCCTTTAATTTTCAAAATTACATTTTTACCCCAAATTTTACAATTTTTACAATTTAGTCCCTAATTAATTAACTCATCAATTGAGCTTATTTTTCTCAATTAACACTTTATCTAATCATTTTAGGCTACTACAAAGCCTTTGGTATTTAACATTTTAGCACCAAACCCTAATTCTCAACTTTTCATAATTAAGTCCTAAAAATCAATTTCTATTAAAATCACTTAATAAAATCATCATATAATGAAATTAAATATTCAAATCCATGATAATTCAACATAAACTTCCAGCACTCATTCATGGTAACTTTAAAAATCACTCATAGAATTAAAAACTAATGGATTCAATAGTTGGACCTAGTTGTAAAAGTCTCAAAAACATAAAAATTACAAGAAAAATGCAAGAATTGAACTTACATGGTACAAACTTATGAAAAACCAGCTTAGGAGAACCTCTTTTATGGTGTTTTGCTGAAGTTTTTAGAAGAAAATGTCTAGAATTCTCATAAAAATTCAAATTTTAAGCTTAATTTTATAAAATTTCCAATTTTACCCCTTGTTTACACTATTTCCTCACCAATTTCTATATCCCTACTGTTCAGCCTTAATAAACTAGGCTTGATTGCACTTTAAATTCTTCTTATTTATTATTTGGGCTATCTAGTCACTATATCTTTAATTAACAAATTTTATAACTTTTTCAATTTAGTCCTTTTTAACTAATTAACAATCAAAACGTTAAAATTTTCTAACAAAACTTTAATTCTAATTCATTATCACTTCGTAAATATTTATAAAAATATTTACGACTTGGTTGATGAAATCGAGGTCTCGGTACCTCATTTTAAACCAAATTTTCCTAATAAATTCTTTTAATTCACAAAATTCACTAATTCAAAAATACTTTTAAAATGTCATTTGAATAATAAATATTGATTTATTAAATTTTAAAACTCATTCATCTGATTTAGTAATCTCAAATCACTGTTTTCGACACCACTGAAAATTAAGCTGTTACACCGTCTGTTCCGGAGATCAACTCCATAGGTCCTAGGTGGTATACCGGGTCGACGACCGATGGTCTCCGTAATTTGAAACATTTCAAGACTTCGTGAATATATTTCTACATTCATCGACCTCGCCATCCGACGGTTTGCAACCATTGCATCCCTGACATCTTCGACAAACACGTGTCCCGCCTCCATCTAGTTGACTTATTGCTGACTCATTCTTGGAATCAAGGTAGCCAACCTGTAAAATGTAGCTGAGAAGATAGATGAAATCGGAATATGTCATGTTTTCAACAACACCACGTTGATCCCCTCCACCAAGTTTGTAGTCATTGACCATAACGAAAGCCCTCGTCAAAACTTTGAGCCCATTGCCATGGCTCCATGGTAACCAACCACTGTCAGAAACATATGTTTGTTTGACCCTCCATGTCACTCTCAATTCGAGTCATTCTTTGGCGGAAAATATGTGGCTCTAGCTCGTGCGCTGTATATGTATTAAGATAAGGTTATCCTTTACCCATTCTCATAACTTGTCTCTTCTAGTCTGCATTCTTATAATCTTGATGGATGTGCCGGATGCAGTAAACGCATCTCCATGGCACATCGAAATGCCTAATGGCGGTAATTAATCATTTCCCTCTATCGGAGATGATGCAAATATTATTGTTGCTAATAACATACCTCCGCAGGTTGGTAAGAAGGAATTCCAACGATTTAATGTTCTCCTTATCTACGATGGCAGATGCTATTGGGAGCACGTTCTTGTTGCCGTCTTGAGCAACCGCAAGAAGTAGGATCTGTGTATATTTTCCATATAGCCAGGTCCCATCCACTTGCACAAACGGCTTGCAGTGGGGAAATGCATGCACATATGGATCAAATGTCCAGAACATCTAATGGAAAATTCTTTTTCCCGGTTGTAGTTGGTCATCCGGGCTGTAATAAGATCGTGTCTGTAACTCAATGAAAGTCCCAGGTACGTACTCCTGCATAGCGGCTATCCATCCCTGTAGCTCGTTATACGACACATCGAAATCCCCGTACAATTGCTATATTTCCATCTTTTTAGCTATCCACGCTTTTCGGTATGATACTCGATACTGGAATAGTGCCTGTATTTCGGTAATTAGTAACGAAACTTTAATGGTCGGCATGTCCTTCACAATTGTCATGATACACGTACAGATAGTTTTGAAATCAAGTTTTCGATGATCTTCTGTCATATGTGTTGATGTGCATGTGTGAGGCCCAACAAATTTTCATATATCCCACATCTCCTAATTTTGAATAAATGCAACTCGTACCCACCAATTGCAGCCTTTCGCCGACTTCCAACACTCCCCAATATATAATATCCGTTTAGACACTATGGCTTTGTATTCCACTGATATATTCATGCTATACCGCTTAATAGAAAATACGTATTCTTCCTTACTTTCGAATCTCTGGCCCACGAACAACTCATCAGGATCAGAATTTACGGTCAGTCGGTGAGCAAGAAGTATTTTAGGGTACTCCGGGAACTCGACTACATACGTCGTGTGTGGGTCTATGGGTGACATGTGTGGCCCAGGATTATTGTGTATCAGAATACGTCGAATCTGGTTCCCGACTGAAGACATGTTAATGTTTTCATCGTCATTCATGTCTTCATCGTCAATATCATTGGGGACATCGTCCATATCGGGATCGCTATCACTATCGACCTCTTGACCACAAAGACCACAACTATCGTATCCATCATCACCAACCAGATCAATATCGAGTGTAACATTAAAATTGATATCGATCCCACGTATAGTCGATTCACTATCAACTACGATATTAGAGCCACCATGCACGATTCTTGAGCTCTATATTCTTCACCATATGTAGTGAAATCTTTATTTTGTTCCATACCGGCTAACTCAGTAAATAAGTGAATCGGTGCATTTTTGTCACTCCGATTCCTACAGTAAAGAGCGATCATTGTCTCCACGTCTTCGTCATCTACAAGTTCCATTTCGGTGCATTTGATGGGATTTGTCGAAACTGGAAACTTGTAGAAAAGTTTCGAGATCCTTCTCCCACAACGTCTAACAATTTTTGCGTTAATCCTTCCCTTCATAACATCCAACGAGACAATTCTATTAAATCTCATTGCTATTTGTTGTTGTGTTCCAAATATACATCCAACGGTTATTGTCAAGATGATTCCATTAAAATAAACGCATACAAAAAACTAATTATCCATCTTCAATACTCAATTTATTAAAAAATTGACAAAAAAATCTCAAAATAATTTCGAACAACATAAAAATACTTGCATAAAAAATTTAATGAATGATAATAGTTTATTTCTAACAATATCAAATTAATTATCATTTCTAACAATATCATATATATTAAAAAATTTTACAAGATAACATTCTCAATAATCTAAACACAAAATTTACTAACAAATCACAATAAACAAAATAACTTTAAAATAAAACATAAAAATAACACTAAACAAACTATATAATACTAACAAAATTTTTTTCTTCTTATCATAATCCATTATATTTGAAAATAACAATAAAAAAAATTACCTTTTCTTTTCTTTCTTCTCTTCTCCCTCTCTTGTTCTGCTAAAATTTTTTTCCAAACTGATACGAGCTGGATGGGGGACTGGGGAGAATATACTGGGTGTGTCGCCTATCAAATAGGCACAACTGGTGCCACCTATCTGACACCCTCCACTTGTGCCGCCTACCTGACACCCTCCACTACATAAAATAATTTTTTCTGTAAAATGTCAGAAAATGAGGGTGGTGCCGCCTATGAACCACCCTCCATCAATTCAAATGTACCATTTTGGCACTTAATCTTAGCAACATACCATTTTGGTATTTTATTTTTTTATATTACTAGGGTAAAAAACCCTTAAAAATAACAGATTTAAAAGGAGTGAAAATAAAAATCATAAAAGAATCACCTTTTTCTTTTCGAATCTATATCTGATTACTATTTTTTTTTGTATTCGATTTTTTTCCTCGTAAAATAATACAATTTGGTGATGGCTTTTATAGCCATATTACACTATTTTGCTTCTATTCTATTACTGTTTCTCTGTTATTGCCTTGCTATCTCTGTGTTCTTATTTGTCCTCTTTTGCAGGTTTGGCGCTCGGTCGACGAAGGAGAGAAGATGTGCTCTTTGCCGTTTTGGTGCAAGGGGGCAAACGCGCGTCAGGCCTCGAGACGAGGCACGCTGACGTGGCACGAGCGAAGGTAGTGGGTGCAGCGCACATAGATTAGGGTTTAGTTTTTACTGAAAATAAGTTTAGGTTCTTGGGCCTGTTAATTGGGCTTAGAGTTTTTGATTTGGGCTAGTATAATTGGACTGGATTGTTTAATTTTTATTCTTTTTTTTGTCTATTCAGGTTGGGCCGGATAAAAATGGCTCATTACAGTGAATTTTTGCAAATCAGGTCGAATTTGATCAATTTTGACAACGTAGGTAACATTAAAACAAAATATCTTATGCCAAAGTAAATGATCTACTTCGTTACACAGCCTTGCAACTCTCCAATGAGGATAATTGGGTGCTTGGTCTCTAAGTTTGGAACATATCAATTTTACAAAATAGTGAATTTTCAAACATTGACTAGGAAAAAAATGTGAAGCGGCAACATTTCTTGCCTCTAATACGGGTTTTCTTTCCGTAGGAAACATAAACAATTCAAAAGACTTTTCATCTTCCTCCAACAACACTAAAACACGTATATTCTACTATGAAATTATCATAAACAAACCGTATAAGACTTTAACGTTGATTTTCTAGGCAAGAGATTGATTTTCCAATGGCTTCTAATAAACCCATCTTCTTCTTCCTCCTCTTGCTGTTTCTCTCGTTGAAGCTGCAGAGCTCAAGCTCACAAACATGGATCAAAGCTGGTTACTGGGACTCTAGCACTTCCCTTCCTGTTTCTGATATAAACTCTGCTCTTTTCACTCACCTTTTTGCCTCCTTTGCTTTTATAAACAAAACCTCTTATCAGATTTTTATCAATTCCTCAAATGAACAATCTTTCTCTAACTTCACCAATATTGTAAAACTAAAGAATCCATCCATCACTACTATTTTGTCCATTTGGGCTGTAAGATCTGAATCCACCACCTTCTCTTTGATTGTTAATGAAACTTCCCGTCGAAAATCTTTCATTGAATCTTCAGTCAAAACAGCCAGGCTTTGTGGTTTTCATGGTTTAGACCTTTGTGGGTTTCAGCCTACGAATGGCACCAGTTTGGGTACGTTTTTGGATGAATGGCGAGCTGAGGTAGCTTCTGAGTCAAGAAACACTGGTAAGACACGGTTGTTGTTAACTATGTCGGCTGGTCGCTTGCCAATTGTCAACTCAGTGAATTATCCTATTGAGTCTACAAAGCGAAACCTGGATTGGGTAAATATTCTGGCATATGACTACTATGTACCAAGAGAAGATAGGTTTACTGGTTTTCATGCAGCTTTGTTTGACTCATTAGGAAGGGCTAACACTGATGATGGGATAAAGGAGTGGTTAAAGAGAGGATTCCCTGCTGATAAGCTAGTTTTAGGTTTGCCTTACCATGGCTATGCATGGGCACTTGTTAACGGTAGTCACAGTGGCATTAATTCAGCAGCTTTCGGGCCAGATGTCACTGACGATGGTTCAATGGGGTATAAGTCAATCAAATCATTCATTCTAAATTACGGTTATGGCGTTGAAGCTGTGTATAATTCTACTTATGTGGTGAGTTTTTGCAAAATCGGGCCGATTTGGATCAATTTCGACGATGTGGAAGCCATTAAAGCTAAGGTTTCTTATGCCAAGGTGAAGGGTCTACTTGGTTACAATGCCTTTCAACTCGCTAATGACGATAATTGGGTGCTTTCACAAGCTGGTAAGATGAATTCTCTGGTCTCTAAGTTGGAACATATCAATTTTACAAAATATTGAATTTTCAAACATTGACTAGGAAAAATATGTGAAGCGGCAACATTGCTCGGGTGGGAGAAATTATTTTACAAAACCTTCTCATCATATGATTCACGTACCTATTCAATTATTTAATGACATTACAATAATTTTTTTATTTCATTAATATATAATATTGATATTTTTTTAATTCAAACAACACACCATAACCTTTAACCTTGAACACTGAAAGTCAAATTTAAAACTTTAAACCCAAACCCCTAACCGCGAACCCAGAACCTCAAACCCTTACAGAACATTATACTATAAATAATGTAATGAGATTGTATTAATGTTCCACAGCTTATGGAATAGGAACAACTCAGCCGAAGAAACATCAGTTATTGGTGATTGTTTTGGTTACAGTTGCTGCAATGGTTCTCCTGATTACGGCTGTCATCTATTACCTGCAACACAAAATATTCAAATCACAAGGTAAATTATTTGGACATGTGAGAATCTGAAATGATTCGAGATGATAATCGTACGTTGATTCCACAAGATTTTGATTGCAGGGCTTTTGGGTGCGTTGAAAATGTCGGTATCTTTGATAAGAACCAAAATATCAGGTGAAAGAAAGCATGAAAATGGTGATCCTAATCTCCAAGCTTTCACTTTCGCTACCATTAAAGCTGCCACTAATAACTTTTCAAATGAGAATAAGCTTGGAGAAGGTGGATATGGTCCTGTTTACAAGGTAAATATACTATTACTTCGATAATGCATTTGAAAAAACCATATGTTTTCAGCTTACCTGCAGCAGATTATGAAATTTCAAGGACCAATGAAACTGTTAGCAGTTTACCTCACATTGCTAATAAATATAAAGTATAAAGAATTTAAATAAACAATTCTTATAATTTGAGTAATTAATTTGGGTGTCTAGCGATCAATGGGCTAACTTATTGAGCTTCATGTACATATATAAAAAGTCAAAAGATGGGCGCTTGAATTCGATGGTGCAAATGTAACTTGCAGTATAAGTAATGTGCTAAGTAATACTTTTTTGATAAAACATACGTGCCTATATAAAACTCGAATACTGCTATTTAGACTAATTTATTTTTTTGTTTCAACACTTGGTGTATTCTAGAGGAAAATTATAGCGTTTAGGACCGTGAATCACACTTCAATTCTATATATTATTTCTCTCAATTTTTCTTTTTTGTGCCACAAGTTTCTTTACTGCACAACAAATTTCTAAGGGAAACTATTAACTGCATTGTGGATTGTGGACAATATATAACATGGAGAGTTATTAAACGGGCAAGAAATAGCAGTGAAGAGGCTCTCGAGAAGCTCGAATCAAGGGTTGGAGGAGTTCAAAAATGAGGTCAATCTTATAGCTAAGCTTCAACATGTGAATCTAGTTCGTGTTCTGGGAATTTGTACTGAGAATGGAGAAAAAATGTTGGTTTACGAGTTCATGCTGAACAAAAGCTTGGATTTTTACCTCTATGGTTAGTAATTCTTCATTCTTTTCAACTTAGCATGACTGTAAAGTACCTATTTACGGAATGTTATTTCATAAACTTACCCAAAAGAGACAAATATTATTCATACACTTAACCGATGCAGATCCATTTAAAAGGCATCTGTTAGATTGGAGAAAAAGAGTTTCAATAATCGACGGAGTTACTCAAGGCCTTTTATATCTCCAAGAATACTCAAATTACACTATAATTCACCGCGATATAAAGGCAAGCAACATTTTATTAGATTCTGAAATGAACCCGAAGATATCGGATTTTGGGATGGCCAAGTTTTTCAAGAAGGATGAACTTGAAGCAAATACTAACAGAATTGTTGGGACATAGTAAGTGAACCAGATGGTCTCAAATAATATATATTAGAGTAATTTTCATCTTTTGCATTGCATCTATGAGTAGTTATTAATTCATTGATTCAATGTAGTGGCTATGTTCCTCCCGAGTAGTTCAGAAAGGAATCTACTCTACCAAGTACGATGTTTATAGTTTTGGAGTTCTACTTCTGCAAATTATCAGTGGCAAGAGGAATTTCAGTCTGTATGGATGCCATGAAAACTTGAATCTTCTTGAATATGTAAGTAACTTTGAGACATCTTTTTTTCTTCTCCATTTTGCAGTACGAATATTGGAAAACGTATAATGTTGAATGATAATATCCAGGCATATGAATTGTGGAAACAAGGTCGAGGGGCAGAGTTTTTCGACGCATCACTTGATGATTCATCTTCGTCATGTAAGCTCATTACATGTATGCAATTGGCACTTCTATGTATGCAGGAAAATTCTGTAGATAGGCCATCAATGGTGGAAGTTTTTACGATTCTCAAGAACAAAAGCAGTGTTGCAATCTGTGTACCTAACCAGCCTGCATATTCAACTACGAGAGATGAAAGGAAGGACATTGGGAGGAAAATAGTTTTTTCTGTCAACGATGCATCGACATGCAGCTGTCCCATCACTGCCAAAGTGGTGTCGCCTCTGACAGCCCCTCCACCGGTGCCGCCTACGCCAGATCCTCCACCAGTGCCGCCTCTTCCCTAGGCGCGTCCCGTTATGTCACCATTATTCTATTATTATTTTTACTGTATTCCGTCAGAAAATTAGGGTGGTGCCGCCTATGCACCACCCTCCACCCATCTAGATGTACCATTTTGATACTTAATTTTAACAACATACTATTTTCGTATTTTTTTATATTATTCCAATAAAAAACTCTTTTTTTACTTATATGAAATAAAAAAAAAACTTACCCGAGCCATTCGTATTCTCGTCGTCAGAAACTTTCTCCGGCGCCGAAATCGCCAGAGAAGGGCAAAGGCCGAATCTTTTCCAATCTTTTTCCTTTTTTTAGGCATTTGCCTTCTTGATCTTAAACATAGGTTTAAAACGGGCCAAAAAAGAGGTATTTTCGGTATTTTCCGACCACTGGGAATGACGGAGCCTGTTGCCGACGATCAGTGGCTGCCGTGGGCTCGCCATACCTTTAGGCCGGAATAGGGGCATGTTTCAAAGAGAAAGAAAGAAGGTTTTCAGATTTTTTTTATTTTTCAAGGGCTGAAATGATTTTTTTTAATTTTAACTTAAATATGTAACAACCCGATTTTGACCCTAATCAAAAAAGTGGTTTTGAGACCACAAATCTGAGTTCAAAAAATATTTTAAAATTATTTTCCTTATTTATTATGTGTGAATTTGTTTGTATTAAATTTTCGTGACTTAATTTTGTTGTTTAGGTGTCCGATTAAATAAAAGTACTTAATAGCGTAAAATGAAAATTTGATGGTTAGTTGTGAGAGTGCCTAATTGTTGTTGTCTTTTTAATATGCGGGATTTATGTTGCAATTTTGCCATTAATAAAGATAGTGGGCGGCATTTGCATTATGTTTATATTATATAGTTTTTTTTATATTATTCATAAAGGTTAAAATAATATATATATATTATAATATAAGGTTAATATAATTAAACAAAACATTAAAGGAAGCCATACTCATCTTTTAGTGCCGAAACTAAGGAAAAGAAAAAAAAAATAAGAGAGCTAGGGTATTCGACCATTGTTGAGCTAAATTAAGGTATGTATTTTACTCGGTTTTTGATAATTTTAACGTTTTTGAGATCGTTGCTAAGTTATCTTCAAAGCCCATGTCTTAATTTTTGAATTTGATGATGACTTTGTGTTTTTCCATTGATGGTACCTTGTGATTTTTGATGTTTGATGATGAAATATGAATTATATATGTTAGATTAACAAGTTTTGTCTTTGAATTTTTGATAAAATTCAGTAATTAGGACTAAATTACGAAAATAAATTTTTAAGGAACTAAAATGAAAAATGAATGAAATGTATGGGCTTGTAATAATGCTATGAATATTCGGCCCTAAAGAAGTGTGGTCAAATTTTGTGTAATTTGTGTTTTGTGCAAAAAGGACTAAATTGTAGAAAGTGTAAAATGTTAGGGGTAAAATTGTAATTTGCCCATTTATGTGTTTTTAGGCTAAATTAGTGTATTGGTGTTTAAATAAGTTTAATTTAAATATGTTTAGATCAAGAATTAAAGAAATCAGATTTGGATCGGGGAAAGACAAAGTGGTTGAATAGCCGATTTCACAGTCGTCGACGTCTGAGGTAAGTCAATTAGCATTTAAATGTTGATATAACAATGAATATGTACTAGTTATGAACTGAATTAAATTATTTGAATTTATTTTGCTTATGGCCGAATGTGGGTATGTATAATTAATTAAATTCAGAGCTTGATTCTACCGAGATTCGACGTCCGTAAGCCCCGTACGAACCTTAGGAATAGTTAGGATACATATGTCATGACATAGGATATCCGTTATGTGTTACCGAGTAAGACCACATCTGGGACGTTGGCATCGATTTGTGTTAACGCTTAAGGCCCTGTTTGGGACAGTGGCATCGATATGTGATTACATGTAAGACCACGTCTGGGACGTTGGCATTGTACGAGCTTCCAACTATCCGCGTGTCCTTTTTAATTCCGAAAGGTTCAACGGGCATGTGTAAGTGAAGGCCAATGTGATATTTAAATTAAAATAAATCACGTACATATTTTATATCTGTGTTGAGAAGTGAAAAATAAGTTATAAATATCCATTATATTTATTTGGAAGTGAATATGTAAACATGTGAATAGTGTAAAAGCTTCAATTATGTGTAATCGGCCAAATAGTATATTGTGTGACTTTGATATTGAAGTTTGAGTAATTATTTGTGATTGTGTATAATTATTTACTTTATATAACTTTGTATATTTGATATTGCTAAGTTGGTTGATATTACTTTGCTATTGACTTACGAAGCTTAAATAGCTTACTTTGTGTATCCTTGTCGGTTTCTATTTTATAGATTTTGGATTCGTTACGAGCTCGGGGATCGTCAGCAAGACTTATCACACTATCGACAGCTTACTTTGGTATTTTGGTTATATTAATTTCGAATATATGGCATGTATAGCTTAGAAAAAGGTTGAATATGAATTGAGTACATATGTATGAAATTAATAGTCATGCGAAAATGGCTTATCCTCTTTTGATTGACTTGCTATCTTTGCTGATGGTTTGCAATGGTTATTGTGAATGGGTTTATACATATGCATATTTGGTTAAGTATATGTTCATGATAGGTATGCTTGTATTATGTTCTAAAACTAGATAAAATGAATTTGGTTATGTGGTTGATATTTATATTTTGGTTATGTATGTTTGATGGATTAGTTTAGTTGATATATAGGTTTGAACTGAATGTATATGTTTGATTATAAGTAATAGGGTACGTGTTCATATTGGTCATTAAGTCTTGATAATTAAAGTTGAAATGGTAAAGTTAAAGTATCTATGTATTCGACAATATTGTGATTTGAAATAAATAATTACTTATAATGTATTTGATTTGAGGTGTGGGTTATGATTGGTATATATGGTCATTAATTCATTGTCATGTTAAGATATACATATCTATAGGTAAGGTATGTTTGGCTTGTTAAGATATAAATTCGGATATGGTATATATATATATATATATATATATTGATAGGTAAAGATTGGTTTTATGGCTTTTGGCATATTAAATTGTGTTGATTAAATGACGTGTATGTTCAGTTTAATTATTTGGTTTAAATTTATGTTAGATATTTAATATGTTATACATCAGTATATGGTAAATTTGACTTTTAGGTTATTATTATTATTATTATGTCTATAACATGTAGTTATAAAATTTGGTTATAAAGTGCAATGATAATTGAGATGAGATGTATTAAAATGATGAGACATATGTGGATTGGTTATGTTGCATATTAGAGTATATAGTTTTAAAAGTAATGTTTATTTATTTGGACATAAATAGATTGATTATGTTATAGATTTAAGATAGGTGTCAGATATGATGTGAATGGTTTTGGTTTTATTATTGTGATATGAAATTTTGTATTGACTGAATATGCAAATGACTCTGTTTAAATGTTTCAAAATATATTTGCTAGTTGTGTTTGGTAAGCATAGTATGAGTACATTAAATGAAAAAAAATGTCTGTTTTGAGTTGTATCTGCTTCGGTGATGCTTCGTAACCCTAGTCCGGTGACAGATACGGGTTAGGGGTGTTACATTTGATTGGTATCAGAGCTACGGTTTAGTCGATTCTAGGACTAATGTAGCGCGTAATAGTCTAGCTATACATGCCATATTTTATAATGCGATAGTGTGATGACTTCTGACATCTGAAAATGTGTTTTCATATAGTAATGGATCCCGATTGAGCCGTAGCTGATGATGTCGAGAGTGTAGCGCCTGCTCCCGCGCAAGGGACAGAGCCGATAGATTCTCGACTTACTTCGAGTAATCCGGAGGGGGAGGCTAGACAAGCCTTCTACCAAATGATGAATGATTGGTTTACACAGTATATCCGGACTAATCCGGCTGCACCATAACCTCCACACCCGATTAATCCATCAACAGTGCCTATTATACCCTCGGTGAGTGATCCGATGAGATTGTCAAAGCCACTTGTTGATAAGATAAGAAAACATGGAGCCGAAGAATTCAGAGCCACTGAAGATGATGATGTTGAGCGAGCTGAGTTCTGGCTAGATAATACCATCCGAGTATTTGATGAATTATCCTGCACCCTTGATGAGTGTTTGAAATGTGTTATATCTCTGCTACGGGACACTGCATATCAGTGGTGGAATACACTAGTATCGGTGGTTCCAAAGGAGCGAGTGACCTGGGAATTCTTTCAGACGGAATTCCGTAAGAAATATATCAACCAAAGGTTTATTGATCAGAAACGTAAAGAATTTCTTGAACTGAAACAGGGGCGGATGACAATGATAGAATATGAGCGGAAATTTGTCAGACTCAGCTGATATGCCAGAGAGTGTGTTTCATCGGAAGCTATTATGTGTAAGAGATTTGAAGATGGGCTGAATGAAGACATTAAACTGTTGGTTGGCATATTAGAGATAAAAGAGTTCGTGGTACTTGTTGAGCGAGCCTGTAAAGCTGAGGAGCTCGGGAAAGAGAAAAGCAAAGTTGATTCTGAAGCCAGAGATTCTCGTAAAGATCATTCAGTAAGCCATTTCAGTCGACCTCAAAGATATTCTGAGATGATACTAGCCGTTCGAAGAATACTGCGAGCCATTTCAGACGAGATCGAGATAGGCCACCTACGAGCTCGAGAGCTACCTCTGTGGCTAGTGTGGGTAATGTTAGATCAAATCAACCCGAGTGTGAACATTATGGTAAACGACACCCCGGAAGTTGCAGATTGCATGATAGAGCCTGTTTTAAATATGAATCCAGAGCTCATTTTATCCGACAATGTCCAGAGATAGTTGATCAAAATCCGGCTCAGAATACTAGATCGGGTAATATTGCTGCTCGTGGTAGACTACCCAGAAACACGGGTACTGTGAGTGGCAGCCAAAGGGGGACTAAAGATTCAGCTATTAGATCTGAGACTCGAACACCAGCCAGAGCTTATGCCATACGTGCACGTGAGGAGGGTTCCTCCCCAGATGTCATTACCGGTACTTTTACTCTTTATGATACTACTGTTATTGCCTTGATTGATCCTGGTTCAACTCATTCCTATGTGTGTGAGACTTTGGTGTTCAGTAAGACTTTACCTGTTGAGTCTACTGAGTTTGTAATTAAAGTTTCGAACCCCTTAGGCTGGTGTATCTTGGTTGATAAAATATGCAAAAATTGCCCGTTGATGATTCAGGATTCATGTTTCCCAGCTGATTTGATGTTGTTGCCATTTGATGAGTTTGATATAATTCTGGGTATGGACTGGTTAACTCTGCATTATACTATCGTGAACTGTAAACAGAAGACTATTGATTTGCAATGTCAGAATGATGAGATTATTCGGATTGAATCTAATGATCTGAATGGTTTACCAGCAGTGATATCTTCTATGACAGTTCAGAAATATGTGAGAAAGGGTTGTGAAGCTTATTTTGCTTATGTGCTTGATTCTAAAGTGACAGAAAAGAAGATTGAATCAGTAACTGTTGTATGTGAGTATCCTGATGTGTTCCCTGAAGAATTACCGGGTTTGCCACCTATTAGAGAAGTTGAGTTTGGGATTGAATTAGTGCCGGGGACGAATCCGATTTCTATAGCTCCGTACAGGATGGCACCTACCGAATTAAGAGAATTGAAAGCACAGTTGCAAGAGTTGACATATAAGGGATTTGCACGACCGAGTTTCTCTCCTTAGGGCGCACCAGTTCTGTTTGTGAAAAAGAAAGACGGAACTATGAGAATGTGTATTGATTACAGGCAACTCAATAAAGTGACCATCAAGAACAAGTATCCATTACCAAGAATTGATGATCTGTTTGATCAGCTGAAAGGGGCTACAGTATTCTCAAAGATAGATTTGAGATTGGGATACTATCAGTTGCGAGTTAAAGACTCTGATGTGCCAAAAACTGCTTTCCGGACGAGGTACGGACACTACGAGTTTCTGGTTATGCCTTTCAGACTCACTAATGCACCTGCTGTTTTCATGGATCTAATGAATCGGATTTTCAGATAGTTTTTGGATCGGTTTGTGGTAGTGTTTCTAGATGATATTCTGATCTACTCTCGAGATGAAACCGAGCATGCCGAGCATTTGAGACTTGTGCTACAGACTTTGTGAGATAAATAGTTGTATGCAAAGTTTAGTAAGTGTGAGTTTTGGTTACGTGAAGTTAGTTTTTTGGGCCATGTAGTATCAGCATCGGGTATTCGGGTTGATCCGAGTAAAATTTTAGCTATACTTGACTAGAAACCACCGAAAAATGTTTCCGAAGTTCGAAGCTTCCTGGGACTTGCTGGTTACTACAGACGGTTCGTGAAGGGTTTTTCTATGACTACTACACCATTGACAAAGCTGTTACAAAAAGATGTTAAGTTTGAGTGGTCAGAGAAGTGTCAGAAAAGTTTTGATCAGTTGAAAGCTCTTTTGACCGAAGCTCCAGTGTTAGTCCAGCCTGAATCGGGTAAAGAATTTGTCATATACAATGATCCATATTTGAATGGTTTGGGTTGTGTTTTGATGCAGGAAGGCAAAGTCATAGCTTATGCCTCAAGACAACTAAAGCCACATGAAAAGAATTATCCAACACACGATTTGGAGCTAGTAGCTATTGTGTTCGCGTTGAAAATTTGGCGTCATTATCTGTTTGGTGAAAAATGTCATATCTATTCTGATCACAAAAGTCTAAAATATTTGATGACTCAGAAAGATTTGAATTTGAGACAACGCCGATGGTTAGAGCTGTTGAAAGATTATGAGTTAGTGATTGACTATCATCCGGGAAAAGCTAATGTTGTTGCTAATGCTTTAAGTCGAAAGTCATTATTTTCTCTACGTGCAATGAACGCACATATGGTTATGTCTGATGATGGTTCGGTGGTAGTCGAATTAAAAGCAAGACTGTTGTTTGTTCAACAAATTGGTGATGCCCAGAAAGTTGATAAAGATTTGTTGGCAAAACGAGCTCAGTGTGAAATTAATGTTGAATCAAAGTTTCAAATTGATGAGAATGACTGCTTGAAGTTCAAGGATCAAATATGTGTTCCGAGGAATTCAGAGTTGATTCAGATGATTTTGAATGAAGCTCCTAGCAGCCGATTATCTGTTCATCCGGGTAGCACGAAAATGTATAACGATCTGAAACAGTTCTATTGGTGGCCTGGTATGAAACGAGACATATCTGACTTTGTTTGGAAATGCTTAGTCTATCAACAAGTAAAAGCTGAGCATCAGGTACCTTCTGGGTTACTTCAGCCGATTATGATACCTGAGTGGAAATGGGACAGAGTCACAATGGATTTTGTATCCGGTCTACCACTGACACCGAACAAGAAAGATGCAATCTGGGTTATTGTAGACAGATTGACTAAAACTGCTCATTTTGTTCCGATTCGCACCGATTATTCACTTGATAAATTGGCTGAATTATATATTTCTCAGATTGTGAGAGTACATGGTGTGCCTATTTCTATTGTTTCGGACAGAGACCCGAGATTCACATTGTGGTTTTGGAAGAAATTGCAAGATGCTCTAGGAACGAAACTGCACTTTAGCACAGCTTTTCATCCGCAGACAAATGGTCAGTCAGAACGGATCATTCAGATACTTGAGGATATGTTGAGATGTTGCATTCTTGAGTTTGAAGGTAAGTGGGAACGATACTTACCTCTGATTGAATTTGCTTATAATAATAGCTTTTAATCTAGTATCAAGATGGCACCATACGAGGCTTTGTATGGTCATAAATGCCGCACACCATTGTATTGGACCGAGCTCAGTGAAAATAAGATACACGGGGTTGACTTGATTAAAGAAACTGAACAGAAAGTAACAGTGATCCGTGATAGTTTGAAAGCTGCATCAGATCGTCAAAAGTCATATGCAGATTTGAAACGTAAAGATATTGAGTTTCAGATCGGAGATCAAGTGTTTTTGAAAGTTTCACCATGGAAGAAAGTACTCAGATTCGGTCGTAAAGGCAAATTGAGTCCGAGATTCATTGGGCCGTATGAAATCACAGAGCGCATCGGTCTAGTTGCTTATAGATTGCAATTACCACCTGAGCTAGAAAAGATCCATAATGTCTTTCATGTTTCGATGCTTCGTAGATACCGATCTGATCCTTCACATGTGATTAGTCCGACAGAGGTCGAGATTCAGTCTGATATGACATATGAAGAGGAACCGATTTGTATTCTGGCTCGTGAGATAAAAGAATTGAGAAATAAGAAAATTCCGTTGGTCAAAGTATTGTGGCAAAAGCACGGGGTTGAGGAAGCAACTTGGGAGTCAGAGAATATGATGAAAGAGCGTTATCCAAACCTATTCACCGGTAAGATTTTCGGGGACGAAAATCCCTAAGGGGGGAGAGTTGTAACAACCCAATTTTGACCCTAATCGGAAAAGTGGTTTCAGGACCATAAATCTGAGTCCAAAAAATATTTTAAAATTATTTTCTGTATTTATTATGTGTGAATTTGTTTGTGTTAAATTTTCGTGACTTAATTTTGTCGTTTAGGTGTCCGATTAAATAAAAGGACTTAATCGCGTAAAATGAAAACTTGATGGTTAGTTGTGAGAGTGCCTAATTGTTGTTGTCTTTTTAATATGGGGGATTTATGTTGCAATTTTTCCATTAATAAAGATAGTGGGCGGCATTTGCATTATGTTTATATTATATAGTTTTTTATATTATTTATAAAGGTTAAAATAATATATATTATAATATATTTAACAAAACATTAAAGGAAGCCATACTCATCTTTTAGTGCCGAAACTAAGGAAAAGAAAAAAATAAGAGAGCTAGGGTATTCGGCCATTGTTGAGCTAAATTAAGGTATGTATTTTACTCGGTTTTTGATAATTTTTACGTTTTTGAGATCGTTGCTAAGTTATCTTCAAAGCCCATGTCTTAATTTTTGAATTTGATGATGATATTGTGTTTTGCCATTGATGGTACCTTGTGGTTTTTGATGTTTGATGATGAAATATGAATTATATGTGTTAGATTAACAAGTTTTATCTTTGAATTTTTGATGAAATTGAGTAATTAGGACTAAATTACGAAAATAAATTTTGAAGGGACTAAAATGAAAAATGAATGAAATGTATGGGCTCGTAATAATGCTATGAATATTCGGCCCTAAAAGAAGTGTGGTCAAATTTTGTGTAATTTGTGTTTTGTGCAAAAAGAACTAATTGTAAAAATTGTAAAATGTTAGGGGCAAAATTGTAATTTGCCCATTTATGTGTTTTTAGGCTAAATTAGTTTATTGGTGTTTAAGTAAGTTTAATTTGAATATGTTTAGATCAAGAATTAAAGAAATCGGATTTGGATCGGGGAAAGACAAAGTGGTTGAATAACTGATTTCACAGTCGTCGACGTCCGAGGTAAGTCAATTAGCATTTAAATGTTGATATAACAATGAATATGTACTAGTTATGAACTAAATTAAATTATTTGAATTTATTTTGCTTATGGCCGAATGTGGGTATGTATAATTAATTAAATTCCGAGCTTGATTCGACTGAGATTCGACGTCCGTAAGCCCCGTACGAACCTTAGGAATAGATAGGATACATATGTCATGACAGAGGATATCCGTTATGTGTTACCGAGTAAGACCACGTATGGGACGTTGGCATCAAATTGTGTTAACATGTAAGACCCTGTCTAGGACAGTGGCATCGATATGTGATTACATGTAAGACCACGTCTGGGACGTTGGCATTGTACGAGCTTCCGACTATCCGCATATCCTTTTTAATTCCAAATGGTTCAACGGGCATGTGTAAGTGAAGGCCAATGTGATATTTAAATTAAAAGAATTCAGGTACATATTTTATATCTGTGTTGAGAAGTGAAAGATAAGTTATAAATATCCATTATATTTATTCGGAAGTGAATACGTAAGCATGTGAATAGTGTAAAAGCTTCAATTATGTGTAATCGGCCAAATAGTATATTGTGTGACTTTGATATTGAAGTTTGGGTAATTATTTATGATTGTGTATAATTATTTACTTGCTATAACTTTGTATATTTGATTTTGCTAAGTTGGTTGATATTACTTTGCTATTGACTTACTAAGCTTAAATAGCTTACTTTGTGTATCCTTGTCGGTTTCTATTTTATAGATTTTGGATTCGTTACGAGCTCGGGGATCGTCAGCAAGACTTATCACACTATCGACAGCTTACTTTGGTATTTTGGTTATATTAATTTCGAATATATGGCATGTATAGCTTAGAAAAAGGTTGAATATGAGTTGAGTACCTATGTATGAAATTAATAGCCATGCGAAAATGGCTTATCCTCTTTTGATTGACTTGCTATCTTTGCTGATGGTTTGCAATGGTTATTGTGAATGGGTTTATACATATGCATATTTGGTTAAGTATATGTTCATGATAGGTATGCTTGTATTATGTTCTAAAACTAGATAAAATGAATTTGGTTATGTGGTTGATATTTATATTTTGGTTATGTATGTTTGATGGATTAGTTTAGTTGATATATAGGTTTGAACTGAATGTATATGTTTGATTATAAGTAATAGGGTATGTGTTCATATTGGTCATTAAGTCTTGATAATTAAAGTTGAAATGGTAAAGTTAAAGTATCTATGTATTCGACAATATTGTGATTTGAAATAAATAATTACTTATAATGTATTTGATTTGAGGTGTGGATTTGGTCATTAATTCATTGTCATGTTAAGATATACATATCTATAGGTAAGGTATGTTTGGCTTGTTAAGATATAAATTCGGATATGGTATATATATATATATATATATATTGATAGGTAAAGATTGGTTTTATGGCTTTTGGCATATTAAATTGTGTTGATTAAATGACGTGTATGTTCAGTTTAATTATTTGGTTTAAATTTATGTTAGATGTTCAATATGTTATACATCAGTATATGGTAAATTCAACTTTTAGGTTATTATTATTATTATTATGTCTATAACATGTAGTTATAAAATTTGGTTATAAAGTGCAATGATAATTGAGATAAGATGTATTAAAATGATGAGACATATGTAGATTGGTTATGTTGCATATTAGAGTATATAGTTTTAAAAGTGATGTTTATTTATTTAGACATAAATAGATTGATTATGTTATAGATTTAAGATAGGTGTCAGATATGATGTGAATGGCTTTGGTTTTATTATTGTGATATGAAATTTTGTATTGACTGAATATGCAAATGACTCTGTTTAAATGTTTCAAAATATATCTGCTAGTTGTGTTTGGTAAGCATAGTATGAGTACATTAAATGAAAAAAAATGTCTGTTTTGAGTTGTATCTGCTTCGGTGATGCTTCGTAACCCTAGTCTGGTGACAGATACAGGTTAGGGGTGTTACATTTGATTGGTATCAGAGCTACGGTTTAGTCAATTCTAGGACTAATGTAGCGCGTAATAGTCTAGCTATACATGCCATATTTTATACTGCGATAGTGTGATGACTTCTGACATCTGAAAATGTGTTTTCAGATAGTAATGGATCCTGATTGAGCCGTAGCTGATGATGTCGAGAGTGTAGCGCCTGCTCCCGCGCAAGGGACAGAGCCGATAGATTCTCGACTTACTTCGAGTAATCCGGAGGGGGAGGCTAGACAAGCCTTCTACCAAATGATGAATGATTGGTTTACACAGTATATCCGGACTAATCCGGCTACACCATAACCTCCACACCCGATTAATCCATCAACAGTGCCTATTATACCCTCGGTGAGTGATCCGATGAGATTGTCAAAGCCACTTATTGATAAGATAAGAAAACATGGAGCCGAAGAATTCAGAGCCACTGATGATGATGATGCTGAGCGAGCTGAGTTCTGGCTAGATAATACCATCCGAGTATTTGATGAATTATCCTGCACCCTTGATGAGTGTTTGAAATGTGTTATATCTCTGCTACGGGACACTGCATATCACTGGTGGATTACACTAGTATCGGTGGTTCCAAAGCAGCGAGTGACCTGGGAATTCTTTCAGACGGAATTCCGTAAGAAATATATCAGCTAAAGGTTTATTGATCAGAAACGTAAAGAATTTCTTGAACTGAAATAGGGGCGGATGACAGTGACAGAATATGAGCGGAAATTTGTCAGACTCAGCAGATATGCCAGAGAGTGTGTTTCATCGGAAGCTATTATGTGTAAGAGATTTGAAGATGGGCTGAATGAAGACATTAAACTGTTGGTTGGCATATTAGAGATAAAAGAGTTCGTGGTACTTGTTGAGCGAGCCTGTAAAGCTGAGGAGCTCGGGAAAGAGAAAAGCAAAGTTGATTCTGAAGCCAGAGATTCTCGTAAAGATCATTCAGTAAGCCATTTCAGTCAACCTCAAAGTAATTCCGAGATGATACTAGCCGTTCGAAGAATACTGCGAGCCATTTCAGACGAGATCGAGATAGGCCACCTACGAGCTCGAGAGCTACCTCTGTGGCTAGTGTGGGTAATGTTAGATCAAAGGGTAATGTTACCCTTTCGAGAAGTGTAAGTCATTTGGATAAGAGCTCATTTATAGATCAATCTTAATATTATTATATTGATAATAAATTTTTATTTTTATTTTTAAATATATTTAAAATATTACATTTTTCAATATTATTTAACATACATACTTAATTATTTATATTTAGTCATATAATAAATTATTAATATAATAAATATAATTTATTATTTTAATAAATTATTTAATATTTTAATTTTATTTTAATAATAAATTTTAAAAATAATTTTAAATAATATTATTTACATATTATTGAAAATATTCAATATTAATATTTTAATAAATATTTATTACAATTATAAATATATTAATAATAAATGTTTTGTTGTATAAAGGTTAAAGTATGTCATAAGTCTATGTATACTTTACAGACTTGTAATTTAGTCTTTGTACTTCTATTTTCAAGAATTTAGTCCTTTTACATGTCAAGTTTGAAAATCAAGTCCAATTGTTGACATCGTTAATTTTATTTTTTTGTCAATTTTGTTGATGTCATTTTTTTAAATAAAAATACCCACTTAGTAGTCGTGTAATTAAAAAATGACGTTGTAAAAACAATGTAAAATATAAAATTATATATAAAAATAAATAAACAATGAAAAAAATAAGAAAATCTCAAATGTATGTTTGTTTAATTGAAAACAACTTTTATGAAATATTTTTAAGAAATTTACCAAATAACAGAAAATATTTTACACAGATTCATCCAAACACCAAAAAATATTAGCTTTTCCAGAAAAGTAATCATTTTCCAGAAATCATTTTCCGGAAGTCATTTTCAGTGAAACAAACGGAGCCTAAATGCGTATTACCTTAAGTATTACATTCGATTTTTTTTGCGATGCATAAAAACGTAAAATTTTTAAACCGAGGCAAGTGTTCATTATTTTGGAATTAGAAAAGTCGTGTTCTTAACTTACGGGATATGGCTTCCTTCTAAAACCAAGATAGCTGAATATTTACTTTTAAACAAAAAATGAGATTTGAGTAATCGGTGTTTATTCTCGTTCTCGAGTATTTAAGGCATTGTGTCTTAACTTACGGGACGTGATCCTTTTTTCTCGATTAACTTGAAATAAACCACTTTTCATGAAGATGAACTTATTTATGTAATGTTTTAATAAAAGATTGTATTTTAAAATCTCTTCAAAGTTTCATTTTTCGACACTAAAGACATCAAGTAATCAACTAGGTACCAATTTTAGGCGTAACGAGGGTGTTAATCATTCCTCGTGCCTAACCGATTCCCGAACCCATTTTCTGGATTTTTGTAGACCGATGTTAGTGTATAGGAATAAGTTAGGTTGTTATTTTGTTAGTAAGTCTGGTATATTGTTAGTATATGGTTAGCAACAGTAGCTGATCTCATTCAAGTATATAAGTCCTATATGTGTACTCATGAAAATATAATTTCAATACATGTTCACCCACAAGACCGACCAATATCATATTTCAATGACTCATATTCTCATTCAGTCCGCCCATTCCTCCATTACGTCAATTTTTCTATCTTCAACAGTAGCTAATGTTTTTAATATAATAAAAACACATAATTGCATTTCATCATTCAATGCCGTCCACCACTTTTTATTATTGGAAAATTGCAACATAAAACCTCCATATTAAAAGAACATCCACTATTTGGTCCTTCTAAAAATAACCACTAAATTTTCATTTTACGCGATTAAGCCCTTTTATTAAATTAAGTACACTAACAATAAAATTAATTCACGAAACTTTCACACATGTAAATTCACATATTATAAGCACTGAAAATAATATTAAAATATTTTACTGACTTGGATTTGTGGTTTCACAACCACTATTCCGTTTAGGCCCTATTTCGGGATGTTACAATACTTCACATTTATAATCATGCATAACACACACATCATTACAACCAATATTACTTACTCATATCATCATGGAGTATGCCACATATCAATTTATTAATACACAATTCTATCATGTAATTCAAAGAACATACTTGCAAACATTCATGTAATTTCACAGATTTATACATGCTTAACTTTCTCAGTCAACCACAATCATATTCAACCATAAAACTCAAACTGAATTCAGAGTAGAATATACAAGCAACACAACAACCAGAATAGCTCCCAAAATAGTGGAGTACAGAAACTCACCTGCTAACCTTCGTCCTCGCTGATGGTCACTAAACTAACTATAAATACTACTAAGGTAAGTGTACCTATCAAACAATAGTATAGCTATGGTGAGTAGAGAATATCGTATCTACGAGAACTAAAAGTACTAGTAATTACCGTCTTCTTAATATTTATCCGACAAACTAGAGTGATTGTGTTTTAATCTAAAATTACTAAACTAATTTAACTAAGAACACAATAGAGAGTGAAATAAGAAAATAATCGAAGATAACCAATGAGGTAGACAATATCCATAAAAGAATCCACCTAGACTTCACTTATTATTATGAATCTGAATTAAACGATTTATTCACTTGTGTCTTGATAAGTAAAAATCCCTAAATTATATTAATATCTCTTTCGAAAGTAAGAACAACTGACTCTAGGTTGATTAATTGAAATATCTTTCTAATTAAAACCCCTATTGTCGCATTAACTCAATCTATGGATTCCCCTATTAGATTTGACTCTAATCCGGTAGATTTATGTCGTCCTATTTCTAAGATTGCATGCAACTCAACTCAGTTATGCTAGATCTACTCTTAAACAGGGACTTTTGCTCCACTAAAATAAGCACATTAAACATGAATTAATATCTCAGGAATATTAAAACAAGAAATAAGCATACATAATTGAGAACAAGAATCAAGTATTTATCGCGTAAAACGGAAATTAAATAATAGGATTCATCATAGGTTTCATCTCCCCTAGGCATCTAGGGGATTAGTTCATAATCATGAATGAAAACATCTCAAAGTTAGAAAAACCACAAGACATAAAGAAACTCAATAAAACTTCAAAAGAAATTAAAAGGAGATTTTCAATCTGGATGGAGATCCGCTTCCGAGTTGGCTCCGATGGTGTTTTTTGAGTGTTTTCTTCGATCTTCTCTGATTGCCCCCTTGTGTCTTCTTCTAATGGGTATTTATAGACTTTAGAATGCTCACAAAGCCTAAAAATTATGTTTTTCACCGTATTTGGGAAGCAGGGTGCGAAATGGACACAGACTGGCACATGGGCGTGTGGCCAGCTCGTGTGGCTCACACGGGTGTGTGCCTAGCCCGTGTGAAAATGCCCAAGCCGTGTGGCTCCTGAAAATAGCTCTATTTGTCCGATTTTGGCTCATTTTCTGCTCATTTTGCTCCCAAATGCTTTCCTAAGTATAGAAACATGAATTTAAAGGATTAGGAGCATCAAATTCACTAATTTGCATAATTAATCATCCAAAAATGCATTAAGAATGAGATTAAAATATGTTACTTTTATAGCTTATCACTCGTCAGCTTAGTTTTTTCAAATGCAAGAGCTTCTTTCGTCCTAGCAGCTAAGCACGACAATCAATATACCAATTAAATAGAAGGTATTCAAGCTTTAAAACCCATAATCCAGAAACATGCAGAAGTTTTTCAAAGATCTAAGAAATCCTTAACTTCTCTTTTTCTCAAACCCACAAATACAGAAAGATTAAGAAACTTACCTGCTCACTGAATTCTCTATTTTTCAGGCTCAAACCTCATGATCAATATCCCATGCAAAGCTTTTCTAAACTTTTATTTTGAAATTTTTTTTAATACAAAGTGTTTCACATTTTCTTTAATTCATATTTTTTTAAGGCTAAATTCTTTTTATAATTTAAATTTGTTAGAATAGATTTTCTTAGATTTACAAATTTATTTTAAAATTACTTTTAAAATAATAATCTATTTTAAAAGTAATTAATTAAATATGTGGGTATATTAAAAAATAAAGTTATTTTTAAAAAATAATTTTATTAATTAAATCTGGCACAAGTCCAACACAAAATATGTCATTATTTATAATTTCAATACTTGTGACAGAAATTTTCATCACAAAAGGTTGTTGAGAAATAATCTCAAAACATTGGGATGGTAATTGTGACGGGATATAATTTCCGTCATATTTTCATTACAGTCCGTCGCTAAATTCTGTCACTATGATCTATGAATAGTTAAGTTGTACATCTTATTTATGTTATTAATCAGTCGCTAATCACTAATAAACTATAATAGTGACGGAAATTTGGATGAAAAAATTTGTCACTGTTGATGCCAATGCTAATTCAGTAAGCTTGATACCTGATCAGGTTCACAAACTCTCCTCCTTTTTTATATATGATATTTATGGTTTTTAATTTTCCATCAATTGGGTGAAATTGTCAAGGATATGAGCATTTTAAGTTCAGTTTGATAAAAGAAATATTGTCGTGAGCACAATCCGGATTTGTTTGCATTCATCCAAACTTGTGTTAGCGGGTAAAGGCGGATAAGGTGACCATGTAATTGGGATGCTAGTATCAACACCGAATCAAAGCTTGAGGATTCACTGGAGGTATTTGGATTTGTTGGAAGAACTCTATTTTAATGGATGCTATTTGTAAATCAGTCACAGTTTGTCCATTGTAAGGTTAAAGGATCTATACCTCCTTTTCATATTTAGTTTAACCATTGTCTATGGAATTCCTTAGAAGGCGAAGAAGACGACATTGTGGGAATACTTAGACCTTGTAGCAAAATAAGTTGTTGATCCATGGCTAACCACAAATGAGACTTGTTCATCGTTTATCACGGCTCAAATCGGATCAATGCCGTAATTTCATCTGGGGAGCTTCCACTGAGACTTGTTGCCAACCAGTTTCACATGGTCACCTTCTTCTTCGATAATCGAGAGATCATAACGTGTCCATTATGAAATTCAGCTTCAACTCAATAGCAAATACATATGCCTTTGGGGTTAGAGTCATGCGCAGTAAGTATAACATGGTGGAGGGTTGTCAGGAAAATATTTACAGATCCAAATGCTTTTTTGTCAAGCAATCCCTGTTCAAAATTTGGGGAGATTTACATGATTGTCTTAGTTGGGTGATAGGAGATGGCAAGCTTGTCAAATTTTAGACGAAATATATGGGTTTTAGAGATTGACTCCCTAAAATGCCTTTGTCTTACGCCAACTGCCATTGATGAAGGTGCTACAGTTGCGGATATGTCTGGTGTCATGGGTAATCGGAATTGGAACATATTGCGGGCGTCTGGCACAAATCAAGGTCTTTTCTGTTGGAACTTTGGACAACAAACAGCGATTGAAGCTGAAGCTTGAGCAGCAAGGCTCGATGCTTCCAGCAAAAGAAAGAAAAGAACAAAAAATTTGCTAAGAAAATGAGAGAAGCAAGAAAGGGAGCATTAACTTGAATGAAAAACACTCATTTATTTTTATTACAAAACATCATTGTTTTATAGCTAATAAATAGCACTTAATTTTCACCTAACACACTTATTCTCACCTAACACACCACTTAAATTAAATTACAACAAAACAAAGACTTGGATCACATAAAATAATGGTTTCAGCATAGTAAGTTTGCACGGGCTGCTTCTAGATGCTGTATGGGAGGCCACAGTTCAACACTCCTCCTTAGTCTCTATGCAGCAAACACCTATTTGATCTCTCAACTTACAGAACCTTCCCTTACTGAGGGCTTTTGTTAAAATATCAGCAGCTTGATCTTCTGAGTTGCAATGAATCAACTCAATTTCTTTTGCCTGCTCCATTTCTCGAATAACATGGAGCTTGATACTGAAATGCTTGGTTCTCCCATGGAAGACAGGATTTTTGGCTATTGCTACTGCTGATTTGTTATCACAGTAGATCTTTGTAGCATTCTTTTGATTGAGATTTAGATCAGCCATGATTTTTCTAAGCCACTTAGCTTGATTAACTGCTGCAGCAGCAGCAACATACTCTGCTTCTGCAGTTGATTGTGCTACCAAGCTTTGCTTCCTTGAACTCCAGCAAAACATGCCCGAACAAAGAGTGAAAGCATAACCTGAAGTACTTTTCATATTATCACTTGAACTGAAACACCCCAAACCCGGCCCATTCACTACGACCGAATTTGAAATGCCACTGCGGAAAAACGTTTGAAAATAATCTGACTTGTAGGTAATGTATATAAAGATTTATTGTCTTTAGGAAAGAAAACCTTGTGTATTTAAAATTTCGAAATAAATTAAGTTGTCACAAAATTCCCGGATTAAAACTTTATTATATATATTTAAGAAAAATAAATTCACTTGCAATTAAGATTTAAATTGTCAATCCATAATAGAACATAATAATAAAGAGACTTAATAAAAATACTTGAATACTTTAATGGGCCTTATTACAATAAACACTTAATCAAAATACTGAAACTATAAATACTTAATTAATTAAAATATCTTCTGCATGGGCCACCTCGTATCCACTCCAACCCGGTCCGATCATCATATCACCTGCGATGTTTGATAAAATATTTGGGTGAGTCACACGGACTCAATGTGTAATTAATCCACTGGATTCCACCCACATATTAACCCATAAATCAGATGACAAGATATCATATTCACAATTTACCACATTCTGGGCTTGGCCCATATTCATAACACTTATCAGGTAACAGGGTAATTAACCACATACTCCACATACTTGGCTTAGCCCATTTCCACATTAATCCACATATCAATTAAAATTATGCAAAGTGCACCCAACCCAAACCTAGGGTCCATCCTCTACACACCCCCGTATCCAGCCTACCACACACCAGGGGATTATCAAATTACCCTCTCCTTTTCACTCCAAAAGGCAATCAATGCCGTCCACGTGCAATTAAGCACAAAAATCCACAACGCGACCTCAGTCAGCGCCAATCCACGAAGTAGCCGTAGCTAACACCAAAACCACGATGGGACACATAGTCACTCATCAACCACGATATAGCACAAAGCTTATATCAACCACGATGAGGCACAGAGCTACTCATCAAGCCACGCGAACTAAATCGCAATTAATCCACAACGTGACCTCAGTCAACGTCAATCCACGATGTAGCTCAAGGCTAACATCAAACCACGTACTCGAAGTACACCCGTACCTTCTTTCATATCCCACCCATGCACATGCACATGTAATAATGGCATAATAATAAATGCATGCACATGTTATTAAGGCAGACAATCATATTTCTATAGGCATTGTCACATTCACATCGGCACTGTCACATTCTTATCAACAGATAATACTAACCTAATTATCGATATACCCCTTTTAGGGTAATCACCACATAACTGCCACTGCACTGATTAGCACATAAATCACACATGCAAATATAGCAAAAACCCGGAAAACAGTGGGTTAATCACACACCTGATCACTTGTAGAACTACGCTTTCAAGATCGACGCTATCACTAAGTGGTACCACGGCTATCTGCCTATTTTGCTGCTCTGATGCTGGTCCACACCCCGGTGGCCAATCCCGAACTGCTGAGACAGATCTTATCTTAAACTTCGGGATAGGGACTTTCCCTTTACCTTCTTGACCGACATCCATGTCCATTAATGATATCTTAATCAGAACCAAACGGTTAACTGATAACATCATAATCTAAATATACCAAATTTAACTATACTTACTAAATATTCTTACCAACGAATCGAATCCCGGAAGCTTCGCTTACTATAGTCGTTCCGCCCCTAAAGACCATAATCCAAATCGGTCAACATTATTACACTAAATATGACCTATGGCCGAATAGTACAAACCTCCTTACCTTACTTACCGAAAATCCCGAATCACCACTTAACTATGTAGCTGTCGAAAACCCTATATTCCATATGTTAAAATCGGCTAAAACATAATTTCAAGAATAATGGCCCTTGGCCGAATATTACCAATTGCTTACCTTAATCTCTGCAAATCCCGAAAGACTCCTTTTAATGCTCCCAACATTTGTTAAGAAAGACTACAAGAAAGTAGTCAACGACACCTTCCTTGATGATTCGGCTTTTGAGACTTGCGTCAAAAGAATAAGACTTACCTTACCTTACTTACCAATTAAAATAAGCCACCCTTATCTTCTATCTTAACTAAATAAATAAATAAATAAAAATAGCATTTATCCATTATCCCAGCCGAATTTAAAAACAAAAAAAAAACTAGCTTAATCTTTATCTATTTAAGAGTCCATGTGCAGACCACTAGCTCCTCTCTTTGACGCAAAAAGCCAACAAAATAAAATCCCACTCCATGCTGCTCACCAGCCTCGAACCCGGGACCTGCTGGAACCCCTGAAGGCAAGTTGCAGCTAACATCCCAGCCACTTTGCCAAGACGCGGTTTGTGATATGATTCACCCAAAACTTCTTTTAAGACCTACCTAGCCCAAGAGCCTTCTTGCCGCACCAAAAATAAAAGGCCCTTTCTCGCTTCCTTCGCAACTCGAACTCAAGACCTGCTGGAGCCTCACTGCCGCAAGCCACATATAGCGCCCCAAGCCACTCTGCCATGACGTTTTTTTATGACATACCCTCTCCACAATTTATTTTAAAGCCTTCTTCACCTAGCTCTCCCCCCTTAACGCCAAAAGCAAAAATAAAACACTACTTGCTGCCGCCGTGACTCGAACTAAGGCCCCTGTTGGCGTCATTTCCAGGCCCTTAAGTGGCGCCCTTAAGCCACTTTACCAAGCCTCCTTCCATGTCCAAACACGCCTAAGATTTTCCTTAAGGCCTCCCTGGCCTTGCTCCCCCTTCCAGACGCAAAAAGAAAAGCCCATTGCTTCCCACGCTGCTCGAACCCTGTCCACCTATCTCCTTGAGGCGTCACTCCCCTAAGCACTAAGTGGCCCCTCCTAGCCAATTTACCACTTGGATTTCTTGTGTCCTAAACCTCCAAAATTTTCTTAAGGCCTCTTCAGCCTAATTTCCTCCTTTAACTTAAAATTTCCATATTTTTCCAAAGCTTCCTCTTCCATCCTAGAGTTTCCAAAGCCCCTTAAACACCTCCAAACACACTCACTGAGCCCACTAACACATGAATTATGCACTAAATGCATAACCCCTAATCTAGGATGTTACAGTTCTACCCTCCTTAAAAATAATTTCGTCCTCGAAATTACTTACTAACGAATAATCGTACATCTTAACTCACCGCACTACGCTTATGCTGCGCACTTGATCTTAATAGAACCAGCATACTTCCTAGGCACAATTTTTAAGTTCACATCCAGGGTTTCAAGCATTTTACTAGCAACACAAGAATGAATTATCTCTAAAGAAATAAATAATATTCCAAAAACAAGGAACTTACCTGCTATCACATCATTGGTTGTCTCACATCCGAACCTTCAGCTCCTCTGCCGGGTGTTCCACAACCTTGGCCGGAACCATTTCCTCCATGGTTTGGACCACGAACCTTCGTTGCCTGAGGACAATTCTTAACCAAATGATCCACATCGGAAACATACCTTACTCTTACCCCAACACTCTCCTGTGTGAGCTCTCCCACACTGAGCACATGAACCATTCCGATTCTCAGCAACTGGTACTGGTGCACGTACAGAATTCTCGATCCTTGGTCTTTTCTGAACATCTCCAAACGATGCTGACGGTCCAAAACTTCTCTTATTCCCGTTCCTATTCTTTTCTCGGTTTTCTCTTACAGTCCTCTTAACTTCTTCAGCGATCCGAGCTTTCTCCACCAGAATGGCAAAGTCTTTTTCTCTGTGCGGAGCAATCAACTCTCGCAACTCATCTCGTAGCCCATCTTCGAACCGGACACACCTTTCGTAATCAGTAGCCACGATCCCTTTTGCGTACTGACTTAACCGCACAAATTCAGCTTCATACTCTGCTACCGACTTGCTTCCTTGAACCAAGTTTAGAAACGCCTTTCTCTGCGAGTCTAAGTAGCTAACTCCAACGCACTTCCCTTCAAACTTAAGCTTAAAATATTCCCAATCCACTCGATCTGTCGGAACACCTTGCCTGATAGTGAGCCACCATCGATAAGCTTCATCTCGGAGCAACGAGACAGCACCTTTCAGCTTTTCCTCAAGAGTACAGTCCAAATCGTCCATGATTCTTTCAACTGCCTCCAACCAATACTCCGCTACATTCGCAGCTACTCCCGATACTCCTCTAAAAACTTTAGCTCCGTTTGACCTAAGCCTTTCCGATACTGACTTTCGTGCTCCACTTCCCATACTGGCTCCTGCCACTCGCTCTAGCACTTGTAACATGGCCTGCGATACTGCGTCATCTTCTCCCGTCTGATCTTGATCCTCCGCGCCCACTGCTGGCGGCGGCACATCGTTTTCTGACCCATGGCCAAACCCTACTGGTTTCGATACTGCCATTCTACCTCTACCGCGTCCACGACGACCACGTCCCCTAGAACTCATTTCTAACGTCGCGATTTATCTGATTAACAAGTCTTATGCATCAGACCTTTGTTCCACTTATTAATCGCGAACAATTTTATGAAATAAAGATATTTAGAAGTAGTTCTTTCGATCACACAAAGGTTCAGTTCAAGTTCGCTATTCTAATTCAGAGAGTCACATTCACGTTCATAAACAGAGACACATTCATTCATCAACAAGAACACATTCATTCAGTGGTATCTACCACACACATTCACTATTCAGACATTTCTGCCCGTTTCTATCCCCGGGGTATTTTGGTAATAAATCAGGATCAATTTGAAAATCTTTATAAACCAAAGGTATTTCAAAAACTCGGGGTAATCTTGAAAATTTGTTTTCCACATCAGAGGTATTGCCAAAATTTTCAGGAATCGGGGTTATTTCGGTAATTTTTGAAATTCAGAGGCATTTCGGTAGTTTTGAAATCCAAGGGTATTTTGGTAATTCTGAAATCCGGGGGTACTTTGGTAATTCTTCAAACCAGGGTCATTTTGGTCATTTTGCAAAACAAGGGTAATTTGGTAATTTTGCAAGTCAGGGGTATTTTAGTAAATTTCCAAATCTGGGTATCTTAACATTTCGCAAAAATAGAATTTTCTGATATTTTTGTAAAGTAAGAATATTTCAATAAAAGTCGAGGGTAATATGAAATTTTTTTTCAAACCAAGGGGTTTTAGTAATTTTACAACCAGGGGTATTTTCGTAATTTTGCAAATTGGAAATTTTTAGAAAATTTTCCAAGATAAATAATTTTCACAATTTAAAAGGGTAGTTTGTTGATTTCTAAAGCTAGGTTTTTTTTTTTAAAACGGTAAGGCTAGTCCCTTTCGGGTTTTAATTATCGGGTTTAGCCGATGAATAAGTCCTCTTGGTTAGGGTGAACCGTAGCTACGCACCAGGTAGGATTCGAGTAAAGAGGAGGTGAGTCACTAGGACTGCTTAAGTACCAAGCTCTTACTGAATCCACTCCTAGACATGCGCACAATGGTTGCCACACATTAACTCGGCGACTTAGACACAGGTTTGTTTAATTAGGCACTTAAGTCTTATGCATGTGTTTGAGTGCACTAGCCCTAGGGTTCAATAGCCATAACCTTCTAATCTACGAGCCCAAATAAGCCCATAACATTTCACATACAAATCACTTCAACAATTTAGAGGTACTTACCTGGTGGATTTTGGATCGAGATACAGGTGCCATGCCAGAATAACCCTGAAAAAATTTTTCGAAAGCCCAAATCTTTGAAAAGCCCATCTTTTAAAAATGTTTTGGGCCCAAATCCCTTAAAGCCGAGTTTTGAACCGGGCTCTGATACCAAACTGAAACACCCCAAACCCGGCCCATTCACTACGACCGAATTTGAAATGCCACTGCAGAAAAACGTTTGAAAATAATCTGACTTGTAGGTAATGGATATAAAGATTTATTGTCTTTAGGAAAGAAAACCTTGTGTATTTAAAATTTCGAAATAAATTAAGTTGTCACAAAATAAATTCACTTGCAATTAAGATTTAAATTGTCAATCCATAATAGAACATAATAATAAAGAGACTTAATAAAAATACTTGAATACTTTAATGGGCCTTATTACAATAAACACTTAATCAAAATACTGAAACTATAAATACTTAATTAATTAAAATATCTTCTGCATGGGCCACCTCGTATCCACTCCAACCCGGTCCGATCATCATATAACCTGCGATGTTTGATAAAATATTTGGGTGAGTCACACGGACTCAATGTGTAATTAATCCACTGGATTCCACCCACATATTAACCCATAAATCAGATGACAAGATATCATATTCACAATTTACCACATTCTGGGCTTGGCCCATATTCATAACACTTATCAGGTAACAGGGTAATTAACCACATACTCCACATACTTGGCTTAGCCCATTTCCACATTAATCCACATATCAATTAAAATTATGCAAAGTGCACCCAACCCAAACCTAGGGTCCATCCTCTACACACCCCCGTATCCAGCCTACCACACACCAGGGGATTATCAAATTACCCTCTCCTTTTCACTCCAAAAGGCAATCAATTCCGTCCACGTGCAATTAAGCACAAAAATCCACAACGCGACCCCAGTCAGCGCCAATCCACGATGTAGCCATAGCTAACACCAAAACCACGATGGGACACATAGTCACTCATCAACCACGATATAGCACAAAGCTTATGTCAACCACGATGAGGCACAGAGCTACTCATCAAGCCACGTGAACTAAATCGCAATTAATCCACAACGTGACCTCAGTCAACGTCAATCCATGATGTAGCTCAAGGCTAACATCAAACCACGTACTCGAAGTACACCCGTACCTTCTTTCATATCCCACCCATGCACATGCACATGTAATAATGGCATAATAATAAATGCATGCACATGTTATTAAGGCATACAATCATATTTCTATAGGCATTGTCACATTCACATCGGCACTGTCACATTCTTATCAACAGATAATACTAACCTGATTATCGATATACCCCTTTTAGGGTAATCACCACATAACTGCCACTGCACTGATTAGCACATAAATCACACATGCAAATATAGCAAAAACCCAGAAAACGGTGGGTTAATCACACACCTGATCACTTGTAGAACTACGCTTTCAAGATCGACGCTATCACTAAGTGATACTACGGCTATCTGCCTATTTTGCTGCTCTGACGCTGGTCCACACCCCGGTGGCCAATCCCGAACCGCTGAGACAGGTCTTTTCTTAAACTTCGGGATAGGGACTTTCCCTTTACCTTATTGACCGGCATCCATGTCCACTAATGATATCTTAATCAGAACCAAACGGTTAACTGATAACATCATAATCTAAATATACCAAATTTAACTATACTTACTAAATATTCTTACCAACGAATCGAATCCCGGAAGCTTCGCTTACTATAGTCGTTCCGCCCCTAAAGACCATAATCCAAATCGGTCAACATTATTACACTAAATATGGCCTATGGCCGAATAGTACAAACCTCCTTACCTTACTTACCGAAAATCCCGAATCACCACTTAACTATGTAGCTGTCGAAAACCCTATATTCCATATGTTAAAATTGGCTAAAACATAATTTGAAGAATAATGACCCTTGGCCGAATATTACCAATTGCTTACCTTAATCTCTGCAAATCTCGAAAGACTCCTTTTAATGCTCCAAACGTTTGTTAAGAGAGACTACAAGAAAGTAGTCAATGACACCTTCCTTGATGATTCGGCTTTTGAGACTTGCGTCAAAAGAATAAAAATAAGGCACTTTTAATAATCGGCTATGGCTCTTTAATAAAATATAAATATAAATGGGAGTATGGTACTTACAAGGTTCGGCTAAAATCCTAATTAACAAAGGCACATTCGGCTATTCAAGAAAAAGATAATGAATTGGATTGAAAGAAAGAAAAAGAAGGGAAAGTGAGAGATTACAAGAATTTCGGTAATGGTAGCAAGGAAGATTCGGCTTTACTAGAAAAAAAAAAGAAGAAAAAGAGAACTTTCTTGGCTTTAAATTTCGGCAATGGAGAGATCAAGAAAGAAATAAAAGATGAACTCCCTCCTATTAAAATTCGGCACACTAAAGGTAAAAAGAAAACCAAATTTCGGCACCCCCTCCTTAAAAGCTTCAAAGCCGAACATGCACACCTCAAGAGTCCCACCATCGGCCACTATATTTCTACTTATCTAATCCCTATTAAAACTCCTATTTTATTCCTATATCACCTATTCAAAACCAATTAAAATAAGGCCACCCTTATCTTCTATCTTAACTAAATAAATAAATAAATAAAAACAGCATTTATCCATTATCCCAGCCGAATTTAAAAACAAAAAAAACTAGCTTAATCTTTATCTATTTGAGAGTCCATGTGCAGACCACTAGCTCCTCTCTTTGACGCAACACCTGCTGGAACCCCTGAAGGCAAGCTGCAGCTAATGTCCCAGCCACTTTGCCAAGGCGCGGTTTGTGATATGATTCACCCAAAACTTCTTTTAAGACCTACCTAGCCCAAGCGCCTTCTTGCCGCACCAAAAATAAAAGGCCCTTTCTCGCTTCCTTCGCAACTCGAACTCAAGACCTGCTGGAGCCTCACTGCCGCAAGCCACATATAGCGCCCCAAGCCACTCTGCCATGACTTTTTTTTATGACATACCCTCGCCACAATTTATTTTAAAGCTTCCTTCACCTAGCTCTCCCCCCCTTAACGCCAAAAGCAAAAATAAAACACTACTTGCTGCCGCCGTGGCTCAAACTAAGGCCCCCGTTGGCGTCATTTCCAGGCCCTTAAGTGGCGCCCTTAAGCCACTTTACCAAGCCTCCTTCCATGTCCAAACACGCCTAAGATTTTCCTTAAGGCCTCCCTGGCCTTGCTCCCCCTTCCAGATGCAAAAAGAAAAGCCCATTGCTTCCCACGCTGCTCGAACCCTGTCCACCTATCTCCTTGAGGCGTCACTTCCCTAAGCACTAAGTGGCCCCTCCTAGCCAATTTACCACTTGGATTTCTTGTGTCCTAAACCCCCAAAATTTTCTTAAGGCCTCTTCAGCCTAATTTCCTCCTTTAACTTAAAATTTCCATATTTTTCCAAAGCTTCCTCTTCCATCCTAGAGTTTCCAAAGCCCCTCAAACACCTCCAAACACACTCACTGAGCCCACTAACACATGAATTATGCACTAAATGCATAACCCCTAATTTAGGATGTTACATGGACCACCCCAATCACTATCAGTATAGCCAATCAATTTAAAATGCTCAGTTCTTTCAAATGATATGCCATAGTTCAGGGTCCCTTTGATGTATCTAAGGACTCTTTTAGTAGCTCTATGATAGCTTTCATTACAACAATACATGAATCGAGAAAGTAAACTCACAGTATACATTATGTCTGGTCTAGTAGTTGTTAAGTATAACAAACAACCTACTAAACTCCTGTAGGATGATTCACATACCTCTTTAAAATCACCTTGGCTCGATAACTTTTCACCAATAGCCACTAGAGTGTTTACTGCTTTGTAGTTTTGCATTGAAAACTTATTTAAAATTTTCACAGCAAAGGCTTCCAAACATCTGTTTCATCTTTGTTTTGAAATCATCTAAAACAACTTCATCTCTTCCTGTCACCAACAGGTCATCAACATACAAGGAAACAATGAGCTGTGTTTGAAGTCCTTCCATCTTGACATACAATGTAGGCTCGCTGATGCTTTTATTAAACCCCAAGGTGGTCAAGTACCCACCAATTCTGCTAAACCAAGCCCTTGGAGCTTGTTTCAAGCCATACAAGGCTTTGTTCAACTTGTAGACCATATCTTCCTTACCTGGCACCTCAAACCCTTGTGGCTGGTCAACATAAATTTCTTGTTCGAGGAAGCCATTTAGAAAGGCTGATTTCACATCGAGCTGGTGAATTTTCCAATTCATCTAGGCTGCTAAGGCGACTAGTAGTCTTATTGTATCGAGTCTAGTCACTAGAGCAAATGTCTCCATGTAATCCACCTCATATCTTTGGCTGAATCCTTTCACAACTAGCCTAGCTTTTAGCTTATTCAGACTTCCATCTACATTTAGTTTGGCTCGATAAACCCACTTGACTCCTATAACTTTTCTATTTAAAGGCCTTTCAACTAGCTCCCAGGTTTTGTTCTTCTCGATCATATGCATTTCATCAGCCATAGCCTGCTGCCAACCTTGGTGAGCTTGAGCTTCTTCAAAGCAGGTTGGCTCAACGATGGCTACTTGTGCCCTCTCATAAACTTTTGTTAGTGACCTCGTTCCCCTAACTGGAACATCATCATAATCCATTTCAACACTTTCTTGATCAGCTTCTATTGAGATTTCTTCAGAAGTAGCAACTGGAACATTCTTTTCCCAGTCCCAACATGCTTTCTCATTGAAGATCACATTCCTGCTCACTAGAACTTTGTTTGTTAAGGGATTTAGAACTCTATATCCCTTTTTGATCGAGCTGTAACCCACCAATATACTTGGTTGAGACCTCTCATCAAGTTTGCTTCTCCTAACTGCTGGAATCTGTGAATAACATAAACAACCAAAGATTCTAAGGTGAGCTAGTGAAAGCTTGAACCCAATCCATGCTTCAAATGGAGTTTTATAATCCAGGGCTTTGGTTGGGAGCCTGTTTTGCAAATAGGCTGCAGTGTTTACTGCTTCCGCCCATAAAGTCTTTGGTACATTCTTCTCAAACATGAGACATCTAGCCATATCGAGCAAGCTCCTGTTCTTCCTCTCACTGACCCCGTTCTGCTGAGGAGTATAAATATTTGTCAACTGATGTTTGATGCCAGCATCAGTGCATATAGCTTGGAATTGAGCTGAAGTATATTCAGCTCCATTGTCTGATCTAAGTGTTTTCAGCAACCTGTTTCTTTTTCAGCCTGTGCTTTAAACTTTATGAACGCATGAGCCAATTCTGATTTTTGTTTTAGGAAATAAATCCAGCAATATCTTGAATAGTCATCAATGAACAAGATAAAATACATGTTCCCACTGAGTGACTCAGTCTTCATAGGCCCACACACATCAGTGTGTACGAGTTGGAGCTTGTCTGATGCTCTTCAAGCTTGATCCTGAGGAAATGGATGCCTGGCCTGCTTTCCTAGTTGGCATAATTCACAAACTTCTTCATGGATCACAGAATTGGTGAAGTTTTCAACCAACTCTTCATTGACCATCTTGGACATGGATTTAAAGTTGACATGCCCAAGTCTTTGATGCTAAAGCTTAGACTCATCTGTTGAGGCTGCATAGGCTGAGCTTAAGTTATTTGTCCAATCAACAACAAAGCCTTTATCAACCATTGTGATTGACATAAGCTTGGATCCATGTGGATCACTAATTCTGCATTCCTTGCCCTCGAACACAACAGTATAGCCCTTGTCTAGCAACTGAGCTATGCTTAGAAGATTTCTATCAATCTGAGGCACCAACAAGACATTTGAGAGTAGTTTGTTGCCTGTAAGTGTGTGTATCAGTACATCACCCTTACCTTCTGCCTCAATGACATGACCATTTCCCACCTTAACTTTGGCTTTGAAGCTTCTGTCGATGGACTTGAAAATGCTAGCATCTGATGTCATATGGTTGGTGCAACCACTATCCAGGAGCCACCCTTTGTTAATTTCTTCCTTTGCAGCCAAGCATGAGACTGCAAAAACCTGCTCTTCATGCTCACTGTCCTCCTCAGCTACTCGAGCCTCAGCTTTTGGTAGTTGATATTGTGCTTGAGTTGGTTTGCCTTTGTTTTTGCAAACCTTCTCAACATGGCCCTTCTTTTTGCAATACTGGCATATTGCATCTGGCCTGAACCAGCATTTGATCTCAGGATGACCTGGTCTTTTGCAAAACTTGCAAAGTTTTTCACCACCCCTAGCAACATCAGGTTTAGGCCTGTTCTTCCAGATCTTTTTTTCTTTGTAGTCAGTATTGCTCGAAGATGGTTTTGATCTTGCTTGGAAGGCACCTTCTTGGTATACTTCTTATCTACTAGCTTCCTTTGTTCCTGAGCATACAAGGCGTTAACTAGCTCAGTCATGGAGATGGTAGCCAGGTCTCTTGAATCCTCAAGGGATGAGATTTTTGCTTCATATCTCTCAGGTAATGTTGAGAGCACCTTTTCCACGATTCTTGCCTCAGTAAACTCTTCTCCTAGCAACCTTATGCTGTTAACTACAGCCATAATCTTGTCTGAATACTGTTTCACTGTTTCTTCTTCCTTCATTTTGGGATTCTCAAAGTCCCTTCTCAAGTTTAGAAGCTGTTGTTTCCTAGTTCTTTTAGTGACTTGGAACTCCTCCTTGAGTTTTTCCCAAGCCTGCTTTGGTGTTTTACGGGCCATGATCCTGGTGAAGATGACATCTGATACACAGTTCTGGATGCATGATTTGGCCTTGTGCCTCTTGGTCCTTTCTTCAGCATGCTATTTCATCTGAGCCACCGTTGGATTGGCTCGAAGGGGTTCTGGCTCAACGTCTGAGATCACAACTTGCCACAGATCGAAGGCCTGCAGGTAAGTCCTCATCTTAACCTGCCATATGTGGAACCCTTCTCCATTGAAGACTGGTGGTGCAGCTGGTGAAAAATTGGCAGCCATTTGTTTTCAAGTTTGAAATATAACAGGTCCACTGAGAATAATACTCTAGATACCAATTGTTTTTAACTTTGGACAACAAACAGCGATTAAAGCTGAAGCTTGAGCAGCAAGGCTCGATGCTTCCAGCAAAAGAAAGAAAAGAATAAAAAATTTGCTAAGAAAATGAGAGAAGCAAGAAAGGGAGCATTAACTTGAATGAAAAACACTCATTTATTTTTATTACAAAACATCATTGTTTTATAGCTAATAAATAGCACTTAATTTTCACCTAACACACTTATTCTCACCTAACACACCACTTAAATTAAATTACAACAAAACAAAGCCTTGGATCACATAAAATAATGGTTTCAGCATAGTAAGTTTGCACGGGCTGCTTCTAGATGCTGTATGGGAGGCCACACTTCAACATTTTCTTTTACTCTATCTGATTGGATTAATTATAAATTTACATTTTACAAAATTTCTTATGCCTTTGGCATTATTTGTTGGCATTATCATCACAACAGTTTATCAGTATACTTCAACAAAATCTTTGGGTTCAAAGTCCTTTGATGTTTTCTCCATCGTAGGAATATGATTAATCATGCAGTTGTATCGACTTCAGCTTGTAATCAGAACTTCTGTTTTTTCTTTTATTTGCATGAAGTTCAATCATAGTTACAACTCCAATCTTCAATATCTATAAAATGTTCCACTTGTTTACTTATTATCATTTTAAAGTAATAATAAAAATATTTGTATTTATTATGTATCGTTTATGTTATGTTTTTGTTATTGGCATGCTATTTTTAGTATTTTAATATAAAAATTTACTTATTATGATTTTAAAACAATAATAAAAATATTCTTATTTATTATGTATCGTTTTTGTATGTTTTTTTATATTTTTTTATTGGCATATTATTTTTAGTATTTTAATATTTTGACGTGGAAAAAATTGTTTGGTATTTTTTTGTAATTAAAAGCAAAATATAAAATTTAGGTATTTTGAAAAATATTTAAAATTCATCAAACTTTGAAATTAATAATCGGAATTTGTTTTGAAATTGCAGGTATCGCATTGGCTCCATTGATTAAAAACAATGGTCACATATCAAACACAATTAATAATATAGTAATATATTGTTATTTGTTAATCACGGGTTTCCTTAAAAAAAGATCTATGTAATTTACGAAAATAAATTATGTTATTATAATTATTTTCTGTAATTTATCACTGTCAGGGCTCGTACCACGCATTGAGGTGTTGGGTGAATGGTTTAGGATATTCTCCTCGGATGCACGACTGATGCCATACTTAGAGTTAGCTGGATTCGGGTCAGCAGCATTGATCCGGACATTTGATTTACGGTACGATTTAATATCTGCATTGGTCGAACATTGGCGCCCGAGACCCACACTTTCCATTTGCCGTGTGGGGAGTGCACTGTCACTCTAGAGGATGTTGCATTGCAACTTAGGCTCCCAATCGACGGAGGTGCCGTAACGGGCGTAAGTGTGATAGCTGAGCCGGCTGCCCTATGTTATAGCCTACTAGGATTCTCGTCCGTTGATGGTGAGTCCAATTTTACGGGTTTGAAATTTTCATGGCTGAAAGCCAATTTTGAACTTTTATCAGTTAATGCCACTGAGCATGAGTTGATGTGAGTAGTTTGAGCATACATTATGCATATTATAGGGGGTGTACTGATGCCCAATGCGAATAACAACAGGGTTCATTTGATGTATTTACCCCTATTAGTTGATTTGCAGAATGTTCGCTCGTATAGTTAGGGTTTCACAGTTCTAGCTACGTTGTATCATGAGCTTTGTCAGACGACAAAGCCTGATGCTGTAGACATAGGCGGATGCCTTGTATTGTTGTAGTCATGGGTTCTTTATCGGATGCCATTCTTGGCATCGGTTAGGCACCAACCATACGTATTTCCACTAGTGAACAGATGATAAAATTCAACTTGTTATTAATTGACAATTTCTTTATAATGATACTATTCTAACGATACTATATTTACTTGAAATTTTTCCTCGTAGATGGAGTTTTTATCCGGGTATCGGAAGGTCGTACACTGTCCCAATATATCGTCTGATGATTGAACAACATGCTAGGGAAGGAGTAAGCTATTCCAATATTCTTGACATGCAATTACTTTGTATATCTTACTCGAACAGTGTTAAATTTTAACCATGTTATTAATCGTACAGTTTATTTGGATGCCGTATCAGAGACCAGAGATTGAGGCTATTATACCCTCGTCTGCCCACATTCATTCTCACCTATGGTGTATTAACGCACCAATTATCAATTTCCAGACAGTCGAGTGGTATAACAAGGATTGAGTACTCTGACAGTTTGATTACATCCAGTATATCCTGGATCCGCCAATGCAGGTGGGGAAGATTCATTGATCACCAAGAGAGGAAAACATAGAAATAATTTGGGGGTTGTGCACCGAAAATTATTGCAGTGTGGGATAATCAGATGGCGCGGAGACCTGAGATGGATACTTCTTCTGATTTGCAACCATCATTCGAGTACATACAATGGTACTCTACTACCGGAAAGCCATATTTACTTGGTGGGAAGTCGACTGTAGTACAGCACTCCTCCCGGCCCATATTCACCTTAGTACAGCACTCCTACCGGCCCGTGTCCACCACAGTACATCAATCCCCTCGGCCCGTATCCACTGCAGTACTCCACTCATCCTGGGTCGTATCCACTGCAGTATGGCACTCCTCCCGGCTCAAGTTTATCGATGGCGTTCGGGGCATATGATTTTTTTCATGTTTCGCACACCCCCACCTGCTACTGAAGAGGATGTTGATCGCTACAATCACCCACAACGTGAACGTCGACCCCCACAGAAATATACCCCTAAGACCACACCATCAAACTATCAATTTTAGGGGTTTCTTGCTGTTTTGATATTACAAAGTTTGTATTTTTCTATTCTAAAAAAATATAAATCAAGAAAAAGACAATCTTTGTATATATTTAATTAGATTAATTGGAACTTTAAAAATTGGAACTAAATTTGTGGTCATAAATTAGATTAATTGCAACATTACAACATTAAAACACTAAAACTTGTAACAAACTTAGCTTTGTATTATAAATTATGTTATATAAATTAAATACATTACAACCATAATCTAATTGGAACAAACTTTGTAATATAAATTATGTTATATAAATTAAATACATTACAACCATAATCTAATTGGAACAAATTTCTTGATATAAATTAAATACATTACAACATTAATCTAATAATTGGAACAAACTTTGTAATATAATTTTTTTTATATAAATTACATAAGCTCAATTCATACCCGATTGTGATGATTGTCCAACATGATAGTTTCGATGCGGGCATTTGCTCCAATTATGACCAGCTAATCTTCATAATCCATAACGCTTATCATCGGATTTCTGTAACACCCCAAACCAGGCCCATACGTTTCGACCGGATCTGGCGTGTCACGGGTTGTACATTGAAAACTTTTGCTTTGTTGGGTTTGGAAATTGTGAGTTAATTAGACAATATTTAAATAAATAAGTGACATTTGAAAAAAAAACCTTGTATTATTATTATTTCATTTAATTAAACCTTTGACATAATTTCATAAGTTGCAAATATTAAAAACTACTTAGGTGAATATAAACAATAGGGCCTTATTACATAAATATTCCCAAAATAAAACTTAAAGGAAAAACCGAAAATAATCTATAGAAATAAAAACTTGATGGCCCCACGAGTCCGTCTCGGCTCCCATGTCCACGATCTACTGCTCATCTGGAAAGTTAAGGAAATTAAAGGGTGAGTCACCAATACTCAGTGTGTAAATCCCGGAAACACATAAAAGGCTTGGCCCACAAACACATTATGGCCTTGGCCCGTATACAAGGGTAACTATATATGCATCATGGCCCATCCCAGCCTAGAAATCCATCCTCTACACACCAACCCGTACCAACCATCACACCTTGGGGATTTCTACAATCAACCCGCCAACCGCTACACACCATATCGACAGCTGTGCTGCTTGTCTTAAAGACCGATCACTGTGTGACCTATGTGGCAAAGCCACCGATCGCCATGCAACCTTAATAATACATCGTAGCATTTCGACAGCTGAGCTGCCTGTCATAAAGACCGATCACTATGTGACCTATGTGGCAAAGCCACCGATAGCTATGCGACCTTCTCCCCCTTCATCATATCAATCCCATCCCATGCATACATACATACAAAATCAAACAATGTATTACCTAAGAGATTTCAGCTTATCGCATACATCGACACACATAGAGAGATTTCTATGATTACGTACCTCGCATCCCTTGCCTACCCTTTTTGGGTAATCCGACTATACAGCCTTTTTCTGGCTCTTAGCCCATAACATATATTTAGTTCAGATTACTATTCAGCCCTTTTCCGGCTTTTAGCCCATAACATACATAATACATTTTAATTAGTGTGTTAGAGATCTACGCACCTGGTTACCGTTAGAACGAGACCCTCTAAGTCGACGCTATCCGTAGCCAACACCACCGCTATCTGCCTAAGGTGTTGTTCAGAAGCCGGTAACGAAACATTAGGTTAAGGCACAACTAACGAAAAGAAAACGGTTGATCATCTTAAGGAGAATTGAAATCCTTACCTTGAAATCCCGAAAAGTGATATGAGATTCAGGGACTAGTGTTTCCGGCTTTTAGATCTAAGAGATCTACTTCAATTCCCGAATGTCGCCCAATAAGAGAATACATAGAACCATTAAACCATTGGCTTTTCGGCTTTGTCTTCCAAAAACCAAAAGAGATCTTAAGGAATAATAAGAGTCGACACTCACCTTACTAGAGAAGATTCGGCTACTCCCAGAGGATTCTGGCTTTTTGCGAAAATCAGGAAGAGAAGATGATTCGAAGAAATCTATAGAGATTAGGCTTTTAAATAAAGAGGAGAAAAGAATAATGGAGTTTTCGGCTTTTAGAAGAAAGAAGAGAATAATGGAGTTTTTGGCTTTTGGCTTTTTAGAAGAAAAAAGAGAAGAGAATAATGAAGTTTTCGGCTTTTAGAAGAAAGAAGAGAATAATGGAGTTTTCGGCTTTTAGAAGAAAGAAGAGAATAATGGAATTTTCGACTTTTAGGAGAAAGAAGAGAAAAGAATAATGGAGTTTTCAGCTTTTAGAAGAAAGGAGAGAATAATGGAGTTTTCGGCTTTTAGGAGAAAGAAGAGAAAAGAATAATGGAGTTCTCGGCTTTTAGAAGAAAGAAGAGAAAGAAAAGATGGAAACCCTAAATGCCGAAAAATAAAGAAGAGAACCCTCCCTATTTATAGAAATTTCGGCACTTACCTATGAAAAACCGAAAGTGCCCTTCCTGATAACTAAAAATTACGCAAATAAAAAGCCAAAATTTGGTACCCTTTGCCATAAAGAAACCAATTTCTTTACTCCTCTAGGTGATGGAATTTCGGCCAACACCTAGCCTTGTAGATAGCTCCTATCTTTTCTCCTTTTATCTTCCATATTATCAACTATAATATCTACATTATCCTATTCATATAAATCCTCCTATTTTTGAGCCTTGTTGCCATCCACTCCACCTAACCCAAATGCCGAAAATTAGCTAACTTAAATTAACAGAATTGGGCTCCATGAAACTTAAATTTGGGCCCCTTATACCCTTGTGTGGCGTCACCTCCTAATATTGGGCCACAAGCCCACTTTGGTATTTTAAACACAGATACTACCTTTTAAACCCTATAATGCCCAAACAGATAATTTTAATCAAGGCCTCTACCTAAGCCTGAGCCCAATTTGGACCCCTAAAGTTAAATTAACACATTACACATGTTCTCCCATTAAACGCATAGGCCCAAAAATTCAGGATGTTACAGTTCTACCCCCTTAAAGAAATTTCGTCCTCGAAATTTCCAACTAACTATTAATCGTACTACCCAAGTCTCACCACTACGCTTTCGCTGCGCACTCTAATTCTAAAGCCAAAAGAAACACTTAGTATACTATGGTAGAGTACACACCAGTATTCGCATCTAGAGCGTCCTCGTCCCCTTGTACTCATTCTACTGATTCGAGTTTATCTGATTAGAATTTTATGAATTATTAGTTTTCTTCCACTGATTAACCCCGAACAGTATTATGAATAGTAGTTTTAAGGGTAGTTCTTTCGAATTTGCAGTTATATCTATAATTCAGTCTCAAGTTCACATCTCCTAGTTCTAAGAAGCACATACATTCAATCATCACACATCAACATACATATAACATCCGTGAACTCACATTCCTCACATAAATAGTATTTTCGTCATTTCACTACCCAGGGGTTTTTCCGTAGTTTTGCCCTACAAGGTATTTTCCAAAATAAAGTATCTTGGTGATTTTCTTCGAATTAGAGGTACTTTGGTACATATTTTTTTAAAGCAAGGGTATTTTTGGAAAACAAGTTTTTTTAAACAAAACGAGGGTATTTTGGTAATTTCCTCAAAATGGGATATCTTGGTTTTTTTTTTTTTGCAAGCCAGGTTCTTTTGTAATTCTAGGGGTTTTCGAGTAAATTTGCAAAACTGAGGTATTTTCTAAAATCACGGTTGTTTGGAAATTTTCACAAACCAAAGGTATTTTGGAAATTTTGCCAACCAAAATGTTTCGGTAATTTCACAAATTTTGGTAGTTTTAAAATCCTGGGGTATTCTGGAAAATTTTCACAAATCAAGTGTATTTTGGAAATTATACCAAACTTGGGGTATTTTGATTGCAAAATAGGGTGGCTGGTCCCTTTCGGGTTTTAATTATAGATTTTGGCCTGTCAACAAACCCTCATGGCTAAGGTGAACAGTCACTAAGCACCAGGTAGGATTCCAGCGAAGAGGAGGTGAGTCACTAGGACTGCTTAAATACCAAGCTCTCCCTGAATCCAATCCTAGACATGCGCATGCCTGTTGCCACACCCTAACCCAGCGACTTGTTCACGGGTTTGTTTGGATTGATTAAGTCTTATAAATTTAAGGAGTTGTTTAAACTAACCCTAAAGTCAATCAATGCCTAACATACTATTCTACGTCCATCAAGCCCATCAAACCCAACATATATATCACATCAAGAGTTAGAATACTTACCTGCGTGGATCGGGTGTCGGTAGACTCGAAGGCCATATCTTCTTCCAATTTGTTTTTTCCAAATTCACATCAACTTTACAAACATTACTAGGCCCATTTCACAGCCTGAGTTTTAAACTGGGCTCTGATACCAAATTGTAACACCCCAAACCCGGCCTATACGTTTCGACCGAATCTGGCGTGTCATGGGTTGTACATTGAAAACTTTTGCTTTGTTGGGTTTGGAAATTGTGAGTTAATTAGACAATATTTAAATAAATAAGTGACATTTGAAAAAAAAAACCTTGTATTATTATTTCATTTAATTAAACCTTTGACATAATTTCATAAGTTGCAAATATTAAAAACTACTTAGGTGAATATAAACAATGGGGCCTTATTACATAAATATTCCCAAAATAAAACTTAAAGGAAAAACCGAAAATAATCTATAGAAATAAAAACTTGATGGCCCCTCGAGTCCGTCTCGGCTTCCATGTCCACGATCTACTGCTCATCTGGAAAGTTAAGGAAATTAAAGGGTGAGTCACGAAGACTCAGTGTGTAAATCCCAGAAACACATAAAAGGCTTGCCCACAAACACATTATGGCCTTGGCCCGTATACAAGGGTAACTATATATGCATCATGGCCCATCCCAGCCTAGAAATCCATCCTCTACACACCAACCCGTACCAACCATCACACCTTGGGGATTTCTACAATCAACCCGCCAACCGCTACACACCATATCGACAGCTGTGCTGCCTGTCTTAAAGACCGATCACTGTGTGACCTATGTGGCAAAGCCACCGATCACCATGCGACCTTAATAATACATCGTAGCATTTCGACGGCTAAGCTGCCTATCATAAAGACCGATCACTATGTGACCTATGTGGCAAAGCCACCGATCGCTATGCGACCTTCTCCCCCTTCATCATATCAATCCCATCCCATGCATACATACATGCAAAATCAAACAATGTATTACCTAAGAGATTTCAGTTTATCGCATACATCGACACACATAGAGAGATTTCTATGATTACGTACCTGGCATCCCTTGCCTACCCTTTTTGGGTAATCCGACTATACAGCCTTTTTCTGGCTCTTAGCCCATAACATATATTTAGTTCAGATTACTATTCAGCCTTTTTCCGGCTTTTAGCCCATAACATACATAATACATTTTAATTAGTGTGTTAGAGATCTACACACCTGGTTACCGTTCGAATGAGACCCTCTAAGTCGACGCTATCCGTAGCCAACACCACTGCTATCTGCCTAAGGTGTTGTTCAGAAGTCGGTAACGAAACATTAGGTTAAGGCACAACTAACGAAAAGAAAACGGTTGATCATCTTAAGGAGAATTGAAATCCTTACCTTGAAATCCTGAAAAGTGATATGAGATTCAGGGACTAGTGTTTTCGGCTTTTAGATCTAAGAGATCTACTTCAATTCCCGAATGTCGCCCAACAAGAGAATACATAGAACCATTAAACCATTAGCTTTTCAGCTTTGTCTTCCAAAAACCAAAAGAAATCTTAAGGAATAACAACAGTCGACACTCACCTTACTAGAGAAGATTCGGCTACTCCCAGAGGATTCCGGCTTTTTTGCGAAAATCAGGAAGAGAAGATGATTCGAAGAAATCTATAGAGATTCGGCTTTTAAATAAAGAGGAGAAAAGAATAATGGAGTTTTCGGCTTTTAGAAGAAAGAAGAGAATAATGGAGTTTTCGACTTTCGACTTTTTAGAAGAAAGAAGAGAAGAGAATAATGAAGTTTTCGACTTTTAGAAGAAAGAAGAGAATAATGGAGTTTTCGGCTTTTAGAAGAAAGAAGAGAATAATGGAGTTTTCGGCTTTTAGGAGAAAGAAGAGAAAAGAATAATGGAGTTTTCGGCTTTTAGAAGAAAGAAGAGAATAATGGAGTTTTTGGCTTTTAGAAGAAAGAAGAGAAAGAAAAGATGGAAACCCTAAATGCCGAAAAATAAAGAAGAGAACCCTCCCTATTTATAGAAATTTCGGCACTTACCTATGAAAAGCCGAAAGTACCCTTCCTGATAACTAAAAATTAAGCAAATAAAAAGGGAAAATTCAGCACCCCTTTGCCATAAAGAAACCAATTTCTTTACTCCTCTAGGTGATGGAATTTCAGCCAACACCTAGCCTTGCAGATAGCTCCTATCTTTTCTCCTTTTATCTTCCATATTATCAACTATAATATCTACATTATCCTATTTATATAAATCCTCCTATTTTTGAGCCTTGTTGCCATCCACTCCACCTAACCCAAATGTCGAAAATTAGCTAACTTAAATTAAAAGAATTGGGCTCCATGAAACTTAAATTTGGGCCCCTTATTCCCTTGTGTGGCGTCATCTCCTAATATTGGGCCACAAGCCCACTTTGGTATTTTAAACACAGATACTACCTTTTAAACCCTATAATGCCCAAACAGATAATTTTAATCAAGGCCTCTACCTAAGCCTGAGCCCAATTTGGACCCCTAACAGTTAAATTAACACATTACACATGTTCTCCCATTAAACGCATAGGCCCAAAAATTCAGGATGTTACAATTTCTCCCTAATGTCCATTTCATTACGGATTCTGGATGATTGGATTTAGCCATCGAAATAGCCCCCATCCTTCGCAATGTCAAGAATATATCGAGATATGCAGTATTCCCCATACTATTTCAACAATTAATACTCAAAACCAACAATCAGAGAACACTCAAGAAATGTCAAAATAATAATTCGAAAAATAAAAATGGTCAAGGTTCGAATCCCACACCTGATTCGAAATCGGAGATGACCAAACACTGACTCGATGTCAAAGAAGCGAGGCTCTTCAAAGTTCCCCAAGCAAAAACCGTTCAATTACAAAATAAGGAAAAACTTCGAAAAGAAGAAAAAGAAAACCCAGAGAAGAAGAAAGAAAACAAAATGTCCAGAACCAAAAATAGAAAAATAAAAGTAAAAAATTTAAAAAAAGAAATAAATAATTATAATTATTAACTAAAAACAAAACAAAATAAAAGGCTCACCAAAAATACGCACCCAAAAACTCGAACACAGAACCTTGAGGTATACTAGCACTCACTCAACCACCAGACCAGTAAGCCCATTTTGACACTTAAATGAGCCACTAAACATAATAGAACACCCATGTCTCTGACCCTAATCACCAAACCCAAAATTCCTAGCCTCAAAATTCGGGGTGTTACATTAACAGCTGGTAACTGTTCTATCTTCGATTCAAAATCTTAGGATCGAGGATATAAGCTAAAAATGCCTCGTTACCTTTATGCAACAGTTTTTGAGCTGAAAAAGCTAAAATAATTTTAACAATATCCTTTGTGTTCCCAAATTCAGCTGAAATTATTTCCCCTGTCTGACATTTCAAATCAATCATTTTTTCTCTACAGTTTACTACAGCATCATGTTTTGTCAGCCAATCCATTCCCAGAATAACATCAAATTCCCAAAAGGGCAACAGCATCAAATCAGCAGAGAAATCACAACTGAAATTATTTCCCCTGTCTGACATTTCAAATCAATCATTTTTTCTCTACAGTTTACTACAGCATCATGTTTTGTCAGCCAATCCATTCCCAGAATAACATCAAATTCCCAAAAGGGCAACAACATCAAATCAGCAGAGAAATCAGCCGATCTCCAACCTTCACGAGCTTTGAGTACTATAAAATAGGAAAAATAAACCTAGTAAGCATTATATGCTTAGTAAGCTCGTATAACTAAAATTACACTTACCAATCATATATATAACATTTAAAAACATGTAAAGCATATATCCATCAGTTTGGCAAATTTGCCTAATCACAAACATTCATTCAACATGTTAGTCACAATATACCAAAATGCATAGATGAGCTCATCAGGCCACATTCACATTCCATTTCATCTTTTCCATGTCACTTATTCACTGTTTTCGTTGAATTATTGAATTTTCGATGGATGTTTCTAGTAGTACACTTGAGGTGTACAATTTCGTTATCCGTCAATTCATATCCAGTAGTACCGTCTAGGTACACTCTCGAGCCACATATCATACAGCAGAATTACCAGTCCAGGCTAAATTCTAGCTGTAGCACATATACTCTATGGGCTTTGTCAGATTACCAGTCCAGGCTAAATCCTTGTATGACAAAAAAATTCCCTATAGAGTTCAATCCGGATTACCAGTCCAGGCTAAATCCATATTGAAAACACATATGCTCGAGAGACCATTTTATTTTTATAAGATTACCCGTACGAGCTAAATCCTTTCCATGATGAGATCAATAGATTACCCATCTGGGCTAAATCTTTACTGCAACACATGCAGGATCTCATTCCACATCGGGAATCACCTATCCAATCGGAATTCAATATTCAAACGAATTTTAACCCTTTTTCAATCATTTTCCATCATATTCATATTTCATGCTTCATGTACATATAATTCACATATTGTGTTTCATGCAACTCAATAATCAAATCAACATATATTCATACTTATTTAAGTTATACGAACTTACCTTGATAATTGTTCATATCTACTAATCTAAAACTTTTCTTTTTCCTCGATCTTTCTCTTTGTCTAGTATTTTCAGATCTATATAAATGAATTTAATCCTCAATTCCATACATTTAATATTCAATTGAACCCATTTCATATTCTAGGCAAAAGTACCATTTTGCCCCTAAACTTTTAATTAATTCCAATTTCGTCCCTAGGCTCGGAAATTGAAATTCATGCAATTTAATTCTTATTCCAAGCCTAACCAAAATTCTAATACAACTTTTACAGCACACATGTTTAATAAAATTCAGAATTTTTCCATGAATTTCATCACTTTTCAATTTAGTCCCTAAACATGTTTCCAAAAAAAATCACTTTGTAAAAGTTGTTTAACTATCAATAACCCTTCATTTTCTATCAAAAACTTTTAAATTTTAGCATATTTATCCATGGAAAATTTTATATACTTTGATTTCTTTTCAAATTAACCCCCCAAATAGAGAAATTAAACTTTCCTAATCTCAAAAATATAAAAATTACTAAAAACGAGACATAGGAACTTACAAATTTATGCTTGGAAAGCTTGTTTTCTCTCTCGTAGGGTTTCCATGGATCTTTGGTTGAAGAAGATGATATAAAATGATGATATTTCTATTTAATTAATTTATCATCTTTAATTTTCCTCATTTCCAATTTAGTCCTTAATCTTTTTCAATTTTTCCATGGATGATTCACTAAAAATATCTACATAGTTTTTGTCAATGGTCTAATTACCATATAAGGACCTCACATTGTAAATTCCATAGCTATTTGATCCTTATACCTAATAGAATTCAACTTTGACATTTTATGCAATTTAGTCCTTTTTGTAATTAGACACGTAATAGATAATATTTTTCTATAAAAAAATTTCATGCAATCTTTCTAACATATTACCAATCATTTCATGAAATTTAAATAAAATTTTTCAGACTCGAATTTGTGGTTACGAAACCACTATTCCGACTTCACTAAAATTGGGCTGTTACATAACCCATATCTGTCGCCGGAACAGGGTTACGGAGTATTACCGAAGTTTTCAGAACATTTACAAATAATTTATATCAATTAATATTCATTTTCCGATATTATCCATAACGTCCTTAGGATGGACCGTCGAAGCCCAAAATGAATGTTAGGATCCGGTCGGGACTAAATCGAAAGCATAGGAAAATTTTTGTGAAATTTAAAAATTTTACTCATGTACAGGGGTCACACATACATTACAACATTAATCTAATTGGAACAAACTTTGTAATATATATTTTTTATATAAATTACATAAGCTCAATTCCTACCTGATTGTGATGATTGTCCAACATGATAGTTTCATTGCGGGCATTTGCTCCGATTATGACCAGCTAATCTTCATAATCCATAACGCTTACCATCAGATTTCTCCCTAATGTCCATTTTGTTACGGATTTTGGATGATTAGATTTAGCCATCGAAACAGCCCCCATCTTTCGCAATGTCAAGAATATATCGAGATATGCAGTATTCCCCATACTATTTCAACAACTAATACTCAAAACCAACAATTAGAGAACACCAAGAAATGTCAAAACAATAATTCGCAAACTAAAAATGGTCAAGGTTTGAATCCCACACCTGATTCAGAATCGGAGATGCCCAAACACTGACTCGATGTCAAGGAGGCGAGGCTCTTCAAAGTCCCCCCCCAAGCAAAAATTGTTCAATTACAAAATAAGGAAAAACTTTGAAAAAAAAGAAAAAGAAAACCCAGAGAAGAAGAAAGAAAACAAAATGTCCAGAACCAAAATAGAAAAATAAAAGTAAAAAATTAAAAAAAGAAATAAATAATTATAATTATTAACTAAAAACAAAACAAAATAAAAGGCTCACCAAAAATACACACCCAAAGACTCGAACACAGAACCTTGAGGTATACTAGCACTCACTCAACCACCAGACTAGTAGGCCCATATTGACTCTTAAATGAGCCACTAAACATAATAGAACACCCCTGTCTCTGACCCTAGCCACCAAACCCAAAATTCTTAGCCTCAAAATTTGGGGTGTTACATTAACAACTGGTAACTGTTCTATCTTCGATTCAAAATCTTGGGTATCGAGAATATGAGCTAAAAATGCCTCGTTACCTTTATGCAAAAATTTTTGAGCTGAAAAGCTGAAATAATTTTAACAATATCCTTTGTGTTCCCAAATTCAGCTGAAATTATTTCCCCTGTCTGGCATTTCAAATCAATCTGTTTTTCTCTACAGTTTACTATAGCATCATGTTTTGTCAGCCAATCCATTCCCAGAATAACATCAAATTCCCGAAAGGGCAATAGCATCAAATCAGCAGAGAAATCACAACCTTCTATTTTCAGTGGGTAATTTCGATACATTAAGTTAACTATCACACTTTGACCTAATGGATTAGTGACTTGCACATCATAATCGGTAGATTCCAGAGGTAATTTCCTTTCTGATGGTAATATAGTGTAAATATATGAATGTGTAGATCCAAGATCAATTAATGCATACACAAAATCATCAAAAAGATAGAAAGTACCAGCTATTACATCTGGAGCAGAAGCTTCCTCTCTAGCTCGGATGGCATATGTACGTGTAGGTGCCTTAACTTCTATCTGGGCTGCGGAATCTCTCATTCCTAAATGAGCAGTCCTTATAGCACTACTTTGACCTGAATATTTACCTTTTTGAGAAGTAATTGATTGTCTCTTTTTTTGTTCTCCCTCTTCTTTAAGCAGTTGGGGGCAATCTCGAATAAAATGATCAGTGGCCCCACATTTGTAACAAGCTCCTAACTTGTCTCTATATTCGCATGGATGTGATTTCCCACAATATTTACATCTAGACCTGGGAACATTCTGCACACTACTAATACTAACTGCAGGTTTAGTGATTGCCCCAAATTCTTGCGGAGTTACTCTGTTATTCTTCGATCGTTCCAGTATTGACGTGGATCGACCTAAATTGTCTCTAAATTTTTTAGCCGGAAATGTTGAAAATGATTTTGAAGAACTTCTCTTATAAGATTCTTTACTTCTTTCCTGTTGCATCTTTCTATTATACACTTCTTCCATTTTCTGGGCTCTATCTGATAAAGCAACAATTCTCGAATTTCTGTATCTCCAATCATCATTCTGATCTCATCATTTAATCTCTTTTGAATCGAATACACATTTCCTCTTCGGTAGGTATAATATCTCGGGCATATTTGCTAAGGTATACAAACTCCCTTTCATACTCAGCTACGGACTGGTTCCCTTGGCGTAAATCGAGGAATTCTCTCTTCTTCTTATCTAAATACCTTTTACCAACATATTTCTTTTTAAACTCACTCTGGAAAAATTCCCGAGAAAGTTTCTTTTCAGGTACTACCGCTTCTATAGTCTCCCACTAGTTGTATGCTTTTTCTTTTAGTAAAAAAACCGCACATCTTAAATAATCATCTGGAGAACAAGCCATTTGTTTGAAAACTCTTACTAGATTATGTAGCTAATATTCAGCTTTAACAGGATTATCATCTGATCTTCCCTGAAATTCTTCGGTCCCAAATTTTCTGAGTTTTTCTATTGGAGTTTGCTTACTAGATTCAGTTATCGAAGGAGGTGGAGGAGCAACAGGGGGTGCTATTGGTGGTGCATTAGGGAGGAGGTTCCTGAGCCTGATTCATTTCTTGCATCATCTCATTATATCGTTGATTTATAAATCCATAAATCATGTTTTTAAGTTCTTGTTCTCACATCAGAGAAATTGGAACATTACTGCTTGTCCATTGTTCAGAGGCCTGCACTCTACTATTAACTTCTTCCTGTTCAGCACATTCAATTCTACCGAACATCTTTACAATCAATAATAAAAACAGGTATTAGATCGGATCATACACATCACACTATCACAGATTTATATGGCATGTATTTCTAGACACTTTACACGTTATATTCGTTTCGAGAATCGACTAACCCAAAGCTCTGATACCAATAAATGTAACACCCCTAACCTGTAACACCCTTAACTCATACCAGTCACCAGAACAGGGTTTTAAAGCATTATCAAAACATTTAGAACATTTTTCTATTAAACTACAAAAATTTATTTATTTACCGAGATCATCCATAATGTCCTTTGATCGGGCCCTCGAGGCCCAATACAAACATTAGAAACGAGTTGGGACTTATTCAGAACCTCTAGAAAACAGAGCTCACACGCCCATGTGATCCAAATGACAAGCCCATGTGACCCTTGGACACGCCCGTGCCTCAAGTCGTGTTCAATTTAGGTTGCTCTTTGACTTGCGCCATACGACCATGTCACACGCACATGTGCTAGGCCGTGTGGTTAATTAATTTAATTCAAATTAGGTACAGGTTTCACACGGTCATGACACACGCCCGTGTTCAAGACCGTGTCACCCACATGGCAAAGACACATGCCAGTGTCTCTGCTCGTGTGTTAAATTCTAGACATTCTATTTTGCAAATTTTAGAAACAGGGGACAGACGACCAGATCATATGCCCATGTACTCAAGCCGTTTGTCACACACGGGGGTGTGTGTCTACCCGTGTGGATGAAATAAGGCCATTTCCTAACCTTATTTCTCACCCAAATTTAACCATTTTCTTGCACCAAAACTCACAAGTATAAACCAATCAAATCCAACCAATTTCCATCATCCAATTTGGTACACTATTTCCTATATCATACTTTTAAGCTTACCTTTACATTATCTCATATAATATACTTTATGACAGTCCTATTTAACTTGTTTAACATGTAATAATTATCATATTATTAATTCATACCATACCAAAAACAACCATTTCTAGCCATTCCAATGGCTAGATTACAAGCCAACATTATAAATCATCATTTGATCATATTAGCCTATACATGCTATTATACCAAAATATGATTGACATTTATACCAAAACCAAGGAGTTGATAGTGTGATGATTGCTCCGACTGGTTTCCAACTTTCACTAGCTTTGAGTACTATAAAATAGGGAAAATAAACCTAGTAAGCATTATATGCTTAGTAAGCTCGTATACCTAAAATTACACTTACCAATCATATATATAACATTTAAAAACATGTAAAGCATATATCCATCAATTTGGCAAATTTGCCTAATCACAAACATTCAATCAACATGTTAGTCACAATATACCAAAATACATAGATGAGCTCATCAGGCCACATTCACATTCCATTTCATCTTTTCCATGTAACTTATTCACTGTTTTCGTTGAATTATTGAATTTTTGATGGATGTTTCTAGTAGTACACTTGAGGTGTACAATTTTGTTATCTGTCAATTCATATCCAGTAGTACCGTCTAGGTACACTCTCGAGCCACATATCATACAATAGAATTACCAGTCCAGGCTAAACTCTAGCTGTAGCACATATACTCTAAGGGCTTTGTCAGATTACCAGTCTAGGCTAAATCCTTGTAGGACAAAGAATTCCTTACAGAGTTCAATCTGGATTACCAGTCCAGGCTAAATCCATATTGAAAACACATATGCTCGAGAGTCCATTTTATTTTTGTAGGATTACCCGTCTGAGCTAAATCCTTTCCATGATGAGATCAATAGATTACCCGTCTGGGCTAAATCTTTACTGCAACATATGCAGGATCTCATTCCACATCGGGAATCACCTATCCAATCGGAATTCAATATTCAAACGAATTTTAACCCTTTTTCAATCATTTTCCATCATATACATATTTCATGCTTCATGTATATATAATTCACATATTGTGTTTCATACAACTCAATAATCAAATCAACATATATTCATACTTATTTAAGTTATACGAACTTACCTTGATAATTGTTCGTATCTACTAATCTGAAACTTTTCTTTTTCCTCGATCTTTCTCTTTGTCTAGTATTTTCAGATCTATATAAATGAATTTAATCATCAATTCCATACATTTAATATTCAATTGAACCCATTTCATATTCTAGGCAAAAGTACTATTTTGCCCCTAAACTTTTAATTAATTCCAATTTCGTCCCTAGGCTCGGAAATTGAAATTCATGCAATTTAATTCTTATTCCAAGCCTAACCAAAATTCTAATACAACTTTTACAACACACATGTTTAATAAAATTTAGAATTTTTCCATGAATTTCATCACTTTTCAAATTTAGTCCCTAAACATGTTTCCAAAAAAAAAATCACTTTGTAAAAGTTGTTTATCTATCAATAACCCTTCATTTTCTACCAAAAAAATTTTAAATTTTAGCATATTTATCCATGGAAAATTTTATATACTTTGATTTCTTTTCAAATTAACCCCCTAAATAGAGAAATTAAACTTTCCTGATCTCAAAAATATAAAAATTACTAAAAACGAGACATGGGAACTTACAAATTTATGCTTGGAAAGCTTATTTTCTCTCTCCTAGGGTTTCCATGGATTTTTGGTTAAAGAAGATGATATAAAATGATGATATTTCTATTTAATTAATTTATCATCTTTAATTTTCCTCATTTCCAATTTAGTCCTTAATCTTTTTCAATTTTTCCATGGATGATTCACTAAAAATATCTACATAGTTTTTGTCAATGGTCTAATTACCATATAAGGACCTCACATTGTAAATTCCATAGCTATTTGATCCTTATAGCTAATAAATTCAACTTTGACATTTTATGCAATTTAGTCCTTTTTGTAATTAGACACGTAATAGATAATATTTTTCTATAAAAAATTTCATGCAATCTTTCTAACATATTACCAATCATTTCATGAAATTTAAATAAATTTTTTCAGACTTGAATTTGTGGTTACGAAACCATTATTCCGACTTCACTAAAATTGGGCTGTTACATAACCCATATCTGTCGCCGGAACATGGTTACAGAGTATTACCGAAGTTTTCAGAACATTTACAAATAATTTATATCAATTAATATTCATTTTTCGATATTATCCATAACATCCTTAGGATGGACCCTCGAAGCCCAAAATGAATGTTAGGATCTGGTCGGGACTAAATCGAAAGCATAGGAAAATTTTCGTGAAATTTAAAAATTTTACTCATGTACAAGGGTCACACGTCCGTGTGGGTAAGCTGTGTGACTCACATGGCCAAGTGACATAGGTCACACGGCCGTGTCCCCAACCCGTGTAACTCTCTGACTTACAAAACATTAATGTGCAGTTTTAACACGGGCGCGTGGCACACACGCCTGAGACATACGCCCATGTGCTCAAACCTGAGCATTCTGTTTCTCAAATTTAAGTTGTAGGGGACACACAGCTGGATCACATGCCCATTTGCCAGGTCGTGTGTCACACACGGTCATGACACACACCAAGTGTGTCTACCCGTGTGAACGGAAATAAGCCATTTTAAGGCCACTTTTCTCACCCTTTACACAACCAACCTGCACAAAATACTTTCATTTACCAATATACTCCAATCCAACAACTAATACAAGTTAAAAATCATATTTTTCCATAGAATATACTATTGTAAAACTCGTTCTGCCAAGCTTATCAAAATAACCTCATTCAATATTCTACCATAGTTATTAACTAAATATATGCATACTAACATAGATTTATATACATGTACATCATTCACATACTTAACTTAAGTTTAATCTTTTACTATTCAACTCTATACATGCCATATAAACCATAGTTGTAATTCAAAAATTCTACCGATGAAATCTGGATAGTGTGCTCTGATGTGTTGATCCGATCCACCGAACTCACGTCAATCTAAATAGAACATTAAACACACAGAAGTAAGCTTATGAAAGCTTAGCAAGTTCGTAGACATTAGACGTAAATCTTACAAAACACACACAATAATAAATCAATAAACAAGTGTTTCACTAATATTCCCTGTCATCCATAATTTCAAATGATGAGTTCACTTGATTGAGCTCAATATTTCATTACTTTAATTCAAATAACACTTACCATTGCCTGTCAAATTAGAGAACGAATTTTTTTAATGCCATAGTCCAACTATGGTCTTACGCATATAATACAATGGCCTTGCCATGATCTTTCACTCATAGTGCCATAATCCAATTATGGTATTGTCTTCAGGATGCTATAGCCTAGCTATGGTTTTACACTTATTCACATATACTGCCATGGTTCAACCATGGTCTTACATTCACAATGCTATAACCCAGTTATGGTCTTTTCACTGAAATGCCATAGCCTAGCTATGGTCTTACATTTAACACTTTGTCATGGTCCAGCCATGGTCTTATCTGTCAATTCATCACTTGTCACTAAACAATAGTACTAAATTCCTGCGTTCTATTAATTTGAACTTTTGATCCAAATTTTCATATTTTTATAATAATCATAATTTAACAATAAACATATGAGATAATACATTATATCATCTATAATTTAAAAAATAATTAGGATAATTCAACCACATGAACTTACCTGGGGTAGTTTGCAGAAGTTGTAAAAAGTTCAGGGACTAATCGGCTATTTTCTCTTTTCCATGATTTTCATTGAGCTCTTGGTATATAATATAAAATTTTCCATTCATTAGTATCTAATTCAATTCTAATTCACTTCACAATTTATGCCCTTCAATTTTCAAAATTACATTTTTACCCTAAATTTTATAAGTTTTACAATTTAGTCCCTAATCAATTACCTCATCAATTGAGCTTATTTTTCTCAATTAAAACTTTATATAATCATTTTAGGCTACTACACAACATTTGGTATTTGAAATTTCAGCACCAAACCCTAATTCTCAACTTTTCACAATTAAGTCCTAAAAATCAATTTATATTAAAATCACTTAATAGAATCATCATATAATGAAATTAAATATTCAAATCCATGATAATTCAACATAAAATTGCAGCATTCATTCATGGTAACTTTCAAAATCACTCATAGAATTAAAAACTAATAGATTCAATAGTTGGACCTAGTTGTAAAAGTCTCAAAAACATAAAAATTACCAGAAAAAGGCAAGAATTGAACTTACATGGTACAAAATTATGAAAAACCAGCTTAGAAGAACTCTTTTATGGTGTTTTGCTGAATTTTTTAGAAGAAAATGTCTAGAATTCTCATGAAAATTCAATTTTTAAGTTTAATTTTATAAAATTTCCAATTTTACCCCTTGTTCACACTATTTCCTCACCAATTTCTATATCCCTACTGCTCAGCCTTAATAAACTAGGCTTAATTGCACTTTAAATCCCTCTTATTTATTATTTGGGCTATCTAGTCACTATATCTTTAATTAACAAATTTTACAACTTTTTCAATTTAGTCCTTTTTAACTAATTAACTATCAAAACGTTAAAATTTTCTAACGAAACTTTAATTCTAATTCATTATCACTCCGTAAATATTTATAAAAATATTTACGATTCGGTTGATGAAATCGAGGTCTCTGTACCTCATTTTAAACCAAATTTTCCTAATAAATTCTTTTAATTCACAAAATTCACAAATTCAAGAATACTTCTAAAGTCTCATTTGACTAATAAATATTATTTTATTAAATTTTAAAACTCACTCGTCGGATTTAGTGATCTCAAATCACTGTTTTTAACACCACTGAAAATTAGGCTTTACACCGTCTGTTCCGGAGATCAACTTCATAGGACCTAGGTGGTATACCGGGTTGACGACCGATGGTCTCCGTAACTCAAAACATTTGATGCCGTGAATATATTTCTACATTCATCGACCTTGTAATCCGACGGTTTGCAACCATTGCATCCCTGACATATTCGACAAACACGTGTCCCGCCTCCATCTGATTGACTTATTGCTGACCCATTCTTGGCATCAAGGTAGCAAACCTGTAGAATGTTGCTAAGAAGACAGATGAAATCGGAATATGTCGTGTTTTCAACAACACTGTGTTATCCCCACACAACGTTTGTGGTCATTTGACCATAACGAAAGCCCTCGTCAAAACTTTGAGCCCATTGCCATTGCTCCATAGTAACCAACCACTGTCGAAAAGATATGTTCGTTTGACCCTCCATGTCACTCTCAATTTGAGTCACTCTTTGGTGAAAAATATGTGGCTCTAGCTTATGCGTTGTATATGTGTTAAGATAAGGTTATCCTTTACCTATTCTCATAACTTGTCTCTTCCAGTCTGCATTCTTATAATCTCGATGGAAGTTAGTCGCGATGTGCCGGATGCAGTAAACGCATCTCCATGGCACACCGGAATGCCTAATGGCGGTAATTAATCCTTTCCCTCTATCGAAGATGATGCAAATATTATCGTTGCTAATAACATACCTCCATAGGTTGGTAAGCAAGAATTCCAACGATTCCATGTTCTCCTTATCTATGATGGCAGATGCTAGTAGCACGTTCTTGTTGTCGTCTTGAGCAACTGCAAGAAATAGGATCTGTGTATATTTTCCATATAGCCAGGTCTCATCCACTTGCACAAACGGCTTGCAGTCGGGAAATACGTGCACATATGGATCAAACGTCCAGAACATCCAATGGAAAATTCTTTTTCCCAGTTGTAGTTGGTCATCCGGGCTATAATAAGGTTGTGTCTGTAACTCAATGAAAGTCCCCAGTACGTACTCCCGCATAGCGGCTATCCATCCTTGTAGCTTGTTATACGACACATCGAAATCCCTGTACAATTGCTCTATTTCCATCTATTTAGCTATCCACGCCTTTCAGTATGATACTCGATACTGGAATCGTGCTTGCATTTCAGCAATCAGTACGAAACTTTAATGGTCGGCATGTCCTTCACCATTGTCACTATACACGTACAGATAGTTTTGAAACCAAGTTTTCGATGATCTTCTATCCTACGTGTTGATGTGCATGTGTGAGGCCCAACAAAATTTCATATCTCCCACATCTGTGAATTTTGAATAAATGCTACTCGTACCCACCAATTGCAGCCTTTCGTCGACTTCCAACACTCCCCAATATATAATGTCGGTTTAGACACTGCGACTTTGTAGTCCACTGATATATTCATGCTATACCGCTTAATAGCAAATATGCATTTTTCCTTACTTTCAAATCTCTGGCTTACGAAAAACTCCTCAAGATCAGAATTTACGGTCAGCCGGCGAGGAAGAAGTATTTTAGGGTACTCTAGAAACTCGGCTACATACACCGTGTCGGGGTCTATGAGCGACATGTGTGGCCCAGGATTATTGTGTATCACAATACGTGGAATCTGATTCTCGACTGAAAACGCGTTAATGTTTCTATCGTCATTCACGTCTTCATCGTTAATATCATTGGGGACATCGTCCACATCGGGATCACTATCACTATCGACCTCTTGATCACATCAACCACATCAATATAGGGTGTAACATTATCGATATCAATCCCGCGTATAGTCGATTCACTATCAACATACGATATTAGAGCCACCATGCACGGTTCCTGAGCTCCATGTTCTTCACCATATGCAGTGAGATCTTTATTTTGCTCCATACCGGCTAACTCAGCAAATAAGTGAATCGATGCATTTTTGTCACTCTAATTCCCACAGTAAAGAGTGATCACTGTCTCCACGTCTTCGTCGTCTACAAGTTCCATTTCGGTGAATTTGATGGGATCTGTCGAAACTGGAAACTTGTAGAAAAGTTTTGAGATATCCCACAACGTCTAACAATTTTTGCGTTAATCCTTCCCTTCATATTATCCAACGAGACATTTCTATTAAATCTCCTTGCTATTTTTTGCCGTGTTTCAAATATACATCCAACGGTTAATGTCAAGATGATTCCATTGAAATAAACGCATACGAAAAACTGATTATCCATCTTCAATACTCAATCTATTAAAAAAATCGACAAAAAAATTTCAAAACAATTTCGAACAGCATAAAAATACTTCCATAAAAATTTTAATGAATGATAATAGTTTATTTCTAACAATATCAAATATATTGTCATTTCTAACAATATTAAATATATTAAAAAATTTTACAAGATAACATTCTCAATAATCTAAACACAAAATTTACTAACAAATCACAATAAACAAAATAACTTTAAAACAAAACATAAAAATAACACTAAACAAACTATATAATACTAACAAATTTTTTTTTCTTATCATAATCTATTATATTTGAAAATAACAATAAAAAAATTACCTTTTCTTTTCTTTCTTCTCTTCTCCCTCTCTTATTCTGCAAATTGTTTTTTTCTAAACTGATACTAGCTGGATAGGGGACTGGGGGGAAATATATTGGGTGTGCCACCTATCAGATAGGCACAACTGGTGCCGCCTATCTGACACCCTCCACTTGTGCCGCCTACCTGACACCCTCCACTACATAAAATATTTTTTTTTGTAAAATGTCAGAAAATGAGGGTGGTGCCGTCTATGCACCACCCTCATCCAATTCAAATGTACCATTTTGGCACTTCATCTTAGCAACATACCATTTTGTCATTTTATTTTTTTTATATTATTAGGGTAAAAAACCCTTAAAAATAACAGATTTAAAAAGAGTGAAAATAAAAATCATAAAAGAATCACCTTTTTCTTTTCGAATCTTTATCTGATTACTAATTTTTTTTATATTCGATTTTTTCCTCGTAAAATAATACAATTTGGTGATGGCTTTTATAGCCATATTACACTATTTTGCTTCTGTTCTATTACTTTTTCTCTGTTATTGCCTTGTTATTTCTGTGTTCTTTTTGTCCTCTTTTGCAGGTTCAACGCTCGATTAACGGAGGAGAGAAGAGGCGCTCTTTGCCGTTTTGGTGCAAGGCGGCAGGCGTGTGTTAGGCCTCGAGACGAGGCACCCTGACGTGGCACGAGCAAAGGAAGTGGGTACAATGCACATAGATTAGGGTTTAGTTTTTACAGAAAATAAGTTTAAGTTTTTGGGCCTGTTAATTGGATTTAGTGTTTTTGATTTGGGCTTGTAAAATTAGACTGAATTCTTTAATTTTTATTCTTTTTTTTTGTGTCTGTTTAGGTTGGGCCCAGGTAAAAAAGGCCCATTACCGTGAATTTTTGCAAATCAGGTCGAATTTAATCAATTCTGACAAAGTAGATAACATTAAAACGAAATATCTTATGCCAAAGTAAAGGATCTACTTGGTTACACAGCCTTGCAACTCTCCAATGAGGATAATTGGGTGCTTGGTCTCTAAGTTGGAACATATCAATTTTACAAATAGTGAATTTTCAAACAGACTAGGAAAAATATGTGAAGCGACAACATTTCTTGCCTCTAAGAACGGTGTCTTATCAGTATCATGTCTTGCTTACCTGTAACAGAGGTTAGTTTTGTTGAAATTCTGAAATCTTCACAAAACATTATAGTAATAGTATTTTAAAACTTTTTTAAATTAAAAATTTTAGTCTAATTATTATTGTTGATAATTTTTTCAAAATTTATAAATTTTTTATTTTTATTTTCTGCCAATCATATATTATATATTTTTTATTTCTAACGGCATCATAAGAAAAAAAACCTGCCTTTTTCATTTGCTTGTGCTCAACTGTTTTTTCTTTCTACTTTTTAGAATTTTTATAAATTTTCCTGTATAATTTTTGTTTTTCTAACATTTATACTCTTTGTTATTTTTTAATATTTTTTGAATTTATATAATTTTTAATATTTTAACATAATATTTACAATTTTTTATTTTCTAAAAATAATTATTGATGTGACATTTAGGGCAACATGCAACGTCAACAATTAATACATGTAGTTCCGTATACGGCATCCATATCAACGAGTTAGAGTTAATTTTTCTATCAATTTTTGACTAATCTGACAAAAGATACTAGTTTGAGGGCTAAATAGAGCCAAAAAAAAAAAAGGAAAGTGCTAATTTGATTATTTCTGATAAGGTTAAGGGTGAAAATCGGCATTATTCCAATGAAATACGCGTTTGATTTTTTTCGTCTGTGGGGTCATAAAATAATATCGACATTAACAGACGGTTGAAATCGGTTTGGGCACGGAAACAAAGCAATGAAGCTTCATGGAATTGAGAGATTCATTAGGGGCATTTTGACAGATGCAGTAGACGACTTTCCCTAGTCAAAGTCCGGGTTTTCTTTCAGTAGGAAACACAAACAATTCAAAAGACTTTTCATCTTCCTCCAAGAACATAAAAACACATATATGAAATTATTATAAACAAACTGTATAAGACTTTCACGTTGATTTTCTAGGCAAGAGATTGATTTTCCAATGGCTTCTAATAAACCCTTCTTCTTCTTCCTCCTCTTGCTGTTTCTCTCGTTGAAGCTGCAGAGCTCAAGCTCACAAACATGGATCAAAGCTGGCTACTGGATATCTACCTCTTCCCTTCATGTTTCTGATATAAACTCTGCTCTTTTCACTCACCTTTTTGCCTCCTTTGCTTTTATAAACAAAACCTCTTATCAGCTTTTTATCAATTCCTCAGATGAACAATCTTTCTCTAACTTCACCAGTATTGTAAAACAAAAGAATCCATCCATCACTACTATTTTGTCCATTTGGGTTGCAAGATCTGAGTCCACCACCTTTTCTTTGATTGTTAATGAAACTTCCCGTCGAAAACCTTTCATTGAATCTTCAGTCAAAACAGCCAGGCTTTATGGTTTTCATGGTTTAGACCTTCATGGGTTTGAGCCTACGAATGGCACCAGTTTGGGTACGTTTTTGGATGAATGGCGAGCTGAGGTAGCTTCTGAGTCGAGAAACACTGGTAAGACACGGTTGTTGTTAACTATGTCGGCTGGTCGCTTGCCAATTGTCAACTCAGTGAATTATCCTATTGAGTCCGCAAAACGAAACCTGGATTGGGTAAATATTCTGGCATATGACTACTATGTACCAAGAGAAGATAGGTTTACTGGTTTTCATGCAGCTTTGTTTGACCCATTAGGAAGGGCTAACACTGATGATGGGATAAAGGAATGGTTAAAGAGAGGATTCCCTGCTGATAAGCTAGTTTTAGGTTTGCCTTACCATGGCTATGCATGGGCAATTGTTAATAACTTTAGTGACAGTGGCGTTAATTCAGCAGCTTTCGGGCCAAATTTCACTGTTGATGGTTCAATGGGGTATTCCCTTATCAAATTTCTCATTCGAAATTCTGGTTATTATGGAGCTGTCTATAATTCTACTTATGTGGTGAATTATTGCATACTGGGGTGGAGTTCTTGGATCAATTTCGACGATGTGGAAGCCATTAAAGCTAAGGTTTCTTATGCCAAGGTGAAGGGTCTACTTGGTTACAATGCCTTTCAACTCTCTAATGACGATAATTGGGTGCTTTCACAAGCTGGTAAGATGAATTCTCTGGTCACTAAGTTGGAACATCACTTTTACAAAATATTGAATTTTCAAACATTGACTAGGAAAAATATGTGAAGAGGCAACATTGCTCGGGTGGGAGAAATTATTTTACAAAACCTTCTCATCATATGATTCATGTACCTTTTCAATTATTTAATGATATTTCAGTAAATTTTTTATATCATTAATATATAATTTTGATATTTTTTTAAACTCAAACAACACACCATAACCTTGAACACTAAAAGTCAAATTTAAAACTTCAAACCCAAACCTTTAACCGTCAACCCGGAACCTGAAACCCTTACAAAACATTAACTATAAATCATGTAATGAGATTGTATTAATGTTCCACAGCTTATGGAATAGTCACAACTCAGCCGAAGAAACATCAGTTATTGGTGATTGTTTTGGTTACAGTTGCTGCAATGGTTCTCCTGATTACGGCTTTCATCTATTACCCGCAACACAAAATATTCAAATCACAAGGTAAATTATTTGGACATGTGAGAATCTGAAATGATTCGAGACGATAATCGTACGTTGATTCCATAAGATTTTGATTGCAGGGCTTTTGGGTGCGTTGAAAATGTTGGTATCTTTGATAAGAACCAAAATATCAGGTGAAAGAAAGCATGAAAATGGTGATCCTAATCTCCAAGCTTTCACTTTCGCTACCATTAAAGCTGCCACTAATAACTTTTCAAATGAGAATAAGCTTGGAGAAGGTGGATATGGTCCTGTTTACAAGGTAAAATATACTATTACTTCGATAATGCATTTGAAGAACCATACGTTTTCAGCTTACTTGCAGCAGATTATGAAATTTCAAGGACCAATGAAACTGTTAGCAGTTTACCTCACATTGCTAATAAATATAAAGTATAACGAATTTAAATAAACAATTCTTTATAATTTGAGTAATTAATTTGGGTGTCTAGTATCAATGTGCTAACTTATTGAGCTGATGTACATATATAAAAAGTCAAAAGATGGGCGCTTGAATTCGATGGTGCAAATATAACTTACGGTATAAGTTATGTACTAAGAAATACTTTTTTTTGATAAAAAATACGTTCCTCTATAAAACTCGAATACTGCTATTTACACTAATTTATCTTTTTTGTTTTAAAACTTGGTGTATTCTAGAGGCAAAATTATAGCGTTAAGGACAATGAATCACGCATCAATTCTATATCTTATTTCTCTCAATTTTTCTTTCTTGTGCCACAAGTTTCTTTATTGCACAAGAAATTTCTAAGGGAAAATATTAACTGCAGTGTGGATTGTGGACAATATATAACAGGGAGAGTTATCAAACGGGCAAGAAATAGCAGTGAAGAGGCTTTCGAGAAGCTCAAATCAAGGGTTGGAGGAGTTCAAAAATGAGGTCAATCTTACAGCTAAGCTGCAACATGTGAATCTAGTTCGTGTTCTGGGAATTTGTACTGAGAATGAAGAAAAAATGTTGGTTTACGAGTTCATGCTGAACAAAAGCTTGGATTTTTACCTCTATGGTAAGTAATTCTTCATTCTTTTCAACTTAGCATGACTGTAAAGTACCTATTTACAGAATGTTATTTCATAAACTTACCCAAAAGAGACAAATATTATTCATACACTTAACCGATGCAGATCCATTTAAAAGGCATCTGTTAGATTGGAGAAAAAGAGTTTCAATAATCGACGGAGTTACTCAAGGCCTTTTATATCTCCAAGAATACTCAAATTACACTATAATTCACCGCGATATAAAGGCAAGCAACATTTTATTAGATTCTGAAATGAACCCGAAGATATCGGATTTTGGGATGGCCAAGTTTTTCAAGAAGGATGAACTTGAAGCAAATACTAACAGAATTGTTGGGACATAGTAAGCGAACCAGATGGTCTCAAATAATATATATTAGAGTAATTTTCATCTTTTGCATTGCATCTATGAGTAGTTATTAATTCATTGATTCAATGTAGTGGCTATGTTCCTCCGGAGTACGTTCAGAAAGGAATCTACTCTACCAAGTACGATGTTTATAGTTTTGGAGTTCTACTTCTGCAAATTATCAGTGGCAAGAGGAATTCCAGTCTGTATGGATGCCATGAAAACTTGAATCTTCTTGAATATGTAAGTAACTTTGAGACATCTTTTTTTCTTCTCCATTTTGCAGTACGAATATTGGAAAATGTATAATGTTGAATGATAATATCCAGGCATACGAATTGTGGAAACAAGGTCGAGGGGCAGAGTTTTTCAACGCATCACTTGATGATTCATCTTCGTCATGTAAGCTCATTACATGTATGCAATTGGCACTTCTATGTGTGCAGGAAAATCCTGCAGATAGGCCGTCAATGGTGGAAGTTTTTACGATTCTCAAGAACAAAAGCAGTGTTGCAATCTGTGTACCTAACCAGCCTGCATATTCAACTACGAGAGATGAAAGGAAGGACATTGGGAGGAAAATAGTTTTTTCTGTCAAGGATGCATCGATAACCCAAGTGGAACCTCGATGACTGACAATTTATGCATTTGAGAAACATTTTATGTAAAAGAAAAGAAAATTTCAAGCAAATATAGATATTGAAGATTGGAGCTGTAACTATGATTGAACTTCAAGCAAATAAAAGAAAAAACAGAAGTTCTGATTACAAGCAGAAGTTGATACAACTGCATGATTAATCATATTCCTACGATGGAGAAAACATCAAAGGACTTTGAACCCAAAGATTTTGTTGAAGTATACTGATAAACTGTTGTGATGATAATGCCAACAAATAATGCCAAAGGCATAAGAAATTTTGTAAAATGTAAATTTATAATTAATCCAATCAGATAGAGTAAAAGAAAATGTTGAAGTGTGGCCTCCCATACAGCATCTAGAAGCAGCCCGTGCAAACTTACTATGTTGAAACCATTATTTTATGTGATCCAAGTCTTTGTTTTGTTGTAATTTAATTTAAATGGTGTGTTAAGTGAGAATAAGTGTGTTAGGTGAAAATTAAGTGCTATTTATTAGCTATAAAACAATGATGTTTTGTAATAAAAATAAATGAGTGTTTCTCATTCAAGTTAATGCTCCCTTTCTTGCTTCTGTCATTTTCTTAGCAATTTTTTTGTTCTTTTCTTTCTTTTCCTGGAAGCATCGAGCCTTGCTGCTCCAGCTTCAGCTTTAATCGCTGTTTTTTGTCCAAAGTTCCAACAATTGGTATCTAGAGCCGTATTCTCAGTGGACCTGTTATATTTCAAACTTGAAAACAAATGGCTGCTAATTTTTCACCAGCTGCACCACCAGTCTTCAATGGAGAAGGGTTCCACATATGGCAGGTTAAGATGAGGACTTACCTGCAGGCCTTCGATCTGTGGCAAGTTGTGATCTCAGACGTTGAGCCAGAACCCCTTCGAGCCAATCCAACGTGGCTCAGATGAAACAACATGCTGAAGAAAGGACCAAGAGGCACAAGGCCATGTCATGCATCCAGAACTATGTATCAGATGTCATCTTCACCAGGATCATGGCCTGTGAAACACCAAAGCAGGCTTAGGACAAACTCAATGAATAGTTCCAAGGCACTGAAAGAACCAGGAAACAACAGCTTCTAAACTTGAGAAGGGACTTTGAGAATCTCAAAATGAAGGAAGAAGAAATAGTGAAACAGTATTCAGACAAGATTATGGGTGTAGTTAACAGCATAAGGTTGCTAGGAGAAGAGTTTACTGAGGCAAGAATCGTGGAGAAGGTGCTCTCAACATTACCTGAGAGATATGAAGCAAAAATCTCATCCCTTGAGGATTCGAGAGACCTGGCTACCATCTCCTTGACTGAGCTAGTTAACGCCTTGTATGCTCAGGAACAAAGGAGGCTAGTAGATAAGAAGTATACCAAGAAGGTGCCTTCCAAGCAAGATCAAAACCATCTTCGAGCAATACTGACTACAAAGAAAAAAAGATTTGGAAGAACAGGCCTAAACCTGGTGTTGCTAGGGGTGGTGAAAAACTTTGCAAGTTTTGCAAAAAACCAGGTCATCCTGAGATCAAATGCTGGTTCAGGCCAGATGTAATATGCCAGTATTGCAAAAAGAAGGGCCATGTTGAGAAGGTTTGCAAAAACAAAGGCAAACCAACTCAAGCACAATATCAACTACCAAAAGCTGAGGCTCGAGTAGCTGAGGAGGACAGTGAGCATGAAGAGCAGGTTTTTGCAGTCTCATGCTTGGCTGCAAAGGAAGAAATTAACAAAGGGTGGCTCCTGGATAGTGGTTGCACCAACCATATGACATCAGATGCTAGCATTTTCAAGTCCATCGACAGAAGCTTCAAAGCCAAAGTTAAGGTGGGAAATGGTCATGTCATTGAGGCAGAAGGTAAGGGTGATGTACTGATACACACACTTACAGGCAACAAACTACTCTCAAATGTCTTGTTGGTGCCTCAGATTGATAGAAATCTTCTAAGCATAGCTCAGTTGCTAGACAAGGGCTATACTGTTATGTTCGAGGGCAAGGAATGCAGAATTAGTGATCCACATGGATCCAAGCTTATGTCAATCACAATGGTTGATAAAGACTTTGTTGTTGATTGGACAAACAACTTAAGCTCAGCCTATGCAGCCTCAACAGATGAGTCTAAGCTTTGGCATCAAAGACTTGGGCATGTCAACTTTAAATCCATGTCCAAGATGGTCAATGAAGAGTTGGTTGAAAACTTCACCAATTCTGTGATCCATGAAGGAGTTTGTGAAGTATACCAACTAGGAAAGTAGGCCAGGCATCCATTTCCTCAGGATCAAGCTTGAAGAGTATCAGACAAGCTCCAACTCGTACACACTGATGTGTATGGGCCTATGAAGACTGAGTCACTCAGTGGGAACAGGTATTTTATCTTGTTCATTGATGACTATTCAAGATATTGCTGGATTTATTTCCTAAAACAAAAATTAGAAGTGGCTCATGTGTTCATAAAGTTTAAAGCACGGGCTGAAAAAAAAAACAGGTTGCAAGCTGAAAACACTTAGATCAGACAATGGAGCTGAATATACTTCAGCTCAGTTCCAAGCCATATGCACTGATGCTGGCATCAAACATCAGTTGACAAATATTTATACTCCTCAGCAGAACAGGGTCAGTGAGAGGAAGAACAGGAGCTTGCTCGATATGGCTAGATATCTCATGTTTGAGAAGAATGTACCAAAGACTTTATGGGCAGAAGCAGTAAACACTGCAGCCTATTTGCAAAACAAGCTTCCAACCAAAGCCCTGGATTATAAAACTCCATTTGAAGCATGGTTTGGGTTCAAGCCTTCACTAGCTCACCTTAGAATCTTTGGTTGTTTATGTTATTCACAGATTCCAGCAGTTAGGAGAAGCAAACTTGATGAGAGGTCTCAACCAGGTATATTGGTGGGTTACAGCTCGATCAAAAAGGGATATAGAGTTCTAAATCCCTTAACAAACAAAGTTCTAGTGAGCAGGGATATGATCTTCAATGAGAAAGCATGTTGGGACTGGGAAAAGAATGTTCCAGTTGCTACTTCTGAAGAAATCTCAATAGAAGCTGATCAAGAAGGTGCTGAAATGGATTATGATGATGTTCCAGTTAGGGGAACGAGGTCACTAACAGAAGTTTATGAGAGGGCACAAGTAGCCATCGTTGAGCCAACCTTCTTTGAATAAGCTCAAGCTCACCAAGGTTGGCAGCAGTCTATGACTGATGAAATGCATATGATCGAGAAGAACAAAACTTGGGAGCTGGTTGAAAGGCCTTTAAATAGAAAAGTTATAGGAGTCAAGTGGGTTTATCGAGCCAAACTAAATGTAGATGGAAGTCTAAATAAGCTAAAAGCTAGGCTGGTTGTGAAAGGATTCAGCCAAAGATATGGGGTGGATTACATGGAGACATTTGCTCCAGTGGCTAGACTCGATACAATAAGACTACTAGTCGCCTTAGCAGCCCAGATGAATTGGAAAATTCACCAGCTCGATGTGAAATCAGCCTTTCTAAATGGCTTCCTCGAACAAGAAATTTATGTTGACCAGCCACAAGGGTTTGAGGTGCCAGGTAAGGAAGATATGGTCTACAAGTTGAACAAAGCCTTGTATGGCTTGAAACAAGCTCCAAGGGCTTGGTTCAGCAGAATTGGTGGGTACTTGACCACCTTGGGGTTTAATAGAAGCATCAGCGAGCCTACATTGTACGTCAAGATGGAAGGACTTCAAACACAGCTCATTGTTTCCTTATATGTTGATGACCTGTTGGTGACAGGAGGAGATGAAGTTATTTTAGATGATTTCAAGACAAAGATGAAGCAGATGTTTGGAAGCCTTTGCTGTGAAAATTTTAAATAAGTTTTCAATGCAAAACTGCAAAGCAGTAAACACTCCAGTGGCTATTGGTGAAAAGTTATCGAGCCAAGGTGATTTTAAAGAGGTATGTGAATCATCCTACAGGAGTTTAGTAGGTTGTTTGTTATACTTAACAACTACTAGACCAGACATAATGTATACTGTGAGTTTACTTTCTCGATTCATGCATTGTTGTAATGAAAGCCATCATAGAGCTGCTAAAAGAGTCCTTAGATACATCAAAGGGACCCTGAACTATGGCATATCGTTTGAAAGAACTGAGCTATCGTAACCATTTTTTTGAAAAAAATAGGAATCGACTTGGTTTTGAAAATGAAAAAAGGGAGTCGCCACAGATCTTTCATTCGAGGTGCGATCGGGTCACCTTGAGATGGGTTATTTTAATAAAGCATTTTGATTTATTAAAATAATTTTAGTCTACGAAATTTGAGAAAACGGGTTCGGGAGTCGGTTACGTGCAAGGAAGGATTAGCACCCTTGCAACGCCCAAAATTGGTACCAAATTGATTGATGTTGTCCTAATGTTGAAAACTTGAAAATATCTAGGGCAAAAAATTAAAAGAGAATTCGTTAAATTGGGATTGAATCTCGAGATTATCTCGTTTCAAAGGAATGAAAGTATCACATCCAGCACGTTAGGACATGACACCTTTACGCTCTGACGTCGAGATTCTCTCTGATCTTCAAACCATGTGAAAAAAGGTACTTGAATATTTAGTCGAACGGAAAATCAACACCCAGCACGTTAGGATGTAATTTTCGTGTTTCTAAACGTACAAATATTGCCTCAGTTTTTCAAGTATGCGTTCTTAAAATCGGCTCGGCGTAATAAAATAGTTGGAAAGGGTTCGGGCATGTTGAGGATTGAAATTCAGTTCAAAGGTAAGAAGTGTGAACATTAATCATAAAATACGCAAAATTTAAATATTGATCGACGAACTATAAGATACTTTACGTAATGAAATAAAATAAAAATCAGTAATGGTAATGGCAAGTAATAAACAAATGATAATATGTATACATATATACATATATATAAATAATATAATAAAAGTAACAAAAGTACTACTAATAACAATAATAATATAGTGATAATAAATATAATAATAACAATAATACGAAATATACATGTACAATATACTAATATGAATATGGTAATAATAGTAATAATAATAATAAAAGTAATTATAATAATAATAATAATAATAAGTACAAATACAAGTGATAACACAATAATATCAATAATAAAAATAAAAACGACATTATAATAATAGCGATAATGATGATAAAAACTAAAGTAAATAATAATAATAACAATAACAACAATAATGATAATAACAATAATAATAATAATAATAATAATAATAATAATAATAATAATGATAATAATACTACTAATAATAATAATAATAACAACAACAAAATAGCAAAGTAATTAAAGAAAGCAACATATATATGCAAAAGGATTTAATTCAAATGAAAATAGGAATCTGGGGTGAAAATCAAGAATAAAAGAAAACCAGAGGACCCAAATGAAAAGCGCCTAAACTAGAGGGGATTTAAAACGAAATTCGCCCGAGTCCTAGAACGCGGCGTTTAGAAAGGACTCAATTAAACATTTTGCGAATTACCGGGCCAGATTAGAAAAATGAGATGAATTTAATTTGAAAAAGAGAGAAAATGTGTGAGGATTAAAAGCGAAAATATCCCATTATAGAAAAACACGCGGATACTCTTAGGGTCGGGTCATCCATGCGCGGGTCCTGGACCAAACGACGTCGTTTTGGCGTTTGGGCTCCCAACCCAAAACGACACCGTTTTGATTCTTTTATAAAATCCATTTTTCTTTTTTTTTTCATTTCTGCAAGCGATTTTTAAAAAACTTTCCCCTTCTCTCAGCCTCTCCTCTCTTTCGGCCTCTGGCGATTGGGCTTCCCTTCGGCCGAAGATCGATTGGCAACCTAAGGGAGCTTGCACTGTTTCGGCGCGCACGGAGGTGACCTCCGACGAAAGTGCAGCTTCGAGTAACAGGTATACTCCCATTTTTTATTTTCGTTTAAGAAAATTCGAAAACAAGAGATAAAATATAAGTGAATCGATCGTAGGAAAAGCAATAGAAATCAACCTTCCGAGATATTATCGTGCTTTCAATTTTAGTGCTTATATGGAAGAAAAAAGAGGTTCGATGCTTCTGTTTTACTATTTATTATCGTGCTTTTTTCTAAAAAAAACCTCTGATAATGTCTTTTTTCCGTCAGAAGAGGGGAACCTCTTTACATCCATTTTCCCTGGCTTTTATCGCCGAAAAATACAACTCCCTCTTATTAATCTATTATTTGTTCCATGCTTTGTTGCTGCCTGTTTTGTTCTCTGTTCTGCAGGGTATGGGCGAAGGTGGCGGTGCGAGAGGTGTCAGAGGCATGGCGATCTACTGGTGGAGGTAGAGGCGTGCGGCATGAGACAAATGGCGCATTGGAAGCTGCGGCCATTGGGAAATGCGTGCGGCGCACCAAGGAAACCTAGGGTTTCCTCTCTGCCAAAAAATTTCTTAAGATTTTTGGGCCATTGGACCGATGTAAACTTGGGCTAGTTGGGGCTGATTTGGGTTCTGGCCTGGGTAGGTAAGTGGGTTCAATTTGGTTTAACAATTAGGCTCCGGGTTTGGGTTATGTAGTTGGGCTTGATGGGTTGTTAATAGTTTGTAATTGGGTCTATTGTAATGGGTAAATTGGGCTTGGGTCTTTTGTTGTAAATGGACATTTAAAAGGACTGTTGTTTTTTTTTATTTTATAATAATAATGTTTTGGGTTTTTTAATTTATTGGTTTTTTTTCAATGGCTTTTATTTTGGCTACTGGGCTTGTTTAATTGGTTGGGGCCTGGGCAAAAATTGGTTATTACAGCTGCCCCTCTTTGCTCATTATCGTGAAACGAGAATAGAACAAAGACAAAAGAAGAACCAATATTGCCAGGTCTTGGCCTTGCCTTGACTTATTGGTCATTGTCTTCCTCAAACATCTTCATATTCTGCTTGTAACCTATTGCTTTGTTCTGCCATTGCTTCCGTGAGCCACGACCCGTAGCTTCAATTCGTTTTTCCCCAATCTTGTTTATTTTTCAACTCGCTCCACTATGACTTCATGACACAAAGAGTTTTGTAGCTTCGATCTACCAACTGCTCCACTGGGACTTTGAGGAAATAAATCTGAACTTTTCGAACTGCTTCCTTATTCTCGCAATATGAACTGACTTTTCTTTTCCCTTTTTTTTCTTTTTTTTGGATAATGGAAATTGAAAAACAGAAGTATAGAAATTGAAAATACCTCAGCGTGTGTGACCCGAGACCCAACTCACCTTTCGCATTATGAGTTGATTTTAACAGAATTTGAAAAACAGAAATTAAAATACCTCAGCGTGCGACTCGAGGCCCAATTCACTTCTTACATTATGAGTCGATTTTAGCAGAAATTGAAAGACAGAAATTAAATACCTCGGCGTGTCCCAAGGCTCAACTCACCTCTCGTATTATGAGTTGATTTTTGAATGGAAATTGAAAGATAGAAGTTAAATATCTCGGCGTGTCCCGAGGCTCAACTCACCTCTCGTATTATGAGTTGATTTAAGCAGAAATTGAAAAACAGAAATTAAAAATACCTCAGCGTGCGTAACCCGAGGCCCAACTCACTTCTCGCATTATGAGTTGATTTTAACAGAATTTGAAAAACAGAAATTAAAATGCCTCAGCGTGCGACCCGAGGCCCAACTCACTTCTCGCATTATGAGTTGATTTTAGCAGAAATTAAAAACAGAAATTAAAAATATCTCATCTGGTGGAACTCGGATATATCCTTTCTCCTTGGTTCGGTACAGCTATCGCGAGAACTTCTTGCTTTGCTGGTGTACCTATATGTGTCATGCGCGATGTTATCATGAAATGCACGTGTTCGTCCTAAATGCTTTTATGCATACATGATTAAGCAATGTGCTCTAGGTTTGTTTGTCCTGTATCTCTTTTCGTCACGACTTTCAGGATGACCTGTATTCATTGCTTCAATCCTCGATCCTTTTTTTAGGTTTTGTACCCGTCCTCAAGTTTTACGAGTAATCTGCATTTCTCGTTTATCACTCTCTTGCCCCCTGTCGAACTTTGTTCTTGCTTTGAGACTCTTGTGCCTACAAAATTCTCCTCCAGGTAATACTCAACATTCCTTTTACTTAAAGTATGTTATTTCACTATTTAGCATTTAAATGAACCAGACATGAGATGCACAAAAGAGGGAGAGTAGGTACGAAAAAAATACCACACATTCATATTTATTTCCGAAAGCAATAAGCAAAGAAAATTGACAAGGAATAGTTCAATAAGGAAAGCATTATAAAGAAAGGAAAGCAAGTTCAATCGTCATAAATGCTCTAGATATTCAACGCATGAAGTTCTCCAAGTTTCTTGATCCTAGATCTTTTCGAGCACAGCTTCTTGTGTAGAAGATTTTAAGCTTCCAAGATTGCTTCAAACGTTAATATCTCGCCCTTTGACCTTTTACATAAGTCGTCTTTGCTCTTTGAGCCCAACTCGGCTTCCTTAGGACGCCTTTTCGGGTTTTCATCCTAAACATTTTTGTTTATCAAGACGCCCTTTCCAGGTTTTCATCTTGATCCCCTTTTTTTAGGCGTAGTACTTCTTCACGGCATCTGAGTTTACCGGATTTGGTAACTCCTTCCCATCCATTTCAATGAGGATCAAAGCTCCACCGGAGAAAGCTTTCTTCACGATGTATGGCCCTTCCCAATTTGGTGCCCATTTTCCTCGAAAGTCTTTTTGTATGGAGAGAATCTTCCTCAGTATGAGTTCTCCCTCACGAAATTCTCTTGGCCACACCTTCTTATTATGGGCGTTGATCATTCTCTTCTGGTACATTTGTCCATGACAAATTGCCTTCAAGCGTTTTTCCTCGATAAGATTTAGCTGGTCATATATAGCTCGAACCCATTCCGATTCTTCTAGTTCTGACTCCATTAGGACTCGTAGGGAGGGAATCTCAACTTCAATGGGCAGCACGACTTCCATTCCATAGACCAGAGAGAAAGGAGTTGCCCCCGTAGAGGTCCGCACACACGTGCGATATGCATATAGAGCAAATGGTAGCTTCTCGTGCCAGTCTTTATATGTCTCAGTCATTTTCCCAATAATCCTCTTGATGTTTTTGTTAGCAGCTTCTACCGTTCCGTTCATCTTCGGACGATAGGGTGAGGAATTATGATGCTTTATTTGAAATTGCTCGCACACTTCCTTCATCATCTTGTTGTTCAGATTGAAGGCATTATCCGAGATGATTCTCTCAGGCAAACCGTATCGACATATGATCTCCTTTTTTAAGAATTTGCAAACCGCGGTCCTTATCACATTAGCAAACGAAGCGGCTTCCACCCATTTCGTGAAATAATCTATGACCACAAAAATGAAGCGATGTCCATTAGAAGCCTTTGGGGAGATTGGCCCTATAACATCCATACCCCACATAGAGAAAGGCCACGGAGAAGTCATGACGTGAAGGGGTGAAGGTGCTGCATGAATTTTATCACCGTAAACTTGACATTTGTGGCATTTTAATGCGTAACTAATGCAGTCGTTTTCCTTTGTTAGCCAATAATAACCGAGCCTCATAATTTGCCTAGCCATAGTAAAACCGTTGGCATGCGTTCCGCAAATTCCTTCGTGGACATCTTCAAGTATCTTTCTGGCTTCAACAGTATCCACGCATCTCAGGAGCACTTGATCCTTTCCCTTTTTGTATAGGATGTCCCCATCAAGAACAAATCCCGCTGCCATTCTTCTGATTGTTCTTTTGTCATTCTCATTTGCTTGCTCAGGATATCTTTGATTCTTGACGTATTCTAAGATGTCGTGGAACCATGGCTGTCCGTCTGCCTCTTTTTCGATGCTAAAACAATGCGCAGGGGCCTCGTATATGCTCATCTGGAGAGGCATTATTTCTGTTTCTCGGTTTACTTTTAACATTGAAGCCAAGGTGGCTAAGGCATCAGCCAATTGGTTTTCTTCTCGTGGGAAATAATTAAAGGTTACTTCTTCAAATTCTTTGATCAGCTCTGTCACGAGATCACGATATTTGACTAACTTTGAGTCCCTCACTTCCCAATCTCCACGGATTTGGTAAATCACCAATGTCGAATCCTCGGATACCTTTAAGATTTTAATGTCTCGTTCAATAGCTGCACGAAGTCCTATGATGCAAGCCTCATATTCCGCTATGTTGTTGGTACAAAAGAAATTTAATCTGGCGGTGAATGGGTAATGATTCTCTTCTGGTGACACTAAGACTGCTCCAATCCCATGCCCCAATGCATTTGATGCACCGTCAAAGCTCATTTTCCATGATCTCTCTTTTGACGACTCACATTCTTTTTCCGTAATGCACATCAAGTCTTCATCCGGGAAGTCAAATCTTAATGGCTCGTATTCCTCTGTAGTTCGAGCTGCTAGGAAGTCAGCTATCGCGCTCCCTTTTATCAGCTTTTGGTTAACGTAGATGATGTCGTACTCCGATAGTAGGATTTGCCATCGTGCCATTCTTCCTGAGAGTGCAGGTGACTCCATCATGTACTTTATTGGGTCCAGTTTTGAAATCAACCACGTCGTATGATACAACATATATTGTCTGAGCCTTCGAACCACCCAGACCAAAGCACAACAGAATTTTTCAATTGAGTGATACTTCGCTTCACACCCCGTGAATTTCTTGCTGAGGTAGTAAATCGCCTTTTCTCTTTTTCCTGACTCATCATGTTGCCCCAGTACACAACCCATGGAATTTTCGAACACAGTTAAATACAATATTAACGGTCTCTCGGGAGTTGGTGGTACTAGCACCGGGGGATTGGACAAATATTGTTTTATCTTGTTGAAAGCCATTTGACACTTCTCATTCCATTCTCCAGGATTGTGTTTTCGAAGGAGTCGGAAAATTGGGTCGCATTGGTTGGTAAGTTGAGCGATAAATTGAGCGATGTAGTTCAGCCTCCCTAAGAATCCTCTGACTTCTTTTTGTGTGTGTGGAGGCGGGAGTTCCCGTATGGCTTTTATCTTGTCTGGGTCAACCTCGATACCTCTCTCACTGACGATGAAGCCTAGTAATTTTCCAGAGGTAGCCCCGAAGGTACATTTGGTTGGGTTGAGCTTTAGCTGGAATTTTCTCAGTCTTTCAAACAACTTCCTGAGGTTCCCGACATGCTCTCCTTCCCTTCGAGATTTGGCAATCATATCGTCGACATAGACCTCTATTTCTTTGTGCATCATGTCATGAAACAGCATCACCATTGCCCTCTGATATGTTGCCCCGGCGTTCTTGAGTCCGAATGGCATTACCTTGTAGCAGAATGTTCCCCACATCGTCACGAAGGTAGTTTTCTCCATATCCTCGGGGGCCATCTTTATCTGATTATAACCTGAGAATCCATCCATGAAAGAAAATAATGAATGTCTTGCTGTGTTATCTACCAATGTATCGATGTATGGCAGGGGAAAATTATCTTTTGGGCTTGCTCGATTTAGGTCGCGATAATCTACGCACATTCGCACTTTACCGTCTTTCTTCGGTACTGGAACTATATTAGCCACCCATTCTGGATATTTAGAGACTTGTAAGAAGCCAGCATCAAATTGTTTCCTTACTTCTTCTTTTATCTTTAGCAACATTTCGGGTCTCATCCGCCTTAGCTTTTGTTGAATGGGTTTACATTCTGGCTTTAGCTGGAGTCTATGGACCACTACATCCTCGTTCAAACCTGGCATGTCCTGATATGACCATGCAAACACATCTCTGTACTCATGAAGCAAGGCGATCAAATCATGTTTGGTGTGCTCTGAAATGGAGGTCCCAATTTTCACTTCTTGCATCTTTTCTTCGTTCCCCAGGTTCACTGCCTCAACAGATTCTTCATGGGGCAGAATCTGTTTATCTTCTTGTTCTATCATTCTCAGTAAGTCAGGGGTTGAGACATAATCTTCAGCATTTTCGTCAGCTTCAGATTCTCCTAAACAAACAGCTTGCTCAAAGTCGATTTTAGGATCTGTAACGGGATTGTTCACGTCGTCGATATCTGAGCACCTGAAAGGTAAATGGAAAAGAAACTATAGAGGAGCATCGAGGTACTGGAACCTACAAACGCGATACTATGGCATAATATGAGGTATATATAAAGACAGGTTATGAGAGGAGGGAATAAATGTGAAGCAAACGAGAATGAGAGACCATGACAAAATGCATTTTCATTAATGTTCATTTAAAAGCTAAATAGCCAACATAAACTCTTATAAAAGATTCCCCCACAACTTAGGGGCATACAAGAAGTGAGCATTGAGCATTACTTCAGGGAAGACTTAGCAACTACGAGGAGGTCCACAGCAGTTCAATTATTCAAAACGAATCCAGGGAGACAAGGGCGTATTGCTGAAATATCTTCCACTGCATTGTTCCCTTTGTTAATGACGTTTATACTGAAGTCCTGTAGGCCCCTTTCAACCCATAACAACGTGCTTTGTGGATCATCTCTTCCCGGGTATGTCATTCCTATCAATGTAAATGTTTTCGACAAAGGCAGATACTTGATGGGCTCCCATTCCACTTCTCGACCTGAGGCTCTTGCAATCCTCTTTTCTTGCTCTTTCTGTAACTGCTTCCTTCTTTGACGTGCATCGGTCTTGAATCTTAAGCCGTAACGAGCTTTGTGGTGTACTGGCTTTAGTGCTCTGACTATTCCTTGCTGGTATTTTCCCAAGCCTCTCTTCGCTCGGGCTCCTTTCCCCACAGTCAGCTTGATTCCCATCTTGGTATTCCTTGACAGCTTGGGCGTGGGGGCTTTGCTTCCTTCAGCGACAAAAGTAGCATTGATAAATTTGAGAGAACGGAAAGAACACTCTACTGCGTCTTTGTTCACCTTGATGTAGGGTGCATCAGTAGAGATGGACGCAACGATGTCTTCCTCACCAGCGACCGTGATCAAGCGATTATCCATGACAAACTTTACCTTCTGGTGAAGAGATGAAGGGACTGCCCCAGCAGAATGGATCCAAGGCCTCCCTAAGAGGCAATTATACAAAGGCGAGATATCCATGACCTGGAATTCTATGTCATATGTACACGGGCCCACATCTAGAGGAATTTCAATCTTCCCCATGACCTCTCGTCGTGTCCCATGGAATGCTCTTACTGTAGAATGACAATGCCTCAGATAAGACATATATACTGGCATTCTGGATAGTGTGGCCAAAGGCATGACATTAAGCGCAGACCCGTTATCAATAAGCACATTCGGTATTATATAACCCTTGCAACCGGTTGTGATGTGCAATGCTTTTACAGAACCCCTACCATTTGGTGGTATTTCATCATCACTGAAAGAGGTGAAATTGTCCGCGTTTAAGTTATTTGCCCACCTGTCAAGCTTTTCTAGAGATACATTACTTTCCACGTAAGCTTGATTCAGCACTTTTAGCAAAACGTTTCGATGTGCCTCGGAGTTCAATAGCAGAGATAACACGGAGATTCTTGCCGGCTGTTTGTTCAATTGTTCCACGATGTTATATTTATTGTGTTTGATGAACTTCAAGAATTCATGTGCTTCATTCTCATTCACGGGCCTTTTAGCTTCTTGTTCAGATTGTATTTCAACCTCACCCTCGGCCTCATGTATTGGTGCCTTTCCTTTCTGACTCGAGTCGACAGCTTTTTTCTTTGGCTCAACAACCTTAGGAGAATAACACCTCCCGCTATGGGTAAAATGCCCCACCTCGCTGACATTGCCAGTCGTAGCTTCGGGCATGGTAATGCTGACATCATATTTCCACGGCACTGCCTTGCTGTCCTTGTAAGGGAAAGGAGAAGGTACTTGGATTATCATTTTTGGTTTCACCTCTTCCTTCTTTGCCTCGTAGTAAATCACCAAAGGTCGATCGGTGCTATAAGGGGGGCCTGATGATTGACCCTCAGAGGCACATATATCCTTTTCATCGGTCTCTTCCATCTGATTGCAGATCTCAACCTCCTTATTGTTCATCATACCTTGAAGTAGCTCTTTGAATTTCTCACAAGATTGGATGTGATGTCCTTCTATACCGCGGAAGACGCAAAAACTTGGACTCTTCATGCTTTCCTCCTTGAAACTTTTGTCGAGTATACCCTTCTCAGTCATTATTTCCCAGACCTTCCTCAAAGGTGTCCTTATCTCGAAGACACAACTTTTAGCTCGCCACCTATCCTCCTATGTCACCATATTCACGTTCCCTACGGTATGGTTAGGGAGCGGGTTTCCGGCCATATTACCGGTACCGTCAAATCGTAAAATCCCTGCGTCGATAAGGCCTTGAACTCTTCTTTTAAAGGCTATACAGTTGTCTGTAGAATGCCCCTGATTCCCAGCATGATACATGCAATTAGCATTAGGATCGTACCACTTTGGGTATGGAGGCTTCAACGGTGCCATGTAATGTGGGGATATTAATTGTTTTTCCAATAATTTCGGGCACAGTTCTCCATACGACACGGGAATAGGGGTAAATTGGGGTCTTTCAAGATTGGGTCTTGTTGGTCTTTGTTCATTTTTAGGTTGACTTTGAGCAGGCGTAGTACTTGGCGGGGATATGGTGGATGGCCTTTGGTTATCAGCGGCATAGACGGGGTAAGGAGGGGGTGTTTGATAGTAGAGGTTTTGAGGAGGAAAATAGAAATTTGGAGGTGGGCGGAATTGAGGTCGTGGTTGAATTGGGTACGGATTGGAAGCGTAGTGGTTCTCAGTCCCCACCATATGGGTTTCAGGCTCTTTCTTCTTTATAGGTACTGGCCTTTTCGAGCTCTCGAAACCTTCCATCCTTCCACTCTTGATGTCATTTTCAATGAGTTCCCCGGATATTACGACATCGGCGAAGTCCTTTGTGGCGTTTCCTACCAGCTTGTCATAAAATGGCACTTTTAAAGTGTTGATAAAGAGAACTGTTATCTCAGTTCTGGTCAGTAGGGGTTCTACTTGAATTGAGACGTCCCTCCACCTTTGAGCGTATTGTCAAAAAGTCTCTGCTGGCTTCTTTTCCATCATCTGTAGCGTAAGTCGATCGGGCGCCATATCAGAGACATGCTTGTATTGCTCACAGAACGCTGAAGCTAAGTCATTCCATGATTGGATCCTCTCTCTACCGAGCTGATTATACCATCGGAGGGCTGACCCGGTCAAGCTATCTTGAAAGCAGTGTATTAACAATTTGTCTTCATTCACATAACCAGCCATTTTTCGAAAAAACATGATGAGATGCGCCTTTGGACACCTTGTTCCATCATATTTTTCAAAGTCTGGCACTTTAAATTTTGGAGGCATGACCAGATCGGGAACCAGACTGAGCTCTTTGGCACTCATTGCAGAAGGGACTCTAGTACCCTCTATCGCCCTGAGTCTTTCTTCCAGACTCTTAAACTTGTCCTGGGCATCATGATCCTTCATTCTTAACTTGGCTATTTCTATCGGATCATCTAAATCCGGGATAATTGGGTCAGCGGGGTTAGCTCCGGGGTTTGATACGAATACTCCTTGTCCTAGATGGGCAGGTGGTGGTACAGGTGGTTGTTCTAGGCCTGTAAATTCCCTTTGAGGCCAACCTTCATGAGGTGGAGTGAATCCTGGGGGGTGGAATAGACTCTGATTAACTCTCGAATGGGGTTCTGTAATTTCGGGGCTCTGTGCAGGTCCTTTTCCTTTGACCAGGGTCGTCATCATCTCCATTAGCTTGGTCATTTGGTCCTTTTGCTCAAGTGATTCTTCCCTGGATTTCACCATCAAGTCCCTTGTCTCTTGCTGCGACTTGGCCAACTGTTCTTGCAACTATCCTTGGATCCTTTCCATTCTTTCGATTCTTTCGTTGAGTTCCGCATCCATAGTTCTAGTTCTTAGTCGGGTCCTATAAGGGTGACACGATTCCAGATTCGCAGTGTCGCAGCTGTGGATTATACGATTTTAGCCTTAGTAAATGATTAAGATGATATGATATTGATGCATGCAATGTAATGCAAATGTATGGCATAAATGCAAAAAGGTGTCAACTCTGATTCAATTCCCCATAGAAAACTTTCTTAGAAAACAAAGCTCTTTACATAAGATAGATTACAAGAACAGCCTTGCTCTAACGCCTAAGGCTTTAATCTTCGTCAGTAGAGAAGCTAATTCCCGTCCACGATCCGACCGCGTCTCGAACTGTACGCTTAGTGTGTCAACTTGTATAGCTAGAGTCTGTAGATACTCGGCTATCTCTCGTATCCGGGTTATAGCCTCCCCCATGAGGTAATCTCTATCTTTGACTTGATTCTGGGAATGGTACAGCTCCTCTTCTCTTTGTTCTTCATTCTCTTTTAAATATCCAATATGATTCTGACAGTTCTGCAGCTCCATTTCTAACTCTTCGGTCTTCTTCTCCATTTCTTCAATTTTACTCAAGCTTGCCTTTAATTCTATTACTGGGTTGCGATTTCGATAATGAGCTAGGGACCTTTCCAACTCCGTCACTCTAGCCTTCAACTCATTTCTTCTGTTTTGGCCTTCTAACACTTGCTTTTCTAGGATCTCCTTCTGAGCCTTTATTTCTTGAAATTTCCTTTCCCATTGCTCGGTCTTAGCTCTCTCCTCTTGTAACTCTTGTCGCCATTGACTCGAAGTCTTTCCTAGTCCCACAGTTCTCATTGAGAGGCGCATCTTCTTGTAGTCCCCCTTTAGGCTATCCAACTCTTCTTCGGCTTTGCTCTTCCCCTTTTTTATCTTTTCTGCTTCTAATTTCTGTATCTCTACATCCAACTTCAGAAGCATCTTCTCTTCCTCCAACTGCTCAATTTTCTTCTCAAGCTCTGAACTTCGCTTTACAAAATCTTGTTTTATAATTTCTAATTCCGTTGGTATCATTTGTAAACGTTCCTCTACAGATTGAGCAATATCTGAACTTGGTCTCGGGATATTGTCGTTGATTCTTTTGTTTAGCCACACTTTATACTCAGAAGTCGCCGTTTCGCCCACAGTCAACCTCTTCATCCGGTAGGTTTGCTTCCAAGCATTTGCAATTTCCTTAACCTTCTTCTTATAACCCTCTCCTGTATAAGAGAATTCGCTTCGATCTGACCCATGTGTTGTTGGCACGAACTGTCTAGACTGGTATTGTCTTGCTGCTAGCAAAGGGGCATATCCGATGACTCCCCAAATTCTGGGTAGAGGGACCCAACTAAAGTCTCCGCATCTATAAAGGATCTCTCCAGGCACCATCTATAGAGCTCTCCACTCAATATCTCCCTCCTGAAGATTCTGAAGAATTGTCCTCCATCCTTCTTCCGTTATGTCTTCTCGTCTTGACATGGCTATTTCCTCTTTTATCGGTGAATAATCCTTATAAAAGGGTCGACAAGAGACTTTATCCATCTTCCAAAAATGCCCATAAAACCATACCATTAATAGCTGTGCGCATCCGATAAACCTTCCTTCTCCCGCTCTTCTGCATGCATTTAATGATCTGAAAGTCTCTGCAAGAATTGCCGGGACAGGTGTGACTTGTTTATCCAATCGGTCGAATAGATCCACCACTGCTTCATCTATGTGTCTCAGGGCTTTTGGAAAGATGACTAATCCGTAAAGGCTTAAGGTGAAGATATCGACTTTCCTCCTCACATCAGGATGCGTCAAAATCAGATCCCTTAAATTTACCCAAGACATACATCTCCCTTCACCTTTCTGTTGAATCTTGGTCGAGATCCACTGTTCACTCATTCCCGTAATTTTCATCAACTTCTTCGCCAAATGAGGGACATAGGCAGGCCTAATATAAACCTTGTCAACTTGCATTCCGAGAATTCGAAGTAAAGTGGTATATTCTTCTATTGTCGGCACTAAATCCACTTCCCCAAAAGTGAAGCAACTGTATGCGGAATTCCAAAACTGGACCATAGCCCGAAACAGGTGTTTATCTATCTTAACATTCAATAGGTGAGAGATATCACCATAACGGTGGTAGAACATCTGTTTAGCTTCATCTTCCCAATGGGTCTAGATATCTCGCAGCTCTTGAAGCTCATTTTGTGTCACGCTAACAAGGGTGAAGTCCCTCAGCTCTGACGCATGACCTTCAGCTAAGCTATCTCCTCTTTCCAACTGTAACTTTTCTGACCATGCACGCACAGCCGCATTGTCCTCTACTTTATCGAGAAAGTCATTTTCCATAGCAAACTTCCTATTTCAGCAACCAAACAGAAATTGACACCTCTAATACATGGAATGTCATGCAAATCAAACAAACCAACACAAGTTAGTATTGCATAATCAAAACAAGTAAAATATCATCAAACACCTATTTAGGTAACTATTTCGGCATTCTTCCTAGGGTAGGCTCTAGGGTTTCTACATGGGGTTCGGTTCTACAGAGGGGTACCTGAACCAGCAGATTCCTCGATCCTCACCCATTATAGGCTCATACGGACCGAGTTCGGTTCAGGGGGATACATTTCCCTATGGCCATGCGGAGGTGAAGACCTCACGAAGCACATAGGTACAGATGCATCCCGAAAGCAGTCCACTAGCCCATGCGGAGGTGAAGACCTCACGAAGGCTTAGTTTCTCACTCTCACTTAAAGGTGTGACCACAGCGGTCATGCAATGCAATGTCATAGTATTTCACGACACTCGACACTATAGCACAAGCAAATGTATCAAAAAGACACACAATTTTTCAAAATAATTTTCTAAATTTTCAATCAAAAGGACAAAAATCAATCAATTTATGGCCTGACTCTTGAGGTCCCCAGTGGAGTCGCCAAGCTGTCGTAACCATTTTTTTTGAAAAAAATGGGAATCGAGTTGGTTTTGAAAATGAAAAAAGGGAGTCGCCGCCGATCTTTCATTCGAGGTGCGATCGGGTCACCTTGATATGGGTTATTTTAATAAAGCATTTTGATTTATTAAAATAATTTTGGTCTACGAAATTTGAGAAAACGGGTTCGGGAGTCGGTTACGTGCAAGGAAGGATTAGCACCCTTGCAACGCCCAAAATTGGTACCAAATTGATTGATGTTGTCCTAATGTTGAAAACTTGAAAATATCTAGGGCAAAAAATTAAAAGAGAATTCGTTAAATTGGGATTACGTTAGGACATGACACCTTTACGCTCTGACGTCGAGATCCTCTCTGATCTTCAAACCATGTGAAAAAGGGTACTTGAATATTTAGTCGAACGGAAAATCAACACCCAGCATGTTAGGATGTAATTTTCGTGTTTCTAAACGTACAAATATTGCCTCAGTTTTTCAAGTATGCGTTCTTAAAATCGGCTCGGCGTAATAAAATAGTTGGAAAGGGTTCGGGCATGTTGAGGTTTGAAATTCAGTTCAAGGGTAAGAAGTGTGAACATTAATCATAAAATACGCAAATTTTAAATATTGATCGACGAAGTATACGATACTTTACGTAATGAAATAAAATAAAAATCAGTAATGGTAATGGCAAGTAATAAACAAATGATAATATGTATACATATACATATATAAATAATATAATAAAAGTAACAAAAGTACTACTAATAACAATAATAATATAGTGATAATAAGTATAATAATAACAATAATACGAAATATACATGTACAATACTAATATGAATATGATAATAATAGTAATAATAATAATAAAAGTAATTATAATAATAATAAGTACAAATACAAGTGATAACACAATAATAGCAATAATAAAAATAAAAACGACATTATAATATAGCGATAATGATGATAAAAACTAAAGTAAATAATAATAATAACAATAACAACAATAATGATAATAACAATGATGATGATGATAATAATACTAATAATAATAATAATAATAATAATAATAATAACAACAACAAAATAGCAAAGTAATTAAAGAAAGCAACATATATATGCAAAAGGATTTAATTCAAATGAAAATAGGAATCTGGGGCGAAAATCAAGAATAAAAGAAAACCAGAGGATTCAAATGAAAAGCGCCTAAACTAGAGGGGATTTAAAATGAAATTCGCCCGAGTCCTGGAACGCGGCGTTTAGAAAGGACTCAATTAAACATTTTGCGAATTACCGGGCCAGATTAGAAAAATGAGATGAATTTAATTTGAAAAAGAGAGAAAATGTGTGAGGATTAAAAGCGAAAATATCCCATTATAGAAAAACACACGGATCCTCTTAGGGTCAGGTCATCCGTGCGCGGGTCCTGGACCAAACGACGCCGTTTTGGCGTTTGGGCTCCCAACCCAAAACGACACCGTTTTGATTCTTTTATAAAATCCATTTTTTCTTTTTATTTTTTTCATTTCTGCAAGCGATTTTTAAAAAACTTTCCCCTTCTCTCAGCCTCTCCTCTCTTTCTGCCTCTGGCGATTGGGCTTCCCTTCGGCCGAAGATCGATTAGCAACCTAAGGGGGCTTGCACTGTTTCGACTCGCACGGAGGTGACCTCCTACAAAGGTGCGGCTTCGAGCAACAGGTATACTCCCCTTTTTGATTTTCGTTTAAGAAAATTCGAAAAAAGAGATAAAATATAAGTGAATCGATCATAGGAAAAGTAATAGAAATCAACCTTTCGAGTTATTATCGTGCTTTCAATTTCAGTGCTTATACGGAAGAAAAAAGGAGGTTCGGTGCTTCTATTTTACTATTTATTTTCGTGCTTTTTTCTAAAAAAAAAACCTCTGATAATGTCTTTTTTCCGTCAGAAGAGGGGAACCTCTTTACATCCATTTTCCCTGGCTTTTATCACCGAAAAATACAACTCCCTCTTATTAATCTATTATTTGTTCCACAATTTGTTGCTGCTTGTTTTGTTTTCTGTTCTGCAGGGTATGGGCGAAGGTGGGGGTGCGAGAGGTGTCAAAGGCATGGCGATCTACTGGTGGAGGCAGAGGCGTGCAGCATGAGGCAAATGGTGCATAGGAAGCTGCGGCCCTTGGGAAGCGCAGGTGTGGGGAACAGGGACCAAAGGCCGAGGCGTGGGGCGCACCAAGGAAACCTAGGGTTTCCTCTCTGCCGAAAAATTTCTTAAGATTTTTGGGCCATTGGGCCGATGTAAACTTGGGCTAGTTGGGGCTGATTTGGGTTCTGGTCTGGGTAGGTTAGTGGGTTCAATTTGGTTTAACAATTAGGCTCTGGGTTTGGGTTGTGTAGTTGGGCTTGATGGGTTGTTAATAGTTTGTAATTGGGTCTATTGTAATGGGTAAATTGGGCTTGGGTCTTTTGTTGTAAATGGACATTTAAAAGGACTGTTTTTATTTTATTTTATAATAATAATAATGTTTTGGGTTTTTTAATTTATTGGTTTTTTTTCAATGGCTTTTATTTTGGCTAATGGGCTTGTTTAATTGGTTAGGGCCTGGGCAAAAATTGGTTATTACATGAGCATTTTAAATTGATTGGCTATACTGATAGTGATTGGGGTGGTTCAAGTGATGATATGAAAAGTACTTCAGGTTATGCTTTCACTCTTTGTTCGGGCATGTTTTGCTAGAGTTCAAGGAAGCAAAGCTTGGTAGCACAATCAACTGCAGAAGCGGAGTATGTTGCTGCTGCTGCAGCAGTTAATCAAGCTAAGTGGCTTAGAAAAATCATGGCTGATCTAAATCTCAATCAAAAGAATGCTACAAAGATCTACTATGATAACAAATCAGCAGTAGCAATAGCCAAGAATCCTGTCTTCCATGGGAGAACCAAGCATTTCAGTATCAAGCTCCATGTTATTCGAGAAATGGAGCAGGCAAAAGAAATTGAGTTGATTCATTGCAACTCAGAAGATCAAGCTGCTGATATTTTTACAAAAGCCCTCAGTAAGGGAAGGTTTTGTAAGTTGAGAGATCAAATAGGTGTTTGCTGCATAGAGACCAAGGAGGAGTGTTGAAGTGTGGCCTCCCATACAGCATCTAGAAGCAGCCCGTGCAAACTTACTATGCTGAAACCATTATTTTATGTGATCCAAGTCTTTGTTTTGTTGTAATTTAATTTAAGTGGTGTGTTAGGTGAGAATAAGTGTGTTAGGTGCAAATTAAGTGCTATTTATTAGCTATAAAACAATGATTTTTTGTAATAAAAATAAATGAGTGTTTTTCATTCAAGTTAATGCTCCCTTTCTTGCTTCTCTCATTTTCTTAGCAAATTTTTTGTTCTTTTCTTTCTTTTGCTGGAAGCATCAAGCCTTGCTACTCAAGCTTCAGCTTCAATCACTGTTTGTTGTCCAAAATTCCAACAGAAAAGAGCCTGATTTGTGCCGGGCGCCCGCAATATGTTCCAATTCCAATTACCCATGACACCAGACATATCCGCAACTGTAGCACATTCATCAATGGCGGTTGGCGTAAGACAAAGGCTTTTTAGGGAGTCAATCTCTGAAATCCATATATTTCGTCTAAAATTTGACAAGCTTGCCATCTCCTATCACCCAACTAAGACAATCATGTAAATCTCCCCAAATTTTGAACAGGGATTGCTTGACAAAAAAGCATTTGGATCTGTAAATATTTTCCTGACAACCCTCCACCATGTTATACTTACTGTGCATGACTCTAACCCCAAAGGCATATGTATTTGCTATTGAGTTGAAGCCGAATTTCATAATGGACACGTTATGATCTCTCAATTATCGAAGAAGAAGGTGACTATGTGAAACTGGTTGGCAACAAGTCTCAGTGGAAGCTCCCCAGATGAAATTACGGCAATGATCCGATTTGAGCCGTGATAAACGATGAACAAGTCGCATTTGTGGTTAGCCATGGATCAACAACTTATTTTTCTACAAGGTCTAAGTATTCCCACAATGTCGTCTTCTTCGCTTTCTAAGGAATTCCATAGACAATGGTTAAACTAAATATGAAAAGGAGGTATAGATCCTTTAATCTTACAATGGACAAACTGTGACTGATTTACAAATAGCATCCATTAAAATAGAGTTCTTCCAACAAAGCCAAATACCTCCAGTGAATCCTCAAGCTTTGATTCGGTGTTGATACTAGCATCCCAATTACATGGTCACCTTATCCGCCTTTACCCGCTAACACAAGTTTGGATGAATGCAAACAAATCCGGATTGTGCTCACGACAATATTTCTTTTATCAAACCAAACTTAAAATGCTCATATCCTTGACAATTTCACCCAGTTGATGGAAAATTAAAAACCATAAATATCATATACAAAAAAAGGAGGAGAGTTTGTGAACCTGATCAGGTACCAAGCTTACTGAATTAGCATTGGCATCAACAGTGACAAATTTTTTCATCCAAATTTCCGTCACTATTATAGTTTATTAGTGATTAGCGACTGATTAATAACATAAATAAGATGTACAACTTAACCATTCATAGATCATAGTGACAGAATTTAGCGACGGACTGTAATGAAAATATGACGGAAATTATATCCCGTCACAATTACCATCCCAATGTTTTGAGATTATTTCTCAACAACCTTTTGTGATGAAAATTTCTGTCACAAGTATTGAAATTATAAATAATGACATATTTTGTGTTGGACTTGTGGCGGATTTAATTAATAAAATTATTTTTTTTAAAATAACTTTATTTTTTAATATACCCACATATTTAATTAATTACTTTTAAAATAGATTATTATTTTAAAAGTAATTTTAAAATAAATTTGTAAATCTAAGAAAATCTATTCTAACAAATTTAAATTATAAAAAGAATTTAGCCTTAAAAAAACATGAATTAAAGAAAATGTGAGACACTTTGTATTAAAAAAAAATTCAAAATAAAAGTTTAGAAAAGCTTTGCATGGGATATTGATCATGAGGTTTGAGCCTAAAAAATAGAGAATTCAGTGAGATGGTAAGTTTCTTAATCTTTCTGTATTTGTGGATTTGAGAAAAAGAGAAGTTAAGGATTTCTTAGATCTTTGAAAAACTTCTGCATGTTTCTGGATTATGGGTTTTAAAGCTTGAATACCTTCTATTTAATTGGTATATTGATTGTCGTGCTTAGCTGCTAGGACGAAAGAAGCTCTTTCATTTGAAAAACCTAAGCTGACAAGTGATAAGCTATAAAAGTAACATATTTTAATCTCATTCTTAATGCATTTTTGGATGATTAATTATGCAAATTAGTGAATTTGATGCTCCTAATCCTTTAAATTCATGTTTCTATACTTAGGAAAGCATTTGGGAGCAAAATGAGCAGAAAATGAGCCAAAATCAGACAAATAGAGTTATTTTCAGGAGCCACACGGCTTGGGCATTTTCACACGAGCTAGGCACACGCTCGTGTGAGCCACACGAGCTGGCCACACGCCCATGTGCCAGCCCGTGTCCATGTCGCACCCTGCTTCCCAAATACGGTGAAAAACATAATTTTTAGGCTTTGTGAGCATTCTAAAGTCTATAAATACCCATTAGAAGAAGACACAAGGGGGCAATCAGAGAAGATCGAAGAAAACACTCGAAGAACACCATCGGAGCCAACTCGGAAGCGGATCTCCATCCAGATTGAAGACTCCTTTTAATTTCTTTCAAAGTTTTATTGAGTTCTTTATGTCTTGTGGTTTTTCTAACTTTGAGATGTTTTCATTCATGATTATGAACTAATCCCCTAGATGCCTAGGGGAGATGAAACCTATGATGAATCCTATTATTTAATTTCCGTTTTACGCGATAAATACTTGATTCTTGTTCTCAATTATGTATGCTTATTTCTTGTTTTAATATTCCTGAGATATTAATTCATGTTTAATGTGCTTATTTTAGTGGAGCAAAAGTCCCTATTTAAGAGTAGATTTAGCATAACTGAGTTGAGTTGCATGCAATCGTAAAAATAGGACGACATAAATCTACCGGATTAGAGTCAAATCTAATAGGGGAATCCATAGATCGAGTTAATGCGACAATAGGGGTTTTAATTAGAAAGATATTTCAATTAATCAACCTAGAGTCAGTTGTTCTTACTTTCAAAAGAGATATTAATATAATTTAGGGATTTTTACTGATCAAGACACAAGTGAATAAATCGTTTAATTCAGATTCATAATAATAAGTGAAGTCTAGGTGGATTCTTTTCTGGATATTGTCTACCTCATTGGTTATCTTCGATTATTTTCTTATTTCACTCTCTATTGTGTTCTAATTAGTTAAATTAGTTTAGTAATTTTAGATTAAAACACAATCACTCTAGTTTGTCAGATAAATATTAAGAAGACGGTAATTACTAGTACTTTTAGTTCTCGTAAATACGATATTCTCTACTCACCATAGCTATACTATTGTTTGATAGGTACACTTGCCTTAGTAGTATTTATAGTTAGTTTAGTGACCATCAGCGAGGACGAAGGTTAGCAGGTGAGTTTCTGTACTCCACTATTTTGGGAGCTATTCTGGTTGTTGTGTTGCTTGTATATTCTACTCTGAATTCAGTTTGAGTTTTATGGTTGAATATGATTGTGGTTGACTGAGAAAGTTAAGCATGTATAAATTTGTGAAATTACATGAGTGTTTGCAAGTATGTTCTTTGAATTACATGATAGAATTGTGTATCAATAAATTGATATGTGGCATACTCCATGATGATATGAGTAAGTAATATTGGTTGTAATGATGTGCGTGTTATGCATGATTATAAATGTGAAGTATGGAGAGAATTATTTGGTGGGTTAGTTGAAGATAGAAAAATTGACGTAATGGAGGAATGGGAGGACTGAATGAGAATATGAGTCATTGAAATATGATATTGGTCGGTCTTGTGGGTGAACATGTATTGAAATTCTATTTTCATGAGTACACATATAGGACTTATACACTTGAATGAGATCAGCTAACTGTTGCTAACCATATACTAACAATATACCAGACTTACTAACAAAATAACAACCTAACTTATTCCTATACTCTAACATCGGTCTACAAAAATCCAGATTAGGGGTTATGCGTTCGTGCATAATTCATGAGATAGTGGGCTCAGAGGGTGTGTTGGATGTGTTCTGAGGAGTTTTAGGAACCCTAAGATGTAAGGAAATGTCTTGTCCTGGAAATGTAAGAAATGTTAAGTTCAAAAGAGGAAAGTGAACATTTCTGGAAACTTGGAAATGTAAGAAATGTTAAGTTTAAAAGGGGGCAAACAAACATTTTTGGAAACTTGGAAATGTAAGGAAATGTAAGAAAATGTAAGGAAATGTAAGGAAACGTTTTAGGAAAAGTTAAGTTCTGAGGTTAAGAGAGGGAAGTAAAGCAGGGTGGCCTTAAGAAAATTTATGGGTGAAATATGACATACAATTGGGCTTGTCTAAGTGGCTTGGAGGTGCCACTTAGGGCCTCTGGAGTTGACGCCACAAGCAGGTGCAATTGGGCCTGGGTTCGAGTCACTTGGGGAGCAAATAAAAGAATTTTATTTTGGTGCCAGGAACAAGAGAAGTGGACGGCATTAAGGCTCTATAAGGAGGTGTTTTATTGTTGTTAAAATTCGGCAAATAGATGGATAAATGATGGATTTTTATTGATATTTTTATTAAGAGATAAGAGATAATTATTGGATTAAGTTTTAGGTGATAATTAAAGTGATAAAGCTATCAAAATAGAAGAGTGATGGCCAAGTAAGGGAGTCTTGGCCTAGTAAATTCGGCTATAAAAGGAAAAGAGAGGCCATTCTGCATTATTTTCTTGAAGACTCTGCCGAAATTCTCTAGCAAATTTCTCCACTCTTTTCTTTCTTCTCTCTGCCGAATTCTCTCTGCTCATCATCCTCTTTTTCTTTTTGATTCTCTTTGGCCGAATCCTTTTACACCCTATTCTCTTATTCTTGTTCTCTCAATCTCCTAAAAGCCGAATATTGTTGAGGATTCAAGCCAAAGTGTGTCGACTACAACATTAGGGGAGGAATTTAGGGATATCAAGTGTTGCCGATTTCAATATTAAAGGTAAAGATGTTATTGACATCATTTTGGTTCTTTTCTTTAAGCCGAAATTTAGATTCTCATGCCATCCATATCTTTGGCCGACACTTTGAAGGGCCTTTCGGGATTTACCACGTGTCGACTACAAGGAAGGTGAAATTTTTTTCCCGAAGGTGCACCATAGGCCGCGTGTTCCCTAGTTATTCAGTGAGTTTTGGGATTTAAAAGCAAGGTAAGTACATATATGTACATTCGGCCAAAGGTCTATTTCATAATTAAGATTCATTCAAAAACCGAAACTAATCTATTCAAGTAATCTAGTGATTGCCGATTTCAAGAAAGAAGGATACAAAGTTTCGGGACTTGATTCTTAAGTCAATCGGCAACAAGGTAAGTTTTAGTGTACTAATCCTACTAGGATTTGGATTTATGGCCGAATGGCTCTTTACTAAGTATTAAATGATTGATTAAATGTAGAGATCTAAGATCTAAGGCATTAGATCAAGCTTTTCGGGATTTGGATTGGAAACCCTAAGCGAATCAGGTGTGTACCTCACACTATTTCTTGATATATTTATGGCAATAATTAATATGTATGTGACTATAAGAATGTGTAAGAATATGGCCAAGGTACCATGTAATGGTACAAAAGTACTCAGGTACGTTTCCTACTCCTACTAGGAATATGAAATTATGTTATATATGTAACATGTGAAAAGTGATAAGAATGTAAACTAAGGCATGATGTGCATGATGTATGATATGGGGCATACGGGTTATATGAAAGGGGAAGTGAATGTGGTGACCTAAGACCACGATATCTGAATGTGGTGACCTAAGACCACGATATCTGAATGTGGTGACCTAAGACCACGATATTTGAATGTGGTGACCTAAGACCACGATATCTGAATGTGGTGACCTAAGACCACGAATTTTATAAGGGCGATGAGCACGTCGACTGCAGCGACTGCCTTCGATGGTGTGTAGCGGATGGAGGGTTGACTTATTAGTCCCCACGGTGTGCAGGTTGGTACAGGTGATGTGTAGCGGATGGCTTATAGGTTTGGGTTCGGGTTTGCATCATTACTTTATATCTGTTATATGAATAAGTATGTGATATGACATTGTATGCCTGAATTGTTAAGTTATAGTGTTGGTTACACATTGAGTCTGTTTGACTCACCCCGTTGGGGAATATTTTCTTCCAGGTGATGATCAGTAATGGACCGGGTCGGCAGGAGCACAAAGGTGGCCATGCACAGCAAGGAAAATTTTATTATTTGGACTTTTATTCTATTTAAGCACTTTAATTTATTTTTTTTGGGAATTATTTGATGTAATAAGGCCATAGTTGAACTACTTTATTTTTCTTTTATTTATTTTGTTACGAATTTTTAATGGTTATAAGATTAAGTAAATTTAATTTAAAATAGACTTTAAATATTTTGTCACCTGAAATAAATGGGTTTTCAATATAAAATAAACTTGTTTTCAATTCAAGCCCAACCCAATAATAATTTTTCTTTCAAAACACATAGTTTTTCCAAAATAACAAATGAATTTTGAACCGGTTTACATCGAGGAACATACCAGATCCGGTCAAGGCTCGTGGGCCGGGTTTGGGGTGTTTCATTACGCCCAAAATTGGTACCTAGTTGATTACTTGATGTCTTTAGTGTCGAAAAATGAAAATTTGAAGAGATTTTAAAATACAATCTTTTATTAAGACATTACATAAATAAGTTCATTTTCACGAAAAGTGGTTTATTTCAAGTTAATCGAGAAAAAGGATCACGTCCCGTAAGTTAGGACACAATGCCTTAAATACTCGAGAACGAGAATAAACACCGATTACTCAAATCTCATTTTTTGTTTAAAAGTAAATATTCGGCTATCTTGGTTTTAGAAGGAAGCCATATCCCGTAAGTTAAGAACATGACTTTTCTAATTCCAAAATAATGAACACTTGCCTCGGTTTAAAAATTTTCCGTTTTTATGCATCGCAAAAAAAAAATCGAATGTAATACTTAAGGTAATATGCATTTAGGCTCCGTTTGTTTCACTGAAAATGACTTCCGAAAAATGATTTTTGGAAAATGATTAATTTTCTGGAAAAGCTAATATTTTCTGGTGTTTGGATGAATCTGTGTAAAATATTTTTTGTTAATTGGTAAATTTCTTAAAAATATTTCATAAAAGTTGTTTTCAATTAAACAAACATACATTTGAGATTTTCTTATTTTTTTTCATTGTTTAATTGAATTTATTTTTATATATAATTTTATATTTTACATTGTTTTTACAACGTCATTTTTTAATTACACGACTACTAAGTGGGTATTTTTATTTAAAAAAATGACATCAACAAAATTGACAAAAAAATAAAATTAACGATGTCAACAATTGGACTTGATTTTCAAATTTGACAAGTAAAAGGACTAAATTCTTGAAAATAGAAGTACAAAGACTAAATTACAAGTCTGTAAAGTATACATAGACTTATGACATACTTTAACCTTTATACAACAAACATTTATTATTAATATATTTATAATTGTAATAAATATTTATTAAAATATTAATATTGAATATTTTCAATAATATGTAAATAATATTAAAATTATTATTTTTAAAATTTATTATTAAAATAAATTAAAATATTAAATAATTTATTAAAATAATAATTATATTTATTATATTAATAATTTATTATATGACTAAATATAAATAATTAAGTATGTATGTTAAATAATATTGAAAAAATGTAATATTTTAAATATATTTAAAAATAAAAATAAAAATTTATTATCAATATAATAATATTAAGATTGATCTATAAATTTGCTCTTATCCGGAAAATGACTTACACTTCTCGAAAGGGTAAGTCATTTTACAGGAAAAAGGGCTTATTTTACCTTGACCTATAAGTCATTTTCCGTTGACTAAACTATTTTATGTGAAACAAACACAGGAAAATGCAGAAAATATTTTCCGTAAAACATTTTACATGTAAACAAACGGACCCTTAATCTATTCGAGCGTAGTATGAAATCGAAAAAATACTTTAAAATATGACGTACGGTACAATGATAATGAAATCATTTAAAATGATTACGCGGGTAAAATGATAAATAGTGGGTAAAATAAAAGAATATTACAATAATAACATAGTAATAATACTATTAATATAATCGTATAATAATAATAATAATGATTAAGTGAAGTAATTTGATATAAATAAAAAAATGGAAGGTATGATTAAAAGGATAATGGGTATGACGTGAAAGTGCAAAAAATAAAAAGAGAAAAAAAAATAGCACACTAAAAAAATAAAAAAAAATAATGAACGATAGTAAAAAATGTGTCAATAAACATATACACAATCTAATTTTTAAGCACATAAAAAAAGAGTAATAAAAAAATAATAAAAAATAAAATGAATAAAAATGCTCAGTGAAAAGAAAATAATAAGAAAACAATTTTTTTTTTCTTTTTGAAAAAGATATCCGACTGAACTTTATAAATTTTGAAACGAAATAGAACAAATCGTAGCAGCGTACTAGACTTAAATCCAGTAGTGAAGGCCTATTAAAACAAAACTGAAAAACAGGCCCAGTCCACACATAATTGGCCCATAAACTTTAACTTAAATAAAACAAATAAAAAGGAAACCTAATCTTATCCTATACCAATCGAATCAACAGCTGAATACCATTCGTCAGTGTCCATACACATCACCGTCCCAGCTTTAATAATAGTAGTAATAAGAAAACAATTTTAAATATAAATTAAAAATGAAGAAATAATAAATAAGCAAGCAAGTAAATAAATAAAAGAATTAAAATGAATAAAGGACCTAATTGTCTCCTAAATTAAATTAAAAGGATAAATTAAGATAAAATAAATAAATAAAAGACTAAAATGAAAAGTGCAAAAATGAATGAGGACCAAATGAGAAATTATCCCAAACCTTAGGACACACGTCCCTTCTCCAGGAGATCAGCGAATCGAGAACTTAATTGAAAGCAGGATAAAATTGAATGGTAAAATCTATAAAAATAAAACAATAGTGAAATTAGGACTAAATTAAAACGACCCAAAAGTCGAAAGGACCATGAGCATAAATATTCCATTGGTTGCGAAAACACTCGGAACTTGGAGTGGTGGGTCGACTCCAAAACGACGCCTTTTTGGGGCGCTTGGGTCTTGGGTGAAACGACGCCATTTCACTACGGTTATTTTGTAACATCCCTAACCCGTATCCGTCACCGGACTAGGGTTACGAAGCATCATCGAAGCAGATACAACTCAAAACAAACATTTTTTTTTCATTTCATGTACTCATACTATGCTTACCAAACACAACTAGCAGATATATTTTGAAACATTTAAACAAAGTCATTTGCATATCCAGACAATACAAAATTTCATATCACAATAATAAAACCAAAACCATTCACATCATATCTGACACCTATCTTAAATCTATAACATAATCAATCATCATTTTATTTATGTCTAAATAAATAAACATCACTTTTAAAACTATATACTCTAATATGCAACATAACCAATCCACATATGTCTCATCATTTTAATACATCTTATCTCAATTATCATTACACTTTATAACCAAATTTTATAACTACATGTTATAGACATAATAATAATAGTAATAACCTAAAAGTTGAATTTACCATATACTGATGTATAACATATTAAACAACTAACATAAATTTAAACCAAATAATTAAATTGAACATACACGTCATTTAATCAACACAATTTAATATGCCAAAAGCCATAAAACCAATCTTTACCTATATATATATATATATATATATATACCATATCCGAATTTATATCTTAACAAGCCAAACATACCTTACCTATAGATATGTATATCTTAACATGACAATGAATTAATGACCATATATACCAATCATAATCCACACCTCAAATCAAATACATTATAAGTAATTATTTATTTCAAATCACAATATTATCGAATACATAGATACTTTAACTTTACCATTTCAACTTTAATTATCAAGACTTAATGACCAATATGAACACATACCCTATTACTTATAATCAAACATATACATTCAGTTCAAACCTATATATCAACTAAACTAATCCATCAAACGTACATAACCAAAATATAAATATCAACCACATAACCAAATTCATTTTATCTAGTTTTAGAACATAATACAAGCATACCTATCATGAACATATACTTAACCAAATATGCATATGTATAAGCCCATTCACAATAACCATTGCAAACCATCAGCAAAGATAGCAAGTCAATCAAAAGAGGATAAGCCATTTTCGCATGGCTATTAATTTCATACATAGGTACTCAACTCATATTCAACCTTTTTCTAAGCTATACATGCCATATATTCGAAATTAATATAACCAAAATACCAAAGTAAGCTGTCGATAGTGTGATAAGTCTTGCTGACGATCCTCGAGCTCGTAACGAATCCAAAATCTATAAAATAGAAACCGACAAGGATACACAAAGTAAGCTATTTAAGCTTAGTAAGTCAATAGCAAAGTAATATCAACCAACTTAGCAATATCAAATATACAAAGTTATATCAAGTAAATAATTATACACAATCATAAATAATTACTCAAACTTCAATATCAAAGTCACACAATATACTATTTGGCCGATTACACATAATTGAAGCTTTTACACTATTCACATGCTTACGTATTCACTTCCGAATAAATATAATGGATATTTATAACTTATCTTTCACTTCTCAACACAGATATAAAATATGTACCTGAATTCTTTTAATTTAAATATCACATTGGCCTTCACTTACACATGCCCGTTGAACCATTCGGAATTAAAAAGGATATGCGGATAGTCGGAAGCTCGTACAATGCCAACGTCCCAGACGTGGTCTTACATGTAATCACATATCGATGCCACTGTCCCAGACAGGGTCTTACATGTTAACACAATTCGATGCCAACGTCCCAGACGTGGTCTTACTCGGTAACACATAACGGATATCCTATGACATGACATATGTATCCTATCTATTCCTAAGGTTCGTACGGGGCTTACGAACGTCGAATCTCAGTCGAATCAAGCTCGGAATTTAATTAATTATACATACCCACATTCGGCCATAAGCAAAATAAATTCAAATAATTTAATTCAGTTCATAACTAGTACATATTCATTGTTATATCAACATTTAAATGCTAATTGACTTACCTCAGACGTCGACGACTGTGAAATCAGTTATTCAACCACTTTGTCTTTCCCCGATCCAAATCCGATTTCTTTAATTCTTGATCTAAACATATTCAAATTAAACTTACTTAAACACCAATACACTAATTTAGCCTAAAAACACATAAATGGGCAAATTACAATTTTGCCCCTAACATTTTACAATTTTTACAATTTAGTCCTTTTTGCACAAAACACAAATTACACAAAATTTGACCACACTTCTTTTAGGGCCGAATATTCATAGCATTATTACGAGCCCATACATTTCATTCATTTTTTATTTTAGTCCCTTCAAAATTTATTTTCGTAATTTAGTCCTAATTACTCAATTTCATCAAAAATTCAAAGATAAAACTTGTTAATCTAACACATATAATTCATATTTCATCATCAAACATCAAAAACCACAAGGTACCATCAATGGAAAAACACAATATCATCATCAAATTCAAAAATTAAGACATGGGCTTTGAAGATAACTTAGCAACGATCTCAAAAACGTAAAAATTATCAAAAACCGAGTAAAATACATACCTTAATTTAGCTCAACAATGGCCGAATACCCTAGCTCTCTTATTTTTTTCTTTTCCTTAGTTTCGGCACTAAAAGATGAGTATGGCTTCCTTTAATGTTTTGTTTTATTATATTAACCTTATATTATAATATATATATTAGTTTAACCTTTATAAATAATATAAAAAACTATATAATATAAACATAATGCAAATGCCGCCCACTATCTTTATTAATGGCAGAATTGCAACATAAATCCCCCATATTAAAAAGACAACAACAATTAGGCACTCTCACAACTAACCATCAAATTTTCATTTTACGCGATTAAGTCCTTTTATTTAATCGGACACCTAAACGACAAAATTAAGTCACGAAAATTTAACACAAACAAATTCACACATAATAAATACGGAAAATAATTTTAAAATATTTTTCGGACTCAGATTTATGGTCCTGAAACCACTTTTCCAATTAGGGTCAAAATTGGGTTGTTACAACTCTCCCCCCTTAGGGATTTTCGTCCCCGAAAATCTTACCGGTGAATAGGTTTGGATAACGCTCTTTCATCATATTCTCTGACTCCCAAGTTGCTTCCTTAACCCCGTGCTTTTGCCACAATACTTTGACCAACAGAATTTTCTTATTTCTCAATTCTTTTATCTCACGAGCCAGAATACAAATCGGTTCCTCTTCATATGTCATATCAGACTGAATCTCGACCTTTGTCAGACTAATCACATGTGAAGGATCAGATCGGTATCTACGAAGCATCGAAACATGAAAGATATTATGGATCTTTTCTAGCTCAGGTGGTAATTGCAATCTATAAGCAACCGGCCCGATGCGCTCTGTGATTTCATACGGCCCAATGAATCTCGGACTCAATTTGCCTTTACGACCGAATCTGAGTTCTTTCTTCCACGGTGAAACTTTCAAAAACACTTGATCTCCGATCTGAAACTCAATATCTTTACGTTTCAAATCTGCATATGACTTTTGACGATCTGATGCAGCTTTCAAAATATCACGGATCACTGTTACTTTCTGTTCAGTTTCTTTAATCAAGTCAACCCCGTGTATCTTATTTTCACTGAGCTCGGTCCAATACAATGGTGTGCGGCATTTATGACCATACAAAGCCTCGTAGGGTGCCATCTTGATACTAGATTGAAAGCTATTATTATAAGCAAATTCAATCAGAGGTAAGTATCGTTCCCACGTACCTTCAAACTCTAGAATGCAACATCTCAACATATCCTCAAGTATCTGAATGATCCGTTCTGACTGACCATCTTTCTGCGGATGAAAAGCTGTGCTAAAGTGCAGTTTCGTTCCTAGAGCATATTGCAATTTCTTCCAAAACCACGATGTGAATCTCGGGTCTCTGTCCGAAACAATAGAAATAGGCACACCATGTAATCTCACAATCTGAGAAATATATAATTCAGCCAATTTATCAAGTGAATAATCGGTGCGAATCGGAACAAAATGAACAGTTTTAGTCAATCTGTCTACAATAACCCAGATTGCATCTTTCTTGTTCGGTGTCAGTGGTAGACCGGATACAAAATCCATTGTGACTCTGTCCCATTTCCACTCAGGTATCATAATCGGCTGAAGTAACCCAGAAGGTACCTGATGCTCAGCTTTTACTTGTTGACAGACTAAGCATTTCGAAACAAAGTTAGATATGTCTCGTTTCATACCAGGCCACCAATAGAACTGTTTCAGATCGTTATACATTTTCGTGCTACCCGGATGAACAGATAATCGGCTGCTAGAAGCTTCATTCAAAATCATCTAAATCAACTCTGGATTCCTCGGAACACATATTTGATCCTTGAACTTCAAGCAGTCATTCTCATCAACTTGAAACTCTGGTTCAACATTAATTTCACACTGAGCTCGTTTTGCCAACAAATCTTTATCAACTTTCTGGGCATCACCAATTTGTTGAACAAACAACGGTCTTGCTTTTAATTCGACTACCACCGAACCATCATCAGACATAACCATATGTGCATTCATTGCATGTAGAGAAAATAATGACTTTTGACTTAAAGCATCAGCAACAACATTAGCTTTTCCCGGATGATAGTCAATCACTAACTCATAATCTTTCAGCAGCTCTAACCATCGGCGTTGTCTCAAATTCAAATCTTTCTGAGTCATCAAATATTTTAGACTTTTGTGATCAGAATAGATATGACATTTTTCACCAAACAGATAATGACGCCAAATTTTCAACGCGAACACAATAGCTACTAGCTCAAAATCGTGTGTTGGATAATTCTTTTCATGTGGCTTTAGTTGTCTTGAGGCATAAGCTATGACTTTGCCTTCCTGCATCAAAACACAACCCAAACCATTCAAATATGCATCACTGTATATGACAAATTCTTTACCCGATTCAGGCTGGACTAACACAGGAGCTTCGATCAAAAGAGCTTTCAACTGATCAAAACTTTTCTGACACTTCTCTGACCACTCAAACTTAACATCTTTTTGTAACAGCTTTGTCAATGGTGTAGTAATCATAGAAAAACCCTTCACGAACCGTCTTTAGTAACCAGCAAGTCCCAGGAAGCTTTGAACTTTGGAAACATTTTTCGGTGGTTTCTAGTCAAGTATAGCTAAAATTTTACTCGGATCAACCCGAATACCCGATGCTGATACTACATGGCCCAAAAAACTAACTTCACGTAACCAAAACTCATACTTACTAAACTTTGCATACAACTATTTATCTCGCAAAGTCTGTAGCACAAGTCTCAAATGCTCGGCATGCTCGGTTTCATCTCGAGAGTAGATCAAAATATCATCTAGAAACACTACCACAAACCGATCCAAAAACTGTCTGAAAATCCGATTCATCAGATCCATGAAAACAGTAGGTGCATTAGTGAGTCCGAAAGGCATAACCAGAAACTCGTAGTGTCCGTACCTCGTCCGGAAAGCAGTTTTTGGCACATCAGAGTCTTTAACTCGCAACTGATAGTATCCCAATCTCAAATCTATCTTTGAGAATACTGTAGCCCCTTTCAGCTGATCAAACAGGTCATCAATTCTTGGTAACGGATACTTGTTCTTGATGGTCACTTTATTGAGTTGCCTGTAATCAATACACATTCCCATAGTTTCGTCTTTCTTTTTCATAAACAGAACTGGTGCGCCCTAAGGAGAGAAACTCGGTCGTGCAAATCCCTTATATGTCAACTCTTGCAACTGTGCTTTCAATTCTCTTAATTTGGTAGGTGCCATCCTGTACGGAGCTATAGAAATCGGATTCGTCCCCGGCACTAATTCAATCCCAAACTCAACTTCTCTAATAGGTGGCAAACCCGGTAATTCTTCAGGGAACACATCAGGATACTCACATACAACAGTTACTGATTCAATCTTCTTTTCTGTCACTTTAGAATCAAGCACAGAAGCAAAATAAGCTTCACAACCCTTTCTCACATATTTCTGAACTGTCATAGAAGATATCACTGCTGGTAAACCATTCAGATCATTAGATTCAATCCGAATAATCTCATCATTCTGACATTGCAAATCAATAGTCTTCTATTTACAGTTCACGATAGCATAATGCAGAGTTAACCAGTCCATACCCAGAATTATATCAAACTCATCAAATGGCAACAACATCAAATCAGCTGGGAAACATGAATCCTAAATCATCAACGGGCAATTTTTGCATATTTTATCAACCAAGACACACAGGCCTAAGGGGTTCAATACTTTAATTACAAACTCAGTAGACTCAACAGGTAAAGTCTTACTGAACACCAAAGTCTCACACACATAGGAATGAGTTGAACCAGGATCAATCAAGGCAATAACAGTAGTATCATAAAGAGTAAAAGTACCGGTAATGACATCTGGGGAGGAAGCCTCCTCACGTGCACGTATGGCATAAGCTCTGGCTGGTGTTCGAGTCTCAGATCTAATAGCTGAATCTTTAGTCCCCCTTTGGCTGCCACTCACAGTACCCGTGTTTCTGGGTAGTCTACCACGAGCAGCAATATTACCCGATCTAGTATTCTGAGCTGGATTTTGATCAACTATCTCTGGACACTGTCGGATAAAATGAGCTCTGGATCCATATTTAAAACAGGCTCTATCATGCAATCTGCAACTTTCGGGGTGTCGTTTACCATAATGTTCACACTCGGGTTGATTTGATCTAACATTACCCACACTAGCCACAGAGGTAGCTCTCGAGCTCGTAGGTGGCCTATCTCGATCTCGTCTGAAATGGCTCGCAGTATTCTTCGAACGGCTAGTATCATCTCGGAATTTCTTTGAGGTCGACTGAAATGGCTTACTGAATGATCTTTACGAGAATCTCTGGCTTCAGAATCAACTTTGCTTTTCTCTTTCCCGAGCTCCTCAGCTTTACAGGCTCGCTCAACAAGTACCACGAACTCTTTTATCTCTAATATGCCAACCAACAGTTTAATGTCTTCATTCAGCCCATCTTCAAATCTCTTACACATAATAGCTTCCGATGAAACACACTCTCTGGCATATCTGCTGAGTCTGACAAATTTCCGCTCATATTCTGTCACTGTCATCCGCCCCTGTTTCAGTTCAAGAAATTCTTTACGTTTCTGATCAATAAACCTTTGGCTGATATATTTCTTATGGAATTCCGTCTGAAAGAATTCCCAGGTCACTCGCTCCTTTGGAACCACCGATACTAGTGTATTCCACCAGTGATATGCAGTGTCCCGTAGCAGAGATATAACACATTTCAAACACTCATCAAGGGTGCAGGATAATTCATCAAATACTCGGATGGTATTATCTAGCCAGAACTCATCTCGCTCAGCATCATCATCATCAGTGGCTCTGAATTCTTCGGCTCCATGTTTTCTTATCTTATCAATAAGTGGCTTTGACAATCTCATCGGATCACTCACCGAGGGTATAATAGGCACTGTTGATGGATTAATCGGGTGTGGAGGTTATGGTGTAGCCGGATTAGTCCGGATATACTGTGTAAACCAATCATTCATCATTTGGTAGAAGGCTTGTCTAGCCTCCCCCTCCGGATTACTCGAAGTAAGTCGAGAATCTATCGGCTCTGTCCCTTGCGCGGGAGCAGGCGCTACACTCTCGACATCATCAGCTACGGCTCAATCAGGATCCATTACTATATGAAAACACATTTTCAGATGTCAGAAGTCATCACACTATCGCAGTATAAAATATGGCATGTATAGCTAGACTATTACGCGCTACATTAGTCCTAGAATCGACTAAACCGTAGCTCTGATACCAATCAAATGTAACATCCCTAACCCGTATCTGTCACCGGACTAGGGTTACGAAGCATCACCGAAGCAGATACAACTCAAAACAGACATTTTTTTTTTCATTTAATGTACTCATACTATGCTTACCAAACACAACTAGCAGATATATTTTGAAACATTTAAACAGAGTCATTTGCATATTCAGTCAATACAAAATTTCATATCACAATAATAAAACCAAAACCATTCACATCATATCTGACACCTATCTTAAATCTATAACATAATCAATCATCATTTTTATTTATGTCTAAATAAATAAACATCACTTTTAAAACTATATACTCTAATATGCAACATAACCAATCCACATATGTCTCATCATTTTAATACATCTTATCTCAATTATCATTGCACTTTATAACCAAATTTTATAACTACATGTTATAGACATAATAATAATAATAACCTAAAAGTCGAATTTACCATATACTGATGTATAACATATTAAACATCTAACATAAATTTAAACCAAATAATTAAACTGAACATACACGTCATTTAATCAACACAATTTAATATGCCAAAAGCCATAAAACCAATCTTTACCTATCAATATATATATATATATATACCATATCCGAATTTATATCTTAACAAGCCATACATACCTTACCTATAAATATGTATATCTTAACATGACAATGAATTAATGACCATATATACCAATCATAATCCACACCTCAAATCAAATACATTATAAGTAATTATTTATTTCAAATCACAATATTGTCGAATACATAGATACTTTAACTTTACCATTTCAAATTTAATTATCAAGACTTAATGACCAATATGAACACATACCCTATTACTTATAATCAAACATATACATTCAGTTCAAACCTATATATCAACTAAACTAATCCATCAAACATACATAACCAAAATATAAATATCAACCACATAACCAAATTCATTTTATCTAGTTTTAGAACATAATACAAGCATACCTATCATGAACATATACTTAACCAAATATGCATATGTATAAACCCATTCACAATAACCATTGCAAACCATCAGCAAAGATAGCAAGTCAATGAAAAGAGGATAAGCCATTTTCGCATGGCTATTAATTTCATACATAGGTACTCAATTCATATTCAACCTTTTTCTAAGCTATACATGCCATATATTCGAAATTAATATAACCAAAATACCAAAGTAAGCTATCGATAGTGTGATAAGTCTTGCTGACGATCCTTGAGCTCGTAACGAATCCAAAATCTATAAAATAGAAACCGACAAGGATACACAAAGTAAGCTATTTAAGCTTCGTAAGTCAATAGCAAAGTAATATCAACCAACTTAGCAATATCAAATATACAAAGTTATATCAAGTAAATAATTATACACAATCACAAATAATTACTCAAACTTCAATATCAAAGTCACACAATATACTATTTGGCCGATTACACATAATTGAAGCTTTTACACTATTCACATGTTTACGTATTCACTTCCGAATAAATATAATGGATATTTATAACTTATCTTTCACTTCTCAACACAGATATAAAATATGTACGTGATTTCTTTTAATTTAAATATCACATTGGCCTTCACTTACACATGCCCATTGAACCATTCGGAATTAAAAAGGATACGCGGATAGTCGGAAGCTCGTACAATGCCAACGTCCCAGACGTGGTGTTACATGTAATCACATATCGATGCCACTGTCCCAAACAGGGTCTTAAACGTTAACACAAATCGATGCCAACGTTCCAGACGTGGTCTTACTCGGTAACACATAACGAATATCCTATGTCATGACATATGTATCCTATCTATTCCTAAGGTTCGTACGGGGCTTACGGACGTCGAATCTCGGTAGAATCAAGCTCTGAATTTAATTAATTATACATACCCACATTCGGCCATAAGCAAAATAAATTCAAATAATTTAATTCAGTTCATAACTAGTAAATATTCATTGTTATATCAACATTTAAATGCTAATTGACTTACCTCAGTCGTCGACGACTGTGAAATCGGCTATTCGACCACTTTGTCTTTTCCCGATCCAAATCCGATTTCTTTAATTCTTGATCTAAACATATTTAAATTAAACTTATTTAAACACCAATACACTAATTTAGCCTAAAAACACATAAATGGGCAAATTACAATTTTGCCCCTAATATTTTACACTTTTACAATTTAGTCTTTTTTGCACAAAACACAAATTATACAAAATTTGACCACACTTCTTTTAGGGCCAAATATTCATAGCATTATTACAAGCCCATACATTTCATTCATTTTTTATTTTAGTCCCTTAAAAATTTATTTTCGTAATTTAGTCCTAATTACTCAATTTTATCAAAAATTCAAAGACAAAACTTGTTAATCTAACACATATAATTCATATTTCATCATCAAACATCAAAAACCACAAGGTACCATCAATGGCAAAACAAAAAATCATCATCAAATTCAAAAATTAAGACATGGGCTTTGAAGATAACTTAGCAACGATCTCAAAAACGTAAAATTATCAAAAACCGAGTAAAATACATACCTTAATTTAGCTCAACAATGGCCGAATACCCTAGCTCTCTTATTTATTTTTCTTTTCCTTAGTTTCGGCACTAAAAGATGAGTATGGCTTCCTTTAATGTTTTGTTTTATTATATTAACCTTATATTATAATATATATATTTTAACCTTTATAAATAATATAAAAAAACTATATAATATAAACATAATGCAAATGCCGCCCACTATTTTTATTAATGGCAAAATTGCAACATAAATCCCCCATATTAAAAAGACAACAACAATTAGGCACTCTCACAACTAACCATCAAATTTTCATTTTAAGCGATTAAGTCCTTTTATTTAATCGGACACCTAAACGACAAAATTAAGTCACGAAAATTTAACACAAACAAATTCACACATAATAAATTCGGAAAATAATTTTAAAATATTTTTCGAACTCGGATTTGCGGTCTCGAAACCACTTTTTTGATTAGGGTCAAAATCGGGTTGTTACATATTTAAGTTAAAATTAAAAAAAAATCATTTCAGCCCTTGAAAAATAAAAAAAAAAAACTGAAAACCTTCTTTCTTTCTCTTTGAAACATGCCCCTATTCCGGCCTAAAGGTATGGCGAGCCCACGGCGGCCACCGATCGTCGGCGACAGGCTCCGTCATTCCCAGTGGTCGGAAAATATCAAAAATACCTCTTTTTTGGCTCGTTTTAAACCTATGTTTAAGGTCAAGAAGGCAAATGCCTAAAAAAAGGAAAAAGATTGGAAAAGATTCGGCCTTTGCCCTTCTCTGGCGATTTCGGCACCGGAGAAAGTTTCTGACGACGAGAATACGAATGGCTCGAGTAAGTTTTTTTTTATTTCATATATGTAAAAAAAGAGTTTTTTATTGGAATAATATAAAAAAATACGAAAATAGTATGTTGTTAAAATTAAGTATCAAAATGGTACATCTAGATGGGTGGAGGGTGGTGCATAGGCGGCACCACCCTAATTTTCTGACGGAATACAGTAAAAATAATAATAGAATAATGGTGACATAACGGGACGCGCCTAGGGAAGAGGCGGCACTGGTGGAGGATCTGGCGTAGGCGGCACCGGTGGAGGGGCTGTCAGAGGCGACACCACTTTGGCAGTGATGGGACGGCTGCATGCTGACTTAGTTTGTTTTTTATGTGTTTGGGAACCTTATAATGGTCTCCAATTTCATTTTCTGCTGGTGGGTGAAGGAGAAGAAAGGGAAGGAGAAGGGGAGGGGGGAAGGGAAGGGAAGGGAAGGGAAAAAGAAAGAAAAAAAGGGGATAATAGAGAGAGGGAAGGAGAAAGTGAAGAAAAAAAATAGAAAAGAAAAAGTATTTTTTGTTATAAACTAATGGATTAATGTTAATTTAATTTGTTTTTGTTGTTATTATTGTTGATTTAATTCGGATTTAATTTTTAAATTTATTTTTGTAATGTATTATTTGGTTAAAAATAGCTATTAAGGTATGTTTGTATTTATTTTATATTTTTATTCATTCATAATTTATTTTTAATTTAATTTTTATTGAAATAAAAAAGCCTATTTATGTTATATACAAAGAATGTTTTATTATTTTATGTAATTTATTTGTTATCTGTGTTTTAGGTTGATTATATATATTTTTTATGAAATTTATTTGGCATGTTATTATTTTGATTATTTTAATATTTTTTATGTAAATAAAAGATAAGACCATTGATATGGAATTTGGAATTTGAAATTTATGAGATAAATTAGGAATTAGTTTATATGTTCTAATTTTTTAAGATTTTATAATTGAGAATAAAAGTTTATGTTTTTAAATTTTATTTTATGTTTTTTATAAATATTAAAAATGAAATTTCTTTTGAACTTCTATGAAAAAAAATATATTTTTTGACAGTAATTAAGTTGGCGTGTTATTATATATATTATATTTTAAACCAAAAATGTTTACTTATTATCATTTTAAAGTAATAATAAAAATATTCGTATTTATTATTTATCATTTATGTTATGTTTTTTTTATTGGCATGTTATTTTTAGTATTTTAATATAAAAATTTACTTATTATGATTTTAAAATAATAATAAAAATATTCGTATTTATTATGTATCGTTTTTGTATGGTTTTTTTATATTTTTTTATTGGCATATTATTTTTAGTATTTTAATATTTTGACGTGGAAAAAATTGTTTGGTATTTTTTTGTAATGAAAAGCAAAATATAAAATTTAGGTATTTTGAAAAATATTTAAAATTCATCAAACTTTGAAATTAATAATCGGAATTTGTTTTGAAATTGCAAGTATCGCAGTGGCTCCATTGATTAAAAACGATGGTCACATATCAAACACAATTAATAATATAGTAATATATTGTTGTTTGTTAATCACGGGTTTCCTTAAAAAAGATCTACGTAATTTACGAAAATAAATTATGTTATTATAATTATTTTCTGTAATTTATCACTGTCAGGGCTCGTACCACGCATTAAGGTGTTGGGTGAATGGTTTAGGATATTCTCCGGATGCACGACTAATGCCATACTTAGAGTTAGCTGGATTCGGGTCAGCAGCATTGATCCGGACATTTGATTTGCGGCACGATTTAATATTTACATTGGTCGAACATTGGCGCCCGAGACCCACACTTTCCATTTGCCGTGTGGGGAGTGCACTGTCACACTAGAGGATGTTGCATTGCAACTTAAGCTCCCAATCGATGGAGGTGCCATAACGGGCGTAAGTGCGATAGCTGAGCCGGCTGCCCTTTGTTATAGCCTACTAGGATTCTCGTCCGTCGATGATGAGTCCAATTTTACGGGTTTGAAATTTTCATGGCTGAAAGCCAATTTTGAACATTTATCAGTTAATGCCACTGAGCATGAGTTGATGTGAGCAGTTCGAGCATACATTATGCATATTATAGGGGGTGTACTGATGCCGAATGCGAATAACAACAGGGTTCATTTGATGTATTTACCCCTATTAGCTGATTTGTAGAATGTTCGCTCGTATAGTTAGGGTTTCGTAGTTCTGGCTACGTTGTATCGTGAGCTTTGTCAGACGACAAAGCCTGATGCCGTAGACATAGGCGGATGCCTTGTATTGTTGTAGTCATGGGTTCTTTATCGGATGCCATTCTTGGCATCGGTTAGGCACCAACCATACGTATTTCCACTAGTGAACAGATGATTAAAATTCAACTTGTTATTAATTGACAATTTCTTTATAATGATACTATTCTAACGATACTATATTTACTTGAAATTTGTCCTCGTAGATGGAGTTTTTATCCGGGTATCGAAAGGTCGTACACTGTCCCGATATATCGCCTGATGATTGAACAACATGCTAGGGAAGGATTAAGCTATTCCAATATTCTTGACATGCAATTACTTTGTATTTCTTACTCGAACCGTGTTAAATTTTAACCATGTTATTAATCGTACAGTTTATTTGGATGTCGTATCGGAGACCAGAGATTGAGGCTATTATACCCTCGTCTGCCCACATTCATTCTCACCTATGGTGTATTAACGCACCAATTATCAATATGCAGACAGTCGAGTGGTATAATGAGGATTGAGTACTCTGACAGTTTGATTACATCCAGTATATCCTGGATCCGCCAATGCAAGTGGGGAAGATTCATTGATCACCAGAGAGGAAAACATAGAAATAATTTGGGGGTTGTGCACCGAAAATTATTGCAGTGTGGGATAATCAGATGGCCCGGAGACCTGAGATGGATACTTCTTCTGATTTGCAACCATCATTAGAGTACATACAATGGTACTCTACTACGGGAAAGCCATATTTACTTGGTGGGAAGTCGACTGTAGTACAGCACTCCTCTCAGCCCGTATTCACCGTAGTACAGCACTCCTACCGGCCCGTGTCCACCACAGTACATCACTCCCCTCGGCCCGTATCCACTGCAGTACTCCACTCATCCTGGGTCGTATCCACTGCAGTATGGCACTCCTCCCGGCTCAAGTTCATCGATGGCGTTCGGGGCATATGATTTTTTTCATGTTTCGCACACCCCCACCTGCTACTGAAGAGAATGTTGATCGCTGCAATCACCCACAATGTGAACGTCGACCCCCACAGAAATATACCCCTAGGACCACTAAAACACCCCAAACCCGGCCCACGAACCACGACCGGATCTGGCATGCTCCTTGAGTAAAACATTTCAAAAGTTTGTTTGTCAATTCGGAAAATTTGGGCAGTTTAGAAGGAAAATCGATTTGTGTTGTAATTAAATTGAAAACGGTGTCATTTTTTAAGTCTATATTTTATTAAAACGATGTTTTCATACTTCAAAACTATAAGTTAAAAGAAATGCCAAACTTTAGAGCGTAGTATTAAGTTGAAAATCGTTGGGGTTTAGGTGTCAACACATTTGAAATTATTTTAAGAAAAATTGTTTAGCCTTTGATTTAATATCAATCGTATCATAATAAAACTAAAACGCATGCATAAAATAGTTTAACAGTAATGGCCTTATTACAACAATAGCAAAACCCGAAATAAATCCAAAACTTAATATAAAAATCCAAAATAAAATAAATACTGAGCTGAGCATGGCCACCACTAAGTTCCTGCCGACCCGGTCCAATTATTGAGTGTCACCTGCAAAATGTTAGCCCACGAGGGGTGAGTCTACAGACTCAGTGTGTAACAACCAACACAAACTCCCAAACTATTTAGGCATATCAAATCATATATATAACGATTATAAGCAATGATGCAATCCCAAACCCACCTAAATAACCATCCTCTACACATCACCCTTACCAGCCAATCACACCGTGGGGATTACTAAATCGACCCTCCATCCGCTACACACCATCGAAGGTAGTCGCTGCAGTCAACTGCACATCGCCCTTATAGCCGTGGCATAGCCACCAGATAATGTGACAGAGTCACCAGATAACAATATGTGACATTAGTCACCAGATTCAGATTATGTGACATGAGTCACCAGATAATGTGGTAAAAACCACCAGATCACTTCCCCTTTTCATATCACCCATATGCCCATGCGTCATACAAAACATGCATAAATCATACAATATACCCTATTCCATATTCATAACAAATTCTCATATGTGTCATATTTAATGTTCATAACATTATTAACATAGTAGTAAAGGTTAACGTACCTGAATACTCTGTACCATTGAATGGTACCTTTAGCCACATTATTCATATTTCCATTATCACATACATAATATTAACACCATTAATCTATTAGAAATTAGTGTAGAGCTACACACCTGATAACTGTAAGTACGATACTATTGATTCCGACACTCTCGCTAGCAGGGATAACAGTGAACTGCTTATCCCTTTCCGACGCTGGCCCACACCTCGGTGGCCAATCTCGAATAGCAGAAACTAAACGTTTCTTGAACTTAGGGGTAGGCACTACCCCTTCCTCCTTTCCACTGGTATTCGCATCCATTGAGGCACACTTAATCAGGAAACCCGGTTAACTAATATATGAGATCTTAATCGAATAAAAACTACAACTCAAATACCCTTACCGAAATGAATCAGAATCCCGAAAATCTACTGAAACCGGTTGTACTCCTCCCTAAAAGCCAAAGTCAGAATCGGCCAAACATTAACACTTAATATGGCATTGGCCGAATATTACTACTCCCTTACCTTGTAGGTCTAAATCCCGAAATCGTTACTTGTCTTATGGAGATGTCGAAATCCCTACAAACATTATGTTAGAATCAATTCTAACATTTAATGAACCAAAGCAGATGGCCTTCGGCCTAAATCGCACTTCACTTACCTAGGATATTCAAATCCCGAATGGTCTCTTCCTTGTAATCAGTGATAACAGAATCCCGAAAAATCCCCTTCAAAGTTTCAGCCAAAGAGCATTAATGGGATTAGAATCTTGATTTCGATAGACCAAAATAGAGAAAAGATCTTTTTAAACCCAAGAGAGATCCCTTACCAAATAGAATGACCAAAACGCAATTGGTTCACCAACTCTATGTGTCAACAAGAGGAAAGAGATGTTGAGTTTTTGGCTTTTAATGTTTATGATCAAATCGACTTCAACAGGGTAGAGGAGCAATCGGTTATGGCTACAAAATAGAGGATTCGGCTTTTGAAAGATTCGTGAGAAGAGAAAGTAAATGATGGAATGTGGTGTGATTTAACTTGGTGACAAAAGGAGATTCAGCTTGAACAAAAGAAATGAGAGATGGAAGGTTTGAGGTGTTGCGGCAATGGTGGAATTGAGGGAGTTTACGGCTAGTACAAAAGAAAAGAGAAGAGAAGATACTTTCGGTTTTTGGTCAACAGAGAAAAAAAATTTCGGCAGAGGCACAATTGAAAAGAAAAGAAAACAAATGGCCTCACTCCCCTCCCTTTGGCCGAAAATACCACACCTAGACCCCTTCATTCAGCCAACTTTTCCTCTCTCTACTCAATCTCTTATTATTCTCCTATTTTATCTCTTCTTCACCCATTCAAGATAATTTGAATGAGCCAACCATTATCTCCTCCCTTTAGCCGAATTTTAAAAAGAAAAGACCAAGTCTCATCCTCATCCACTTAAAGTCCCTGTGCCGTCCACTACCTCTCCTTCTTACTGCAAAATAAAACTCACATTTGCTTCCCTTGCTGCTCGAACCTGAGCCCTTCTCCACTGCTTGAGGCGTCACTTACCAAGGCCTTAAGTGGCACCTCCTTGCCACTTTACCAAGGCTTTTCTTATGTCCAAACTCCACTACAAGTTTTCTTAAGGCCTCATTTGCCTAGCTCCCCTTTTAAGACTTAAAACCCAGAATTTTCTAAGGCATTCTCCTATATTCTAAAGTTCTCAAAATCTATAAAACACATTCAAACCACACATAGGCATACTAGCACGTACAATTAAGCAAAAAATGCACAAGCCCTAAATCCCGGATATTACAGTTCTACCCCCTTAAAATAATTTCGATCTCGAAATTACCTGGCTAAAATAAGTGAGGGTATTGCTGTCGCATCGCTTCCTCCGACTCCCAAGAATCTTCTTCCGACCTATGATTACGCCATAACACTTTAACCAGAGGAACTAATTTCCTCCGCATCATCTTCACATCTCGCTCCAAAATCTGAATCGGCTCTTCCTCGTAGGACAAATCTGGCCTTAGTTCCACCTCTTCAATCGGAACTACATGAGATGGATCCGATCGGTAACGACGTAGCATAGAAACATGGAACACATCATGCATCTGCTGCAATTTCGAAGGCAACTCTAACTAATATGCCACTGGTCTAACCCGCTTCAAAACCCTATAAGGTCCTATAAACCTGGGACTTAACTTCCCTTTGCGACCAAATCTCATTACTTTCTTCCACTGCGAAACTTTTAGAAACACCTAATCTCCCACAGCAAACTCTATTTCCTTACGCTTAAGATCTGCGTACGACTTCTGCCTATCAGATGCTTCCTTCAACCGTGCCCGAATTACCTTAACCTTCTCTTCGGATTCTGCCATAATCTCTGGACCCAAAACTCGACGTTCCCCCAATTCTGTCCAACACGTAGGAGTGCGACACTTCCGTCCATACAGCGCTTCATACGGTGCCATCCGAATACTGGCTTGATAGCTGTTATTATATGCAAATTCCGCTAAAGGCAAATATTCTTCCCAACTTCCTCTGAAGTCTATCACACATCCCCTCAACATATCCTCTAACACTTGGATCACTCGTTCAGACTGGTCGTCCGATTGCGGATGAAATGCCGTACTAAAATCTAATCTGGTGCCCAACGCCTGATGTAGTGCTTTCCAAAACCGAGACGTAAACCTTGGATCCCTATCCGAAATAATCGACACCGGCACTCCGTGCAACCTCACAATTTCCGCCACATACAACTTTGCCAACTTCTGCAACGAATAATCAACCCGCACTGGAATGAAATGTGCAGACTTCGTCAATCGATCCACTATCACCCAAACCGAGTCCTTCTTAGTAGGCGTAAGGGGAAGCCCACTAACGAAGTCCATGGTGATTCTCTCCCACTTCCACTGCGGAATCTTTATCGGCTGAAGCAATCCTAACGGAACTTGGTGTTCAACCTTGACCTGCTGACACGTTAAGCACTTCCCTACAAATTCTGTAACTTCCCGCTTAAGACCAGGCCACCAAAATTGATCCCGAAGATCTCTGTATAACTTACTTCCTCCAGGATGCATAGCATAAGGGCTACTATACGATTCCTGAAGAATCCTCTGCCTTAACTCCTCGTCCTTCGGCATACAGACCTTACCCTTGAAACACAACACTCCAACGCTATTGACACCATAGTTTTCCAATTCCCCATTCCGCACTTGCCATAGCTTAGCACTTAAATCATCATCTACCAACTGCCTTTCTTTCACTTCATTCAACCATGTCAGCTTGACTTGCAACTCTGCTAACAAACTTCCATCGTCATACAAGCTAAGATGTGCAAACATTGCCCTCAGATCCGACACTACTTTCCGACTTAGGGCATCTGCCACTACATTCTCCTTGCCCGGGTGATACTCTATAGTACAATCGTAGTCTTTCAATAATTCCACCCACCTTCGCTGCCTCAAATTCATCTCCTTCTGAGTCAACAGATACTTAAGACTCTTGTGATCCGTGTAGATCACTGACTTTTCTCCATATAGATAGTGCCTCCATACCTTAAGAGCAAAGACCACCGCTGCCAACTCCAAGTCATGCGTCGGGTAGTTAACCTCATGTGGCCTTAATTGCCGAGACACATAAGCGACTACCTTCCCGCCTTGCATCAGAACACGTCCTAATCCCGTATGAGAAGCATCACAGTACACCACAAAATCCTTCCCTGCCTCAGGCTGAATCAAAACCGGAGCTTCAGTCAAAACCCTCTTAAGCTTCTCAAAGCTTTCCTGTTGCTTATCTGTCCATACGAAAGGTACCTCCTTCCTTAGAAACTTCGTCAAAGGTGTAGCTATCGACGAAAACCCTTCTACGAACCTTCTGCAATAGCCTACTAACCCCAAGAAACTGCGAACCTCCGCCATAGACTTAGGTGGTTTCCAGTTTAACACCGCCTCAATCTTTCGAGGATCCACCCTTATTCTTTCTGCAGACACCACGTGCCATAAAAACGTAACCTCTTTCAACCAGAACTCGCACTTGCTGAACTTGGCATATAGCTTCTTCTCCCTTAACACTTGCAACACTATCCGGAGATGCTCATCATGCTCTTCCTCAGACTTGGAATACACTAGGATGTCGTCGATGAACAGAACGATGAACTGATCCAAGTAAGGTTGAAAAACCCGATTCATCATATCCATGAACGCAGCTGGGGCGTTCGTCAATCCGAATGACATTACTAAGAACTCATAATGCCCGTATCTTGTCCGGAAAGCTGTCTTTTGGATATCCACTTCCTTCACCTTGAGCTGATGATATCTAGACCGCAAATCTATCTTTGAAAATACTGCGGCCCCCTTAAGCTGGTCGAACAAGTCGTCTATCCTCGACAACGGGTACTTGTTCTTAATGGTCAGCTTATTCAACTGTCGATAATCTATGCACATACGCATAGTCCCGTCCTTCTTCTTCACAAACAAGACTGGTGCTCCCCACGGAGACACACTGGGTCGGATAAACCCACGATCAAGTAACTCTTCGATTTGAGCCTTGAGCTCAACCAACTCCTTTGGTGCCATTCTATACGGAGCAATTGACACAGGAGCTGTACCCCGTAACAGGTCAATTCCGAACTTCACCTCCCTATCCGGGGGTAACCCAGGTAGCTCCTCCAGAAAAACATCCACAAATTAGCTTACCGTTCTAACTCCACAAACTCTCTCTTCTCTTGCATCCAACGCACTAACGAAGGCCAAAAATGCCTTGCACCCTTTCCGAACCATCTTATCAGCCTTTAACGCGGAAACTACGTTAGACAAATAGTTTCTTCTTTCTCCTATCATAATTATTTCCTCATCCTTCGGGGTCCTTAACTCCATTCGCTTAGCTGCGCAATCCAATTTCACCCGATGTTCCACTAGCCAATCCATGCCAAGAATGAGATCAAATTCTCCGAAAGGTAGTTCCATCAAATCAGCAGGAAATACCACTCCCTGAATCTCTAGAGGTACACTCCGAAATATCCTATTCACCACTACCGTTTGACCTAACGGGCTCACTACAGTCATCTCCCTATTAGACAGTTCAGATGCTACTCCTAGCGTTTCAACTACTCTACATGCAACATAAGAGTGGGTCGAGCCAACATCAATTAAAGCAAAGTAAGGCTTATCAGCTATAAGGAACGTACCGGTTATGACGTCCGGTCGTAACCATCCTCCCTCCGGCAAATTGCATACACCAGACCGGCTGTCTAGCCTCTGTATTACCAACACCTCTGCCCAGTGTTCCCCGACCTCTTCCAGAACCATTACCTCTTCCAATCGGACCACGACCCCGCGATGGCTGCTGTCCACCTCTTCCAGCCTGGTTAAAACCCTGACCTGTTGGTCGACTCCCGTCTGTTTTCATAGGACAATCCCTAATCATGTGATCCTTGGACCCACACTTAAAACATCCCCCTGTCTTCTTCCAACACTCTCCTAGGTGCATCTTTCCACACTGAACACAAGTACGGTACTGCCCTCCCGTAACAACCTGCTGACCTCGCGGCCCATCAACTTGATGTCTCTTTTGAACATTCCCAGATGACCCTGATGATCCAAATCCTCTCTTTTGCCTATTCCTATTCGTATTCTGTCTCACAGATTCCTTAACCCCTTCGGCTACCTTAGCCTTCTCTACCAACACGGCAAACTCCTGCTTTTGCTGTGGAGCTATCAACAATCTCAAGTCATCTCTCAGTCCGTCCTCAAACCGGACACATCGCTCATGCTCCGTAGCCATGATACCTCGAGCATACGGCTCAACCTTAAGAATTCCGCCTCGTACTCCGCTACGGACTTACTCCCCTAAACCAACCTCAGAAATGCCTTCCTCTGCGCATCAATATAGCTAGTCCCAACATACTTCTTCTGATACGCTGCCTTGAAATACTCCCAAGTGAGATCCTCAGCTGTAGCACCATCCTGAACTATGAGCCACCATTGGTATGACTCATCGCGAAGAAGTGACACTATTCCTTTCAGTTTCTCCTCAGCAGTCAGATCCAGCTCATCCATGATTCGCTCCGTCGCCTCCAACCAATACTCAGTCGTATTGGGTGCCACACCGGATACACCGCAAAATACCTCAGCTCCATTGGCTCGGAGTCGCTCGGGTACAGATTTTCGAGCTCCCATACCTCCACCTGCTCCAGCCACCCTCTCAAGAACCAGTAGCATCGCCTACGATACTGCATCATCCCCCGTCTGATCCTGATGTTCAACCTCAGTAGCTGGTGGTGGGGGTGGTGGTACCTCATTCTCAGACCCTTGACCAGACCTAACGGGTTCCGATACGGCCATTCTGCCTCTACCACGCCCTCGCACATTACGACCACGTCCCCTAGAACTCATATCTACGATCGCGATCTAATCTGGTTAAAAAGTTTTATGCATTAGTTCTTGTTCCACTGATTACCCACGAATAAGTTTTATGTAAAGAAGTTTAGTAGTAGTTCTTTCGGTCATTTCAGAGTTTTCGTTTCAAGTCTTCTACCCTAATTCAGAAAAACACATTCATTCAATAGTATCCACTACACATTTTCACCATTCAAACATTTTCATTCATTCCAATCCCAAGGGTATTTTCGTAATTTGCCCTATAGGGGTATTTTGGTAAATTTTTCCAAATCGGGGTATCCTGATATTTCGCAAAATAGGGATTTTTGGTATTTTTGTAAAGTAAGGATATCTTGGTAAAAATCGAGGGTAATATTGCAATTTTATAAACCAAGGGTATTTTACAAACCAGGGGGTATTTGGGTAATTTTGTAAATCGAGGTTTTTTTTAAAAATCCAAAATAATTTCTACAACGTAAAGAGGTAATTTGGTGATTTTAAAACTAAGGTTTTTTTTTAAACAGTGTAGCTAGTCCCTTTCGGGTTTTAATTATTGGATTTAGCCCGTGAATAAGTCCTCTAGGTTAGGGTGAACCATCACTACGCACCAGGTAGGATTCGAGTAAAGAGGAGGTGAGTCACTAGGACTGCTTAAATACCAAGCTCCCACCGAATCCAATCCTAGACATGCGCGCGATGGTTGCCACACCCTAACTCGGCGACTCACTCACAGGTTTGTTTGATTAGGCTTTAATTTTTTATGTAATTATGTGTTGGAGTAAGCTAATCCTAGGGTTAATTAACTCCTAATGTACTAATCTACATTCCCATAATACCCACATACAAATCATACAACAGTTAGGGGTACTTACCTGGTGGACTTCAAGTCGGAGACTTAGGTGCCATGCCAGAAAACCTGCTCAATTCCAAAAATTTTCACAAAAACTTATTTGGGCTCTATTTTGAAAACATTTTGGCTTTAAACCCAAGGCCGAGAGTTTAAAACCTGGCTCTGATACCAAATTGAAACACCCCAAACCCTACCCACGAACCACGATCGGACCTGGCACGCTCCTTGAGTAAAACATTTCAAAAGTTTGTTTGTCAATTCAGAAAATTTGGGCAGTTTAGAAGGAAAATCAATTTGTGTTGTGATTAAATTGAAAACGGTGTCATTTTTGAAGTCTATATTTTCTTAAAATGATGTTTTCATATTTCAAAAACTATAAGTTAAAAGAAATGCCAAACTTTAGAGCGTAGCATTAAGTTGAAAATCGTTGGGGTTTAGGTGTCAACACATTTGAAATTATTTTAAGAAAAATTGTTTAGCCTTTGATTTAATATCAATCGTATCATAATAAAACTAAAACGCATGCATAAAATAGTTTAACAGTAATGGCCTTATTACAACAATAGCAAAACCTGAAATAAATCCAAAACTTAATATAAAAATCCAAAATAAAATAAATACTGAGCTGAGCATGGCCACCACTAAGTTCCTGCCGACCCGGTCCAATTACTGAGTGTCACCTGCAAAATGTTAGCCCACGAGGCGTGAGTCTACAGACTCAGTGTGTAACAACCAACACAAACTCCCAAACTATTTAGGCATATCAAATCATATATATAACATTATAAGCAATGATGCAATCCCAAACCCACCTAAATAACCATCCTCTACACATCACCCGTACCAGCCAATCCCACCGTGGGGATTACTAAATCGACCCTCCATCCGCTACACACCATCGAAGGCAGTCGCTGCAGTCAACTGCACATCGCCCTTATAGTCGTGGCATAGCCACCAAATAAGGTGACAGATTCACCAGATAACAATATGTGACGTTAGTCACCAGATTCAGATTATGTGACATGAGTCACCAGATAATGTGGTAAAAACCACCAGATCACTTCCCCTTTTCATATCACCCATATGCCCATATGTCATACAAAACATGCAGAAATCATGCAATATACCCTATTCCATATTCATAACAAATTCTCATATGTGTCATATTCAATGTTCATAACATTATTAACATAGTAGTAAAGGTTAACGTACCTGAATACTCTGTACCATTGAATGGTACCTTTAGCCACATTATTCATATTTCCATTATCACATACATAATATTAACACCATTAATCTATTAGAAATTAGTGTAGAGCTACACACCTAATAACCGTAAGTACGATACTATCAATTTCGACACTCTCGCTAGCAGGGATAACAGTGAACTGCTTATCCCTTTCCGACGCTGGCCCACACCCCGGTGGCCAATCTCGAACAGTAGAAACCGAACGTTTCTTGAACTTAGGGGTAGGCACCACCCCTTCCTCCTTTCCACTGGTATTCGCATCCATTGAGGCACACTTAATCAGGAAACCCGGTTAACTAATATATGAGATCTTAATCGAATAAAAACTACAACTCAAATACCCTTACCGAAATGAATCAGAATCCCAAAAATCTACTGAAACCGGTTGTACTTCTCCCTAAAAGCCAAAGTCAGAATCGGCCAAACATTAACACTTAATATGGCCTTGGCCGAATATTAATACTCCCTTACCTTGCAGGTCTAAATCCCGAAATCGTTACTTGTCTTATGGAGATGTCAAAATCCCTACAAACTTTATGTTAGAACCAATTCTGACATTTAATGAACCAAAGCAGATGGCCTTCGGCCTAAATCGCACTTCACTTACCTAGGATATTCAAATCCCGAATGGTCTCTTCCTTGTAATCGGCGATAATAGAATCCCGAAAAATCCCCTTCAAAGTTTCGGCCAAAGAGCATTAATGGGATTAGAGTCTTGATTTCGATAGAACAAAATAGAGAAAAAAGCTTTTTAAACCCAAGAGAGATCCCTTACCAAATAGAATGACCAAAATACAATTGATTCACTAACTCTATGTGTCGACAAGAGGAAAGAGATGTTGAGTTTTCGGCTTTTAATGTTTATGATCAAATCGACTTCAACAGGGTAGAGGAGCAATCGGTTATGGCCACAAAATAGAGGATTCTACTTTTGAAAGATTCGTGGGAAGAGAAAGTAAATGATGGAATGTGGTGCGATTTAACTTGGTGACAAAAGGAGATTCGGCTTGAACAAAAGAAATGAGAGATGGAAGGTTTGAGGTGTTGTGGAAATGGTGGAATTGAGGGAGATTACGGCTAGTACAAAAGAAAAGAGAAGAGAAGATACTTTCGGTTTTTGGTCAACAGAGAAAAAGAATTTCGGCAGAGGCACAATTGAAAAGAAAAGAAAACAAATGGCCTCACTCCCCTCCCTTTGGCCGAAAATACCACACCTAGACCCCTCCATTCGGCCAACTCTTCCTCTCTCTACTCAAACCCTTGTTATTCTCCTATTTTATCTCTTCTTCACCCATTCAAGATAATTTGAATGAGCCAACCATTATCTCGTCCCTTTAGCCGAATTTTAAAAAGAAAAGACCAAGTCTCATCCTCATCCACTTAAAGTCCCTGTGCCATCCACTACCTCTCCTTCTTGCTGCAAAATAAAACTCCCATTTGCTTCCCTTGCTGCTCGAACCTGAGCCCTTCTCCACTGCTTGAGGCGTCACTTACCAAGGCCTTAAGTGGTGCCTCCTTGCCACTTTACCAAGGCTTTTCTTATGTCCAAACTCCCCTACAAGTTTTCTTAAGGCCTCATTTGCCTAGCTCTCCTTTTAGGACTTAAAACCCAGAATTTTCTAAGGCATTCTCCTATATTCTAAAGTTCTCAAAATCTATAAAACACATTCAAACCACACATAGGCATACTAGCACGTACAATTAAGCAAAAAATGCACAAGCCCTAAATCCCGGATATTACAACCACACCATCAAACTATCAATTTTAGGGGTTTCTTGCTGTTTTGATATTACAAAGTTTGTACTTTTCTATTCTAAAAAAATATAAATCAAGAAAAAGACAATCTTTGTATATATTTAATTATATTAATTGGAACTAAATTTGTGGTCATAAATTAGATTAATTGCAACATTACAACATTAAAACACTAAAACTTGTAACAAACTTAGCTTTGTAATATCAATTATGTTATATAAATTAAATACATTACAACCATAATCTAATTGGAACAAACTTTGTAATATAAATTATGTTATATAAATTAAATACATTACAACCATAATCTAATTGGAACAAATTTTTGATATAAATTAAATACATTACAACATTAATCTAATTGGAACAAACTTTGTAATAATTTTTTTTATATAAATTACATAAGCTCAATTCATACCTGATTGTGATGATTGTCCAACATAATAGTTTCGATGCGGGCATTTGCTCCAATTATGACCAGCTAATCTTCATAATCCATAACGCTTACCATCGGATTTCTGTAACACCCCAAACCCGACCCATACGTTTCGACCGGATCTGGCGTGTCACGGGTTGTACATTGAAAACTTTTGCTTTGTTGGGTTTGGAAATTGTGAGTTAATTAGACAATATTTAAATAAATAAGTGACATTTGAAAAAAAAACCTTGTATTATTATTATTTCATTTAATTAAACCTTTGACATAATTTCATAAGTTGCAAATATTAAAAACTACTTAGGTGAATATAAACAATGGGGCCTTATTACATAAATATTCCCAAAATAAAACTTAAAGGAAAAACCGAAAATAATCTATAGAAATAAAAACTTGATGGCCCCTCGAGTCCGTCTCGGCTCCCATGTCCACGATCTACTGCTCATCTAGAAAGTTAAGAAAAATAAAGGGTGAGTCACCAATACTCAGTGTGTAAATCCCGGAAACACATAAAAGGCTTGGCCCACAAACATATTATGGCCTTGGCCCGTATACAAGGGTAACTATATATGCATCATGGCCCATCCCAGCCTAGAAATCCATCCTCTACACACCAACCCGTACCAACCATCACACCTTGGGGATTTCTACAATCAACCCGCCAACCGCTACACACCATATCGACAGCTGTGCTGCCTGTCTTAAAGACCAATCACTGTGTGACCTATGTGGCAAAGCCACCGATCGCCATGCGACCTTAATAATACATCGTAGCATTTCAACAGCTGAGCTGCCTGTCATAAAGACCGATCGCTATGCGACCTTCTCCCCCTTCATCATATCAATCCCATCCCATGCATACATACATGCAAAATCAAACAATGTATTACCTAAGAGATTTCAGTTTATCGCATACATCGACACACATAGAGAGATTTCTATGATTACGTACCTGGCATCCCTTGCCTACCCTTTTTGGGTAATCCGACTGTCTATACAGCCTTTTTCTGGCTCTTAGCCCATAACATATATTTAGTTCAGATTACTATTCAGCCTTTTCTTGGCTTTTAGCCCATAACATACATAATACATTTTAATTAGTGTGTTAGAGATCTACACACCTGGTTACCGTTAGAACGAGACCCTCTAAGTCGACGCTATCCGTAGCCAACACCACCTTTATCTGCCTAAGGTGTTGTTCAGAAGCCGGTAACGAAACATTAGGTTAAGGCACAACTAACGAAAAGAAAACGGTTGATCATCTTAAGGAGAATTGAAATCGTTACCTTGAAATCTGGAAAAGTGATATGAGATTCAGGGACTAGTGCTTCCGGCTTTTAGATCTAAGAGATCTACTTCAATTCCCGAATGTCGCCTAACAAGAGAATACATAGAACCATTAAACCATTGGCTTTTCGGCTTTGTCTTCCAAAAACCAAAAGAGATCTTAAGGAATAACAAGAGTCGACACTCACCTTACTAGAGAAGATTCGGCTACTCCCAGAGGATTCCGGCTTTTTGCGAAAATCAAGAAGAGAAGATGATTCGAAGAAATCTATAGAGATTCGGCTTTTAAATAAAGAGGAGAAAAGAATAATGGAGTTTTCGGCTTTTAGAAGAAAGAAAAGAATAATGGAGTTTTCGACTTTCGGCTTTTTAGAAGAAAGAAGAGAAGAGAATAATGGAGTTTTCAGCTTTTAGAAGAAAGAAGAGAATAATGGAGTTTTCGGGTTTTAGAAGAAAGAAGAGAATAATGGAATTTCAGGCTTTTAGGAGAAAGAAGAGAAAAGAATAATGGAGTTTTCGGCTTTTAGGAGAAAGAAGAGAAAAGAATAATGGAGTTTTCGGCTTTTAGAAGAAAGAAGAGAAAGAAAAGATGGAAACCGTAAATGCCGAAAAATAAAGAAGAGAACCCTCCCTATTTATAGAAATTTCGGCACTTACCTATGAAAAACCGAAAGTGCCCTTCCTGATAACTAAAAATTACGCAAATAAAAAGCCAAAATTTGGCACCCCTTTGCCATAAAGAAACCAATTTCTTTACTCCTCTAGGTGATGGAATTTCGGCCAACACCTAGCCTTGTAGATAGCTTCTATCTTCTCTCCTTTTATCTTCCATATTATCAACTATAATATCTACATTATCCTATTCATATAAATCCTCCTATTTTTGAGCCTTGTTGCCATCCACTCCACCTAACCCAAATGCCGAAAATTAGCTAACTTAAATTAAAAGAATTGGGCTCCATGAAACTTAAATTTGGGCCCCTTATTCCCTTGTGTGGCGTCACCTCCTAATATTGGGCCACAAGCCCACTTTGGTATTTTAAACACAGATACTACCTTTTAAACCCTATAATGCCCAAACAGATAATTTTAATCAAGGCCTCTACCTAAGCCTGAACCCAATTTGGACCCCTAACAGTTAAATTAACACATTACGCATGTTCTCCCATTAAACACATAGGCCCAAAAATTCAGGATGTTACAGTTCTACCCCCTTAAAGAAATTTCGTCCTCGAAATTTCCAACTAACTATTGATCGTACTACCCAAGTCTCACCACTACGCTTTCGCTGCACACTCTAATTCTAACTCTAGAGCGTCCTCGCCCCCTTGTACTCATTCTACTGATTCGAGTTTATTTGATTAGAATTTTATGAATTATTAATTTTCTTCCACTGATTAACTCCGAACAGTCTTATGAATAGTAGTTTTAAGGGTAGTTCTTTCGAATTCGTAGTTATATCTATAATTCAGTCTCAAGTTCACATCTCCTAGTTCTAAGAAGCACATACATTCAATCATCACACATCAACATACATATAACATCCGTGAACTCACATTCCTCACATAAAGAGTATTTTCGTCATTTCACTACCCAGGGGTTTTTCCGTAGTTTTGCCCTACAAGGTATTTTCTAAAATAAAGTATCTTGGTGATTTTCTTTGAATTAGAGGTACTTTGGTACATATTTTTTTTAAAGCAAGGGTATTTTTGGAAAACAAGTTTTTTTAAACAAAATGAGGGTATTTTGGTAATTTCCTCAAAATGGGGTATCTTGGTTTTTTTTTCTAGGGGTTTTCGAGTAAATTTGCAAAACTGAGGTATTTTCTAAAATCATGGTTGTTTGGAAATTTTCACAAACCGAAGGTATTTTGGAAATTTTGCCAACCAAAATGTTTCGGTAATTTCACAAATTTTGGTAGTTTTACAATCCTGGGGTATTCTGGAAAATTTTCACAAATCAAGTGTATTTTGGAAATTATACCAAACTTGGGGTATTTTGATTGCAAAATAGGGTGGCTAGTCCCTTTCGGGTTTTAATTATAGATTTTGGCCTGTCAACAAATCCTCATGGCTAAGGAGAACAGTCACTACGCACCAGGAAGGATTCCAACGAAGAGGAGGTAAGTCACTAGGACTGCTTAAATACCAAGCTCTCCCTGAATCCAATCCTAGACATGCTTATGCCTGTTGCCACACCCTAACCCAGTGACTTGTTCACGGGTTTGTTTGGATTGATTAATTCTTATGAATTTAAGGATTGTTTAAACTAACCTTAAAGTCCATCAATGCCTAACATACTATTCTACGTCCATCAAGCCCATCAAACCCAACATATATATCACATCAAGAGTTAGAATACTTACCTGCGTGGATCGGGTGCCGGTAGACTCGAAGGCCATATCTTCTTCCAGTTTTTTTTCCAAATTCACATCAACTTTACAAAACATTACTAGGCCCATTTCACAGCCCGAGTTTTAAACTGGGCTCTGATACCAAATTGTAACACCCCAAACCTGGCCCATACGTTTCAACCGGATCTGGCGTGTCACGGGTTGTACATTCAAAACTTTTGCTTTGTTGGGTTTGGAAATTGTGAGTTAATTAGACAATATTTAAATAAATAAGTGACATTTGAAAAAAAAACCTTGTATTATTATCATTTCATTTAATTAAACCTTTGACATAATTTCATAAGTTGCAAATATTAAAAACTACTTAGGTGAATATAAACAATGGGGCCTTATTACATAAATATTCCCAAAATAAAACTTAAAGGAAAAACCGAAAATAATCTATAGAAATAAAAACTTGATGGCCCCTCGAGTCCGTCTCGGCTCCCATGTCCACGATCTACTGCTCATCTGGAAAGTTAAGGAAAATAAAGGGTGAGTCACCAATACTCAGTGTGTAAATCCCGGAAACACATAAAAGGCTTGGCCCACAAACACATTATGGCCTTGGCCCGTATACAAGGGTAACTATATATGCATCATGGCCCATCCCAGCCTAGAAATCCATCCTCTACACACCAACCCGTACCAACCATCACACCTTGGGGATTTCTACAATCAACCCGTCAACCGCTACACACCATATCGACAGCTGTGCTGCCTGTCTTAAAGACCGATCACTGTGTGACCTATGTGGCAAAGCCACCAATCGCCATGCGAACTTAATAATACATCGTAGCATTTCGACGGCTGAGCTGCCTGTTATAAAGACCGATCACTATGTGACCTATGTGGCAAAGCCACCGATCGCTATGCGACCTTCTCCCCCTTCATCATATCAATCCCATCCCATGCATACATACATGCAAAATCAAACAATGTATTACCTAAGAGATTTTAGTTTATCGCATACATCGGCACACATAGAGAGATTTCTATGATTACGTACCTGGCATCCCTTGCCTACCCTTTTTGGGTAATCCGACTGTCTATACAGCCTTTTTCTGGCTCTTAGCCCATAACATATATTTAGTTCAGATCACTATTCAGCCTTTTTTCGGCTTTTAGCCCATAACATACATAATACATTTTAATTAGTGTGTTAGAGATCTACACACCTGGTTACCGTTAGAACGAGACCCTCTAAGTCGACGCTATCCGTAGTCAACACCACCGCTATCTGCCTAAGGTGTTGTTCAGAAGCCGGTAACGAAACATTAGGTTAAGGCACAACTAACGAAAAGAAAATGGTTGATCATCTTAAGGAGAATTGAAATCCTTACCTTGAAATCCGAAAAAGTGATATGAGATTCAGGGACTAGTGTTTCTGGCTTTTAGATCTAAGAGATCTACTTCAATTCCCGAATGTCGCCCAACAAGAGAATACATAGAACCATTAAACCATTAGCTTTTCGGCTTTGTCTTCCAAAAACCAAAAGAAATCTTAAGGAATAACAAAAATCGACACTCACCTTACTAAAGAAGATTCGGTTACTCCCAGAGGATTCCAGCTTTTTGTAAAAATCAGGAAGAGAAGATGATTCGAAGAAATCTATAGAGATTCGGCTTTTAAATAAAGAGGAGAAAAGAATAATGGAGTTTTCAGCTTTTAGAAGAAAGAAGAGAATAATGGAGTTTTCGGCTTTCGACTTTTTAGAAGAAAGAAGAGAAGAGAATAATGAAGTTTTCGGCTTTTAGAAGAAAGAAGAGAATAATGGAGTTTTCGGCTTTTAGAAGAAAGAAGAGTATAATGGAGTTTTCGGCTTTTAGGAGAAAGAAGAGAAAGGAATAATGGAGTTTTCAGCTTTTAGAAGAAAGAAGAGAATAATGGAGTTTTCGGCTTTCGACTTATTAGAAGAAAGAAGAGAAGAGAATAATGAAGTTTTCGGCTTTTAGAAGAAAGAAGAGAATAATGGAGTTTTCGGCTTTTAGAAGAAAGAAGAGTATAATGGAGTTTTCGGCTTTTAGGAAAAAGAAGAGAAAAGAATAATAGAGTTTTCGGCTTTTAGAAGAAAGAAGAGAATAATGGAGTTTTCAGCTTTTAGGAGAAAGAAGAGAAAAGAATAATGGAGTTTTTGGCTTTTAGAAGAAAGAAGAGAAAGAAAAGATGGAAACCCTAAATTCTGAAAAATAAAGAAGAGAACCCTCCCTATTTATAGAAATTTCGGCACTTACCTATGAAAAGCCGAAAGTGCCCTTCCTGATAACTAAAAATTAAGCAAATAAAAAGGGAAAATTCAGCACCCCTTTGCCATAAAGAAACCAATTTCTTTACTCCTCTAGGTGATGGAATTTTGGCCAACACCTAGCCTTGCAGATAGCTCCTATCTTTTCTCCTTTTATCTTCCATATTATCAACTATAATATCTACATTATCCTATTCATATAAATCCTCCTATTTTTGAGCCTTGTTGCCATCCACTCCACCTAACCCAAATGTCGAAAATTAGCTAACTTAAATTAAAAGAATTGGGCTCCATGAAACTTAAATTTGGGCCCCTTATTCCCTTGTGTGGCGTCACCTCCTAATATTGGGCCACAAGCCCACTTTGGTATTTTAAACACAGATACTACCTTTTAAACCCTATAATGCCCAAACAGATAATTTTAATCAAGGCCTCTACCTAAGCCTGAGCCCAATTTGGACCCCTAACTGTTATATTAACACATTACACATGTTCTCCCATTAAACGCATAGGCCCAAAAATTTAGGATGTTACAATTTCTCCCTAATGTCCATTTCAATACGGATCCTAGATGATTGGATTTAGCCATCGAAACAGCCCCCATCCTTCGCAATGTCAAGAATATATCGAGATATGCAGTATTCCCCATACTATTTCAACAACTAATACTCAAAACCAACAATTAGAGAACACTCAAGAAATGTCAAAATAATAATTCGCAAAATAAAAATGGTCAAGGTTCGAATCCCACACCTGATTCAAAATCGGAGATTCCCAAACACTGACTCGATGTCAAAGAAGCGAGGCTCTTCAAAGTTCCCCAAGCAAAAACCGTTCAATTACAAAATAAGGAAAAACTTCGAAAAGAAGAAAAAGAAAACCCAGAGAAGAAGAAAGAAAAAAAAAATGTCCAGAACCAAAAATAGAAAAATAAAAGTCAAAAATTTAAAAAAAGAAATAAATAATTATAATTATTAACTAAAAACAAAACAAAATAAAAGGCTCACCAAAAATACGCACCCAAAGACTCGAACACAGAACCTTGAGGTATACTAGCACTCACTCAACCACCAGACCAGTAAGCCCATTTTGACACTTAAATGAGCCACTAAACATAATATAACACCCATGTCTCTGACCCTAATCACCAAACCCAAAAATTCCTAGCCTCAAAATTCGGGGTGTTACATTAACAACTGGTAACTGTTCTATCTTCGATTCAAAATCTTAGGATCGAGGATATAAACTAAAAATGCCTTGTTACCTTTATGCAACAGTTTTTGAGCTGACAAAGCTAAAATAATTTTAACAATATCCTTTGTGTTCCCAAATTCAGCTGAAATTATTTCCCCTGTCTTACATTTCAAATCAATCATTTTTTCTCTACAGTTTACTACAGCATCATGTTTTGTCAGCCAATCCATTCCCAGAATAACATCAAATTCCCAAAAGGGCAACAGCATCAAATCAGCAGAGAAATCACAACCTTCTATTTTCAGTGGGCAATTTTTACACATTAAGTTAACTATCACACTTTGACCTAATGGATTAGTGACTTGCACATCATAATCGGTAGATTCCAGAGATAATTTCTTTTCTGATGCTAATATAGTGCAAATATATGAATGTGTAGATCCAAGATCAATTAATTCATACACAGAATAAAAAAAAAGATAGAAAGTACCATCTATTACATCTAGAGCAGAAGCTTCCTCTCTTGCTCGGATGGCATATGTACGTGTAGGTGCCCTAACATCTGTCTGGGCCACGGAATCTCTCATTCCTAAATGAGCAGTCCTTATAGCACTACTTTGACCTGAATATTTACCTTTTTGAGAAGTAATTGATTGTCTCTTTTTTTGTTCTCCCTCTTCTTTAAGCAGTTGGGGGCAATCTCGAATAAAATGATCAGTGGCCCCATATTTGTAACAAGCTCCTAACTTGTCTCTATATTCGCCGGGATGTGATTTCCCACAATATTTACATCTAGACCTGGGAACATTCTGCACACTACTAATACTAACTGCAGGTTTAGTGATTGCCCCAAATTCTTTTGGAGTTACTCTGTTATTCTTCGATTGTTCCAGTATTGAGGTGGATCGACCTAAATTGTCTCTAAATTTTTTAGCTGAAAATGTTGAAAATGATTTTGAAGAACTTCTCTTATAAGATCCTTTACTTCTTTCTTGTTGCATCTTTCTATTATACACTTCTTCCATTTTCTGGGCTCTATCTGATAAAGCAACAATTCTCGAATTTCTGTATCTCCAATCATCATTCTGATCTCATCATTTAATCTCTTTTGAATCGAATACACATTTCCTCTTCGGTAGGTATAATATCTCGGGCATATTTGCTGAGGTATACAAACTCCCTTTCATACTCAGCTACGGACTGGTTCCCTTGGCGTAAATTGAGAAATTCTCTCTTCTTCTTATCTAAATACCTTTTACTAACATATTTCTTTTTAAACTCACTCTGGAAAAATTCCCGAGAAAGTTTCTTTTCAGGTACTACCGCTTCTATAGTCTCCCACTAGTTGTATGCTTCTTCTTTCAGTAAAAAAACCGCACATCTTAAATAATCATCTGGAGAACAAGCCATTTGTTTGAAAACTCTTACTAGATTATGTAGCCAATATTCAGCTTTAACAGGATTATCATCTGATCTTCCCTGAAATTCTTCGGTCCCAAATTTTCTGAGTTTTTCTATTGGAGTTTGCTTACTAGATTCAGTTATCGAAGGAGGTGGAGGAGCAACAGGGGGTGCTATTGGTGGTGCATTAGGGAGGAGGTTCCTGAGCCTGATTCATTTCTTGCATCATCTCATTATATCGTTGATTTATAAATCCATAAATCATGTTTTTAAGTTCTTGTTCTCACATTAGAGAAATTGGAACATTACAGCTTGTCCATTGTTCAGAGGTCTGCACTCTACTATTAACTTCTTCCTGTTCAGCACATTCAATTCTACCGGACATCTTTACAATCTATAATAAAAACAGGTATTAGATCAGATCATACACATCACACTATCACAGATTTATATGGCATGTATTTCTAGACACTTTACACGTTATATTCGTTTCGAGAATCGACTAACCCAAAGCTCTTATACCAATAAATGTAACACCCCTAACCTGTAACACCGTTAACTCGTACCAGTCGCTGGAACAGGGTTTTAAAGCATTATCAAAACATTCAGAACATTTTTCTATTAAACTACAAAAATTTACTATTTATTTACCGAGATCATCCATAATGTCCTTTGATCGGGCCCTTGAGGCCCAATACAAACATTAGAAACGAGTTAGGACTTATTCAGAACCTCTAGAAAACAGGGCTCACACGCCCATGTGATCCAAATGACAAGCCCGTGTGACTCTTGGACACGCCCGTGCCTCAAGCCGTGTTCAATTTAGGTTGCTCTCTGACTTGCGCCATACGACCATGTCACACGTACGAGTGCTAGGCCGTGTGGTTAATTAATTTAATTCGAATTAGGTACAGGTTTCACACGGTCATGACACACGCCTGTGTTCAAGACCGTGTCACCCACATGGTAGAGACACATGCCCGTCTCTCTACCCGTGTGTTAAATTCTGGACATTCTATTTTGCAAATTTTAGAAATAGGGGACACACGGCCAGATCACATGCCCATGTACTCAAGCCGTTTGTCACACACGGGGGCGTGTGTCTACCCGTGTGGACGAAATAAGGCCATTTCTTTACCTTATTTCTCACCCAAATTTAACCTTTTTCCTGCACCAAAACTCACAAGTATAAACCAATCAAATGCAACAAATTTCCATCATCCAATTTGATACATTATTTCCTATATATTACTTTTAAGCTTACCTTTACATAATCTCATATAATATACTTCATGAAAATCCTATGTAACTTGTTTAACATGTAATAATTATCATATTATTAATTCATACCATACTAAAAACAACCATTTCTAGCCATTCTAATGGCTAGATTACAAGCCAACATTATAAATCATCATTTGATCATATTAGCCTATACATGCCATTATACCAAAATATGATTGACATTTATACCAAAATCAAGGAGTTGATAGTGTGATGATTGCTCCAACCGATCTCCAACCTTCACGAGCTTTAAGTACTATAAAATAGGAAAAATAAACCTAGTAAGCATTATATGCTTAGTAAGCTCGTATAACTAAAATGACACTTACTAATCATATATATAACATTTAAAAACATGTAAAGCATATATCCATCAGTTTGGCAAATTTGCCTAATCACAAACATTCAATCAACATGTTAGTCACAATATACCAAAATGCATAGATGAGCTCATCAGGCCACATTCACATTCCATTTCATCTTTTCCATGTCACTTATTCACTGTTTTTGTTGAATTATTAAATTTTCGATGGATGTTTCTAGTAGTACACTTGAGGTGTACAATTTCGTTATCCGTCAATTCATATCCAGTAGTACCGTCTAGGTATACTCTCGAGCCACATATCATACAGCAGAATTACCAGTCCAGGCTAAATTCTAGCTGTAGCATATCTACTCTATGGGCTTTGTCGGATTACCAATCCAGGCTAAATCCTTGTATGACAAAAAATTCCCTATAGAGTTCAATCCGGATTACCAGTCCAGGCTAAATCCATATTGAAAACACATATGCTCGAGAGTCCATTTTATTTTTATAAGATTACCCGTACGAGCTAAATCCTTTCCATGATGAGATCAATAGATTACTCGTCTGGGCTAAATCTTTACTGTAACACATGCAGGATCTCATTCCACATCGGGAATCACCTATCCAATCGGAATTCAATATTCAAACGAATTTTAACCCTTTTTCAATCATTTTCCATCATATACATATTTCATGCTTCATGTACATATAATTCACATCTTGTGTTTCATACAACTCAATAATCAAATCAACATATATTCATGCTTATTTAAGTTATACGAACTTACCTTGATAATTGTTCGTATTTACTAATCCGAAAATTTTCTTTTCCTCGATCTTTCTCTTTGTCTAGTATTTTCGGATCTATATAAATGAATTTAATCATCAATTCCATGCATTTAATATTCAATTGAACCCATTTCATATTCTAGGCAAAAGTACCATTTTGCGCCTAAACTTTTAACTAATTCCAATTTCGTACCTAGGCTCGGAAATTAAAATTCATGCAATTTAATCCTTATTCCAAGCCTAACCAAAATTCTAATACAACTTTTACAGCACACATGTTTAATAAAATTTAGAACTTTTCCATGAATTTCATCACTTTTCAATTTAGTCCCTAAACATGTTTCCATAAAAAAATCACTTTGTAAAAGTTGTTTATTTATCAATAACCTTTCATTTTCTACCAAAAAATTTTAAATTTCAGCATATTCATCCATGGAAAATTTTCTATACTTTGATTTCTTTTCAAATTAACCCCCCAAATAGAGAAATTAAGCTTTCCTGATCTCAAAAATATAAAAATTACTAAAAACGAGACATAGGAACTTACAAATTTATGCTTGAAAAGCTTGTTTTCTCTCTCCTAGGGTTTCTATGGATCTTTGGTTGAAGAAGATGATATAAAATGATGATATTTCTATTTAATTAATTTATCATCTTTAATTTTCCTCATTTCCAATTTAGTCCTTAATCTTTTTCAATTTTTCCATGGATGATTCACTAAAAATATCTACATAGTTTTTATCAATGGTCTAATTACCATATAAGGACCTCACATTGTAAATTCCATAGCTATTTGATCCTTATAGCTAATAGAATTCAACTTTGACATTTTATGCAATTTAGTCCTTTTTGTAATTAGACACGTAATCGATAAAATTTTTCTATAAAAAATTTCATGCATTCTTTCTAACATATTACCAATTATTTCATGAAATTTAAATAAATTTTTTTTGGACTTGGATTTGTGGTTACGAAACCACTATTCCGACTTCACTAAAATTGGGCGTTACATAACCCATATCTGTCTCCGGAACAAGGTTACAGAGTATTACCGAAGTTTTCAGAACATTTACAAATAATTTATATCAATTATTATTCATTTTCCGATATTATCCATAACGTCCTTAGGATGGACCCTCGAAGCCCAAAATGAATGTTAGGGTAGGGTCGAGACTAAATCGAAAGCATAGGAAAATTTTCGTGAAATTTAAAAATTTTACTCATGTACAGGGATCACACGCCCGTGTGAGTAAGCCGTGTGACTCACATGGCCAAGTGACACAGGTCACACGGCCGTGTCCCCAACTCGTGTAACTCTCTGACTTACAAAACATTAATGTGCAGTTTTAACACGGGCGCGTGGCACACACGGCTGAGATATACGCCCGTGTCTCTGCCCGTGTGCTCAAACCTGAGCATTCTATTTCTCAAATTTAAGTTGTAGGGGACACACGGCCGGATCATATGCCCATGTGTCAGGTCGTGTGTCACACACGGTCATGACACACACCCAGTCTACTCGTGTGAATGAAAAAAAGCCATTTTAAGGCCACTTTTCTCATCCTTTACACAACCAACCTGCACAAAATACTTTCATTTACCAATATACTCCAATCCAACAACTAATACAAGTTAAAAATCATATTTTTCCATAGAATATACTATTGTAAAACTCGTTTTGCCAAACTTATCAAAATAACCTCATTCAATATTCTACCATAGTTATTAACTAAATATATGCATACTAACATAGATTTATATACTTGTACATCATTCACATACTTAACTTAAGTTTAATCTTTTACTATTCAACCCTATACATGCCATATAAACCATAGTTGTAATTCAAAAATTCTACCGATGAAATCTGGATAGTGTGCTCTGATGTGTTGATCTGATCCATCAAACTCATGTCAATCTAAACAAAACATTAAACACACAAAAGCAAGCTTATGAAAGCTTAGCAAGTTCATAGACATTAAACGTAAATCTTACAAAACACACACAATAATAAATCAATAAACAAGTGTTTCACTAATATTCCCTGTCATCCACAATTTCAAATGATGAGTTCACTTGATTGAGCTCAATATTTCATTACTTTAATTCAAATAACACTTACCATTGTCTGTCAAAGTAGAGAACGAGTTTTCTTAATGCCATAGTCCAACTATGGTCTTACACATATAATACCATGGCCTTGCCATGATCTTTCACTCATAGTGCCATCATCCAATTATGGTATTGTCTTCAGGATGCTATAGCCTAGCTATGGTTTTACACTTATTCACATATACTGCCATGGTTCAACCATGGTCTTACATTCACAATGCTATAACCCAGTTATGGTCTTTTCACTGAAATGCCATAGCCTAGCTATGGTATTACATTTAACACTTTTCCATGGTCCAACCAAGGTCTTATCCGTCAATTCATCACTTGTCACTAAACAATAGTACTAAATTCCTGCGTTCTATTAATTTGAACTTCTGATCCAAATTTTCATATTTTTATAATAATCATAATTTAACAATAAACATATGAGATAATACATTATATCATTTCTAATTTAAAAAATAATCAGGAGAATTCAACATATGAACTTACCTGGGGTAGTTTGCAGAAGTTGTAAAAAGTTCAGGGACTAATCGACTATTTTCTCTTTTCTACGATTTTCATTGAGCTCTTGGTATATAATATAAAATTTTCCATTCATTAGCATCTAATTCAATTCTAATTCACTTCACAATTTATGCCCTTCAATTTTCAAAATTACATTTTTACCCCAAATTTTACAATTTTTATAATTTTTACAATTTAGTCCCTAATCAATTAACTCATCAATTGGAGCTTATTTTTCTCAATTAACACTTTATCTAATCATTTTAGGCTACTACACAGCATTTTGTATTTAAAATTTCAGCACCAAACCCTAATTCTCAACTTTTCACAATTAAGTCCTAAAAATCAATTTATATTTAAATCACTTAATAGAATCATTAGGTAATGAAATCAAATATTCAAATCCATGATAATTCAACATAAAATTCCAGTCATCATTCATGGTAACTTTCAAAATCACTCATAGAATTAAAAACTAATGGATTCAATGGTTGGACCTAGTTGTAAAAGTCTTAAAAACACAAAAATTACAAGAAAAATGCAAGAATTGAACTTACATGGTACAAAATTATGAAAAACCAGCTTAGAAGAACTCTTTTGTGGTGTTTTGCTGAAGTTTTTAGAAGAAAATGTCTGGAATTCTCATGAAAATTCAATTTTTAAGCTTAATTTTATAAAATTTCCAATTTTACCCCTTGTTCACACTATTTCCTCACCAATTTCTATATCCCTACCGTTCAGCCTTAATAAAATAGGATTAATTGCACTTTAAATCCTTCTTATTTATTATTTGGGCTATCTAAACACTATATCTTTAATTAACAAATTTTATAACTTTTTTCAATTTAGTCCTTTTTAACTAATTAACTATCAAAACGTTAAAATTTTCTAATGAAACTTTAATTCTAATTCATTATCACTCCGTAAATATTTATAAAAATATATATGACTCGGTTGATGAAATCGAGGTCTTGGTACCTCATTTTAAACCAAATTTTCCTAATAAATTCTTTTAATTCACAAAATTCACTAATTCAAAAATACTTCTAAAGTCTCACTTGACTAATAAATATTAATTTATTAAATTTTAAAACTCACTCGTCGGATTTAGTGATCTCAAATCACTGTTTCTGACACCACTGAAAATTAGGCTGTTACACCGTCTTTTCCGGATATCAACTCCATAGGACCTAGGTGGTATACCGGGTCGACGACCGATGGTCTCCATAAATAGAAACATTTCAAGACGTCGTGAATATATTTCTACATTCATAGACCTCGCCATCCGACGGTTTGCAACCATTGCATCCCTAACATCTTCGACAAACACCTGTCCCGCCTCCATCTGGTTGACTTATTGCTAACCCATTCTTGGCATCAAGGTAGCCAACATGTAGAACGTAGTTGAGAAGACTGATGAAATCGGAATATGTCGTGTTTTCAACAACATAGCGTTGATCCCCTCCACCAAATTTGTGGTTATATGACCATAACGAAAGCCCTCATCAAAACTTTGAGCCCATTGCCATGGCTCCATGGTAACCAACCACTGTCAAAAAGATATGTTCGTTTGACCCTCCATGTCACTCTCAATTCGAGTCATTCTTTGGTGAAAAATATGTGGCTCTAGCTCGTACGCTGTATATATATTAAGATAAGGTTATCCTTTACCCATTCTCATAACTTGTCTCTTCCAGTCTGCATTCTTATATTCTCGATGGAAGTTGGCTGCGATGTGCCGGATGCAGTAAATGCATCTCCATGGCACACCGGAACGCTTAATGGCAGTAATTAATACTTTCCCTCTATCGGAGATGATGCAAATATTATTGTTGCTAATAACATACCTCCGCAGGTTGGTAAGAAAGAATTCCAACGATTCCATGTTCTCCTTATCTACAATGGCAGATGCTATTGGGAGCACGTTCTTGTTGTCGTCTTAAGCAACAGCAGGAAGTAGGATCTGTGTATATTTTTCATATAGCCAGGTCCCATCCACTTGCACAAACGGCTTGCAGTGGGGAATGCGCGTACATATGGATCAAACGTCCAGAACATCCAATGGAAAATTCTTTTTCCTGGTTGTAGTTGGTCATCCGGGCTGTAATAAGGTCGTGTCTGTAACTTAATGAAAGTCCCCGATACGTACTCTCACATAGCGGCTATCTATCCATGTAGCTCGTTATATGACACATCGAAATCCTTGTACAATTGCTCCATTGCCATCTATTTAGCTATCCACGCCTTTCGGTATGATACTCAATACTGAAATCGTGTCTGCATTTCGGCAATCAGTACCGAAACTTTAATTGTCTGCATGTCCTTCACCATTGTCATGATACACGTATAAATAGTTTTAGAATCAAGTTTTCGATGATCTTCTGTCATACGTGTTGATGTGCATGTGTGAGGCCCAAAAAATTTTCATATCTCCCACATCTGCGAATTTTGAATAAATGCAGCTCGTACCCGCCAATTGCAGCCTTTCGCCGACTTCTAACACTCTCCAATACATAATGTCGATTTAGACATTGCGACTTTGTAGTCCACTGATATATTCATGCTATACCACTTAATAGCAAATACGCTTTCTTCCTTACTTTCGAATCTCTGGCCTACGAACAACTCCTCAGGATCAAAATTTACGGTCAGCCGGTGAGCAGAAAGTATTTTAGGGTACTCCGAGAACTCGGCTACATACGCCGTGTCGGGGTCTATGAGCGACATGTGTGGCCCAGGATTATTGTGTATGACAATACGTCGAATCTGGTTCCCAACTGAAGATACATTAATGTTTCCATCATCATTCACGTCTTCATCGTCAATATCATTGGGGACATCGTCCACATCGGGATCACTATCACTATCGACCTCTTGATCACAAGGATCACAACTATTGTATCCATCATCACCAACCACATCAATATCAGGTGTAACATTAAGATCGATATTGATCCCGCGTATAGTTGACTCACTATCAACGTACGATATTAGAGCCACCATGCACGGTTCTTGAGCTCCATGTTCTTCACCATATGCAGTGAGATCTTTATTTTGCTCCATACCAGCTAACTCAGCAAATAAGTGAATTGGTGGATTTTTGTCACTCTGATTCCCACAATAAAGAGCGATCATTGTCTCCACGTCTTCGTCGTCTAACAATATCAAATATATTGAAAAATTTTACAAGATAACATTCTCAATAATCTAAACACAAAATTTACTAACAAATCACAATAAACAAAATAACTTTAAAACAAAACATAAAAATAACACTAAACAAACTATATAATACTAACAATTTTTTTTTCTTATCATAATCTATTATATTTGAAAATAACAATAAAAAAATTACCTTTTCTTTTCTTTCTTCTCTTCTCCCTCTCCTATTCTGCTAATTTTTTTTTCCAAACTGATACTAGCTGGATAGGGGACTAGGGGGAATATATTGGGTGTGCCGCCTACCAGATAGGCACAATTGGTGCCGCCTATATGATACCCTCCACTTGTGCCGCCTACCTGACACCCTCCACTACATAAAATATTTTTTTTCTGTAAAATGTCAGAAACTTAGCTACATAACGCCGTGTCGGGGTCTATGAGCGACATGTGTGGCCCAGGATTATTGTGTATCACAATACGTGGAATCTGATTCTCGACTGAAGACGCGTTAATGTTTCTATCGTCATTCACGTCTTCATCGTCAATATCATTGGGGACATCGTCCACATCGGGATCACTATCACTATCGACCTCTTGATCACATCAATCACATCAATATAGGGTGTAACATTATCGATATCGATCCCGCGTATAGTCGATTCACTATCAACATACGATATTACAGCCACCATGCACGGTTCCTGAGCTCCATGTTCTTCACCATATGCAGTGAGATCTTTATTTTGCTCCATATCGGCTAACTCAGCAAATAAGTGAGTCGATGCATTTTTGTCACTCCGATTCCCTCAGTAAAGAGCGATCACAGTCTCCACGTCTTCGTCGTATACAAGTTCCATTTCGGTGAATTTGATGGGATCTGTCGAAACTGAAAACTTGTAGAAAAGTTTTGAGATCCTTCTCCCACAATGTCTAACAATTTTTGCGTTAATCCTTCCCTTCATATCATCCAACGAGACATTTCTATTAAATCTCATTGCTATTTGTTGCCGAGTTTCAAATATACATCCAACGGTTATTGTCAAGATGATTCCATCGAAATAAACGCATACAAAAAACTGATTATCCATCTTCAATACTCAATCTATTAAAAAAATTGACAAAAAAAATCTCAAAACAATTTCGAACAGCATAAAAATACTTACATAAAAATTTTAATGAATGATAATAGTTTATTTCTAACAATATCAAATATATTGTCATTTCTAACAATATTAAATATATTAAAAGATTTTACAAGATAACATTCTCAATAATCTAAACACAAAATTTACTAACAAATCACAATAAACAAAATAACTTTAAAACAAAACATAAAAATAACACTAAACAAACTATATAATACTAACAAATTTTTTTCTTATCATAATCTATTATATTTGAAAATAACAATAAAAAAATTACCTTTTCTTTTCTTTCTTCTCTTCTCCCTCTCTTATTCTGCTAATTTTTTTTTCTAAACTGATACTAGCTGAATAGGGGACTGGGGGGGGAATATATTGGGTGTGTCGCCTATCAGATAGGCACAACTGGTGTCACCTATCTGACACCCTCCACTTGTGCCGCCTACCTGACACCCTCCACTACATAAATTTTTTTTTTTTTTTTTGTAAAATGTCAGAAAATGAGGGTGGTGCCGCCTATGCACCACCCTCCACCAATTCAAATGTACCATTTTGGCACTTAATCTTAGCAACATACCATTTTGTCATTTTATTTTTTATATATTATTAGGGTAAAAAACCCTTAAAAAAATAACATATTTAAAAGAGTGAAAATAAAAATCATAAAAGAATCACCTTTTTCTTTTTGAATCTATATATAATTACTAATTTTTTTTGTATTCGATTTTTTTTCCTCGTAAAATAATACAATTTGGTGATGGCTTTTATAGCCATATTACACTATTTTGCTTCTGTTCTATTACTGTTTCTCTGTTATTGCCTTGTTATTTCTCTGTTCTTTTTTGTTCTCTTTTGCAGGTTCAACGCTCGGTCAACGGAGGAGAGAAGAGGTGCTCTTTGCCGGTTTGGTGCAAGGCGGCAGGCGTGTGTCAGGCCTCGAGACAAGGCACGTTGACATGGCACGAGCGAAGGTAGTGGGTACAATGCACATAGATTAGGGTTTAGTTTTTACTGAAAATAAGTTTAAGTTTTTGGGCTTGTTAATTGGATTTAAGGTTTTTGATTTGAGCTTGTAAAATTAGACTGAATTGTTTAATTTTTATTCTTTTTTTTGTGTCTGTTTAGGTTGGGCCCAGGCAAAAATGGCCTATTACCGTGAATTTTTACAGGGTCGAATTTGATCAATTTTAACAAAGTAGGTAACAGTAACGAAATATCTTATGCCAAAGTAAAGGATCTACTTGATTAGACAGCCTTGCAACTCTCCATGGTGCTTGGTCTCTATGTTGGAACATATCAATTTTACAAATAGTGAATTTTCAAACAGACTAGGAAAAATATGTGAAGCGACAACATTTCTTGCCTCTAAGAACGATGTCTTATCAGTATCATGTCTTGCTTACCTGTAACAGAGGCTAGTTTTGTTGAAATTTTGAAATCTTCACAAAACATTATAGTAATAGTATTTTAAAACTTTTTTAAATTAAAAAATTTAGTCTAATTATTATTGTTGATAATTTTATCAAAATTTATAAATTTTTTATTTTTATTTTCTGCGAATCATATATTATATATTTTTTATTTCTAACGGCATCATAAGAAAAAAAAAAGCCCTGCCTTTTTCATTTGCTTGTGCTCAACTGATTTTTCTTTCTACGTTTTAGAATTTCTATAAATTTTCCTGTATAATTTTTGTTTTTCTAACATTTATACTCTTTGTTATTCTTAAATATTTTTTGAATTTATATAATTTTTGATATTTTTAATAATATTTACAATTTTTTATTTTCTAAAAATAATTATTGATGTGACATTTAAGACAACATGCAACGTCAACAATTAATACATGTAGTTCGCTATACGGCAACCATATCAACGAGTTAGAGTTAATTTTCTATCAATTTTTGACTAATCTGACAAAAGATACTAGTTTGAGGGCTAAATAGAGCAAAAAAAAAAAAAAGAAGGAAAAAGTGCTAATTTGATTATTTCTGATAAGGTTAAGGGTGAAAATCGGCATTATTCCAATGTAATACGCGTTTGATTTTTTCGTCTGTGGGGTCATAAAATAATATCGACATTGACAGATGGTTTGAGATCGGTCTGGGCACGGAAACAAAGCAATGAAGCTTCATGGAATTGAGAGATTCATTAGGGGCATTTTGACAGATGCAGTAGACGACTTTCCCTATTCATAGTCCGGGTTTTCTTTCTCGGTAGGAAACACAAACAATTCAAAAGACTTTTCATCTTCCTCCAACAACATAAAAACACATATATTCTACTATGAAATTATCATAAACAAACCGTATAAGACTTTAATGTTGATTTTCTAGGCAAGAGATTGATTTTCCAATGGCTTCTAATAAACCCATCTTCTTCTTCCTCCTCTTGCTGTTTCTCTCGTTGAAGCTGCAGAGCTCAAGCTCACAAACATGGATCAAAGCTGGTTACTGGGACTCTAGCACTTCCCTTCCTGTTTCTGATATAAACTCTGCTCTTTTCACTCACCTTTTTGCCTCCTTTGCTTTTATAAACAAAACCTCTTATCAGATTTTTATCAATTCCTCAAATGAACAATCTTTCTCTAACTTCACCAGTATTGTAAAACTAAAGAATCCATCCATCACTACTATTTTGTCCATTTGGGTTGTAAGGTCTGAATCCACCACCTTCTCTTTGATTGTTAATGAAACTTCCCGTCGAAAATCTTTCATTGAATCTTCAGTCAAAACAGCCAGGCTTTATGGTTTTCATGGTTTAAATTTAGACCTTTTTCGGTTTCAGCCTACGAATGGCACCAGTTTGGGTACGTTTTTGGATGAATGGCGAGCTGAGGTAGCTTCTGAGTCGAGAAACACTGGTAAGACACGGTTGTTGTTAACTATGTCGGCTGGTCGCTTGCCAATTGTCAACTCAGTGAATTATCCTATTGAGTCTACAAAGCGAAACCTGGATTGGGTAAATATTCTGGCATTTGACTACTATGTACCAAGAGAAGATAGGTTTACTGGTTTTCATGCAGCTTTGTTTGACCCATTAGGAAGGGCTAACACTGATGATGGGATAAAGGAATGGTTAAAGAGAGGATTCCCTGCTGATAAGATAGTTTTAGGTTTGCCTTACCATGGCTATGCATGGGCACTTGTTAAAAGTAGTGACAGTGGCATTAATTCAGCAGCTTCGGGATCGGCTGTCACCGTTGATGGTTCAATGGGGTATAAGTTAATCAAATCATTCATTCAAAACTATGGTTATGGCGTTGAAGTTGTGTATAATTCTACTTATGTGGTGAGTTTTTGCAAAATCGGGTCGAATTGGATCAATTTCGACGATGTGGAAGCCATTAAAGCTAAGGTTTCTTATGCCAAGGTAAAGGGTCTACTTGGTTATACAGCCTTTCAACTCTCCAATGACGATAATTGGGTGCTTTCACAAGCAGGTAATATGGATTCTCTGGTTTCTATGTTGGAACATATCAATTTTACAAAATATTGAGAAACATTGACTAGGAAAAATATGTGAAGCGGCCACATTGCTTGCCTCTATTTGGCATATTTTGATTTGTGTGGCTTTCTAATGTAAGAATCTGTTACTTTTTTATTTAACTTTTTAAGGCCTAGACAATAACGGTGTCTTGTCATTATCATGTCTTGTTTGCCTGTAACAGAGCCTAGTTTTGTTGAAATTCTGAAATCCTTACAAAACATTGTACTATAATTAATGTAATGAATAATGTATTAACGTTCCACAGCTTATGGAGTAGGCACAACTCAGCCGAAGAAACATCAGTTATTGGTGATTGTTTTGGTTACAGTTGCTGCAATGGTTCTCCTGATTATGGCTCTCATTTATTACCTGCAACATAAAGTATTCAAATCACAAGGTAAATTAGTTGGACATGTGAGAATCTGAAATGATTCGACACAATAATCGTACATTGATTCCACAAGATTTTGATTGCAGGGCTTTTGGGTGCGTTGAAAATGTCGGTATCTTTGATAAGAACCAAAATATCAGGTGAAAGAAAGCAAGAAAATGGTGATCCTAATCTCCAAGCTTTCACTTTCGCTACCATTAAAGCTGCCACTAATAACTTTTCAAATGAGAATAAGCTTGGAGAAGGTGGATATGGTCCTGTTTACAAGGTAAATATACTATTACTTCGATAATGCATTTGAAGAGCCATATGTTTTCAGCTTACCTGCAGCAGATTATGAAATTTCAAGGACCAATGAAACTGTTAGCAGTTTACCTCACATTGCTGATAAATATAAAGTATAAAGTATAAAGAATTTAAATATACAATTCTTTATAATTTGAGTAATTAAGTTGGGTGTCTAGCGATCAATGGGCTAACTTATTGAGCTTCATGTACATATATAAAAAGTCAAAAGATGGGCGCTTGAATTCGATGGTGCAAATATAACTTGCAGTATAAGTAATGTGCTAAGTAATCCTTTTTTGATAAAACATACGTGCCTATATAAAACTCGAATACTGCTATTTACACTAATTTATTTTTTTGTTTCAAGACTTGGTGTATTCTAGAGGCAAAATTATAGCGTTTAGGACCGTGAATCACACTTCAATTCGATATCTTATTTCTCTCAATTTTTCTTTCTTGTGCCACAAGTTTCCTTACTGCACAACAAATTTCTAAGGGAAACTATTAACTGCATTGTGGATTGTGGACAATATATAACAGGGAGAGTTATTAAACGGGCAAGAAATAGCAGTGAAGAGGCTCTCGAGAAGCTCGAATCAAGGGTTGGAGGAGTTCAAAAATGAGGTCAATCTTACAGCTAAGCTTCAACATGTGAATCTAGTTCGTGTTCTGGGAATTTGTACTGAGAATGGAGAAAAAATGTTGGTTTACGAGTTCATGCTGAACAAAAGCTTGGATTTTTACCTCTATGGTAAGTAATACTTCATTTTTTTCAACTTACCATGATTGTAAAATACCTATTTATGGAATGTTATGTCATAAACTTCTTATCCAAAAGAGACAAATATTATTCATACACTTAACCCATGCAGATCCATTTAAAAGGCATATGTTAGATTGGAGAAAAAGAATTTCAATAATCGAAGGAGTTACTCGAGGCCTTTTATATCTCCAAGAATACTCAAATTACACTATAATTCACCGCGATATAAAGGCAAGCAACATTTTATTAGATTCTGAAATGAACCCGAAGATATCGGATTTTGGGATGGCCAAGTTTTTCAAGAAGGATGAACTTGAAGCAAATACTAACAGAATTGTTGGGACATAGTAAGTGAACCAGATGGTCTCAAATAATATATATTAGAGTAATTTTCATCTTTTGCATTGCATCCATGCGTAGTTATTAATTCATTGATTCAATGTAGTGGCTATGTTCCTCCGGAGTACATTAAGAAAGGAATCTACTCTACCAAGTACGATGTTTATAGTTTCGGATTTCTACTTCTGCAAATTATCAGTGGCAAGAGGAATTCCAATCTGTATGGATGCCATGAAAACTTGAATCTTCTTGAATATGTAAGTAACTTCGAGACATCTTTTTTTCTTCTCCATTTTGCAGTACGAATATTGGAAAATGTATAATGTTGAATGATAATATCCAGGCATACGAATTGTGGAAACAAGGTCGAGGGGCAGAGTTTTTCGATGCATCACTTGATGATTCATCTTCGTCATGTAAGCTCATTACATGTATGCAATTGGCACTTCTATGTGTGCAGGAAAATCCTGCAGATAGGCCGTCAATGGTGGAAGTTTTTACGATTCTCAAGAACAAAAGCAGTGTTGCAATCTCTGTACCTAAGCAGCCTGCATATTCAACTACGAGAGATGAAAGGACGGACATTGGGAGGAAAAAAGTTTTTTCTGTCAACGATGCATCGATAACCCAAGTGGAACCTCGATGACTGACATTTTATGCATTTGAGAAACATTTTATGTAAAAGAAAGAAAATTTCAAGCAAATATAGATATTGAAGATTGGAACAAGTTGTTGAACCCATAGCTGTAACTATGATTGAACTTCAAGCAAAGAAAAGAAAAAAACAGAAGTTCTGATTACAAGCTGAAGTTGATACAACTGCATGATTAATCATATTCCTACGATGGAGAAAACATCAAAGGACTTTGAACCCAAAGATTTTGTTGAAGTATACTGATAAACTATTGTGATGATAATGCCAACAAATAATGCCAAAGGCATAAGAAATTTTGTAAAATGTAAATTTATAATTAATCCAATCAGATAGAGTAAAAGAAAAGAGCCTGATTTGTGCCGGACGCCCGCAATATGTTCCAATTCCAATTACCCATGACACTAGACATATCCGCAACTGTAGCACCTTCATCAATGGCGGTTGGCGTAAGACAAAGGCTTTTTAGGGAGTCAATCTCTGAAATCCATATATTTCGTCTAAAATTTGACAAGATTGCCATCTCCTATCACCGAACTAAGACAATTATGTAAATCTCCCCATATTTTGAAGAGGGATTGTGTTGAGTCTTAAAACAACAAAGACAATGAAATTTGATGTTTGAAAGCTTAAAAACAGAAGCAAAATGAATGAGCAATTGAAAGAACAAGCTAACAACTCTCATTACTTGAAAAAGAAAGTAATACATGAACCTAAGTAGCTAGTTTACATTGGAAGAAAATAAAGCTTGCTTGTGCAAGTGGCTAAACTGTTAAATCAACAATAATGAGTACCTAAAACCTACCAAATAAGCTAAGTACTTGATTAATCCTTAGCCAATTCAAAAGTTACAATCTAACAACAAAAGTCAACTATCATACATAATGGACAAAAGCTTGCTTCTGCCGGACTGCTTGGTTACTTGCGTGCTTGTGCATGGTTGCATGGCAGCTTGCATGTTGCTGCTGAAGTTTCCACCTTCGAACACTCCTCCTTGGCAATGAGGCAGCAATCTCCAATCTCTTTTCTCAAACTCTTGAATCTTATGACAGCCAAGGGATTGGTTAAGATTCAGCAAATTGATCCTTTGAACTGCAATGGACCAAGCTAATTTCCTTTGTCAATTCAGCCTCCCTCACAAAATGATATCTGATCTTAAAGTGCTTAGTTTTGCCATGAAACACAAGGTTCTTGGCAATTGCAACTGCTGATTGGTTATCAACTTTGATCTCAGTTGCTTTTGCTTGATTAACATTCAAATCATCAAGAAGCTTTCTTAACAAAATAGCCTAGTTAACAGCAGTAGCAGCTGCAATATACTCAGATTCTGCAGTGGATTGAGCTACTGTCTGTTGCTTCTTTGAACTCTAGCTGAAAACACTTGAGCCTATAGTGAAGAAGTAGCCTGAAGTGCTCTTCATATCATCAACTGAACCTGCCCAATCACTGTCTGAATAACCAATGAGCTTTAACTCCTCTGCCTTTTCAAACTTCACACCAAGATTTAAGGTTCCTTTGACATATCTTAGGATCCTTTTAGCAGCCTTAAAATGTGCAACATTGTAGCAATGCATGAACCTTGAGAGGAGGCTAACAGCATATAAGATGTCTGGCCTTATTGCTGTTAAATACAGTAGACAACCAATCAAACTCTTGTATCCATTTTCATCCACTCTATCAAGTTCACTAGAGGTTGACAATTTCTCCCCTAGTGCCACTGGTGTGCTAGCAGGCTTGCACTTTGCCATGCTGAACTTGTTTAGAACTTTCAGTGCAAATGCATGCTGACTTATAAAAATACATTGCTCTTCTTAATTTACTTCTATACCAAGGAAGTATGTCATTAAACCAAGATCATTCATCTCGAAAACTTCTAACTTTTTCTTCTTAAAGTCTTCAATCAGCTCACCTTCATTGCCAGTGACTAACAAGTCATCAACATACAGAGAAACAATTAGTAAGGTCTCCTCCCTAGCCTTCTTAACATACAGAGTAGGCTCACTTATGCTCTTTGTGAACCCGAGCTTAGACAAGTAGGCATCCATCCTATCACACCAGGTCCTTGGAGCCTGTTTTAGGCCATACAAAGCCTTCTTGAGCCTGTAGACTCTGTGTTCCTCACCAGGGATCTTGAAGCCTTTAGGCTGTTCAATGAAGATTTCTTCATTGAGAAATCCATTTAGAAATGTTGATTTGACATTCAATTGATATACTTTCCACTGTTTCTGAGCTGCCAAGGCAATTAACAGCCTTATAGTGTCTAACCTTGCAACAAGTGCAAAAGTTTCAAAGAAATCAACCCCTTGCTGTTGGCTGTATCCTTTCATAACCAACCTAGCCTTCTGCTTGTTCAGTGACCCATCTGCATTGTTCCTGGTCCTGAACACCCATTTGACACCAATAATCTTCCTATTTGTTGGTCTATCAACTAGCTCCCAAGTCTCATTCTTTTGAATCATTCTCAGCTCAGCTCTCATTGCTTCTTGCCAACAACTTTCTTTTGCTGCTTCTTCATAGCAGAAAGGCTCTACCATGGTCAAAGCACACCTTTCATAAACTTCTGCCAGTGTCTTAGTGCCTTTAACAGGTGCATTATCAAAGTTACCTTCAGCTTCAAATTTATTCTCAGCTTGCTGCAGGTCAAAGTCATTCTTATCTTCTTCAAGCAGACTTGAATCAGATTCATTTCATTTCCAGTAGGTTGCTTCATTGAACTTTACATCTCTTCTTACCACAATCTTCTTGGTTGATGGATCAAATATCCTATACCCCTTTTTTCACACTGCTGTAACCAACAAGTACCCCTGGCATGGATCTTTTTTCCAATTTAGTTCTCTTCTCAGCTGGCACTAATGCAAAGCACAAACAACCAAATACCTTTAGGTGTGTGACAGTTGGTTTCTGTCCAAACCAAGCTTCAAATGGTGTTTTTCCTTGAACAGCATTAGTTGGCAGCCTGTTCAGCAAGTAACCAGTTGTGTTTACAGCCTCAGCCCAAAAATTGCTAGGCATTTTGGCTTCAAACAGAAGGCAACTAGCCATATCGAGGACTGTTCTATCTTTCCTCTCACAAACACCATTTTGTTTGGTGTATAGATGGTGGTTAATTGATGTTGGATCCCAGCTTCATCACATATCTTTTGGAACCTGTGAGAGACATACCCGGTTCCATTATCTGACCTTAGGCATTTTAGCTTGCAACTGGCTTGGTTCTCAGCCAATGCCTTGAATTTGCAGAAAAAATCAACAACATCTGACTTTTGCTTCAAGAAGCTTACCCAACAAAACCTTGTGCAATCATCAATGAACAGTGCAAAGTACCTGTTGCCATTTAAAGAGATGGTCTTCATAGGTCCACAAATGCCTGTATGGACCAGTTGGAACCTCTCTTGAGCCCTCCAAGCCTTGTTGACAGGAAAGGGCAGCCTTGTCTGTTTGCCAAGTTGACAAACATCACACACATCCCCTTTTGGCTCGATCTTGAACATGTCTTCAATCAGGTTCTTTTTGTGCAGTAACCCAAGTGACTTGTAATTTGCATGCCCCAACCTCCTGTGCCACAAACTTGATTTATCAGCCTGAGTTGTATACACACTTGGTTCTATCTGATTCACATCCAAAATGAAAGCTCGATCATTCATGGCTACAGTTGCTAGCACTTTATTCACAACATCTTTAATCACACAGATTTTGCCTTCAAAAGAGATAGTGTAGCCCTTTCTCTAGTAGCTGACCAACACTCAACAGGTTTTGGTCAATGTCAGGTACATAAAGAACCTCAGAAATAGTTTTGTTACCTGACTTGGCGCCAATAACTGCCTTGCCCTTACCTTTGGCCTCGAGAAACTTACCATCTCTAATTCTGACTTTGGACGTGAATGTGGTGTCTAGCTCCTTAAACATGCTCTTGTCTGAAGCCATGTGATGAGTGCATCCACTATCAATCAGCCACCTTTTGCTGACCTTGCTCGAGCTGACAAAACAGGAGGCTGTGAAAACAAACTCTTCCTGTGCTTCAACATCCTCAGCAGTCTTAGCTTGCAACTGTTGTTGTGGTTGTGGTTTTAGCTTATTCTTGCACACTTTCTCAATATGGCCAAGCTGTTTGCAGTTTCTACATTGAATATCTAACCTGTACCAGCAATATTTCTCAAGGTGAGTAGTTTTCTTGCAATGAGCACAAGGTGGAAACTTTTTCTTGACAATAGCTTCCTTCTTGCCTTTATCTTTCTTTTCTGTCCAAGGCTTTTTGCCTTTGTAGTTTGTGTTTTCTCTACCTCTTGCCTGAAAAGCCCCCTCGGAGTGTTCCTCCATTCTATTTGCTCTTCTTTGCTCTTATGCATAGAGAACATTTATCAGCTCTGTCAAAGGGATGGATGAAAGGTCCCTAGAATCCTCCAAAGAAAAGATTTTTTATTCAAACTTCTCTGGCAAGGTTGTTATGACTTTCTCAACAACCCTTTAGTCACTAAAATCATCTCTAAGCAGTCTTATGTTGTTGACAGTGGCCATGATTCTGTCAGCATACTGCTTGATAGTTTCTGACTCCTTCATCCTCAAATTCTCGAAGTCCCTTCTTAGGTTGATTAGCTGTTGTTGCCTTGTTTTGTCTAACCTTTGAAACTCTTCCTTGAGTTTGTCCCAGGCCTTCTTTGGAGTGTCATAGGCCATTATCCTAGTGAAGATCACATATGAAACTCCACTTTGAAGACAAGACATGGCATTATACTCTTGGCACAGTCTTCATTATGCTACTTGATTTGAGCTATGGTCGGGTTAGCTCTCAAAGGTGGTGGCTCTGTGTCATTCAGAACGACATTCCACAAGTCATGTGCCTGCAGGTATGTCCTCATTTTCACAGCCTAAATGTTGTAATTTTCACCAGCAAAGACAGGTGGTGGTGGTGGTGAGTAGCTCATTTTGCTGCAACCAAAACAAATAGCTCCTGTTGCTTTTCTTTCAAAATCGTGTCACTCACAAAAAAATGTATAACAAAGGCCCCTCAAAGATAACAGGCTCTTGATACCATTTGTTGAGTCTTAAAACAACAAAGACAATGAAATTTGATGTTTGAAAGCTTAACAACAGAAGCAAAATGAATGAGCAATTGAGAGACAAGCTAACAACTCTCATTACTTGAAAAAGAAAGTAATACATGAACTTATGTAGCTAGTTTACATTGGAAGAAAATAAAGCTTGCCTGTAAGTGGCTAAACTGTTAAATCAACAATAATGAGTACCTAAAACCTACCAATAAGCTAAGTACTTGATTAATCCTTAGCCAATACAAAAGTTACAATGTAACAAAAAAAGTCAACTATCACATGAGCTAATTTAACAAAATACATAATGGACAAAAGCTTGCTTCTGCTGGACTACTTGGTTACTTGCGTGCTTGTGCATGGTTGCATGGCAGCTTGCATGTTGCTGCTGAAGTTGCCACCTTCGAACAGATTGCTTGACAAAAGAGCATTTGGATCTGTAAATATTTTCCTGACAATCCTCCACTATCTTATACTTACTGCGCATGACTCTAACCCCAAAGGCATATGTATTTGCTATTGAGTTGAAGCCGAATTTCATAATGGACACGTTATGATCTCTCGATTGTTGAAGAAGAAGGTTACCATGTGAAATTGGTTGGCAACAAGTCTTAGTGGAAGCTCCCCAGATGAAGTTACAATAATAATCTGATTTGAGCCGTGATAAACAATGAACAAGTCTCATTTGTGGTTAGCCATGGATCAACAACTTATTTTGCTACAAGGTCTAAGTATTCCCACAATGTCGTCTTCTTTGCCCTCTAAGGAATTCCATAGACAATGGCTAAACTAAATATGAAAAGGAGGTATAGATCCTTGTACCTTACAATGGACAAACTGTGAATGATTTACAAATAGCATCCAAATAGCATCCATTAAAATAGAGTTCTTCCAACAAAGCCAAATACCTCCAGTAAATCTTCAAGCTTTGATTCGGTGTTGATACTAGAATCCCAATTACATGGTCACCTTATCCGCCTTTACCCGCTAACAAAAGTTTAGATGAATGCAAACAAATCTGGATCGTGTTCACGACAATATTTCTTTTATCAAATTGAACTTAAAATGCTCATATCCTTTGACAATTTCACCCAATTAAGATTGAAGCGGATCTCCATACAAAATTGAAGATCTTCTTTTAATTTCTTTCAAAATTTTATTGAGTTTTAATTAAAAAGATATTTCAATTAATCAACCTGAGTCAGTTGTTCTTACTTTCGAAAGAGATATTAACATAATTTAGGGATTTTTACGGATCAAGACATAAGTGAATAAATAGTTTAATTCAGATTTATAATAATAGTTGATGTCTTGGTGGATTATTTCCTCACTATTGTCTACCTCGTTGGTTATCTTCGATTATTTTCTTATTTCACTCTCTATTGTGTTCTTAGTTAAATTAGTTTAGTAATTTTAGATTAAAACACAATCACTCCAATGTCGACTAAATAATAAGAAGACGGTAATTACTAGTACTTTTTGTTTTCGTGGATACAATATTTTCTACTCACCATAGCTATACTATTGTTCGATAGGTACACTTGCATTAGTCGTATTTATAGTTAGTTTAGTCTTTCCGATAAGCCTCCCCGAGGGAGGTATGGAGGGGTAACGTTCTGTTGTTAGTGTAGTTATGTTGTTGTTACCCTCTTGTTTGCACGGACTTCTTTAAAGCCTCCCCGAGGGAGGTATGGAGGGGTAACGTACCTTTTTGATAAGCCTCCCCGAGGGAGGTTTGGAGGGGTAACGTACCTTCTTTCCTTGCGCTTGCGCAAAGCCAAAAACAAACAAAAAGTTTGAGATAATTTTTTGATTTTAGTCTATAACGTATCATTTGTTGTATCCTGTATGGAGCCATCTTCTTCACCCGACATGCGCTACAAGCATCCCTACTTGGTCGGCCACCGGTCGGACCGACGCGCGCCCAGGAAAGTGTGGTGGCTCTACACCAGTTTCCTGAGCGGTACCCGCCTCTCGTACTGTTTGCTGTTCCGTTTCCTCCTCCATTTCAGCTGGAGGTAAAGACTATCATATTTTAGGAATCCGGAACCGATCTCAAAGCTTTTTTCAAGAGCGTCGTGTCCCACTCAGACTCGGTAAAGTTGCCTAGAATCCCGCTCGCTCCGTTGGCGGCAATTCTCTATAGTTCACGCAATTCCCTGTTGTGACTAGAATCCCGTTGGCTCCGTTGACGGGAATTCCCTATAGAACGGCGACTCTTGCTTCAGTCTCCACTATTTTGGGAGCTATTTTGGTTGTTGTGTTGCTTGTATATTCTACTCTAAATTCAGTTTGAGTTTTATGGTTGAATATTGATGGCTATCGATTCCACCAATATAATCCTACACCTAATTTGCAAATTTAAGCAGTATAGGGAGTAGGGTCGATCCCACAGAGACTGGGTTTACTGAAAATTGTTTCTATCTCGATCAGATTTATGTCTGGGCAGTTGTCGTGCCCGCGAAGTTTGGGGGGAATAAAATATGAAACCTGAAATAAACAGAGAAAAAAAAGTAAAAAGTAAAAGATGAAATAAAAAAAATGAAGTAATTTGAAGAAAAATTCAATTAAATTTAGCTCAGCCTTAAGCACGGGTTTTTTCGTCTTTGAACTGATCCTTGAAATTAGATGAACTCCTCTTTTCTAATAAGCTAGTTATAGCTACCAAGGACGCCTCGGACACCAACTCTTCCTTGTGTAAATTAGTTATGGAACGTCCTATAACTAACCCTTACCGATCGAACAACCTACGAAACGTTCGTGATTTAGACCTCCAGCAGCTTTGTGTTCTAGAAGAGCCTAGCTCGAACCAATGCCTTCAAGCGCGTGGGACATTTAAATCCGCTTACTACTTCCCTTGACGGAACCAAACAGCAATCCCCACTTGGCACGCCAATGTGTTCATGGAAAACCGATTAGACAATTGATCCTTTCGGAATCCCAACTGTACGTCTAACCACGCTAACTCAAACGACGTCTTTTTTGACTTAGTGTTGATTTGACTTTGTGATTTGACGAAGTCATACTCTTAATCCAGAGAAATAATAAATATTGGAAAGTAGGGGTTAAACAGCTCGAGTTCGTAACTCACGGGTCTTTGACGGGGTTAACACCGGCTTAAAGCTGAAAGGGGTTTAGTGTGGGATGAATTTAATCATGCTTGAAGGTTGTGGAATGTGATTTGGCTTTGTGTGAAGGATGATGGAATTTTGGAAAGGAAAGGGGACTTGGAAGGCAATTGAACCAACTTTGGAAAAGCAAACAATTGCAATTGAAATAGGCAGAATCCTTGACGTCAACTTGAAAAGAAAAAGATAAGTCTCACTCCAAATTGAAATAGGAAAAGACAAAGAGAGGAATAAAACTACAAATAGGAATAGGAAAGAACTAATTGATAGATGATTTTCTAAGAACAAAAAGCCCATATTTATATACATGGGGTTTACTAAAAATATCCTAAACTAATTAATATAAAATCTAAAATAATAATAAAATTAAAATAAACTAAAATAGGATTTTTTATTTTTGGCTTTTTACAAAGTCAAATTATTTGAAGTGTCCCAGGCTTCCTCCATCTTTTTGATTTGGCCCCATTTCCATGATTTTCTTTCAATTTGGCCCTTTTAAGCTTGCTTTTGATCAATTGCAACTTTGACAAAATTTAAATATAAAAATACTAAATTAGCAGGGATTGATTCAGAAATAAACCGAATTAAACAAAAGAAATCATGCAAATTAACATGTTATCAAATATGATTGTGATTGATTGAGAAAGTTAAGCATGCATAAAGCTGTGAAATTACATGAATGTTTGCAAGTATGTTCTTTGAATTGCATGACAGAATTGTGTATCGATAAATTGATATGTGGCGTTGTAACAGCCCAATTACGACCCTAATCGGAACGGTGGTTTCGAAACCATGAATCCGAATTAGAAAATATTTTTTTTTATTATTAATTTGATGTTTATGTTATATGGTTATGCATATATTAAATATATCGTAGATTAAATTGTGTGATTGAGTGACTAATTTTAAGTAAAGGATTAAGTTGAATAAGTATAAAAAAATAATAGCTATTGTGGAATTTAGGGTTAAATTGAATAGGATTTCTTTTGATTGGAATTAAAGTTGCAAATTGACCTATATTTTAATTGTAGTGGACGGCATGCATCATGGCTTATTTTTATAATAGTATATTTTATATGTTATTTTTAATAGATATTGGTTGATAATAATAAACAAAGATGATAAAAAGAAAACATGTTTATTTCTCCCATTTTCTTCATATTCCTCACGAAACAAGGAGAAAGAAAAAGGAACTCAAGCTTTCCTTCATTCGGCCATTTGCATGTCACTTTAAGGTTAGTATTGAGCATGGTTTTTGAAAGATTTTTACATTTTTGAGTTCATTATTTTGAGTACTATCAAACCCATGTAGGAAATTTTGAATTTGAAGCATATGCTAGATTCGGCCATGGATGAGTGCTTTTGATTTGTTGTGTTTGAATGAAAGAATGTTTAGTGTATGTTTGAATTTATCATGTTTTAAGTAAGAAATTTAGATTAATTGAAGTAAGGTGATTATATTGTAAAAATAAAAAAATAAAAAGTGGACGTATGAAATTCGAAGTCAATAGTTTGTATAGACTTGGATAAAGATGAGGAAAATTCGGCCCTTGAGAAATTAATCCAAATTTCATGTATTTTGTATTTTATGCTTTGGGGAATAAATTGAAAAAGATGTAAATTCTAGGGGCAAATTGGTAAATTATATAATTATGTGTTATAGTTAAATTGAATGGTGCTTGAGGGCTTGAATGAAATTAAGGAACATTCGACCTTAGCTCAATGTGTGAATTGTCATATTTTGAATGAGTGAAAGATTGTATTAAATTGTTCAATTAGGTGTTTTGAGCTAAAAAGGAATGTAATGTTATTTAAATAGGCTATTTTCGAAATTTATATAGATCAAGAACAAAAGAAATCGGATTCGGATTGGGGAAGAACGAAAGTTGTCGACTAGTCGCCCCGTTCCATTTTACATTGTCCGAGGTAAGTTTTTAAGCAATCAGGTTATATGGAATTTATCTATATTGATGTACTAAAATTTAATGGAAGTATGTATACTGATTTTTAATGTAGCCAAATGTATTATTTATATATGTATAAAGTAGAACCGAATGTGACATTGAATTGAGAAATGAATATAACCGAATGTGATGCATATATATGGCAATGATATAACTGAATGTGATGTTGATCATAGAAATAAAATAAGTGAATTGGTATATATACAATTGTGGTTTAAGTTTTATATATATGAATATTTAAGCTTGATTATTTGAGATGGATAAAAGTATGTGTATATATATATTTACATTGGGTGATAGTATATGTGAAAATAAATAGCGAAGAATTTTGGTTGTATTGAATTCGGTGGTTAGGTTCATATATTGTATGTTACCCGAATGTGTTGGCGGTTGATAATAGATAAGAGTTATCCTTGATATGTATATATATTTATACGTGCATTAATGGTTGCCGAATATGATGGGTTGAGATGGAAGAATGAACTATGAATAATAGATGTTTTAATTGGGTATAGATAATATTGATAGTGAAATTATATATGTTTATGTGACTGAGGTAATGATCGGCTAAAGAGCACTAAGTGTGCGATCAATTGTAATCTCAAAGGTTGAATTCAGTAAGTTGATACTATGAGATCTTATCATTCGGGATCTAGTATATATGTTAAAGGGTGGCTTAGGTGGATCGTTATTTTAAAGGTATAATTTAATATGATTAAGTTTAGTTCGATCGAGATATGATGTAAAAAAAAAAGAAAAAAAAACAACTTTATAAATATGATATTCGGGCTTTAAGCCTAGCAGGCTTTGTGCCGGTGGATAATATCGGGCTTTAAGCCTAGCAGGCTTTGTGCCAGTGAAAGATATCGGGCTTTATGCCTAGCAGGCTTTGTGCCAGTGAAAGTATTCAGGCTTTAAGCCTAGCAGGCTTTGTGCCGGTGGATAATATCGGGCTTTAAGCCTAGCAGGCTTTGTGCCAGTGAAAGATATCGGGCTTTATGCCTAGCAGGCTTTGTGCCACTGAAAGTATTCGGGCTTTAAGCCTAGCAGGCTTTGTGCCGGTGGATAATATCGGGCTTTAAGCCTAACAGGCTTTGGGCCAGTGAAAGATATCGGGCTTTATGCCTAGCAAGCTTTATGCCGGTGAATTATTATAAGTATATGTTTAAATAGATTTTTGATGATGTGGAACTTAAATTCGGTAAATGAGTTCGATGTTCAGGTATGTGTAAGTCTATTGGTTATTGGAGATAAGGTAAATTAGTAAATTGATATTTGTTACTAGTTATATGTGATACAATTGGAGAATGTATGTGAATTATATGGATTGAAAAGTAAGAAAGAAAATTTTGTAGTTAATATGTATATACTTGAACAAATGTATATGTATTGGTCTTGATATGAAAAAGTGATTTATAGATCAATGTGAAATCTATTATTGAATGTGTGTGTGTTTGGCCTTAAGGCTATGAAATGTGAAGGTTTAGAAATGGTGATATAAATTATAGTTATAGTTTTAAACCTCGATTGTGATTATTTTAAATTGGCCTTACTAATATAATGATATAATGCATTGTTGTTATGTAATTGCTTATAACTTACTAAGCTATGATAGCTTACTGTATGAGCTTGTTTGCATTGTTTATTAGATTTTGGAATCAAGTTACGAGCTCGGGAGCATCGTCAAAGTCTATCACACTATCGACTGTTTTCGGTATTTTATAAGTTGAATTCTTAAACCTATGGCATGTATAGGCTAGATTGAAATTTGAAATGTTAGATTTTGGTTTTGTATAAATTAAGCCATGCGAAAATGGCCTAACTTCAATGCTTTACTACGGTTTTATTGATTATGGCTTACGTTCATTTGGTTATTTTGCTATATGTCTTGATTGAAGGGTATTCATGATATGTATTGTGTGCATTTGGTTGATTCGGTTGTGACATATGGATAGATAAGAGTATGAGTGAATTTGGTTATTAATTTAGTAAAGATGTTATAAACTAGTTAACCATATTTTTGCAATGAAACAGTTTTTGGTTAGCAGCAGTGACGTAATTTTGAAAAATCACCAAAAATAGGAGAAATGGAATTAGAAAGTGAATAAGATATAGAATTAAATCTTATTGTGTCTATTTTGATATGAAAGAAACAGAGTAGGCAAAGGAATTTTATATTATGAGATATTTAAATTTTAGTGAGACTTGTTCTGAATGAATTCGTCATTCCCTGTCCTGTCTTGGAAAAATTGTTAAAAATTGTACAAAAATAATCAGGGAGCATAGTTTATATGCTTAGAATCCTTAATGAGTCTATTTTTTATTGGAATAAACAAGAACATTATTTAAATTTTGTACAATGAGATAACTGAGTTTTTGTAATGATAGGTCAGAATCGTCAATAGTAAAATAGGGGAAACTTTGATGAATAAACTGTACTAATTGGCCACATGAAAAATTCTGGAAAAATTATGGTATATATATATATGAGTCTAGTTTCAAGGAAAATTTACGGATCTAAATTTCGAGTTTTGTAACTCGAGTTATGGTCAATTTAGTCAGCATGATGCAGTTGGACAGCTTTAAATTCTTATGCCCCGAACTAGTAGTCAAGTCTAGTAATGCCACATACTCGACTCCTGCAAAGATCTCGGGTAAGGGGTGTTACAGGCGTACTCCATGATGATATGAATAAGTAATATTGGTTGTAATGATGTGCGTATTATGCATGATTATATATGCGGAGTATGGAGAGAATTATTTGGTGGGTTAGTTGAAGATGGGAAAATTGACGTAATGGAGGAATGGGTGGATTGAATGAGAATACGAGTCATTGAAATATGATATTGGTTAGTCTCGTGAGTGAACATGTAGGTGTTCAAATTAACAGGGGGAATTGAGGAGGTTGGTTGGATAAATGGTCTACTGGATCTACGGAGCAGCATCATGGAAATGATCTGTTGGCTCTACGGAGCAACATCCTAGAAAAAAATTTCCTTGCTCAACGGAGCGATACCATGAAAATGGTTTATTGACTCTTTGGAGTCAAAAGTCCAAGGCTAGCCCTGGCATGATCCAGTTGAGAGCAAATTCACCCTTATGGCAAGAATGAAGTCCACCAGGATAGTAAAAGGGAAACTTGTTAAGGCATATACATGAAAACCACTATATAACTTGCGTGATGAAAAGTCCGTCATAATAGTTATGCTACATATGGAGCGCTGGCAAGTTGCGGATGAGAGGCTCCGCCAAGATACGAAGGCAAGAGGAATGTGTGAAAGCGTCTTGTACGTGGATAGACATGGAAAAAGAGATTTTTCCTTCTGAGTGATTGCAAGTATGTATCCACCATTAAGGTAACAAGCAAGCTAGCGTTGGTTATGAGAAAATGAGAAGGTTTTTTAGATTTTATTTCTAAGTGTTTCTTGGCAAAGAGGTCGCCACAAAAGGGAAGTCCTCCAATAGCTATCTTATATGGAATGTCTACCAAGGACTAACTGCTCTGTAAAGTCCATCAAGGAGTATCGAATGAAAAGGATGTCCGTTAGGACTATCTAGCATTAGGAAGCTCGCTAAGGACTATCTTATAAATGGGAAATTTGTCTTATACAATCCAATGAGAAGATAGACCACTGGGGATTATCTGATTAAGAGAATATCTATTTAGACTATCTTAAAGATGGAACGTCCAGTGGAATTATCTTACAGGTATAATTTCGCAAGACTGCCGAATCTTATATCCGAAGACCATATACGAGGATAATAGTAAATGGGTTTTCCCTAAAAAATGGTATACGCACAGGCTAAGTTATAAGGAAGTGGACGACTGGATAATACAGTAAGTAAATTTTGGATTCGACGTGGAATAAAGGAAATCAGGGTAGGATCCACCATTTTGGCAAAACGATTGCAAGACTGCCAAGAATAGACGAAGATATGTGCATCTGTTTTCATGGCTATCTTTTGATGAGTCAAACCAGGAAGATAAAAAAAAAAACAGTCTGAGTTGAAGCTTGAAAAGACAAGTCTCAAAAAGGGGGTTGACAAAAAGAGTAAGATTATGTCCAAATCTGCCCCGATATGTTTGCCAATGATGTGTTCAAGAAGAACATATAGGTGTTGAACACACCAGCAAAATTTCATGAGCTTACATGAAACTCAAGGAGTTATTTGCGTGCATTACATCCTATTACTCGTAATATTAATAATATTAATATGTTATCATTTAATAATTAATGTATGGAATCTCACTAAGTTCATTTGAACTTACGAGTAGTTTGCCTTAAGAGCAGGATCCAAGGCTCTTATGGAAAGTGTGGGAAGGGACCAAGGCAGATCTCGCAGAATCTTTGTGGACTTCTTTGTTCCAGTATCATGCATATAGTGGGGTGCCCTTATAGGCTACACCTTGGGGTTGAATTTGTAATTAAGCAGAATCCAATTTTTCAGAATACGTGTAAAAGTAAATTCAGTGGATGAGTATGATTGTAAAGAACATTAATTTACTTAGTTAGGTAATCATATAATAAGAGGTTTGATGTGATGTTCATTTATGAAAAGATTATCAATAATTAATTAATTGGATTAAAGTTGTATGATAACATAATATTAAATCTAGCATGAAATTAAATAAATTAGAAATTTTTTGTTAGATAATACGGTTCAATTATGACGTTCAGCACCCGAACCCAACAATTAGGTCTGTAAAGTGGCAAGGTGCGAGCTGTAGCTAAAACTTTGGTGCATGCACATTCTATCTAGCTTGCATACTAGTCTTTTGTTTAGCTCCTTGTAATTTCATTTAATTAAGAATGAATTTGGTTTGCTTTCGTTTTGACGTGTTTAAGTGCTTATTATCAACTTATGTGCAAGCAAAGTTTTGCAAGTTACAAGGTTATTAGTGGAAGTAGATAAAGGTTTGGTTGTATAATATAAGAGTAGTTTTAACTACAATTACTCATTGTGCGGCATGGACCGTACTAAACTCTAACACATATCATTTGAGCAACGTCTTTGCTGTTGTTTTTGCTCCTTAAAACTATAGCCCTTGGATGATGAAGTTCTGGCTCGGGCTGATCAGATCAATTTGTGTAAATCATATAGTAATTCAAAATTATCAGAAATGTAATAACACATCAACTCTTAAATTCAATTTGTGAAAATCTTTTCGTCAGTCCAAAACATTTCGATGATGATATTCACATGGAGAAATAGAAGACGGTGTGAGCACGGAATGTGCTTCTGGCAATCGATGGCTTCATTAGTCAATAGTCAACTCTGAAATTGGTCAGCCTTGAAAGTGACCCATCTTTACTATATACTCGTACACTTTCTATTTTCATCTGTGGGGAAGTGCTATACGAAATCTTACTCCATTGTGAAAGAAACCCAATGCATAATTTGAAAAAACAAACCCTTTAGTTTGATTTAAATTTCCACCTTCTGCAATGATCCAGTCCAATCTCTCTTTGTCTCTTCAAATCCAACTTTGTTACGGTCAAGGAAGTTCCCTCTTTTGTTTACACAATTGAATAGAGTTCCGGTTTTCTCCGAGAACAAAATAAATGTTTCTGTTGGAACTTTGGACAACAAAAAGTGATTGAAGCTGAAGCTTGAGCAGCAAGGCTCGATGCTTCTAGCAAAAGAAAGAAAAGAACAAAAAAAATTGCTAAGAAAATGAGAGAAGCAATAAAGGGAGCATTAACTTAAATGAAAAACACTCGTTTATTTTTATTACCAAACATCATTGTTTTATAGCTAATAAATAGCACTTAATTTTTACCTAACACACTTATTCTCACCTAATACACTTATTTTCACCTAACACACTTATTCTCACCTAATACACTTATTTTCACCCAACACACTTATTCTCACCTAATACAAAACTGAAATTAAATTACAACAAAACAAAGACTTGGACTTCATAAAATAATGGTTTCATCATAGTAAGTTTGTACGGGCTGCTTCTAGATGCTGTATGGGAATTAATTTTAACACTTAAACATAACAGCTGCACTTGCTTTAGCAGCTTCTGCATGCATGGCTCGACTGCATGGTTTATTGTTGCTGTCCTTGTAGCTGCATGCTATCCAAACTTCAACACTCCTCCTTGGATAGCATGTTGCGCATTACCATCAACATTGTGCTTAGCTCCTCCTGTTACCTTCAGGTCATTAACATAGAGGGATACAATGAGCTGTGTTTCAGCTTCATTTTTCTTGACATATAGTATTGGTTTACTAACACTTTTTTCAATTCCCAAATCAACCAGATAATTGTTAATTTGAGCATACCAGGCTTGAGGAGCCTGTTTCAATCTTTCATCTACCTTAGCTTCTTCAAAGTTGCTTGATTCGACTATGGCAATATGTGCATTTTCATAAATCTCAGCCAAGGTCCTTATGCCCCTGACTGGTATGTCATTAATGTCCATTTCAGGACCATTTCGAACAACTTCAACTTGATTTGATGCAAGATTTTTAGAAACTGTCTTTGGTTCATTCTTCTCCTCCTCAACTGAGTTGGTGAAGTTCTCAACCAAATCTTGATTGATCATTCGAGCCATTGATTTGTCATTGGTATGACCAAGCCTTTGGTGCCACAATTTGGACTTTTTTGTTGAAGCTGTGTAGGCCAAGTTTGAGCCACTTGACCAGTTAACCTCAAACCATTTATCAGTCATTATGACTGTCATGAGGTTTGATCCATTCGGATTAGTAATCTGGCATTCTTTGCCTTTGAACATGACTGAATAATCTTTCTCAAGTAGTTGAGCAATGCTTAGAAAATTTCTATCAATTTCAGGCACCAACAAGACATTTTTAACAAGTTTGGTACCCGTAGGAGTGTTTATCAGCACATCTCCTTTGCCTTCAGCTTTGATGAAGTGTCCATTTTCGACTTTCACATTTGTTTTAAAGCTTCAGTCAATTGTCTTAAAAATGCCAGCATTAGGGGTCATGTGGTTTGTGCAACCACTGTCTATCAACCATCTATTTGTAGCCTTTTTTTGACCAGCTGAGCATGAAACAGCAAACACTTGCTCTTCATAATCACTCCCTTCTTCAGCTACTTGAGCCTCTGCTTGAGCTTGTTGTGGTTGATTCTACCTTGGTCTGCCCTTGTTTTTGCAAACCCTTTCAACATGGCCCATCTTGTTGCAGTGTAGGCATTTTGCATCTAGTCTGAACCAACATCTTTGTTCTGGATGACCAGCCTTCTTACAGAATCTACAAAGTTGATCACAACTTCTTGCAGCATCAAGCTTAGGCCTATTTTTCCAAGTCATCTTGCCATGATTGACAGATGTGCTTGAGGCAAACTTGGCATTGGCTTGAAAAGTACCTTCTTGGTGTTCCTCATTTCTGCTGGCCCTTCTTTGCTCTTGTGCATAGAGAGCATTGATCAGCTCTGTTAAGGAGATGCTGGACAGGTCCCTTGAGTCCTCAAGAGAGGATATTTTTGCTTCATACCTCTCAGGTAAGGTTGAGAGCACCTTCTCCATGATTCTTACCTCAGTAAACTCTTCTCCTAGCAACCTTATGCTGTTAACTATAGCCATAATCCTTTCTAAATACTGTTTCACTGTTTCTTCTTCCTTCATTTTGAGATTTTCAAAGTCCCTTCTCAAGTTTAGAAGCTGTTGTTTCCTGGTTCTTTTAGTGCCTTGGAACTCCTCGTTGAGTTTGTCTCAGGCCTGCTTTGGTGTTTCACAGGCCATGATCCTGGTGAAGATGACATCTGATACACAATTCTGGATGCATGACATGGCATGCATGACATGGCCTTGTGCCTCTTGGTCCTTTCTTCAGCATACTGTTTCATCTGAGCCACCGTTGGATTGGCTCGAAGGGGTTCTGGCTCAACGTCTGAGATCACAACTTGCCACAGATCGAAGGCCTGTAGGTAAGTCATCATCTTAACCTGCCATATGTGGAACCCTTCTCAATTGAAGACTGGTGGTGCAGCTGGTGAAAAATTGGCAACCATTTGTTTTCAAGTTTGAAATATAATAGGTCCACTGAGAATACGGCTCTAGATACCAATTGTTGGAACTTTGGACAACAAACAGTGATTGAAGCTGAAGCTTGAGCAGCAAGGCTCGATGCTTCCAGCAAAAGAAAGAAAAGAACAAAAAAAATTGCTGAGAAAATGAGAAAAGCAAGAAAGGGAGCATTAACTTGAATGAAAAACACTCATTTATTTTTATTACCAAACATCATTGTTTTATAGCTAATAAATAGTACTTAATTTTTACCTAACACACTTATTCTCACCTAACACACTTATTCTCACCTAATACACTTATTTTCACCTAACACACTTATTCTCACCTAATACACTTATTTTCACCCAACACACTTATTCTCACCTAATACACCACTTAAATTAAATTACAACAAAACAAAGACTTGGACTTCATAAAATAATGGTTTCATCAAAGTAAGTTTGTACGGGCTGCTTCTAGATGCTGTATGGGAATTAATTTTAACACTTAAACATAACAGCGGCACTTGGTTTAGCAACTTCTGCATGCATGGCTCGACTGCATGGTTTATTGTTGCTATCATTGTAGCTGTATGCTATCCAAACTTCAACAGTTTCTAACTAACAGAAAAAAGAACGAGAGTTTACTTACGTAATCTAGACGCGTTGATGTTGCTTTACATATTATACAACTTTCACGTTTCTAGGCAAGAGATTGATTTTTTAATGGCTTCTAATAAACCCATTTTTTTCTTCTTCTTCTTCCTCTTGCTGTTTGTCTCATTGAACCTGCAAAGCTCAGTCTCACAAACATGGATCAAAGCTGGTTACTGGGACTCTAGCGCTTCCCTTCCAGTTTCTGATATAAACTCTGCTCTTTTCACTCATCTTTTTTGCGCTTTTGCTTTTGTAAATTCAACCTCCTATCTGCTCTTTATCAACTCCTCAAATGAACAACATTTCTCTAACTTCACCAGTACTGTAAAACTAAAGAATCCATCCATTACTACTATTTTGTCCATTTGGGTTGGAAGAACTGAGTCTACCACCTTTTCTTTTATGGTTAATGAAACTTCTCTTCGAAAATCTTTCATTGAATCTTCAATCAAAACAGCCAGGCTTTATGGTTTTCATGGTTTAGACCTTTGTGGAGTTGAGCCTAGGTGTTAGGAAATAGAAAGCTGTTAGTTTGTTAAAGTAGTTAGCATGGTAGTTAAAGAGAAGTTATTGCTTGCATGCAATACTCTACTGCATTAAATATGTGCTTGTATTCTCTCTTCATCTTTTATGTAATGTAAATAGAACTTCTCTCTCTATTTTTCTATTCTTCAACATGGTATCAAGAGCCATTATTTTTTGCTTCTAATTTTTTTTTCTTTCTCTGATGGTGATGGAGCCAGTACCTGGAGGTGACACTCCTCATCATTCGTCCAATATTGCGGCTGTTTTTCCATCAACCAGTTCGGGTGGTACGATGCTGCCTGCAGTTCACTACTTCACCAAACTTGATACTTTCAAGCTTACTGAAAGTAATTTCTTGTTATGGAAACATCTGTTGCTTCTCATTCTTGAGGCATATAATCTTGAAGGCTTTATCCAATGTACTGTTCCAGTTCCTTCTTCTTTTATTTCTGGTGCTGACGGTCAGTTGATTGATAATCCTGCGTTTCTTGCTCATAAGAAACAAGACAAATTTCTGGCCTCCTGGTTATTAACCACAATATCCGATTATATTTTAATTCATCTTACTACTGCCAAAACAAGTTTTGCTGTTTGGTCTGCTGTTGAAGCTCGATTTGGAGTTAAATCCAATATCAATATTTCAAGCATTCGACGTTATTTGTACTCTCTCAAGAAAGCTAATCTCACCATCAAAGAATACTTGTCCAAGATTCAGCAATTGAGTAATAGCCTTATTGCAGCAGGACATGTGGTTACAGAACAAGAACAAACCAGCACTATTTTAGCCGGTCTTTCACTTGAATATGAGTCCATTCGGGTTATAGCCTTTGCTACTCCTATGTCTATTGACTTACTGACTGAAATGTTACTTGACTGTAAGGCACGACAATTAGCTGTCTTATCTGAAGTTCCTATGCAGGTGAATGTATCTTCTTGTTCCACGAATCCTTCAAAAACCACAGATACTTCTAATACTTATTCTCAAGATTTCAGGACGGGCCAGCGCGGACGTAGTCGAGGTTGGTCTCGTGGCCGATATCGGGGCAATGGTCGAGGTTGGTCTCGTTCTAGACCACAATGTCAGTTGTGTGGCAAAATGGGTCATGTTGTTCAAACTTGTTATCATCACTTTGATGAAAACTTTTCTGGTGTGGAATCTGTTTCTTCAAAGATGGTTAACTATCACCAGTGCAACAATCAAGATCTTACTACGTCTTGTTGTAACTCGCATTCACAAGTCTCAACTGTTCCGCAACCTTCATGCTCCAGGCCATCAGTCCAAGCTTGGTATCCTGACTCTGGAGCTACGAATCACATTACTCCAGACATGACAGCCCTCTCTACTGCTTCCCCCTACACAGGTACGGATCATGTATCAATGGGCAATGGTGCTTCTGTTTCTATAGCTCATGTAGGAACCTCTTCTTTGCTAACCGGTTCACGAGTTTTACATCTTAAGAATGTTCTTCATGTACCTACTGTATGCAAAAATCTCCTGTCAGTGGGACAATTTGCTAAAGACAATGGTGTTTACTTTGAATTTCACCCTTATTTGTGTTTTGTCAAGGACATTCAGACAGGGATGATACTTCTAGTGGGCCACATGCATGATGGTCTTTACCGATTTGATGTGTCTAAACATAGTCATGCCAAGACTTCCTCTGCGGTACCTACATCTCACTCGGTTCAATCTGAAGTTCCTAAGTCTCACTCGGTTCAAGTGTGCCACGCTTGACTCTCCTCTGCTCCCCTACTATGGCATAACAGACTTGGTCATCCAAATCATGATGTTCTTGCTCGTATCTTACGCACGTGCAATGTTCCGTTCAAGCTCGATAGCCTGTCTCCAGTGTGCACTGCTTGTCAGCTAGGCAAGTTTCATAGGCTACCGTTTAAGGCATCCACAACCATATATTCTGTACCATTTGAACTTGTTGTATCTGATGTTTGGGGACCCTCTTCTGTTCAATCAAATGGTTTTTCTTACTATGTGTTTTTTATTGACATGCATAGTCGATATACGTGGTTGTATTTAATCAAAACTAAGTCTGAAGTATTGAGTTGTTTTCTCAATTTTCACAAAATGGTTCAACTCCAATTTGGTTCCTCTATCAAAATGCTTCAAACAGATTGGGGAGGTGAGTATCGATCTTTGTCTAGCGAACTTTTCAAACATGGCATTCAACATAGGATTACTTGCCCTCACACCTCGCAGCAAAATGGTGTAGCTGAAAAACGCCATCGTCAGGTGGTTGATATGGGGTTAACTCTTTTGGCTCAAGCCTCCATGCCTCTGGATTTTTGGTCTTCTGCTTTCTCCTATGCTGTTCACATAGCTAACAGGCTTCCAACACGACTTCTCCAACATAGCAGTCCTTATGAGATGCTGTATAAGGCCAAACCATCTTACTCCCATTTACGAGTTTATGGGTGTGCCTGTTTTCCCTTCTTGAGGCCATATAATCATCACAAGTTTCAGTTTAGATCCAAGAAGTGTGTGTTTGTTGGACTTACTTCAAATTACAAGGGCTACAGATGTCTTGATGATACTGGTCGAATATTTATGTCTCGGCATGTGGTTTTCGATGAAACTCAGTTCCCATTCTTGCATGGTTTTGTTTGTCAAGGTCATTCTACTCCTGTTCAACAGTCTCGTCAGTAGTCCTATGTTCCTCTTGTTACAATACCGACTTCTTTAAACCCTATGGCTATGCCCAGTTCACCTCAGCATACTATTTGTGGTCCAGGTGGTTCTCATGAATCTCCACTTCAGTCGCGTGCATCATCTACTGTTCTTCCAGTGCCTTCTCCACTTCAGTCGAGTGCACCATCTGCTGATCTTCCAGTACCTTCTGCTAAGCCTCTTGTGCCTTCCTCTTCTCCCCCTATAGCTCCTTCCAGTTCTATTCTTCAAAATGGTCATCCTATGCAAACCAGGTCCAAAAGTGGCATTTACAAGCCTAAACTTTTTTCTTCTGTCTTGGCTGAAAAAGAACCAACTTCTATAACTGAGGCATTTCAGATTCCTCAATGGGGAGCAGTAGCACAAGCTGAATATCAAGCCTTACTTTCGAACCATACTTGGGATCTGGTACCATTACCTAAGGATCGGAGGGCTGTTAGTTGTAAATAGATCTTCAAGCTTAAGAGGAATGCTGATGGCTCAATAGCACGCTACAAAGGGAGGTTGGTAGTAAAAGGCTATCTTCAGGAAGCTGGCATAGACTTCCATGAGACATTCAGCCCAGTAGTGAAGCCTACAACAATTCGAGTAGTTTTGGCTTTAGCAGTTTCCTTGGGCTGGTCCCTTCGACAGGTGGACATTAATAACGCGTTTCTGAACGGTGATTTAAGTGAAGACATATACATGGTGCAACCACCAGGGTTTGAACAGATAGGACCAAATGGGCAGCAGCTTGTTTGCAAGCTGAAGAAAGCATTATATGGACTCAAACAAGCCCCTCGAGCCTGGTTCCACAAGTTGAAAGAGTTTCTCCTTGCCAACAAGTTCGAAGTATCAAAGGCTGACAACTCCCTCTTTATAAATCGGTCTGACACTCAGCTACTTTATGTCCTAGTGTATGTGGATGATATCATCGTTACTGGTTCCAACACGAGTGCTATCAGTCACTTTGTCAAGGAGCTTCATAGCAAGTTCTCTCTGAAGGACTTGGGCAACTTAAGCTATTTTTTGGGCATTGAAGTTAAACATACTGCCAATGGTCTTTTTCTTAGTCAGAAACAATATATACTGGAGTTACTTAAGAAAGCTTCTATGGACAGATCAAATAGTTCTCCTACACCTATGGTTTCTACTTGTAGGTTGTTGAGTACTGAAGGGAGTTCGACTGATGATGCAACTCTTTTTCGAAGCATAGTAGGTGCTCTTCAATATGTTGTCATCACGAGGCCGGATATTGCTTTCTCGGTCAACAAGGTTTGCCAATTCATGTACAAACCTTTGGACACTCATCTCAAAGCTGTCAAGCGAATTTTGCGTTATCTACAAGGCACACTGGATCATGGTCTTCATTTTCAACATGCGTCCAAACTAATTCTTGAAGGCTACTCCGATTCCAGATGGGGTTCTGATCTTGATAATCGACGATCGACGTCGGGATATTGTGTCTTCCTCTGAGGTAATCCAGTGTCTTGGAGCTCGAGGAAGCAGCAGGTTGTATCCAGGTCTACTACTGAAGCTGAATACAGAAGTTTGGCCAATGTTACTGCTGAGATAGTCTGGCTCCGCTCTTTGTTGATGAAGCTTTCTGTTCCTTTTTCAGCCAAGGTGCTCGTTTGGTGCGATAGTTCAGCAGCAGTTGCTGTCGCAGGAAATCCAGTCCTGCACTCCAAATTTAAACATGTCGAGTTGGATGTGTATTTTGTCCTAGAGAAAGTTGCTGCAGGTGTGCTTCAAGTTGGTCATGTGTCTGGTCATGATCAAATTGCTGATGTTTTAACAAAACCACTATCAGCAGTAATGTTTAACAAGTTCAAAAGGAGGCTTAAAGTTGCAGCACTTGAAGATGACATTTCACAAGAAAGAACGCTAGCAGAGCACGGGGAATGTTAGGAAATAGAAAGCTGTTAGTTTGTTAAAATAGTTAGCATGGTAGTTAAAGAGCAGTTATTGCTTGCATGCAATACTCTACTGCATTAAATACGTGCTTGTATTCCCTCTTCATCTTTTATGCAATGTAAACAGAACTTCTTTCTCTCTATTTTTCTATTCTTCAACACTAGGAATGGCATCAATATGACCAGTTTTGGTACTTTCTTGGACGAGTGGCGAGCTGAGGTAGCATCCGAGTCAAGAAACTCCGGTTAGACACAGTTGCTATTAACTATGTCGGCTAATCGCTTGCCGATTGTCAACTCAGTGAGTTATCCTATTGAGTCTACAAAGCGAAACCTGGATTGGGTTTATATTATAGCATATGACTACTATGTGCCAACATTAGATAGGTTTACTGGTTTTCATGCTGCTTTATATGACCCATTAGGAAGGGCCAACACTGATGATGGTATAAAGGAATGGTTAAAGAGAGGATTCCCTGCTGATAAGCTAGTTCTAGATTTGCCTTACCATGGCTATGGATGGATGCTTGTTAACTCGGGTGACAGTGGCATTGATTCAGCAGCTTCAGGACCGGCTATCACCATTGATGGTTCAATGGGGTATAAGTCAATCAAATCATTCATTCTAAATTACGGTTATGGCGTTGAAGCTGTGTATAATTCTACTTATGTGGTGATTTTTTGCAAAATCGGGTCGAATTGGATCAATTTCGACGATGTGGAAGCCATTAAAGCTAAGGTTTCTTATGCCAAGGTAAAGGGTCTACTTGGTTACAATGCCTTTCAACTTTCCAATGACGATAATTGGGTGCTTTCACAAGCTGGTAAGATGGTTCTCTCCCTTTAGAACATATCAGAATTTTCAGAAACTACTGAAATTTTAAACATCGACTTGGAAAAAGACTTCAACTAGCATTATTTCTTGCCTCTATTTGGTATATTTGACTTGGAAAAATACATTACCTGTCATTTCTTTTTGTCTCTTTTACGGCATTTCAGTTGGACAATATGCCACATAGGTGTCTTGTCATTATTATGCCATGTTTCCATGCTAAAAGATTAAAGAACAGAGCTTAAGTTTGCTAAAATTCTGAAATCTTTACAAAACATTGAACTGTAATTAATGTAATGAATAATGTATCGATGTTCCGCAGCTTGTGGAATAGGCACCAGTCAGCCAAAGAAACATCGATTATTGGTTATTGTTTCGGTTACAGTTGCTGCAATGGTTTTCCTGATGATAGCTATCATCTGTTACCTGCAAAAGAAAGTATTCAAATCACGAGGTAAGATTGGACATGTGAGAATCTGCAATGATTCCAAACAGTTATCGAACATTGACTCGACAAGGTTTCAACTGCAGGGCTTTGGTGTGCATTGAAAATGTTGGTTTCTTGGATAAGAACCAAAATATCAGCTGAAAAAAGGCATGAAAATGATGATCCTAGTCTCCAAGTTTTCAGTTTCTCTAGCATTAAAGCTGCCACTAATAACTTTTCAAACGATAATAAGCTCGGAGAAGGTGGATATGGACCTGTTTACAAGGTAATGTACTATTACTCTATTAGCCACTTCCGGGGACTTTGCGGCAATGTATAATGTGTTTGAAGAACCACACGTTTGCCGCTTACCTGCAGGAGGTTCTGAAATTCCAAGTACATTCAATGGATTAATCGTTTATCATACCTTTGTTTGGTTTTTAAAACTACTAACTGCAATGTGGATTGTGGACTATAACAGGGAAAGTTACCAAACGGGCTGGAAATAGCGGTGAAGAGGCTCTCGAAAAGCTCGAATCAAGGATTCGAGGAGTTCAAGAATGAGGTCACTCTTACAGCTAGGCTTCAACATGTGAATCTAGTTCGAGTTCTGGGAATTTGTACTGAGAAGGAAGAAAAATTGCTGGTTTACGAGTTCATGCCAAACAAAAGCTTGGATTTCTACCTCTATGGTAACCAATGCTTAATTTTTTCAACTTTGTATGAGTGTTGAGTACATTTTTATGGCATGTTATTTCATAAACTTCTTAAGCAAAAAATGACACATTGTTCATGCACTTAACCGATGCAGATCCATTTAAAAGGCATCTGTTAGATTGGAGAAGACGAGTCTCGATAATCGAAGGCATTACTCAAGGGCTTCTATATCTCCAAGAATACTCAAATTACACTATAATTCATCGTGACATAAAGGCGAGCAATATCTTATTAGATTATGAAATGAACCCAAAGATATCAGATTTCGGGATGGCTAAGTTTTTCAAGAAGGATGAACTTGAAGCAAACACCGGCAGAATTGTTGGGACATAGTAAGTGAATCAGACGGTCTCAAATGATACATATCCGATTGTTTTCCATCTTTTCCATTGAATCTATACATAGTTATTAATTCACTGATTCAATGCAGTGGCTATGTTCCTCCGGAATACGTTAGGAAAGGAATATACTCAACCAAGTATGACGTTTATAGTTTCGGAGTTCTACTTCTGCAAATTATCAGTGGCAAGAGGAATTCCAGTCTGTAAGGATGCCATGAAAACTTGAATCTTCTTGAATATGTTAGTAACTTTGAGACACTTTTTTGTCTTCTCCATTTTGCAGTACGAATATTGGAAAATGTATAATGTTGAATGAAAATATCCAGGCATACGAATTGTGGAAACAAGGTCGAGAGGCAGAGTTTTTCGATGCATCACTGGATGATTCATCTTTGTCATGTAAGCTCATTAGATGTATGCAATTGGCACTGCTATGTGTGCAGGAAAATCCTGCAGATAGGCCGTCAATGGTGAAAGTTTTTACGATTCTCAAGAACGAAAGCAGTGTTGCAATCTCTGTACCTAAGCAGCCTGCATATTCAATTACAAGATATGAAAGGAAGGAAAGTATAGACATTGGGAGGAAGAAATATTTTTCTGTTAACGATGCATCGATAACCCAAGTGGAACCTCGATGACTGACAGCTTATGCATTTGGGAAACATTTATGTAAAAGGATTATGTTTTTTTTTTTTTTTTTACCAACCTTTGACCATGCAAATATAGATATTAAAGATTGGAGCAAGTTGTTGAATCTATAGCTTTAATGGTGATTGATTTTCAAGCCAAAAAGAAAAGGAAAAGAGGAAAATTTTCATTACAAGCTGAAGTTGGAATAAATAACTGACCTTATATTGAGTCTGGGTTTTCCTTTTTAGCGTATAAAAGCTGCATGTCCCTTCAAAACTTCAACTTTGTTACACGTCAGGATATTTTCCTCTTTCCTTAATTCAAAGATTTTCATATTTTCTTCAACAACGTATGTTTTCTGCTATGCAATCACCATGAAAACAGAGAAATAAGGAACCAAAGCCCTCGACTCCAAGTCCAAACCACACCGTCAGCAAGAAAGAAGGTATGAACCCTATACCAACAGGTAGTGATGTTGGAATCAGTACTGTATTAATAAGTTAAATTAAAAATCGATAATTGACTATTAATAATTTAAACTTTGAAGAAAAATGTAACAACTCAATACTATATATAAAAACTATGAACAAACTTATCTCCTGCGATGATTATATCATTACAAATGTAATATTATTTGTGAATTGAACAAACATCGATGCATTTGATCGTGATAATGAAAATAATGGTAACATCATTTGATATAGCTCTTAAAGATTGCTTTAACCTGTAAAGTGCCTCATGAAATTTACACACAAGGTTTTTACCTCTGAACGTGTTGCTTATAAATTGGGGGTTGTTGCATATACATTTTCTATAATATCCCCTGTTGACATCTATTTTCGATGGATGGATGGAAATTTAATTAAAATTTTGAAAGCAGTCAATTTTTAAGTTAGACATCTATTTTTTGGTGTCTCAAGACATACTAATTTTGAAGCTAAAAGTCTCAAAATAATTTATGATTTGTCTTGAGACATAGAAATTCTTGTCTCTGAGGCATGGATTTGAAATTTGGTATTTGACTTTGGATTCGAATTCTAACTCTGATATTTATTCTTATAATTCCGTAAATTGATGAAATGAAGTCATTGAGTTAATAAATATATATATATATATATATATATATATATTATGTGAATTATATGATAATTAAATTGAATGTTTTTATGCTATAGTAGCTTGAGTTGTTTCGACAACATAACGTGACATCAGTTGTTCAGATCCGACAATCAAATCTAGAGTATTACAAATTTCACATTTACTCACATTATATATTTTTTGATATCTTAAAAAATGAATTCTACCATCACTAAATGTATGAAATTAATCATATAACATCTCATTTTGACCCTCCGATCCTTTATGAAACAAGAGCCATAAAAAGTTTTAATAATAATGTAACACCCCTTAACCCTAAACCGTCGTCGGAACAGTGTTATAAGGCATTACCGAACATATCAGATAATTTACGATTAATTCACAAATAAATAACATACATATTATAAATTAACGATTAAGTCCCTTTGATGGACCTTCGAGGCCCAAAATATGTGTTAGAAGTGGAACGGAACTTGTTCGAGTACTTCAGAAATTTTTCATAATTTTTTTTTATTTTTGAAACTCAATATAACCCCTTTATAAACATCTAACCTTCCCTGCAATTTTCAAACCGCAACCAATCCAAAACCAAGGGCTCAACCAAAAACAATTTATACTCAAATACACTTATATAATAACTAATTCATTAGCATATTAATCTAATAATTAAACATTTATAATATCATTCAAATTGACTAATAACTTCATTTATTTTTCTATTCAAGTTTAATGCCAAATTTTATAATATACTCTTTACCATTTCACTTAAAACTAAGTTTAAAACATTACAAATAATCCATACTTTATAACCAAAATCACATGACCTATATATTTGACCTAGGTACATGTCACGTTTACCAAAAGAAAAAGAAAATACATCACCAAAGTTGTTCTGAAGTCGGGATTGATCTGGATGCTGAACCGGGACTTTTGACTTCTACTGACCTAATCATATATCAGAAGCAGTATATGACACATAAAGTGCCTGAAACAATGCATGTGGTGCCTGATACGACACATATAGTTCCTGATCAGTAAAGCCAATAAATTTTCGTACTCTTCCAATCCGTGAATTTCTCGTTTTAGTCCTCGATAACTTTTTCTTTTTCTTTATGTGCCGGTGCCTCGGATTCTTTATTAGCAGTTAAAGCTTAAAGCTTCAAAACTTTAGTTTCCCTTTCCCTTTTACTTTCTCCCTATTCGAATACTTCTCTGTTTTTTTTCTCCTTCATTTCTTTCTTTTTTCTTTTTGTTTCTTTATTCTTTTATGTTTATTTATTTTATTAAATTAATAATAATAATAATTATAATAAATATCTATTTAATAACAAATATTTATATTACATTTATACACAGATATATTTTACACTTGTCTATCATCATCACTTGAGGTGTGCATGGGCCGGGCCGGGCCGGGTTCGGGTCGGGCCCAACTAAAAATTTAGGCCCGTTCATTGGGCTCGGGCCGGGCCGGGCCCAAAAAATAGGCCTAAAATTTTGCCCAAGCCCGGCCCATATAAAAATACTAAAACCCGGGCCCGGCCCGGCCCGGCCCGTCCGTATTAATTTTTAATATTATTTTATATAATTTTTAAATATATATAATACATCAAAAATATTAAAAAAATCAAAATAAATATTTTTCAACAAATTGCAAATAAATTTTAAAAAATATGTGGACTTAAATAACACTAAAATAGATGCAACTTAACAAGCAAATACCTCTAAAATAATAACAAAATTAACAAATGTCTTTAAAATAATAACAAAATTAACAATAAAATAATATTTATATAATATATAAACAATAACAACAAAATAATAGAAACATAATAGTAAAATGGTAGCAAAATAAAGAGAAAAACAATAAGAAAATATTTTTTAAAAATAATTTTTTTTTGCCTTTAATGAATTCGGGCCGGGCCGGGTAGGGCCCGGGCCAAAAATGCCTTACCCGAGCCCGGCCCATTTTTCAAACGGGCCTTATTTTTTTGTCCAAGCCCATTTTTCGGGCCTATATTTTCGCCCAAACCCTCCCACATTTCGGGCGGGCCTTCGGGCCAGGTCGGGCCGCCCAGCCCATGCACACCTCTAATCATCACTATCCAATTGTCCTTATTTTATTTATTTTATTTATTTTAAATAATTTAATAGTTTAATATGATAAAAAATTATTTACTTAAATAAAAAGTAATTAATAATTATAAAAATATAATTATTACACATGTATATTTTTATTACCATACATTTATCTTTATTTTAATTTATTTCATAATATAATAATACAATATCAATTAAACAACAACAATAATAATATTAATTAATTAATGTATGAAATTTAAGAAAAATCTTAGATTTTTCAATTCATTTGCCGCCTCAATTAAGACAAATGGCATAATTTCTATTTTGGTCCTTTATATTTTTTTAATCTATAATTTAATTTTTACCTTTTATTTAATTTAGTCCTTTTTCCTAATTACTCTTAATTAAGCTAAATTCACTTAATTAAAGCCTAATTAAACACACAACTAGACTCACAAATATTCCTAATAAATATTTATGAACTCAATTTACTAAGATGGAGACCCGATAATATATTTTTCCGATGCCCGTGAATTTTAGATCATTACAAATAAAACTTTTTTTTCGCAATAAAAATTTTTATTAATAAAACATGGCATGGCATTTGTGAAAGAGAAACATAAGGACTAGTTGATGAATATTATATGACACCTGTAACTCTAAACTTTTTTACTTTCATTTATTTCGATCGAGAAATAATATAGGAAATAATCCACTCTCTTTCATCAGATACACTTTGCATGTCCAGAACATGCAGAATCAAAGTTTATTTGCGACACGTGAAAACAAGCATAAAAGAAAAAGGAAACAGTTTTGTCCAGCTGCGTTCAAATGAATAAATCTCCATGAAAGCTCCAGAATAAATTGCGAATATTTGATACGATTTCCAGCTTCAGGTGGCTTCTAGTGCATTCGTTCCCATGTATTTGATGCTGTCAAACACATAAAAACATAGCAGACTTAGCCTAGCAGTAAATATATACAGATTAGTGAAGTACTTGAAACTCCATTGAAAAGGGTTATAGTATTCAAATGGAAACAGCACTGAGATAAAAACCTACCAATTCCTGAAAGTGTCCAGTTCATGTCATATCCAAGGGCCCAAAAGAAGTAACCCCCAAGGTTCTGAGTCTTAGCATACTCAACCTTCTTTTCCACTGATGTCGGTCCATCATAACCGATCCAATCGGTTCCCGAGTACGAATATTCCGATACAGTATCTCCGTCATACACTACATGGGCATAGTGTTCATCATTGTATTTTACAATATCACTGTACAACATTATGCCATTGTTTCCCGGCCCAATACCATTAGCAGGCGCTCCGATCCCATGGTTTTTGGGGTGTTTCAGTTCCCACGATTTTCCATAAAGTGGCATCCCCATAACCAGCTTCTTTGGAGGAACACCAGCTTCAATCCATGATGATATACCATAACTTGTGCTTATATTGCTAGTTTTGTCGTAAAGTAGAGCATGTTCACCAGTGACTGACGTGTCCCAACTTCCATGGTAATCAAAGCACATAGGATTTACAAAATCAAGGTATTTTGCAATGGCATCAGTAGGGTATGTTCTAGGCAGCAGATCTAAGAAAAAGCTTGAAGCGAAATAAACAGCAGCACTTAAAAGAAGAGGAGGCTTGCTAGAAGCCGAAGCCTCACTCTCAACAGCCTCACGCCATTCTTTGAAGAAAACCTCAAGGTTCGACATGTCAGTTGGGTTATTAGGAAACTCCCAATCAATGTCAAGTCCATCAAAGCCATATTTCCTTGCTGTAGCAATGGTGGATTTTATGAAAGCGGCACGATTATCAGGATTACTGACCATGTTGGAAAAAATACCGGAACCGGAATTCGCTCCTCCAATCGCTAACAAGGCTTGTGCCGGTGGCTTTTTGGCATGAAGGGTGGCTGTAAAGTTTCCCATCCACTGATCATCAGGTTGGGTGATGGACAAACAGTAAGAAGAAGCATCAATGCCAACAAAGGCATAAAACACATGTGTGAAGTACAAGGTAGGGATTGAGGATGGTGGGAGACTATAAGCTAGCCATGAAGGCCAATAGCCACCCTTGATCACATCATCAGGATAAGGTGAAGGACTAGGAGCCGGTTTTGGTGACGGAGATGGTGCTACACAGTTAAGCGTAGGGGATCGTGTATCCCACGTTGGCAGGTAATTACGAGCAGTGGAGAAGGAGACACTTGCAGCGAGAATTAATACAATAATGGCCAAGAACAATGATGATATTCTTTGCTTGCCCATTTTCTGATGATTAGAAGATAGTACCTTAAATGATTCTTTTAATTACTTTGTATAATCAATGGAGAGTAAATGCTGCATATATAGAGAAACATATGGGAAAGTGGAATAATAACTAAGCTATGGTATTATCGATTCAATGGCGTTTTCTCTTTGGATGTGTGATAAATGTATGTTGTTTCCTAAGTTTGTTATCGGCCAGCTTTCTTGTTCATTTTCACAAAGGAGCCATGAAAGTTGAACCTGCTTGAAAGCATCAACTTGTGGTACTGTATTTGCATTAGAATTGGAAATACAAATCTTTTGAATGCCACTTTTTATACGTATAGATAAATTTAGAGTTGAAATGATATTTTATTTAGCTTCTCAATTGAGGGAAGAAGACTTTCATTTTTTCCTGGTCATTTCTTAAGGATTTTTCTCTTTGGATGAACCAATAAATCCGTTCATATTATACATATAGACTTGAAGAGCAAACAGCTCAGTAGTCATATGAAAAGAAACAAAAAGCGACCCTTCCAATGTTCTTAACGTTACTCCACGTAATGACGTAAACAAAACTCCAAAATATGTGGCAACTCCATCTTAATTCTTAAATAATATTTTTTTCACATCATGTCGTTTTCTAATTACTTTTGTAGCTATCAATATTGACTTAAATAAACTTAAGCCTATATATCATATTAAAATAAACTTAAATAAATATAAAATATATTAATATTCTGTTTTAGCCCGACATCTATTTATATCATTTTAGATTTACTCATATTATTTTTATTTTAAAAAAATTATTTATATCATTTTAAATTTAATATTAATAATTATATATTTCCCATTTATTAAAATTATATATTTTAATATTTTTTTAACTATATATATTTTTATGTGTTATAAATTATATAATATATTATACTATAAGCATAAAAAACAAGTCCGACTGGTCTGGGTATGGGGCTCAAAAGTTTGAGCCCAAGCTCAAGTCATATTTTAAAATGGCTTAATTCTTCGTTCAAGTTCATTTTTTAACCTAATATTTTTATTTAAATTTTCTCCACTTTAAAATAAACTTTTGAATTTAAGAGAATAACTTAACTGGTATCATCCTAGAGCATATAACTTTCAGATCAAGAAATCCTATTGGAAAGGCCCAAATAATGAATAGAAGAAACCCAGCTATGTTTCAGCCGAAAACCATCAACAATCCATGAAAGGCTCAATAAAAATAAGGTAAACCCTAAAATTCCAGTTGCAGCACTAATTTATTACGTGAACCGCTTTCATTCTCCTTAGCGCCGCATTCCCTCGAAAGCTCCAATTCACCGCCAACCATGGTAATCTCCTCTTCTCTTTCCCATCTTCCTTGAATCGATTCATTCATTTCAAGCTTTAATTGCTCTGTTTATTTTTTTTCTTCTTCGTGCAAAAATGGTTGGTTATCTCCCATTATATGTAAACAAAGTTGAGTTTTGAAAGTTGCCTATCTGATCTTTTGAACTTGTTTATTTTGACATGGCAGCCTTCACACAAGACTTTCATGATCAAGAAGAAGTTGGCCAAGAAGATGAGGCAGAATAGGCCCATCCCTTACTGGATCCGTATGCGCACTGATAACACCATCAGGTCAATACATTTTTCTTCATTTTTCGCTTAAATTTGCTTAGAAGTTATTGTTTTGGTTTCATTCTTAAGATATTTTCAGATAATTTATTGATGAGTTCCTTTGAGTTTTTTTGGTTTTTGGATTGCAGGTACAATGCGAAGCGTAGGCATTGGCGCCGCACCAAGCTAGGGTTCTAAGCATCATGAGCTTATTTGGGTTCAAGCTTTTCTTTTTTCCCAAGTTTATTTGCAGACATTTTGATGTGGGGTTTAATATAGGAAACTGCCAAGGATGAAGGATTCTTAAATTAAAGATTTTGATGAGATTTTTGGCAATATTTCAAGTATTTTATATTCCACTTTCAGTTCCTTATTCTCATTATCTTCGTTTGGTTGCTTGGTATTAAATTCTAGTTTTTGGTGATCTTTATGTGCTTGGGAAGGACCTTGTTGAGTTTATCTGAAGGGACCTTAGCCCCTTTTGGTCGAGGCCTGTGTTCGGCGTGCTTAAGTGTTTTTTTTTTTTTTTTTTTTTTTTTTTGGGTGAGGGAATAGGCATAATAAAAACCCACGTTTTTTCATTAGATATACCTTTATTGGTAAGAAATGGATATTATTGAACTCTATACTTCTCAATATTTCAGTATTCAACTATAGACACTGACAGTAAAGAAATCATGGGTATTGACTAATAAAAAAATACATGCAGATAAATTATATCACATTTTGGAGTTTATTATGTCTTAGCCTTGTATGTACATATATACATGTGTATACACACATACAAGAACTCACATGTATATGTTGTGCTTTACATTACAAAGGCTAGTGCTTTCTTTTGCACCTTGTGCTTGAGCCAATATAAGTGTTCTGGCGCCTAGATTGCACTTTGTGCCCTTGACAACACTGGGTAATAATAGTGATAATTGATTCTGTTTAGCCTTGCTTTTCTGAGTGACATGCCTTGCTGCATTAAAAGAGATATTGGAGGTAATAGGGAGAGTGGGAATTGGTTTAAAATAAGAAGAGAACTTTGAATCTTCGATTAATGGTTTGGAGACTGTCATTTCTGTTTAAGATGATCGTGAAGTTTGCTTGAAAGTGCAAATGCTTTCTGTGTTCCCACACAAAGGAGAATATGTAGTAGTTTGAAATGAAAAGTACTTTGATCAGTAAGGTTGTTGTTAGATTAAACTAGAATGTTGGATATGGATATGTGTTTGACATGGTTATGTTTTTGTATTTGAAAGGTCTATGGATTGTCGTATCTCTTTAATCATGTAGTCAGATATGGGTCTTGAAAAGAGTCGGAGTAGCATAGCAGTTAAATAGTTTGTATGGTTGGAGAATGAGGCAGATATCTCATAGGACCCAAGTTGTGCAAATGAGTGAGCTTTAGCAAGATTGATAGTCCATAGATCATGGGTATGATGTAATTGGTTACATGACATGATATCTATGATGTCTGTTTTAAGATTAGATGGTTGAAAATGTTTATAATGTTTTTAAGGAACTTATGGACTTGTAGGATGGGGAAAAATGAGTTGGTTTAGTTGATACGTGTTGAATTTGAAGTGCCAATGAACCTTTAGGGAAAGGTTGAAGTTAGTAGTCAAAACTCATCCCTAGTAAATTAATTGAATTTAAGTTTTAACTATAATTAAGTCATTGAATTGTAATAATTAATCTCAATTGAAGGTTTTTTTGTTAGGCTTAATTTATGATTTAGCCCTTATCTATACTTATTTTTTCATTTTCATTTTTATATTTAAATTTATTTTTCTAATTTAGTATTAAAAAGTGTCCATTTTTTTTTATTTTTTATCCATTTTGTAATTGCTGTAAAAAAGTCTATTAGGCCACTTTGGTCTACAAAAAAGTGACATGTGGTTTGTTTTTATCAATGAAAAATGTTACATGACTATTAAAAAATATTATCGACTTTGATTGATTATTGACTGTCATTGAAGGACAATTGATTGATGTTGATCAACTGTGTGTCTTTTTTATTTTTATTTGTATTTTTTATTATATATATTATATTGATTAAAAATATAAAAGAATATATATATATATAAAAGTTTTAAAAATTCAAAAAATTTTATAAAATTCTAGAATATATAATTATAAATTTTAAAAAGTAAAAATAATATATAAAAATTATAAATTGTTATAAGAATTTTAAAAAATATTTAAATTTCAAGTTTGCAAAATAAAACTTGAAATTCAAATGCTTTCTTAGAATTTTATGAAAGAATTATTTTTAAATATCTTTACAATTTTTTATAATATTTACAATTTTCTTTTGCATTTTTTTAATAATATTATTAATTTCAACTAATTTCTTGTGAATTTTATTTTTATAAATCATATATTTTTTCTAGATTTTATATATATTAGTTTGAATTTTGTATATATTTATTTTCATTTTTCATATTTTTAATATGTATATACATTTGTTTATTTAACATAAAAGCTATCACGTTGAGGTTTGTAATTGGCTATCTATTCAGGATGGGGTTAAAAATATAATGAATATACTTTAATTATCAAATTAAAACAAAAAAGAATCAAGTACCAAAATTAAAAAATAAGTATACTTTAAAAGCTAAATAATCAATTAAACTTTTTTGTTAATACACTAATAATTATATAAAAATATATAATTTATAAAACACAAAAATAGCACATGGTCACATCGTATAACTACCCTTTTTTAGTTGGTAAATATTCTTTATTTTACCGATGTATTTCCATTTTTATTGTATTTTATTCCGTTAATTGAATTGAAAAATGATTGTACGATATGTATCTTTTTTCTAATAGTTTAATATCACATTAATATTTTCATCTTAAATTTTAATATTTTTACTTTGAAAAAAAATCAAATCTAAATAAAAATCTTGAAATATAATATGAAATCACTAACATAACATTAAACTATTGAAATATTACTATTTCATATAATCATTTCTGATAGATCCATATAAAGTGGTAGAGAGTGATGAATGGTCACTTTGATAGGTTTAAATTTCTAAATTAAACAAAAAAAATGGAGTAAACTGTAATTTGGAAAACAATTTCAATCAAACGAAATCTAAGTGAATAACCCAATTAACTAAACCAAAATTAATAGATTTTTTTCAATAAATTATTTACATTTTTTTTATTCATATTGGACTATGTTAGAATAATTTCAATATTGAGTTTCCATGTTTAATTGAGTTTGAATAAATATTTAAAATGATTAATATATCATTTGAGATTTGAATTTAGCTTCAATTTTTAATTTGGTATTTGATTTTTCTTTTTTAATTTGGTATATTAATTTGGCTTCAATATTCGATTTAGTACTTGAGTTTGTTTGGACCAAATTAAGTACCTAAGTCTAGCTTTAATGTTCAATTTAGTATCTTAGTATTTTTTGTCCAGTTAAGCACCTATGTTTTTTTTTTATTAGAACTAGGTACGTGAGTTTTTTTTCTCAATATGGTACCTGAATTGGCTTCAATATTTTATTTGGAACTTGAGTTAGTTTCAATTTGATACCTGAGTTTGTTTTGACCCAAATTAAGTACCTAAGTTTGGTTTCAATGTTCAATTTAGTACCTGAGTATTTTTTGTCTCAATTCAACACGTATGTTTTTTTTACTAGAACTTAGGTACCTGAATTTGTCTTCAATGTTCAATTTAGTACTTGAGGTTTTCCAATTTGATACTTAAGCTTATTTTGACCCCAATTAAATATTTAAATTTGGCTTCAATATTAGTATCTGATTTTTTTTCTCCCGATTAAGTACCTATATTTTTTTACCAGAACATACGTGTTAAATATTTATTGAGTTGCACGATACTTTTTAGTTTAAGTACCGAAATAAACATTGAAACCAAACTCAAATGTTAAACGATATATTAACCCTATTTTAAAATATCATTAATCTAATTTAAACTGTCGTAACCATTTTTCGGCGAAAACGGGCGTCGAACTTGGGTTTTGAAAATGAATAAAAAACGGGAGTCGCCACCGACCTTTTATTAGGTGTGATCGGATCACCTTTGTTTTAATAAAACACTTTGGTTTACTAAAACAGGGTTTATGGTCTACGAACATTTGAGAAAATAGGTTCGGGAGTCGATTACGTGCGAGGAAGGATTAGCACCCTCGCAACGCCCAAAAATCGGTACCAAATTGATTAATTGATGTCCCAATGTCGAAAGTTTTAACAAAATTAGAAATGAATTCAGAAATTTGGGTCTTTTTGAAAATGTTTGAGTCTTCCTAGAATATCAAGATTTCCTTGTTTCGAAGGGACCAAATATCACATCCAATACATAGGACACGATAATTTCAATCCTCAAATCCAAGGTCGTCTCTTAATCCCTAATACTCATTTATTAAAACATCAAAAGGTTATTCGGTCATTCGGTCAAGCAAGAGAACCGAGACCCAACACATAGGGCACGGTCCCTCGAATTTCCAAACACGGAATATTGCCTTGTTTTTGAAAATTTTTGTTTTTAGAATAAAATTGATATATAAAAAACGTTTTAAAGAAACATGATTTGAAAATGGGAATAGGGTCATGCAGTGAATAATGATGATGCAACATAAATTATGTACAAGATACTATTATTGATATAATAACGATAATAATGATAATGCTAGTATGTACAAATAACAATACAATAATGATAATAGTAATAATAATAATAGCAAGGGAAAATATATATACAGTATATTAATATAAAGGTAGTAGTGGTAATAATAATAATAGTAATAGTAAAAATATGTACAATATAATGATAATATGATAATAATGTTAACACTGCATATGTAAAATAATATAAATCTAGCCATAATAAATGATAATAATAAAATGCTAATAAGAATAATAAAAATAAAAATAATGATAATAATATACTATTAATAATGACAATATGGTAACAATAATCATAATAATAATAATAATATAATAACAACAATAATATGAAATATATACATATATAATATACTAGTACGAACATAGTAATAATAATAATGCTAATAATAGTATAATAAAATAACATCAGGAGCAACATTAATAATTATAACGATAATAATATTAAAATTGATAACAACGTTAGTGAAGATACGAAATATAAATAGACAAAAAATAAAAGAAAAAAAATAACAACTCGACCATCATGCATATAAAAACCTGAAAATGAGTAAATAAATGAATACAGGACTTGATTGGAATTAGAATAAAGTTCGAAAGACAAATTATAAATAAATAAAAACGTAGGGCCAAACGGAGGACCAAGGTGTAATGCGTGTGGGTTTGTGGGGGACTAAATATGTGAATAATCCAATTCACAACGCGCGGCGTTTTATTTGGGACTGAATCTAAATAGTGCGTAAAGTGCGGGGCGAATTTTAAATTAAAAAAAAAAGGAATCTGCTGCATGTGGGTGCAAAGAAGGAGGGCTAGATGCGTAAATTACCCATTTAGGGTAAACACGCGAATCTGACCACATGTATCGGGTCGGGTCGCACGGGTCTCTTAAAAGCCCAAACCTCTTCTTTTTGCAGACCCTTAGGCTTCAAAAATAAAAAAAAACACAGTTTTCTCTCCTCTTGCCCGACGAATGGGTTCTTTCCGCCGTTCTGTCGCGCCCTCCTTGCATCCAGAGGTCGACGACGCCCGAAGAGAACCGTTTGATGCCGTTGGAAGCCCCTATTCCAAGGGTGAACCCCCGACATCCCAAGCCCCTTTTGTTCGGCTTCCAGGACGGAGAACAAGGCTCCGACGACGGTTCTGATTCAGGTTCGTTCTCCCCCCCCTCTCCTTTTATTATTTGGTTTTTTAAAAGTTGAAAATAAGAGATAAAGGAAATAAAGAAATACGGTAAACAACAAGAGACGAAAATATGAAATCGACCTTCAGTTTTTGATTTCTTTTTTTATTTTTTTTGATTGAATCTGCCCCTTTTTGTTTTTCTGATTGATTCTTGGTTTTGCTCTCTTTTTTTTTGAATTCGGAGCATCCCCCCCATTTACAGTGTTTCCATTCGGTTTTTATAACCGAGAAAATAGAAATAAAATACAATAATTTTCTTGATTCTTGTTTTTCTTGTTTTCTTGCAGATCGTGGGAAGCAAAGAGGAGTGGAGCGATGGTGCTGCGGAAGTGGAGGCCAACGATGCGCACTTGGTGACGGGGCCGACGCGCGAAGGTGGCGCGCGTGCTTCCACGCGCGCGGCGCTAGGGTTAGGGGAAGCTAGGGTTTCCTGGTTTAGTTTTGGTTTTTGTATTGGGCCATCGGGCCTTCGTTATTTTGGGCTTGGTTTGTAACTGGTTTAATTTGGGTTTGGTTTTTGGTTTTGTAACTAGACTGTTGATAATTGGACTGTTAATGGTTTTTATTTTTATCTGTTAATTTTGTCTATTTTTTTTTTGTTTTTTGGCTCTTTATATGGGTATTGGGCCCTGGGTTAAAGACCCGGGCCAAAATTGGTGCTTACATAAACCAAATAAATTTAACCAAAAAAGAATTTTGTATCCAATAGATTGCCTAACCCTATAAAATGCCACCATTAGTTTAGATTGCTGTTATTGTTTTGACTTTTCTTTTACTTCTTTTAGCGGCTGTCGCTAAAAAAAGATGTCAACGGTATCATTCTCATCCCTCCAACACCAAAGGAAAAATGGAGTTGACACTTGTTCTTCCCATAAACCATTGAAAACCATTTTACGTTTCAAAACGAACAAAATGGGGGGACGGTATAAAGATATACTCTAATAAAACAGCTAACCACAAACCTAAAAACACCGAGACTTTTGGCAGACCACAGGGTTTTTCAACATGAACAACCCAGCTTCATTTCAACCTCATTACTAGCTCTCTCTCTCTCATTTACCTTTTTGTGTCTTGTTTTCAAGTTATTTATAAAGAAAGCAAATTTCCAACCAATAAACATTCCTATCCTTCTGAGCATAAACAAAAAAAGAACAACTGATCTCCTCTTCACATTAATTTGTATATCCATCCCTGTCTAATGGGAGACAGGGAAAACTAAGGTTATACATTGAAGAAAGAAGAAGCTCAAGAGGCAGAAAACACAGCGTCTTTGAATCTAGAGTTTTCTTCTTTCTTCTCTAATAAACGAAATAAAAACAAGTTGCTTTTGTCTTTTATCGTCTGTATCCAATGGCTTCTGATGGTGATATCTCTTTGGAGCAGATCAAAAACGAGAGTGTTGATCTTGTAAGCATGTTCTAGTTTAAACCCTTTTTTTTCCTTTTGCATTTAAAAAATAAATAAATTGGTGGGGTATTTTATTTTATTTTATTTTATTTGTAGGAGAATATCCCTGTGGAAGAGGTTTTTAAGCTGCTGAAATGCACGAAAGAGGGTTTGACAACAGCAGAAGGAGAAACAAGGCTAAGCATTTTTGGCCATAATAAGCTTGAAGAGAAAAAAGATAACAAAGTACTTAAGTTCTTGGGGTTTATGTGGAATCCACTGTCATGGGTGATGGAGGCTGCCGCCATCATGGCCATTGTTTTGGCCAATGGAGGAGGCAAGCCTCCTGACTGGCCAGATTTCGTTGGTATCGTTACTTTGCTTTTAATTAATTCAACAATCAGTTTCATAGAAGAAAACAGTGCTGGTAATGCCGCTGCTGCTTTAATGGCTGGTCTTGCACCCAAAACTAAGGTATATTATACCTACATATATGTATGTATGTATATATATATTTATAGTCATAGTCATGGAGATTCTATCAACATCATGGTTCACTTTGTAGGTGCTAAGAGATGGGAAATGGAGTGAGCAAGAGGCATCAATTTTAGTACCTGGAGATATAATTAGTGTCAAATTAGGAGACATTATCCCGGCAGATGCTCGTCTTTTGGAAGGCGATCCACTTAAAATCGATCAAGCCGCCCTCACCGGTGAGTCATTACCTGTTACAAAGAATCCTGGTGATTTAGTCTTCTCAGGTTCCACCTGCAAACAAGGTGAGCTCGATGCCATTGTCATCGCCACCGGTATTCATAGCTTCTTTGGCAAGGCAGCTCACCTCGTTGACAACACCAACAACGCTGGTCACTTCCAACAGGTACTTCTGATAGTGCAAAAATGTCCATCATGTCTTGCATTATGTAATAGTAAGAAGTAATAGTAACCCATTATGTTGCAGGTGTTGACATCCATTGGTAACTTTTGTATCTTCTCCATTGGAATTGGAATGGTGATTGAGATCATAGTGATGTACCCAATCCAGCATAGGAACTATAGAGATGGTATTGACAACCTGTTGGTGCTTCTCATTGGAGGAATCCCAATTGCCATGCCTACAGTTTTGTCTGTAACAATGGCTATTGGATCTCACCGTTTGTCAGAGCAAGGAGCCATTACCAAGAGGATGACTGCCATTGAAGAGATGGCAGGGATGGATATACTGTGTAGTGATAAGACCGGGACTTTAACCCTTAACAAGCTAACAGTAGACAAGAATCTCGTTGAGGTGTTTATAAATGATATGGACGTTGACACTCTTGTGCTACTTGCTGCAAGGGCTTCCAGGGTTGAAAACCAGGACGCCATTGATGCTTGCATTGTAGGAATGTTGAGCGACCCAAAACAGGCAAGGGAAGGAATCACTGAGCTACACTTCTTACCCTTCAACCCTGTTGATAAACGCACTGCTATTACCTACACTGACAGCAAAGGCGAGTGGCATCGTTGCAGTAAAGGCGCTCCCGAGGAGGTAAGACAACATCGGAAAACTTGGTTACACAATTGTGGTGTCTCAATATCCAAAATCCTAATTTTGGTTCGATGCAGATCATTGATCTTTGTGGGCTCACTGGGGGCTCGAGGAAAAAGGCGCTCAGTATCATCGATGGCTATGCCAACCGGGGCCTACGGTCCTTGGGGGTTGCTAGACAGGTGGATGAACCCAATGCTAATACATACATACGTGATTTCATATGAAAATGCCCATTTTGGCTAACCATTTTACGGTGTCTTTTTTCATAGACAATTCCGGAGAAAACAAAGGAAAGCCCTGGAGGACCTTGGGAGTTTGTGGGACTATTGCCTCTCTTTGATCCTCCTAGGCATGATAGTGCTGAGACTATTAAACGGGCACTTGAACTTGGCATCAGTGTTAAGATGATCACCGGTGACCAGCTCGCCATTGGCAAAGAGACCGGTCGGAGACTTGGGATGGGGACTGATATGTATCCCTCTTCTGCCTTACTTGGCCAGTGTGGGGATGAGGATATTGCTGCTATTCCTATTGATGACCTCATTGAGAAAGCTGATGGATTTGCAGGAGTCTTCCCTGGTAATTAGATTAATCATCTCAAGTTCATAAGTTTACTATTCGTAGTTTCATCAAATTACTTAAAATTTGTTGTATGCAGAACATAAGTACGAAATTGTTAGAAGACTTCAAGAAAGGAAGCATATATGTGGCATGACAGGAGATGGTGTGAACGATGCCCCAGCACTTAAAAAGGCAGATATCGGCATTGCAGTGGCCGATTCAACTGACGCGGCTAGGGGTGCTTCGGACATAGTGTTGACTGAGCCAGGGTTGAGTGTGATAGTGAGCGCGGTATTGACAAGCAGATCCATATTCCAGAGGATGAAAAACTACACCATCTACGCAGTTTCGATCACGATCCGCATCGTGCTGGGGTTCATGTTGGTGGCTCTCATTTGGAAGTTCGATTTCTCGCCTTTCATGGTATTGGTCATTGCAATCCTCAACGATGGAACCATTATGACTATCTCGAAAGACAGGGTAAGGCCATCCCCGAAGCCTGACACATGGAAGCTAGACGAAATCTTTGCCACTGGGGTTGTCCTTGGTACCTACATGGCTATTGTTACCGTCTTCTTTTTCTGGCTTGTTCATGACACTGAGTTCTTCACTGTAAGTGAATCACACTCTGAAACTCACGATTACCCTATAAATTCCAAAAAATATATTAACATTGTCTTTGATTTTTGCAGAGGACTTTTGGGGTTAAGCCAATCAATGATAATGAGGACGCACTTACCACAGCTCTCTACCTTCAAGTCAGTACTGTCAGTCAAGCACTCATCTTCGTCACACGGTCCAGGAGCTGGTCTTTCATCGAGCTCCCTGGTCCCTTGCTTCTCATTGCCTTCATTTTAGCACAACTGGTAAATACATATCATATAAACTCAAATAGCTCAATTGAATTAATGTGAAACCAACTTAATTGTATAATAAACTCTTGTGACTTGGTAAAAAAGGTGGCGACTCTGCTTGCTGTGTATGCAAACTGGGGATTCGCCAGGATCCAAGGCATTGGATGGGAATGGGCAGGAGCGATCTGGGTATTTAGCATTATCACATACATCCCTCTTGATGTCCTCAAATTCATCATTCGCTACGCTTTGACTGGTGATGCCTGGGGAGACGTAGTTCAGAGCAAGGTCAAACAACACCGCCTTTCTTTTTTATTATAAAGTTTATATCTACATTTTTTAAAACTATTTAAATAGTATTTGTCTCTGATTAAACTTGTCCTTAATTTTAGACTGCATTCAAGGGAGAGAGAGAGGTACAATTGATACCAAATTACAGTCCACTTCAAGGCGTCTCGTCACCACCTGAAACCTGGTCCAATGATGAGCTTGTTCCAATTGTCTGATTTAGCTCAACAGCAGCAGCCTAAGAAGCGCGCTGATATTGAAAGGTATAGTCCACACTCCACAGCTAGGGATCTAAATTTATCCAAATTTAGCTACAGATATATATATACACACGTATTTGTTTGTTTATTTTTAGTTTATTTATTCATATATGTTAAAGAATCTTAAATTTGTGTTTACATTCTCTTCGTCTTTCATAAACAAGTTTATTTGGGAATAAAAATAAATCAAACATTCTTGTCTATAATTATATAGAGGAAGCTTGAAAAACAAATATAAATGAAATAAAAATCTAAATGTCCATCAAACGCTCTGTTTAAACCCTTGACTTTTCAATCATCACTATTGAGAAGCATGATTTTACGATTCTTTTTTCCTAAACAATGATCAGAGTTCGACATAGCTTTGGTTTGATAGGCTAAGGAGCTCCACACACACAAGGGTGAGGTTGAATCAGTGGTGAAGCCGAAGACAATTAAAGCTTGGTTTGATCCGAATGGCTGGAGTATATGAAGCATGTGATAGAGAAAAGACATCAGAAAGAAAAAAGTGCCCTGCTTTGTAAATATTTTGTTTTAATCTTTTAGAGGCGGGGAAATGAGATTAGTTGTTTTTAATTGTATTAAAGAGATTATTGTATCATTTTTTTTTATAATTTATGTAACATTCATGTCTTTACAATTCAAAAAAAAAAATTGTTAAGATCTACTATCTTTATTCTTCCATGAGGTTAGTTCAGAAGGGATAATCTGTTCATTACAAGAGAGGACAGCCTCCGCCGTCAACTTACCTAGCCAACCATGGTACAACAATCCCCTCGAACCAAGCCCTCCGAGTAACCAATACTTGCATTTAAGATCATTGCATAAAATATTGTTGACACATCCCAAAAGCGGAAGTGATCCATGAGGAGTGAGCGGTGGCATTGCCCTTAAACCCGCCCTTGCTCCGGCAAAACTCCAGCTCGTTATACCAGGGTAAATAGCAGATGCTTTCGGAAGAAGCTCTTGAAGAGCATCGGAAGCTTCATCTGTTGAGACATTTGATGAAGAATTTCTTGACTTCCATTCCCATGTCGAACCCAAATACAAACTACGGTTCCCCTTGATAGCAAGCCATGCATCTGATAATATTGAAGGTCCATGGTCAGGATAATCTTCCCTGAAAGAACATTATTTTTAGAAATTTGAGGATGAACCCCAAGGCCATATCACTAAAGTTGGTAACTTTAGAATACAGCATGATTAGACGGCATGAACATGATACGAGAAAAATAACTAAAACATATATTCAATGCAAATAATTCAAAAACAATTTATTAATATATAATACATTCAACATGATTATAACACAAGTACCCGAGCTGCCAAATCCAGGTTAGGATTAGCCGGTTATGGGTGCTTTATAAAAGCCAAAGTAAGCTAGAGTCGTCATTTGCTATGCCATGTTTCATCTTCTATACATGAACTCACACTCAGTAACCATTTTGAGGTTGACTGTATGTGGAACTACAGTTTCATGTGAAGACTACAAGCCATATTTCATATCTGAAACTACTGCCTGAATTACCAGCCCTCAAGTTTCATAGTGCAAGTGAGAAGCCTTACCCTATATTATCAGGCAGTTGTAAGTGCAAAATAACACCTCTACATGTCCTCAAAGGAAGCTTCCCTGCAAGCTCCGGAAGCAAGTCTGCTTTGGCACCTAAGCATATTATCACAGCATCATATTCTCCTAAAAAAAAAAAAAAATACAAGCATAGATTAGAGCACATTTGGTTCACTGGAATGAAATGGAATAGCCATTTATATTAGTACAAACATGCTGAAAACAAGAAAGAAAAATAACCCTCCCTGAAATAAACAAAACCATTCTCCGGAGTCCACCAGAGTACGAACTTGTTCTCAACATTTTTTCCATCACCATGTCTAAGAAAGCATTGCTTACCTTCTAATTCACAGAGTTCGTAAACAGATTTCTTCTGTAAACAAAGATTTTTCTTTCCAAAGCTGGAAGCAGATAATTCCTTCACTATATTTTGACAAGCTAAAAAGAGTGCCTGGTAGAATAACAAAAAGAAAAGGACATTATCAAGAACACAAAAATGGAACTGATAGATAATGTCAAAGAACAAAAGCCTAGTTATCCTTACATTGAGATAATACTTAGAATTCACATTTATAGCTTCTGGCATATAAAAAGCCAAGTTGAAAGGCATATGTATATGGGGAACAAGCTTTTCAGCAGCATTCTTATCAATGATCTCTATTTTGCAATTGGCAAGGCAGTTCTTAGCATTCTGATTTCACCAAGATAGAAAACCCAACATTAGACAATTGATGATACATATATATATAAACATGTATATAACATACATATATAAACATATATATACATATACATATATATAAATAAATCAATTAGCGCTGCATTAACAAGGGTTGAGGAAATTACATCATTCAATACATTCAAAGTCTTCATGTTTGTGGCAGGTCTTATAATGCCCCTATGAGCACAAATTAATAAAAATGTTAAACCGAGAAATGCCTTTAAACAGGCAAATATAGTAAAAAGAGGATAAAAATTAGACATCTGCATGTGAAATGAAGAACAAAAACAAACCTTCTCCGGTCAAAAATCCCACCAAAATCTTGATCAAATTCACCACTTAAGGAAACCAAATCCTCCTCGGAACTAACGGCTTGTTCTGCAATGCTTAAGAGCTTCATACATTCTTTCCAACACTCGGCACCCCTCCATAGAAGCTTAACTGCCAAGCATATTCACTGATAAGCTCAACAGGGCAGAAAAGCTACAAAACATGGCGAAAAAAGGACTTGGGTTCTTTTCAAAGCATAAAGAATTAGCATACATTGAAAGGAGTTGATGCAAAACCTTTAGGAGAATAGGGGTGGAGGAGTCCCCCAGAGACTCCTGAAGCGCCTCCACCAATGCCCATTTCATCATACAAGTCAATGTGCAGGTTCAAATCCTTAGGACTCTCCTGGAAAAAGGCAATGCGACAACAATCAGAGAATTCAAAAGAAACCCATTAATGGGAAGTGGTAGAAGATTTAGAATTACAAGCCAAAAGGAGTGTACCTTGAGTAAATGCCAAGCAACGGAGAGACCAGCAAAACCAGCACCAAGAACTGCATATCTGCATCCATAAACAAATGGGGAACGTTGAAGTTTAGAGCTTAAGTGTAAATATGAAGTGAAGGAAAGAGTGGAGTAGATTAAAGGAACCTGAGAGGACGATGGGAGAGAGAAGAGAGAAGCAGTGGAGAAGAGAGTTTGGCAGAGTGGGTTAAGGGAGATATTGAAGAATCGAAGAGAACCATCTATTGTTGTGAGGGGGGTACGAGGTTAGGGTTGTAAAGATAATATGATTGTCCTATTGGCTATGGTGGGTTTGCAGAGGAAAATGGAACGAGACTCTCCTGCGTCTTTTTTCAGAATAACTTGTGGACTCTTCTAGCCTTCCGTAAATGGTGATAAGCAGTAGTAGTTCTTTTGGGAGGGCACAGCGGAGGTGACTAGGTGAGAGAGTATGGTGCATACGGGAACTCCTTCCTTCGATTCGATAATTATTAATTGAGTTGTCATTTGGGTGATTTAAGCATTATATTGTAATATAGTTGATGTTAGACAATTTTTTTTAAAAAAAAATCAATTAAGCTCAATTTTCTTCACCCAATTAAATTTCTGAATTAATAAAGCTAATTAGGTTTATTCGTTTTAAAGTTAAATTTTTTAAATATTATTAAAACTTAATAAAAATTAAGTATAAAATAAATCTGGACAAATAATTATCTACAACTCCAAATTCATTCAAGTCTTTTGCCCTCAATTACTTTTTTTCTTAATTATTGAAAAAAAATAATTCAGTCTCGAGACAATCCATCCACTGAATCCATTAAAATGTAAGATCAAAACAAGTTGCAGAGTCGTACAACATAACATTACACAACTTTTTGTTAGTCCGGTCATTCCTGATCAAGACCACCACTACAATTGGAATTTGGAACTTCATCTTGCAATAAAACTGCTGCCCTGATAATTTCGGTTCCAAACATTACAACCGCAAGATTTATACTTTACGAACGATAATATGCCTTTCTCGTTGATATTCAACTTCACCTCTCTGGTGCATGATTAGAATGGCTCTCCTTACCTGCCAATTATAACGTCAACCATGTTACAAATACAAAGCTTACTTTTTTAACTCTTCGCTAAGAATACTAAAATTAAATTCCTACAATGACTCGGTTTTTAACTATACTTACGATTGACTCATTCATCCCCATTCTAGTAAGATCATCAATCAGCCTTCTTTCTGATATGCGATTTCCGATTCCCAGTCTTCTCTTTATCTGGTTCTCCGATTGCTATACACGTACCGAATTTTGTTAACTTAAGAGAAGATCACAAGAATACAAGAACAAGTTCAGCAAGAATGTCTACAAACCTTAATCTCATTGGCCATATCAGGAGTGATATTAATATGTTGGTTTATTCCAGAACGTGCTGCATCCATGGTGGAAACTTTGAAAAGTCTCAATGCTTCAGCTACATCACATTCAGTGGCAACATGTGACCTGAAATACATTTCAAATGTTAAAACGGGGCAGAACTTTATTCTATTTATACAAAAACAGGCCACTAAATATTTATCCAATTATCAAAATAAGTCAAGTTCCTGTTGAATTTAGTTTTAAGCATTCACAACTTGATTTTGCTAGATCCAATACTTACAATTTCATTTTCGCAAGAGCCTCGCTTAACCTTATGATGGCCTCCAGCTGCCTCACAGTGATGGGAATTGCGGCACTCTCTCCGGTCTCATTTGCTTGTTGCCTCATGCCCTACAATAGTAACCCATGTTGATGACAAATGTTAGCTAGCACACTAAAACAACTTGAGATTATTTTAAAATCACTTTCACAAGTTCTCATGATAGTGGGCGGTAAGGGCTCCTTGATACTTTAATTAGACTTGAAAAAATTACTTCCGGCTAAAGTTTGAGAATACCCTTCTGATGTCAACATAATCACTCTGGAGTTTAGCACATGCAGCTTCTGAAAGCCGAGGATGGCATTCTGATCGACAGTATTGTATATACCTGTAAATTTTGATTCAATTTAGCAGCATATACAGTATGGCATAAACATTCAATATGGCCAGGTGACTTCATTTTATTTATTAAAAATAAAAAGCAACTATTTTACATGTACCTTTTCAGCCAATTCTCTTCTTTAGAAGTTCTACTATCATTGGATACTGTCTGAGCTGATGCATGAACTTTTATGATATGACTTGCTATTGTCTGTAAAAAGGATAGTGGAAGTCAAAGCCCTTGGCAGAGGCACTAGTAATACATGTAAAACTATAAGTGAGAGCTTTAGTTTTATCCTTGTAGCATTAAAACAGAAAAATTACTGTTTCGTAATCAAGAAATGTTCTGACAAACAATTCTCAGTTAGCTGTCATTGAGGGGGGAATCTAAGGTGAGCTAAATAACAATACCTTGTCTTGGTCATACATCCTGATATCCTTTACGATGAAGATCAAGTCAAATCTTGAAAGAATTGTAGTCTGCAAATCGATATTATCCTGTGCTGTCTGCAAGGTGATTACATTTCTTTCAGTTTCTTCGTAGGAATAGCAAGCATAAATTTGAGAACTTAACAAAAATGAAACAGGAAGTGCAGCTACTGACCTTAAGATCATCATAACGTCCTGAAGGAGGATTAGCAGCTGCAAGCACTGAAGTTCTGGAATTGAGAACAGTTGTAATTCCAGCTTTGGCGATGGATATTGTCTGCTGCTCCATAGCTTCATGAATAGCAACCCTAGGCAAAACAAAGCAAAACTTCACAAGCATCATAAATGGTAAAGCCTAACAAGTTTTGACATTAATTTAACTTACCTATCCTCTGGTCTCATCTTATCAAACTCATCAATACATACAACACCTCCATCTGCCAAAACCATGGCTCCACCTTCAAGATAAAACTCTCGCTGACATTTCATAGATACATGAATAAATGTGAGATAACTTTCGCATAAAAAAGGGCAGAGTGAAAAGACGGAAACTTTTCTACAAATCAAAGAAATAGGTGAAACAAAATTGTTTCCACTAGATGCCATAGCACACCAAGAACTTACAGAGCTACTATCTCGAATAACTGAAGCTGTAAGACCAGCAGCTGATGAGCCCTTTCCAGAAGTGTAAACAGCTATTGGAGCTGTCTTCTCAACAAACTTGAGAAACTTTACAAGGTAACCATAAAACAAGCACCAAATTGTGTGAGAATCACTAGAAATTATAGTATGAAGAACTTCAATTAAAAAAACCCGTAGAAATATCCTAAAATAAAAAGTAGAACAATAAAGACAGGGCAAAAGGTGATGGTGAAGCATTGCAATCTATTTCAGCAACCTCAACCATCAAAGATACATGTAACTAACCTGTGACTTGGCAGTAGAAGGATCACCAAGAAGCAACACATTAATATCACCTCTTAGCTTCACCCCATCCGGCAAATTCTACGCATTAATGAAACCAGTTATGATGACAGTAGATAGTAGGAATACTGAAGGGTAGACGTTTAAGGATACGAAACTTACTTTCCTGGCTCCTCCAAAGAGAAGACAAGCAACAGCCTTCTTGACATCTTCGTGACCAAATATGGAAGGAGCAACCTTGGAGCATATGGCTTCATATGTATCTTGATTTGAGGCAAATTTTTTGAACTCTTCTACCTGTGAATGATAATTTACATGGCGATGATGACAAAGGGAATCCATAGTAACTTTAGTTTAATACTTGGGCAGAAAAACCCAAGTCATACAAGTTAAATTAATCAACTCAATTCATAAATAAGTTGCCAGCAGCAGGAACATAACAGTAGCACGATCATGCATATAGTTCACACAAAAGCAAAAAAAAAAGCATGATGAAATGGCAAAAGATGCAGTGAAGTGGGGATGCAACTTCTTAAGAAAACAATATTAATGATCACTTTGATATTTACCTCTTCTTGGGTGAATGTGGCAGGCCCTCGAGAGCTGGCTTCATTCGTCTCTTCCATTCCCACTATCCGGATATAAGGCTGTCTAACTGCAACTGCTCCTTTATGGCTACATAAATCACACAGAATAAAAATCCCTATTAGAAGAGAAAGATGAGACTAGATATACAGGAAACAGTCAATTGAAGACAAAGTGACTTACTTGGTGGATGAATTAGAAGCTTGAAAGATACTATAAATTCCCATTATTGTCAACCTCGAGCCAGGTACAATTGTTTGAACCAAATGACGGTCCACCGAAAGCAACATGTTTCTAGGAAGCTCACCAGTAGGTACATCCTTCAAATTCAACATGAATGCATAATTCAATCAATTCTATAACTTTTTTTCGTACCTTATTCTCTTAAAATCAAGAGCATTACCTCTGGGTTCTCTTGCAGTTTCAAGGTTTGTTGATCAACATATTTGCTCTTATCAGGAACAATGAGCCATGGATCAATAGGGCAAGGTTCTTCTCCAGGCTACAAACATTTCATAACTGCTATCAAAGCTATAATATGAAATAACTATTATCAACAACTCAAATTTTGATTAAGAATAAACCTGTGGAACATGGTCACATGATCGTGGAACAATTGCCCCACCAAGACCTGGACGGCAGGGAACTGCCCTTGCACTTTTACAGTTCTTACAGATTAAATGCACGTAAGTAGCCTTTGCTTTAATCCTTGAAGCAGCAATGGTAATTCCTGATATCTTAACTAGTTTTGATATATATTGAGCCTAAGAAAATTGAACAAAAAAATCAGTCAATAACTGAAAATAACCCATTCATTTCATACTAATATATCAAACAAATTCTCAAACTTACCCCGAGTGAACGCATAGAAACCGGATCCTCCTTTGACGTAAGCAATATTTGAACCTCGCCCTTCTGTGGCTCCACCATTTCCCCTGAATCTCCTGCTACTTTCATCTTCAAACCCGCTAAAACCTCCGCAGCCGCCGTCTCAAACTGCACCAATTGTTAAGAAGCAAAAATGTTAAGCTAATAGGATATATTTTGATAAAATTGATAGTGAGATTCGTGAGAGTGTTTTACCAAAGGCAGGTAATCGGAGGGAGAGGAACGAAGGAGGGAAGGCAGATCGGAGTCGAAGGAAAGAAGGTCCTCAAGATGGACCATTAGGAATTTAGGATTATTGACGAGGCTCTCCCTGTACGGGAACACGTTCTTCTCCTTCTCAAAATTTCTGATGAACTCCTTGAATTTAAGGAGAACGGAGTGGCGGCTCGCCGTGGTGGATGCTGCAGCCGCTTCCGCTTCCGAGGAGGCTTCCGTGAATTGAGCCTGATTGCTGTAGTAAACCGCTCCTTCGTCCCATCCCGACATTTTGTTTCTTCTTTGTTTTTCCCCTTTGATTATCTTCTCTCACTCTCGCTGAAAAAGAAGCAAATATCGTTTACTCAGAGGCCACTTTTTCCCTCTATGTTTATTACCCATCAGGGTTCTTCTTGGCGGGAAGGGTATGGTGTTTTTGGCGGGGAAATGCCTCGCACGTGCTTAAGACATGCGTGATTGGAGATTAGGCTGATGTTAAGTACATTTTATGGGCTTGGGCCTGTCATCCTTGTACCATTCCACGAGGCCCAACAAACTGTGATTTTTGTTGAAATGCTAAACTCAAAATAGTAAAAATCATATTATTTTAAGTTAAATTCATTGTGTATTTTCTTTTTTATATTTTATATAAAAATATAAATAAAATAATAATTGTTATTTTAAAATTTAATTGGTTTTTATTAATTTTACGGATCAATTAAATATAAATACATAATGCAACGTATAACTTGATAAATACACATTAATTTAATGCATGAAACTTGAATTATGATTCATATGAATACATGAAACATTGATTTTAATAGGGTTTAGTTGAGCCTGGCCTGTAATTGCTGTTAGTAGCATTTTCTGTTGAAAATGGTAGCAAACATTTGCTTGGATGAAATGGAAAGCTTACTTGTCAAAAAAAATTTTGATTTTGATTCAATTATACACCTTTAAAGAAATGAGTACAAATATTTATTTTTAATTTGATTAATATAATTATTTATGTATACAATAAATCTACATAAAATAGTGCTAATTAATTCAATAATATTGTTAATGATTTATGAAATTTGAATTAAGTCAAAATTTGATATATAAAAATGCACAAAATTAAAATTAAGGATCAAAATTCATGGTGTTATATAAATATATAGTTAATTTCTTGATATCATCCTCGTAAAATTGATTAAAACTCTAGGGGAATAGAATAGTGGAAGATAAGCTTGGAGGAAGAGACGGAACAGTTTCAGTAAGCTGCATAGACTGTTTTGGACATGCTTGATGACTATTTTCATGGATGACCTAATAACTGAAGATGGATTAATATTGGAAATAAATACATCCCTATACTACCATTAACATTGACGCATAACTTATTACACATTTAGCATCATCACTTAAACAGATCAATATATGGATACCAAACCAAAATTTACTTTAATCTTTAAACAACAAATAAGTGATCATTCTCTCTCAGAACATTCAGTTCTTCAACTTTTGAGCCATCAGCCATAAGAATAGTGCTCCCTCTCTTTCCAAGTTTCTTCTCTGCATTAACCAAATATAACCAAATTCAGTATCCTGCATTACTAAGTTTGTTAACTTTTCAATCATGTGAATCAATGAAATTAGCGTTCTAAAATTTTTTATACCATATCTTAAGTGTTTTTAGTCTATGGTGTGAAGTGATATGGAAGTCTTTTCTATTGGTTTAGTAGGTTTAGCTAGTTAGCTTCATGTTCGAGGCCTCAAGAGCATGCAGTCATGTGATTGATCACCTTCTCTAAGGAATGAGTTTTAATTGGGTTAGCATGTCAACTAGAAGTTCAGTAAACAAATGTTCGCTTTTAAGAAGCTTGTCATACTATAATACCTGCTAGATTGAAGAGGTCTTGAAGTGAGTCAGGCAAATACACGAGCTTTCCCAATCTGTCACTAGACGTTCCTTCGCTTGGATGATGCCCATGAATTATCACCCGGATTGTGCTTTCACCAGGAAGACTGGAAGTGCCTGTTCTTCCTGCAAAACAGTGGAATCAGTAAGTTACAAATATCTACATATTATGATTTATGAAAAGAACATATATCTGGATTTCTCTGAGAATTGTTCGGTATAGGTATAGCCTGTCGTGCAACCGATGAGCCTGAACTTTTAGATTGACTAGATAGAGAAAACTATTGACATCATTTTAAGATCATTTCTATCATTCAAGGTATATGATAGACTCAATATCTTCCTCTCAGAATTTCAGATCGGTTCATATGCTCAAATATGCTAGTCAAGAGTCAATAATACTAGGAAAACAAGTGAATGTGTCGACAGCTTATTATATTATAATAGCCAGTTGCAGCTACCATAGGTTCTATTAATTATCGGTTTAAAGTATGGTTCTTTGGCTGTGCATCCACTTATTGTGTGGGATTATCATATGATCTAGATGGTATATGCTTGAAATTTCTTACTTCTATTATACATCCTTAATGATGGTGCTCTTTATTTACCTTCTGGATTTGCATCTTGGGAACCCAATGTTTCTCTGTTTTGTTGCTCCTCATTTTGTTCCGTAGGCTGCAAAGGAACAGAATAAAATATCATCTTCTTACATTTCTCTAATAGGTTCAACTTTAGTATGAAAATATACCTTTTGATTCTGGTCTGCCAGCAATTCTGTTAGGAAAGGAATCTCCTGTAGGACATCTTCTTTTAAACCTTGCAAATACTGTGAATAGAGGAGTCAGAGTAAAGAACTGCTCTTGAATTTATGGACAAGACTATGTATCGTGCTTTGAATTGTTGTGAGGTTTCATTGCTTACTTTTTCCCCAAACTAATCATGGAACCATTTATTCAAATTTAAATATCTCGTAACTAAAACGTTTTCTTTAACAGCTTTAGGCCCTATGCGGATGATTTCCTCTAAAAAATTGCTTTCACCTATAGGTCACATCTTGAATCCCTTTTGCTTTTGTAATTTTTCCCCCCTAATACTGTAAACCTGACTATAAACTGCCTATATATGGAGAGATGAAGTTTACAAACCTTCATGAAGTTAGCAATAATAATCTTTCCATCTTCACTCTGTGGTTGAATCATTTGTTTGAAATGGTGATGACTTATCCGAACAACCTGGGAGAGCCTCTTCGTTCTCACTGTAAAAGGTTGGGGAATATTGAAAATTACCCCAATTTCTCCTGCCATATCTGCAGCTCCTAGTTTTGACAAAAACTTGAAAAAAGGAAAGGCAGGAACTTAGTTCAGACAAGATATTGAAAGAAAGAAAGAGAAAGATGCTTTACTTTAACATCACATGTATGACCTGTTATGTCTTTTTCACTCTTATGGTCTCAAGAAAGTAACTTCTTATTATCAACATGCATTTGGGTCTCTTGACCAACCATCATAATGTTTCTTCATGATCATATGTTGTCTTTTTGGTCTATGGTATATGCAGCAATTCATCATGTGAAATTTTTTAGGCTATTAGTAAAAGATGTCGATAATTGACTTGCTTAGTTTCTAGTTTCAGGTTGATATTAAAACAAAGCATCCTTCACTTTGCTCATCTTTCAACAATATCTCTGTTACATTCTGAAAATCGTACTTTGATAGAGCCTACCCCACTCCCGCCTCCAGAAACATTAGGAAGACCAAAAGCAAAAGGAAAATCTGTAATTGTAGTTCCCTTCACATTTTTTCTAAGTCAACAGGAATATTATTTGTTTTTCTGACTCTCCTTTTTTCTGGAAGTATTCATGTTCTACATCTTAAACAAGATACAGGAATATAACCATTAACCTTCCAATGACCTTCCAAATGCATGGAAAAACTTCAAAAAGAATTGAACATACTTGCATTAGTTACATTCTTGTATTTAACATTTACGCCCGAGTAATATAGAGAATATTATGCTCCAAGTCTATAAATGCAATCCTTATGAAATTATACACTTAGCAAAGACATACCTGTTCCGTTCCGTTCTTGTATGTCACCAAATCCTGCAGTTTCAGAAAGTTTAGATTTTGCATCTCAGGTTAAATAGTGGGCATAAACATTCTAAAAATAATGATAACATACCACTGCTCCTGAGACTAGAATGTAGAAATCTGTAGGTATTTCATTTTGTAATATAATTTCCACCTTTGGAGGAAAGTATTCTGCTTTCATGTCAGACACCTGAAAGAAGAAAATGCCATGAAAACTAGCTGTTTGGTATCATCATAGTTTTTCGATAGTAAGGTGGACAACTTTCGATTACCATTTCATGACTGACATCCACTGTTAATATTGGAATGTAATTTTATCATGGTGAAAGATATTTTCTAGGTCGATGAGGCATTGGCCTCTATGCTATTGCTAACCCGATGTGTGTTGGACAAAATAACTAGAACCAGAGTTTGATCTGACTCAACGTTATGGGGCAGTTTTTTTTTTCTTTTTTTGAAATAAATTAAGGTTGGGGATGAGTGATTTTTTTCATTAAAGTTTGCTGAGTTGGATTGAAGATGGATAAAATGAATTTGTCCCGCTTCACCCTAAGATAAAATGGAAGGCTCTAAATTTGGATCCTCTGCGTGACAACATATAAAAGAAATGGAAATATTGGTACCAGTTGAGAAACAAGGTCTTCAGAGACTCCATTGAATAGGTAGCTTTTCTCGACAGTTCTACGGAAAAGGTGTTGGGCAATGCTGGATCTTATAGCCTTAGGCAGGTCCTGTAGCACTTCTTCTTGTTGTAACTCTGCTGTCTTGAACTTGAGCTGCATGTGTGCCATCATTTGTTCTCTCAACCCTTCTGGGAGTCTATTTTTGCTTGCATAACGCAATAACTCATTCAGAGCATCTCTCTGTCAAAACATGATCTTAGTTTATTCCCTCATTTATGATATATTGGCATAAAAATGACAGCAGTAGTGTTATGGTTATAGAGTCTACCATGCATAAAGCTAATAGATTCCCACATAAAATCATCATTAACCTCTTATTTATTTTTTATTTGTATTTCTGGATTTTAAATGATGCTAAATTTATATAGAAAAAAAACCCACATCTCTTATAGTCCCCTATGAAATGAGGCATGAAAGCAAGCCATTATGAGCTCCGAGGACTAAGATGGAAACTTCAAGTTCATATCGGCAATGAGTTGTGAGCCGGAATGAACTTACTTTTTTTCTGTTAATCTATTGCTATATAGATGAGACTCTTCATTTTCCTTAAAATATTTATTTCTTAACACTCGTGTCCTACACACGAATATGGAATTATAACTTCTAAGAATCTTCCAAATACATGAAAACCTTGGAAGAATCTGACCATACACAAGTTATATAGTCTAATTTTATGTTAATGTTGTCTGTAAATGCAGGGAAAGCGGAAGAGGGAAATACCATGGCAAAGGTTCTGACAGCAGCATGAACGACCAGGTTAGTCATGTTACCGATTGTGTAGGCTGTAAGACCAATGTTGAATAGCATATAAATCATATTAAATATCTTTTCTCCTGTGTTCACTGCATGCAAATCTCCATAACCGACTGTGGTGAGAGTGACAATTGACCAGTAAATGGAATAAGTGTAGCATATCCACACACTTCTATGCTTAAAATCTGCAACTGCAGTTCCAATCCATGTATTAGCTGGTGTTTTGTGGTGTCTAGCTAGCCAGTAATAGAAGCAACCAGCTGAGTGCACCGCAAATACTATGACCTGCCATTTTTAGTAGATTGAAATTTAGTTGTAAAATGTATGGTTAGATGGGGTTAAAGTAATTAGGCAGTTTTTGTGCCATAGTCAAAAATTATAATTTAGTTAAATATACTAAAGAATGAACTAATTCAATCTTTATACCTATGTTACTGGTGCAAACAAGTAAAATTGATAATAAAATATTAAGTGTTGACAAATTTTTATTATATAATATTGGGTAAAGGAGAAAGATCCGTAATGTCAAACCAAAATTGTAATCACTACTCTAATTAAATTTTGGTGATATATATTAAAAATTTAACAAAACAGATATTGATTTTATCTCACTTTATATTTAGATCTTAAAAGTTTAATGGTTCATTTGCACCAATATTAAGCATATAAAGATTAAATTACTTGGTTCTCTAGTATGGAATTAAATTACAAATCTAACTATAATATTATGATTACCTATATACTTTAACCGGTTTGATGAACACTGGAGAATTAAAAGAAAAAGAAAGGAAAGGAAAATAATACTCACACCGAGTAGTTTAAGAAGTCTTGTCCAAAAGTAGCTAAACCTTGTGTCCTTTTCTAACCTAATTGAAAATATTATTCGAATTTAAGTGAGTCTTGGGTAGAATATCTATTTAAGAAGTGTATATTTAAAAAAAAAATTATATTTTTATATATATTTGAAAGATAATATTTATATACAGAGTATATAGAAATTATATGGACAATGTAGTTTAGAATAATATATGTTGTAAATGTTGAATTGGACATAATTTTACCTTTTGAAGAATTCACTAACACGCCAAAGACGCCAGAGACGAAGTAAGTTAAGGAAACCAAAAACTTCACCATCATGCCAAGTACCGGTAAAGATTCTAAATATGAACTGATATGGTAGAGTTGATGTTATATCCATAAAGAACCACACTCTTGTCACATATCTGAAGAATAGAATCACAAAATTTTATTTAAATGTTACAACATCAATTTATGCATACATATATAAATATTTTTTTTAACAATGTACGTACATAAATTTTTTAAGGGATGAGAGATTGAATAATTTATATCTTGTACTACATAAGTGACATTAATTTGTGCAAATTATATATATACTTGAAAGAATTTACAATATATTTAATTTATTGTGATAGAATAGAATTATAAGAGAATAAAATAAGTATAATAATAGTTGGGTTGAATTAGATGGGATAGACATGTAACTGATACTGCATTGTTTAGCTTATTGTATTGTTGCTAAGGAATGTACGAGGGATAAATATAAAGGAATATACGAGGGATAAATATAAAGTGATAGGTTTACCCTTAAATTAAATAATATAATTTATTTATTATTATAGATTATTTTGAAAAAAAAGAAGAAGAAGAAGAAGAAAGGGCATCCAAATGCCCTTATGTCAAATGAATTCATCGGGCATCAATCAACGAATTTTTTGGGTAGATTTTTTAATTGGTGGCTCAATTTTTAAGATGTTTTTATTTTGGTCACTTAAAATGAAATTATTGTAATTTTATCATTCAATATTTTTATTTTAATCACTCAAACCTTAAATATCTAACCGCAGTTAACTATATACGCCACATCATGTCTACACTTTTATTTTAGCCACCCAAAAAAAATATCATTTTTTAAGTATTAATTGGGATAAAAAAAGTTACGAATTAAAGTGAAAAAGCAGTATAAACCAAAATAATATATTAAAAATTGTTAAATTGTACTTGACTATCCCATGTCGAAAATTCTAAAAATTTTTAATATTAAAATTTTAAATTTTAAAACATCAAAATCAATTAAATAAAGGGTAAACTACATTTTAGCCACTAAACTATGGGTATATTTTCGTTTTGGTCACTTAACTAAAAAAAGTTACAGTTTGATCACTAAACTATTCGAAAGTTTTCATTTAAGTCACTGAGTAGTTAAAATCAATGTTATATATTGCTTTCTTTGTTTGAACTGTCTGCATCAATCGAAAGCTCTCTTTCCCCTTTTCTTCTACAGTTTAATTTTTTTATTAAGCAATTTTGAACTTCAAGTATCTGCAAATTAAAATTCAACAGTTTTTTTCTCTGATCTTTGGCACTAGCCATCAGATCAACTTAGATTTAAGGTATGTTATTCTACTCGTTGATGGACACTGATCCACCATACTGATAATCGAATTGTCACTTAGAACTCACTACTTAACAATTTAGCGACTTAAATAAAAACTTTTAAATAGTTCAGTGATCAAATTGTAACTTTTTTTTATTAAGTGATCAAATGAAAACTTACACATAATTTAGTGACTAATGGTGTAGTTTACCCTTAAATAAATTGTCGAAAAAAATGTATCCCTTAATAATATCAACTGATTTGTTACCATAATATTGAAATTAATTAATTTAATCTCTTTCTAAACTTTAAATCTTTATTTTATATATTTCCATATTATTTGAAATCAACTCAATTAATACATATTTAAAAATTATCTACAAAGTTTAAATTTATTTTTAATTATATAATCATGGATCTTCCATACTAAGCTAAAAGCAAAGAAAAAATCATTGCAATTAATTAATTAATTAATTGCTTGTTCTTTGTTTGGGTAAAGAAGTAACAAAAAATAATTATAGGTTTTGTTTGGCATGAAAGATAAAATTATTTAATGAAGTGCAAGAACTTTTCTTTTTCTTTTAGCTTAGCACGGAAGATTTAATATAATATAATCAAATGAAATTTGGGTTTCCTAAACAATTATTAAAGAGGGATTATTTGAGCTGATTTAGGATAATCTGGAAATATAAAATAAAATTTTTAAATTTTATAAGGAGATTAAATTAATTATTTATTTAACTAATTTTAATATTATAGCAACAAATTGGGTGACACTCTTAAGGGGTAATTTTTTTCAATAATTTATTTAATTAATTTTGATGTTTTGAAGTTTAAATTTTCAATATTAAAAAAAATAGAATTTCGGTGAAAGGATAAACAAGTACAATTTGACAAATTTTTAATGCACTATTTTAGTTTCTACCTTTTTTACTTTAATACTTAATTTTTTTTACCCCAATTAATACTTAAAAAATGATATTTTTGGGTGACCAAAATGAGAGTAACCTAGAAGTTGGGTGGCCAAAATAAAAATCTAAATATGATATGGCGTGTACAGTCAACTGTCGTTAAAGATTTAACGCTTAGGTGACTAAAATGAAAGCGTTTTAAAAGTTGACTAATGAAATTGCAATGATTACATTTTGCGTGGTCAAAATGAAAACGGCTTAAAAGTTGAGTGACTAACTAGACAATTTACCTTTTTTTAATGAAATACTTCATCGATGATTTTAATTTTAAGAGTTTATATATTAGGAGAATATTTGGTATAGTGGTAGTGTATTTTTTTTATTTCACGAGTAATCTTAAAAATTAATATGAGCTTCTTTTATTTAAATATTTATTTTTTAATATTTTATTATACTCTTATAGCCTTTTAACCCTACTTATTCCACTGATAATATATTAAATAATTTCTCTTATTTATTATTTTTACCTCAGTAATTTTAAGAAATAAAAGCATAAAATCGAATTGAAAGGAAAGGAAATAAGATATGATAGTGAATAAAAGAATTACCGCAAAGCAATTTTTTTGTGATCATCGACGAGGAGATAGGTTGATTTATCCAAGTAAGCGACGAAGAAGGTGAGGACGATATCGATGGCAAAGAACACATCCACCACCATATCCACAATCAGTAGCGGTCCTCTTGCAGTTTTGTTGAAAGCCAACTCGAATACCGATGCCCATGCCGAGTATAATACCAACACTACCAAAAACGTTTGCCACCATCTGCACCATATTACATTTCTTTTTTTTTAACTACTTCATCTCACATAACATAAATTTAAATCAAAATTTTGTATTTGAACTTAAATTAAAATATTTATTGAATTTGCTTCAAATAGGTCATTTGATCAATAAATAAGTGTAGCTCAACAGTAAAAATATTATGAATGTACTTTTAGTAAGAGTTAAATTATATTTTGCCTCATTTGTTTAAAAAATGAAAAAAATTAGTTCAAACATATTAGACATAAGAGCAAATTGATTTTTGTGCTAAAAATCTCATTAAATTGTACTATTAAAAACTGGTCCGTCTACGTCAACATGAGGTACATGTGACACACCATGTGCCATTGTCTGGTTATTTTATTAGCCACATCAATTTTTAACAATAAAAATTGATGAAATTTTTAATAGAAATAACCAAATTACTCTTTTATCTAATGTATAAAACTAATTTATCTATTTTTTAATAAAAAATAAAATACAATCTAATTTTTATTACAAAAACTTCTATAATATTTTTATGTAACTGAGTCCGATTTAGTACAATTTTATGAGCCAGAATGAGGAATTAACAGCAAGGCAGGCAGCATGTACGCGAGTCCTAACTATCATAGAAATTAAAACTCTTCTAGATAAATTATTTTATAAATCTTTCACACCACATCATTTATGATCTCTTCTAATTAAAATAAGACATAGCATCTTCTTTTCTCACATCATACGTACATTTAAACCAAACTTTCAAATTAAAAATAATATATCTTATTTTAATTGAGACACTATAAATAATATGATACAACGGGTTCATAAAATATTTTATTCAAAATTGAAAAATCTATAAATCATAAAAAAAAAGACTACATACACTGTAAATGCAAAAACTCAAAGCCCTTGTCAATTCCCTGCCATATTTAACGGAATTGATTAATCTTAGAGGTGCATGTGAACATATTTTAATAGCCTAGATTCTAGAGCCTAATTACAAGATCCACAGTTTCGCAATCTTAAATAGTTTTTTATTGGTACTAACGAGGCCTTCTAATGATGTTGATATTCAAACTCAAGTTTGAGTTCTTAGGGTTTTGGTTTTCATCTTTGATTCACTCTTTACATAAATTATGTATGAGCTTTTGTATAGATTTATTTTAATTTTAATTTTATTACACGTGAGTTTTATGTAAAGTTATTATTTAGATTATGTTGGATTTGTATTTTATTATGATTAATTCTATATATAATGATTTAGATGTTATTGTTTTTTATCAATACGATAATACTTGTGTTTTACTTATGGAGTTTTTTAACACCATTCGATAGACCAAGTAATTTATATATATATATATATATATATATAATAGTCGAAATTTGATCTTAATCCTGTATTTTGATGGAATTTGAAGTTTAATTATTATATTTTAAAAGTTGAAAAATATTTTTATGTTTTGGATTAAAAAATCTTAATTTAATTATTAATATTATTTTTACTTCAACTCAAAACTAACTTAAGAAAAATTATATTCATTTTTCATTAACCATATCCCACATTATATGTTAAGTTGATAAAATTTGAATAGCACTGTTAATAATTTAAGCAACTTAATTTTTAATATATTTTAATAATAAAGTCTAAAAATGATAACCACTCATAATATATTTTAGCCTATATATATGAAAAATTATTTCACTAGTGGGAGTTTAAAAACTCCATATGGTTGATAATGTAACATGTGGGTGTACGGTGTCATTACAATTACATAAAAGGACATGTCATATTCGTGGAATTAAAATATTTTGTGCATAATATATTAAATACTACATTTTATGTCTATACTTATATTAATATTCTGATTGAGCTATTATCATGAGAACACCAATTCAATTGGGATATTATTAAAAAATTTCATCTTATATAGAAAATAACAAATATTAATGCTTACATTAATACAATAAAATAGTACTATGGTAGAACTTGAACTTAGGTATATGTAAGGGATTAAGGGGCAAATTTGAATAATGATTTTTTAGGGTCAAGAATTTTATAATAGGTTCTAATCATATCTTTTTCTTTTTTTTATATACAATAACTAGAATTATCCGAACTCATCCCAACACTTAAATGAGAGTATAATGTGCTTCAGCACACTCAAATCTACATATTCTTACATTGATAACAGCGCTCATTCCAATAAAACTAAGTGCAAGAATAACAACATTCATTTCAATAAAATTAAGACTAAATCGAAGCATAATAAATTTTTAACTTTACAATTTTAGTAAAGTATGGTTTTATTCTTTTTTATAGTAGGTTCTAATCATATCTTTTTCTTTTTTTTTTTTACACAATGACTAGAATTATCTGAACTCATCCCAACAACTAAATAAGAGAATAATGCGCTTCAGCACACTCAAATTTACATATTCTTACATTGATAACAACACTCATTCCAATAAAGCTAAGTGCAAGAATAACAACGTCCATTCAAATAAAGTTAAGACTAATAATCGAAGCATAATAAAGTTTTAACTTTACAAATTCAATAAAGTATGGTTTTATTCTTATATGAATTTATAATTAAATCTATTTGTTGCATAATTTTTTTTAGTGAGTCATAAATTTAATATTTTTAAATAAATAAAATTCTTTAGTCATTAAAAAATACAACTGGCAGCGTGTGCAAGCACGCTGTAAACTATCTACACACTGTATATCATATCTAGTTTTGAAGCCATGAGTATATCATATCTATACGCTTTGTTTTTCTTTTTTTGAAAGTATGTTTACGTTTTTTCCAACATAACTTTGTGATGATTTCGGGTAGTTTTGGCACAGGTTTTTGAATTTTCAAGATAGAATTTTCCAGATTGCAAAGAACTAACAGGTTTCCTAGATCTAAATCCATCGTTCAAATATGTTTTTTAACTCATCATAATCCTGCAAATTAATTTCAATCAAAACTAATTTAATTTCACCATTTACGCAAGAAACGGTCGAGGTAACCTAGAAAAGTAAAAAACAAAAAACGAAGCCATGAAACCTTGTAGAATAACAAGAAACACGAAATTTTCAAAAAAAGGTTTTATTTTACCGTATTGTTAATTATCGAAACAGAAACAATATATATGAGAATAAATTAAGAAGAAATCAATGACTTACCGGTATCTCTGATCATAAGGAACAATAACATATTTGTTGACGTGCGAGTAACCGTCATCGACGACAGTTCCAAACGCCGGCAAGATACTACTCGAAACGGTGGCCAAATTCCTTATTTCACCGCTCGATCGTCGCCGAAAAAGTAACGGTAACGGAGACGATCCTATATCCGCCATTACTGTACGCGACATCTTAAGAGTCTGGAGAGATCGAGACAAGGCTTCGGTAGCTGCTCGTTGATTTGTTTTATTAAGAGATAAGTTTTGGAGTTTAAATAATTAAGATCTGAGGAGAGGAAGAAAATGACTTGGACGAAGTCCATTAGAATATTATGGAAAGGTGGCAATCAGCTTTCTGACTTTGAGATTCACATTTTATTGCTTTCCATAAATTATACTTCATTCTTGGTATTTAAAAAGGGTAAAATATTTCATATACCACCAAAGTTTTTAAAACGCCACAAGTAAGGGTTAATAAGTGTCCTATAAAATAGAGCAAAATATTAGAATGTCAAATTTTTAAAACTGCTTGTAGAATAAAAAAATACGTTGCTCTCGTTTTAAATTGGTTAAAATATGTTGGCAGTATTTGTACTTAGACAAAATTTGAAATTTAGTCCATATACTTAAAAAATTAAAAATTAATTTTTTTAATTTAAAATTATGTAAGTCCAATAATTAATATTGTTAGTATTTTATGACAAAATTTGACAACTTGACATATTAATTAGATTACCCTCATATTGAAAAATAAATATGTTGACACATCTTGACAAAAATTACAAATAACAATAACAACTGGACAATAATTTTTAAATTAAAAAGTAAAACTATTAAATTTTTAATTTTTTAAAATATAAATACTAAATTTCAAATTTTGAATAAATATACAAACTAATAACATATTAAATTTCACAAGCATATGATAAAAAAAAATAACAAATTAAAATTTGAAAATAAGATATAACATTATTTAATTCTTATTTATAAAATTAAATATTTTACTAATTATAGTTTATAAAATATTAATTTATTTAAAAAATATAAAGAACCAAAAAAATTTAAGCTCTCGGAGTTAGAAATCCTATAATTTCAAATTAATTGTTGACTCTATTGTTTTGTAGAATTTTGCAGTTTCCCTTCTCAACTTGTCAAAAAATAATCAAACAATTCCATTACTGATACATACTCTCTACGGATTAGGGTCGGTGACTTTTTTCCATTATTTTAAAATTTAAATATTCATTTAAAAAATTGTTAAATATTAAATAATCAGATTTAAATCATAAATATTTTTATTAAGAAATAATAATTTAATGTTATTTGAATTCATAAAATACTTTATCCAATCAGGTGAATAGTCAACTATTCGATTTGTTTAATATATAAAAGTTTTGCTAACTCAGTTGACTTAATTGGTATTGATACTATTATCCGTGTGAGAGGATTTGAGTTCAAATACGTTGAATCGTATTATTCTTCTATATAGAGGTTGAAGAGGGAAGGTTGTGCTAAAATGTTAAAATATTTTATATATAGTTTTTAATATATATTAAATAAGATATTGATGTAGCCGGGTAAATGATTTTAAAGATTATATTTAAAATAATTGTTAATAAAAAATGTTATATTAATTAAACACAATAATTGGTGATTGGTGATTTTGAAAATTGCCAAAACTATTATACTAGTCAAAGACAAGTTATTTAACAATTAAGACCACTTAGGGCCTCTTTATATAGGTGTTTATTTTCGATGTGGTACGATTAGTTTTTTTTTTATTTATGTTATAATATTGTCACAATATTTAATTTTACTTTCATCATTATTTTACTTTAACTGCAGATAAATGTACTATTTATCTAAATGTATCCGTAATTAAGGGTGAAATTAAAATGAAAAAAATAAAGAAACGATCGTTGAAAAATTAACGATAAGTTAAATAATAATTTCGAAAATAGTATACTATATGTCATTGTAGATTTCGCATGCAACAAACGTCAGAAGGAAGTGGTAGCCGGTTCTTAAAGTCCACGGTCTGGTTAATCTTGGCCACAAGTCGTTACTTGATTGGATGAAGCGAACATTAGATGTGGGAGGCCGCGCCTTAAGAGTTGATGCCTGCATAAACTTTGTCGTGTCAGGAATGTTGACTTTAGGGCGCCCTCTCCGCTCCAATCCATGTGGGCTATAACTTATAAGTAACCGTAGCGACATTTTGGCCGGTGGTAAAAGAACACGTCTCTCTCGAGTGAAGTTTGAGTAAGGGTGTAAATGAGATATGTTTGAGCTCAATTTGAAAAAAAAAATTTGAACTTAAATTTAATAATTATTGAGTTTAGTAATATTTTATTTGAATAGTTCGTAAATGATATTAAATTTTTCATATTTGTATATTATTAAATTATATTATTATTTTTAATATATATTATTAATTTTGAGTTTAATTATCGAGTAGAATTTAAGTAAAAAAATTGATAAACGAGTTGGAACTTAAAAATAAATGTTCGATCAAAGCTTAAATCAAATATCAAACTTTAAATTTTGAATCGAACTCAGCTAAACTCGATTACATCCCTAAATATGAGCTTATTGGTCGTGATTAGAGTCTTAGATCCCTTGATTATTTTAGCTTTGATTTTTTTTTCTTACTTTAAAGTTTCACTTTCTACCTTTAAATTTTAATTTTAGTTAAATTATTGTTTTCCCATCCTAAAATTAATCGAACTGTTATTTTATTATAGTGTTAATGTGGTAGCTTGTGTAGTAATGTGTACTTTGTTGCTGTTATATATAATTTTTTCATTAAAATATGATTTTTTTGAATTTTTTATAATTTTTATTTATGTTTAATTTTTTTAAGAAGTATACATAGATTAATATGTAGATTGTCAAGTTCATGTCATGAATTTTTTATTTGTTCAAATATCGTTTTGGGGTTTCAATATGAGATTTTATTATAGTGGAATATTTTTTACTTAGGTTAAAAGATAGAAATGAAGAAGTTATAACCATTTTATCAAGTCAAGTCAGAAACTAGAAAATTGTGTTGATAACCTAAAACCTGTTAAATTGATTACAGATAACATTGTCTTTCTTTGAAAATTAGTTTCTCACATTCTTTAGTGTTAAAATCGGTTGAATTGGTTAAAAGATAAACTCATATTTCTCAATAAAAACCCTATATGGTATGATGAATGATGGATTGATGTCTCGTTTGTAATGGCCTAAATTCAAGATTTATCGGAATAATGGTTTCGCAACTATAAATCCGATTTAAATAGAAATTTATTTCAATATGTTTGCATGAGTTTTTATATGATAGAAGATATTTTATAAATATTTATAAAATGTTAGTAATATGGTATTAAACTTTCGTTAGAAAATTTTAATGTTTGGGTAGGTAATTAAATGAAAATGACTAAATTGAAATGAAAGTAAAAGTTTAATTATAAATTAAAAGAAAGTATAAAGGACCAAAATGGCAATTAAGCCATTTTGTCTAGATTGAGGCGGTTTATTGAAGAAAATCTGAGATTTTTTTTAGTATATTATTATATTATATTTATATTATATTATATATATTATATTATTATATATATATAAAGAAAGGGAAAAGAAACAAAAAGATAAAAGGAAGAACAGAGAGCAAACGTGAAGGAAAGAAACAAAAAGAGAAAAGAGAGAAAAAAAGGGAAAATTTAAGTTTGAAGCTTGGAGTTTAATTTGGTAAGTTAATTTAGCCCTTTTCTTTTAATTTTGATGCTTTATAAGTTTTAGAACAAAGTTTTGATGAATTTAAGTTGAAGTTTTAGAGTTTTTGAATATAGCATATGATGAATAAAATGATGAATTAGTGGTTTAATTGAAAGAATTTGAAGTTAGAATTGGATAAAGGACTTAATTGTAAAACAAGCTATAAGAAAACAGTTTTGGGACAGCAGCAGTAGAGTAAATTTGAAAATTCACCAAAAATCATAGAAGTGGAATTATAAGTTGAGTGAGATATGAAATTAAAGCTTATTGAGTCTATTTTCATATGAAAGAAACAAGGAAAGAAAAGAAGTTCTGTATGTTGAGATATTTAGATTTTTGTAAGACTGGTTCAGAATGAATTCGGGTTCCCCTGTTTTAACTTTAGAAAATCATCAAAAATTGGATAAAAATAATTAGGGGATTAAATTTATTTGTTTAGAATTCTTAATGAGTCTAGTTTCAATAGAAATAAACGAGAACATCATCTGAATCTTGTATAAAGAGATAATTAATTTTTAGTGAAGAAGGGTCAGAACTGCCAGACAGCAGAACAGGGGTGACTTTGATGAATAAACTGTACTAATTGGCTAGGCCGAAAATTCTGGAAATTTTATGGTATGAAGACATGTGAATCTAGTTTCAGAGAAAATTAACGGTTCCTCATTTGGAGCTCTGTAGCTCGAGAAATAAATAATTTAGTGACTGTGACTCAAGTAGACAGCTTTGAATAAACTAAAAATAATAATAGAATTATAGAAAATGCTACATGTGAACATGAAATGTATTGAATTGATGATTGAATTTATTTATTTAGATCCGGAAAACTCAAATACGAAGCTAGATCGAGGAAAGGAAAAAGTTCCGGATTAGTAGATTTTGTAAACGAACTGATAACGAGGTAAGTTCATGTAACTTGAATTATATTCTTAAATGCTTGAAATGTATGTTATTGATGTGAATATAGTTTGAATGTTCATTGTATGAAATTTATGCAATATTGATATTTTTGATAAAAAGGGAAAGAAATCCCGGTTGAATGAAAGGAAAATTCGATGGATCTCTGAAAACGAATTGACGGTAAAAAGGATCTAGCCCGGACGGGTGATCCTATCCTGATATAGCCCTCCCAAATAATATGTGGAAAATGGATTTAGCCCGGACGGGTAATCCGAATTAGGGTCTGAATTTAGCCTGGACTGGTAATTCAGATCCAAGCTCATTAGAGTAATTGTCGTTGCAGGGGATTTAGCCTGGACTGGTAATCCCGACAATACTCTATGAGTTTATATTACAGGGGATTTAGCCTGGACTGGTAATCCCGCTGTAAAGATGAGGTTCGCGGGAGTGTGCTCTCTGAAATGAAAATGTGCGCACATGAATATGAATTGACGGACCCGAATTTGTACACTAAAGTGTACCTCTGAAAATCCATCGAAATTCCGAGTAATTCAATGGGATAAATATAAAAAAAAATATGGAAATTATGGTATTGATGAGCTCATCAATGATAGTATATATTATTGATATATGAAAATTATTGGACTAACTTGAATGTTGAGTTTGTAAATGTTAGGGTAATAATGCATTGAATGGGTATATGAATGTTTATCGCTTGTATTGTAAATATTAGGTAAGTATAATTCTTGTTATATGGGCTTACTAAGCACAAAGTGCTTACCCTATTTCCTTTTTCCCTATTTTGTAGTGTTAAGAGCTCGGAGGTCGGATCGGTGGGAGACTCATCACACTATCAACCCCAATATTTCGGTATTTAAAGAAACTTTAGTTTGGAAATGAATGGCATGTATAAGCTAATAAAATAAATGTTAATATGAAATGAATGTAAGGTCAGCCATTGGTATGGCTTATATGTTAAAGTTATCTTATAAATATGCATGAATTATTTTGAAAATATGTTGAATTTGAATGGTCTCGGTTTAAAAAAAAAATCATAAATTCTGGTAATGCCTCGTACCTTATTCTGACAACGAATACGGGTAGGGGGTGTTACACGTTTTTTTAATTTATTTAAAAAATCCCAAGAGATACTAATATAATGAGATTTTTAAATAAATGCCAACACTTTTCTATCTAGAAATATCAATTTGAATAAAATTGAAAAGCTGAGAGCCAAAATGATAAAAGAAGAAAATAATGAAAGTAATAAAAAAGAATAAACGTTAACGGTTAAATTTGTATTAAAAATGAATAATATGTGGTGAATTGTTAGTGGAGTTTTTTAGACTCCACAAGCAATATTAAATGGTTAACAAGTGTCCTATAAAAGTATAGTAAATAAAAGAATAATTGGGCTAGCAAGAATGTCAATACCAACCGAGTTTATTTGTTTCACTGAAAATGGCTTTTGGAAAATGACTTACTTTCCTTAAAAAGTTAATATTTTCTTGTAACGACCTAAAAGTCAGTGGTGTCAAAAAATATGGTTTCGAGACTCCGTTTCTGTATTTACAGAGTTATATTAGTGGTGAATTAAATTCCAGTTAAGTAATTTTCGTGAATTAGGAGTTATTACATTATAGGGACTAAATTGCGTTAGTTTTAAAAGCTGAATTATAATTAAGATATAAGTAAATCATAACTAAAGGACTTAGGAAGTAATTATACCCTTGTTTCATTTAAAGTGGACGGTCATGATATAGTATATATGTATATAAAATATATATTATGTTAACTTAATATATATGTTATATAATAATAAAACATTGATCATAAAGGTATTAGAAATAAAAGATGCAGTGAATGGAAAGAGAAAGTAAAACACTCTTCCATTTGCATGCAATTCGAGCAAGAGGAGAAGAATGGGACGATCAATCATGGCATTGTAAATTTCTAAGTTTAAATTGGTTACTCAATTTAATCTTTTTTTTTTATTATATATTTTTGGAATCCCGATACTTAGAGCTAGTTAACTCATGTCCTATTTTTCGGTATTGCTTAAGATTGATGATGTTATCATTGTTGTTTGGTTGAAGTTTTAGAGATTGAATTGATAGATTTTTAGGTTAGAAGTGAAAAATGACTAAATTGTAAAGTAATTATTGATTTTGGGTCATAGGAATTAAATTGTAAAAAATTTGAAATTATGGAGTAAAATTGAAAATTAAGAAGTTAAATTGGCTTAGAGTAAAATCGGGATAATAAAATTTTGAGGTTAATTGCGGATGTTAAGTTAGTCTCGATTTTAGAGACTAGATTGAAGTACTTCATGCAAATGTAATATAAGATTTTGAAATTTAATGTGAATTAAGTTGTGTATTATTAATTTATTTTAATTTTTTTATTTCATAGCTAACGTTGTCCTGAAATCCTTGAGTAAGAAGGAAAATACAAGGTCAACGTCGAATAGCTCGGAATTTACGGTTTGTATTTCTATAATCCGAACTAATTTACATTTTGTTGCATATTGTTTTGTTGTTCATGGTAAGCATTAATGTGAGATTTCTTGTTCAATTGAGCTTAATTGAATCAACGGAAGATTATAAAAACTCAATTGTGTATATTTGAGAAATATATGGATTTTTATAAATGTATGAATTGAACATATATATATATATTAGGATACTATGGTTGTTATTGATTTGAATAAATGTATATATATGTTAAGAATTAATAGATGTGGATTGGAAACATTGGTTGGTATTAAAATATGAAACAAAAATCATATTAACTGTTCTGGCTAAGTCAGATATAGATGGCATGCCATAAGATAGGAAGAGTTTAGGGTTACTTCGACCTACGAGTCGATGAGGCACTGGGTGCCAATTTCCTTTAGTTTAACCAATGAGACACTGGTGTCAACTTATTATAGCGTTGCATCGGATTTTTCCGATGAGGCACTGGGCGCTAAACTGGTGTATTGATTGGATCGGCATATCCATCCGAGTCCAAGTCGTGTTAATAGGGAAAGTAAATGGTAAACTTGAGTTATCGACTTTTTAAATGAAAAATGTTATTGAAATGAAATTTCTATTGAAATAGCAAGTGACATGAAATGAAATGTGTACTAGAAACCAAAATGAGAAATGGATATATATGGGTTTAATTTGCCATGTATTAGTATTTGCAAAATGTATAAGGTAAAATATTATTTATATGAAATTGTATATTTGAGCTGATATTAGCATAGCATTATCTGGTCTTAATTTGAGCATTTAAATGTATTTATATATTTTTTTAATGTTAGCATTATAGAAATACTAATGAGTTACTCAGTATACAGTTTTGATTCCCGTGCGCAGATTAGGTACTGTTCGTATTGAACGTGACTCAGCATCCACAGATAGTCCCGAACTCAAGCGTTGGTGAAGTTTTATTTTAGTATTGGCCTGTACCTAGAGAGAGTTTGGCGTTTGAGATTTTGGTCTTATAGTTGATGGCATTTTGCATCTTGTTGGTTTTTGTGGTTATGTAAATATGTATGGTGTTTTGGCAGAGGGTTATTTTTTTTATAGTTATGGTGACCTTGGTTGATTGCTAAATTGTTTTCATGTATGAAATGGTATATGTTAAGCTTCATGTTGATGTTGTTTAGGTTTGCATTGTTATATGAGGTGCTTAATTGTGGCATTTTATTAAATGATTTAGGTTAGTTGGTTTAAGTGGTGTACTTGATATGAAATTGGTGATTTTGAATTAAGTTATGCATTAACAAATGTATTTAGGATTACCATTTGAGTTTATGTGAAATTAAGCATGAAATGAACCATTTGAATATAGTTTTTACCATTTTTGAACTCAGTTATCGATATTTTTGATATTGGTAATAGTTTTTAAACAAATAGAATACTAAAATAGTATCGATTTTTATTTAAGTATCGATACTTTTTCATAAGATATTGATACCATAAAATAATTATCAATACCCTTGTTTTCCAAAGAAAACATAATTGAATTTTGGTAACGATTTTTAGTTAGGTATTGATTCGGTATCGATACCACCTATGAATTTTCAATATTGAGCTTAAAACTTTAAAATGTAACAATTCAATCTCACTATATGCTTGTATCTCATAGATAGGTCCTTATAGAATTCAAATTTTTTAATATGTTTGGTTTTATGTATGATTTAATGAATGATATTATTTAAGTTGCGTAATTGTTCCTGTTTGAAGATAAGTGCTTTGCTGTATTGTATCAGTTAGTGAACCTAATTGGGTGAAGTAGGTCACTATATTAATATCATCGAATGTAGTAGTCAAAGTATGATTTAATACTCAGATGCTAATAATTGGAATAATATTGTTATGAATCCAATTTTTAACTTTCAAGAATGAATAAATAGTGATAAGGGTGTAGTATGTGGGAACCCAAGTTTAGCATTGCATAGTAATTCTCATCACTTAGTTGTCCAAGAGAATGAAGCTGGAACATTAGATAAACATGCTTTGGTTACTATATGTTTAATAAATGTTAGTAGTTAACTCATATAATGGTTTTTGTTTAGAATTAAATGTTCTATTTTGTATGGTAATGCCTGTAACCCTAATTAGACGAAGGAGATAGGTTAGGGGTGTTGCATTTCTGGTGTTTAGATGAATTTGTGTAAAATAATTTTTATTGTTTGACAAATTTCTTAAAAATATTTCATACTAGTTGTTTTCAATGAAACAAATATACATTTGAGATTTTTTTTATCTTCTCATTGTTTAATTGAGTTTATTTTATATCTATAAATTTATATTTTACATTATTTTTGCATATATTAAAAATATTTTTTTTAAATTCATGTTTATTACATATCATTTTTTAGTTACATGACTACCAAATGAGTATTTTTTATTTAAAAATATGACATCAACAAATTTGATAAAAAAAATTAATAATGTCAACAATTGGACTTGATTTTCAAATCTGAAAAGTAGAGAGACTAAATTCTTGAAAATAAAAGTATAGAGACTAAATTGCAAATTTGTGAAGAGTACATAGACTTATGACATATTTTAACATTTATACTACAAACATTTATTATTAATATATTTATAATTGTAATAAATATTTATTATTAAATATTAATATTGAATATTTTCAATAATATGTGAAGAATATTATTTAAAATTATTATTTTTAAAATTTATAAAATATTAAATAATTTATTAAAATAATAAATTTTATTAGTTATATTGATAATTTATTATGTGATTAAATATAAAAAATTAAATATGTATGTTTAATAATATTGAAAATATAATATTTTAATAAATTTAAATATTTTTAAAAATAAAAATAAATTTAATAATATTAATATGATTTAAGTTAATTTTTATATACAAATAAATTTACCTATAATTTTTTCCCCAATAAAATAATTTATTTTCTGTTAACCCGTGAGTAATTTTCTATTAACCAAATTTATGTGAAATAAACATAGAAAAAAATTCATAAAACATTTTATACGTAAACAAACCGAATCTAAGATTGAATAAAAATAATTGGAATCATTATCAATCAAATCAAGGAAAACGAGATACACATTTACAAGATTCGACGCTATCGACATTATGAGCTAAACTATGCCCTGGCTTCATAAATACAATGCCCAAAACCCAATCCTACCCACTGTTTATCGCCCAAATCCCAAACACTGATTCGCAGATTTACTCATTTTTTCAACACAAGCGTTCCCTCCACGCGACCACCACTAGCTGCCTTTATATATATACTCAGCTCTGCTCAACAACAACTCAAAGTAACTCCAATTGCATTTTCAAGTTCCACCTAGAGTGAAATGCAGACACTGCAGGAAAAGGCTTCTCAATGGAGCGGTGTTGATACTGCCGATGCCTTTGCCATTGACGACACCAGTTTGTTCCAGAAATTGGGACTCCAAACTTTCATTAACCTCTCCACCAATTTTTACACTAGGTTTCTTCTATTCGGCTCCTTTTAAATGGGTATTTTTTTTTATTGCGATGGATTGTGTTTTTTAATTGGTTTGGTTGGAAATTGTTAGGGTGTATGATGATGAGGAAGAAGAGTGGTTTCGATCAATATTTTCTAATTCCAAGAAAGAAGAGGCCATTCAGAATCAGTATGAATTCTTTGTGCAACGAATGGGAGGGCCCCCTCTATATTCTCAGAGGAAAGGTTAGCAAATTTTCCATGATTTCATTGCATTTTATATAATTTTTCTCATCCTTTTGTTTTGGTGCGTTTATGTTTTAATTGAACTGTTATTTAGATCTTCCCAGTGGATTTGGAGTTTGTTTTATTAACATAAATTCACGAAGAAACTAAAAGGAAATGATTTTTGGGTAAATATTGGAATATGAAATTGATTTCAATTATTCAACAGTAGTAAGTTGAGACCCCTATTGATTTACGCGGATCATACCCGAGTCAACATAAAGTCAACCATACCCTGGTTTGGCCTTTTCGAGAGATCTTTCTTCAACAAATTGTATGCTTTAACCTATGTTATTTGGTCGGGCTTGGATGAGTGTCGAATATGGTATTTATCTGATATGGTTATATTCAATTTTATTCTAAATTTTTCATATATTTAACCTCCTATGTTGTATGTTCAAATTCAGCACGAATGTGGCACACGAATATTTCAAGAAAAATAAAAAAGGTAAAAGTAACATAGTGCTTAAGTGACCTACAAATAAACCTCCAGGCAAATTGTAACTTAAAAATCTTTTGGCTGTTACATTATGTTCTCCTTGATTTAGATACATTAGGGTGAACAAGGGGGAAAACTGACCATCTATTGTTTCTGGGGACTTTGGCATCATTTTAATTTTTACTTTCAACTTTTGTACAATTGTGTGTATTTGATAGTATTAGGAGCTGGGCTTGTTTTCTTACAGTCTTTAATGGCTTTAGACTTATTCTTACTTTGTATGAATGAAGGAAGATAAAGTGTCCTCATTGAGGCAGCCTTTAGGGTAATAAATCAGATAGAATATAGTTTCAGGTTACTAGAACCATTTCTTGTTGCTATTTGCCACATGTTAATCATTTGGTAATAAGGTTCTGCCCACCTATGTTAAGTGTTGTATATCTAAATCCTTGATTGAATTGGTGTCATGAGTCAGTTGAGCACCAATGCAATTGGGAAATTATAAAACATGCCCTTTCAGATTCAAGATCTTAAATATTAAAACAAGGGTGTTTTTGTCTTTTTTATGTTTTTAATAAAATAATATTATAATGTGATTTGAACTCAAGACACATGAATCTTAAGCTCTTAATTAACCATTTCAACAAAAGTGTTACATGATTTTAATATAAATATATTTTTAACATAGATATTTTTTATCCACATCATGAGTGTGCCAGAAATCTAGTAAATATAAATTATGTATCTGTAACACGTATTTTCAGTTTTGTTTTTTAGGATCATACTCCAATATATATATAAATATGTTCGACATAAATACTTAAAAGAAAATAAAACAGTTGTCTAGTCTTTCTCTTAACAAGTTCTTGGAGTGGGGGTTCATTTTGCACTTCTTGGCAGGTCATCCTGCATTAATTGCACGTCATAGACCATTTCCAGTCACACATCAAGCTGCAGAGAGATGGTTATATCATATGGAGAAGGCACTAGAGAGCACCCCAGACATTGATGCTGATTCAAGAGTCAAAATGATGAACTTTTTCAGGTAGCATTACACATTTCTTCTTCTTCTTCTTCTATTTTTTGTGCTTCCTTTGCCTGTGTGGGACTGAGTTATTGTGATCTTATTATTTTTTGAAACTCATGAGACGCTTATAATGTGTTTTTTTCTCAGGCACACTGCATTTTTTCTTGTGGCTGGAGATGAGTTGAAGACTCAAAAGCAACAACTCCCATGCAAACATGCGGCCAGCAAACCAGCTGAATCATAAACTTATTAACAGGAATCCTCCCCCTCTAATTACTTTGTTGGAAGAAACCACGCATGTTGCCATTCATTTAACTCATCATTGTAATAGCGTTGTAACTTACACAACCTTTTTATATTAATAAAATCCCAAACTGTTTAAGTTACTTGTATTGATGAAAATATTATTGTATATCATATTGATTAAAATATTAGGGCATATACATTTGGGTATGATTATTAGTATGATTGGTAAAAGTATAAGAGGCTCTTGTATTAAGAGTCGGATTGTATTTTGTTCATTTATTCAAAAAATAGATAAATTAGTCTTTATATGTTAGATAAAAACGCGAACTAGTCTTTCTATTAAAATTTTTTAATCAATTTTTAATATTAAAAATCAATCTTCCTATATTAGCATGAGATATACATGGCATAACACATGTTACTATCTAATTATTCTATCATACAAATGGATGATATTTTTAACAAAAAGGATTAATGTATGGGGACTAATTTATTCATTTCTTGAGTAGTAAGGAACAAAATGTAATTTAACTCTTAATATAGGAATTTTCATGGTACTTTACCGAGTATGATGTTCCAAAAAGACCTAAAATGGATTGAAAATACCATATTCATAATTTATCATTTATAATCTATAATTTGTAATATGTATAAAAGCAAATTATTATATATATATATATATATTCTTAAACATTAATAATTCATTTTATGTTAATTTTAATATGTTAACAATTCACTACAGGGGCGAAGTCAAGGGGGCTGGCATAGGCCCGGCCCTTCCAAAATGTAAAATTTCTATTTAGGCCCTTAATTTTTTTAAAAATTTTAAATTGGTAAAGGTAAAATTGTACTTTGGCCCCCTAAAATTATAAAAATTCGATTTAATCCTTTACAAATTATAAAGATATAAACTATAAAAAATTAAAATTTTATCCGGCCCCCCTAAAAAATTGTTCTAGCTTCGCCCCTGATTCACTATATACTTTTTTTTTTATTTGACTAATCTCATTATAGGTTTTGGTCATATATACTCTTTTTGACTCATAGCCCCTCCCTAATTCATAAATAGAAGGATAATGTGTTTCAACATACTCGAATTCACGTCCTCTTGCATTGACAACAATATTCATACCAATCGAACTAAAACTCAATCGACTATTCACTATATAATTTTGAATTCATTTATTTAGAAATTGAATGATTATATTTTGTTTAAATATTTAATCTGAAGCCTGACAAATATGCATGTTCTCAATTTTGGCATGCCTGTGTATCATGTTAGTTCTTTTATATTAATGTTATTTTCTCACGGTTTATAAATATGTATTTTTTACATTTTAATAATTTGTTTTATGTAGATATGATTTGTTGATGTATAATTGGTATATTTATGTTATATTATTATGTATTATTTTTTGTTGAATCGTATGTTGTTATAGTGATAAATAATTATTGTGTTTGTGTTGCATTTTGTTTCAAATCCATTTCATACATTTGCATCATTTATTATAGGAGTTTAACTGAAAGGAAAAAAACATTTCATGTTCTGACTATGTTCATGCTATTTTTTCATATATTTAAAATATTATATTTTTTATAAACTTTAACATATTGATTATTGGCTTATATATATATATATATATATACTTTTATATTTGTATATTTTTGTCGAATGTTAGACTATGTTTTAATTGTTTTTCCTTGTCGGGAAATTTTTTTTTTCATGATCAATATCAAGAAGATGCAATATCATAATTCTTGTACATCTAATTATAGGCATAGAGATTTTGAGAATTTTTATCGTTTTAAGATCCTAAGATATTAATAAATAAAAACTTTAATGGAATAAAAGGCCTTAAAGAATTTTAAAAAAATTCAATTAATTCGCTCTCAAGTTTTTACATACAACTGACTTTTTGCATAAATTTGACCAGTGAAACCATTTAACCAACGTTAACGATTAGAAACTAATAACAATATTGATATGACCATTAACGAATGCCATATCAGCCAACAAATGGTTGGTTAGCATCTAGTGGCGGATCTAAAAATACGATTTTCGAGGGAGGGGGACAAAATTATATTAGTATTATCAACTACATAATTTTTTACTATTAATTTCCACGTAGAATTATTCAATAATTAAAGTTTACATATATATATATATATATGATTTGAAATATGAATAAAATTAAAGTATACATATATATTTTGGGGGGGTTAGGGGATAGAATTTAAATTTTTAGGGGGTTTAATATAATAAAATTAATCTTAAAGAGGTGCTATATAAATTTCTAAAAAGCTAGAGGGGCAGTGGCCCCCACCTGCCCCCTTGTATCCACCAATGTTAGCTTCATCATTTGTTGGCTAACGTGATGCCCATTAACGACTATATCAACATTGTCTTAATTTTTAATAGTCAATATTGATCAAAGTGTCACTAGTAAAAAAATTAGTTCAAAAGTTTAATTGTATGCAAAAAGTTAGGAGAGAATTAATTGATTTTTTTATAAATTCTTTAAAGGTCTTTTATACCATTAAGCCTAAATAAAATCATCCACAACAAATTAAACAAAAAGGTAAGGCAAACAAAATTTTGTCACTCTAACAATGAGAAATTCCAAACTTCTTAAATTTGATGATAACCACCAATCAGTTAAATGCTTTGTTTATAACCATTGCGTTGTAACTTATCTATAACAATATGATAAGGCATCATTATTCCTCTCCATGCAAAGAACCCTAATTTTAAAGACTCCTACTTGCTATATAAACCCACCCACCATACATGATAAATTTCATCAAATAATAAAACCAAAGACGAAGTGAAGGGAAAGGAAGCTACATTTCTCAATAAAGTTTTCTACTTCCTTATTCCATTCATTTAGTTGGAGAAAATTAACAAATATGTCGAAGAAAGTGATTATAGCTGTGGCTTCAATCATTCTTGTGGTGGGAATTGTCGCTAGCGCTATTGCTACAGTTTATCGTAAACATGGTGATAATACCAATTTGCATAAAAAAAATAACATAGTGTCTAACTTTTGTCTATATACTCTGTATCAAGAATCTTGTTGGCATACTCTCAGTTCTGTTAATAGCACTAATCCTAAAGAGTTCATTGCCAAAGCTATCTTGGCCGCTGAGGAAGCAACCAATAAGTTTTTCAACTATTCTGACTCCCTGAGTATTCAGGTCGAGAACAATAGCCTCACAAAGATGGCATTGGAAGATTGTAAAGATATGATGAACTATGCAATTGATTCATTTAAGGCTTCATACTCCAATGTTTATGATAGTGAATTGCACAACATCAATGTCAGCATAAATGATATTAGAACTTGGCTAAGCGCTAGTATATCATACCAACAATCATGCTTGGATGGTTTCGAACACAACAACAACATGAAAGAAATCATGCAAAAGGGTATTATTGGTGCTAGTGAACTCACAAGAAATGCTTTGACAATTGTGACAAATTTGCAGGACATTCTTTCCAAATTTGACTTCCAGCTTAATATTACTAACGCTCGTAAACTTCTTCCTATAGAAAAGAATAATTATCCTTCATGGTTCTCAGCTAAAGATCGAAAACTTTTGACTAGGATTGATAACAACAACTTGAAGCCAAATGCTATTGTGGCTAAAAATGGCAATGGCCAATTCAATACCATTGGTGCAGCTCTAGTTGCTGCTCCTAAAAACTCCAATGTCCGACATGTGATCTATATCAAGGCTGGAATTTATAATGAATACATCACCGTTGACAAACAATACACCAATATCCTCATGTATGGTGACGGCCCAAGGAAAACTATTATAACTGGTAGAAAGGGTGTCAAAAATGGTGGCGGAATAACCACTTGGCAAACTGCTACTTTCTGTAAGTTTACAAGAACTCAAACCATTTTGTTTTTGCTCAATTAGGATAATAATTTAGTTAATAGAAAAGGCCTTGCATAACAAACAATAGATATATGAAACATACAATTACAAACTATAATTTCATAATTGTGTAGAAGACAACTCATGCCAAGCAATTATCAAGATTCTCACCCATAATAATTGTTTTATAATAATATGATTTCATAATGGTGTAGCTGCCATTGGAAATGGGTTCATTGCCAAATCCATGGGATTCCAAAATACTGCTGGTCCTGAAAAGCACCAGGCTGTGGCTCTTCGTATTCAATCAGACAAGTCAGCCTTCTTCAATTGTAGGATTGATGCCTACCAAGACACCTTATATAATCAAGTAAATCGCCAATTTTTTCGCAATTGCGTCATTTCTGGAACTATTGACTTCATATTTGGTGACTCCTCCACCGTCATCCAAAACTCGTTGATCATTGCGAGGAGACCAATGGATAATCAATTCAACACAGTGACAGCTCAAGGCAAGGACTACATTGATGAGAACACTGGTACCGTGATCCAAAATTGCAAGATTGTCCCTGAGAAGAAACTATTCAGCGATAGGTTCAAAATTGCTACATACTTAGGAAGGCCATGGAAGAAATTCTCTACAACTATTATCATGGAGTCTAAACTGGGAGACTTTATTAGGCCTGAAGGATGGATAAGTTTTGAAGGACCTGACAAAAACAATTATGAAGAAACTCTTTACTATGCTGAGTACAACAACCGTGGCCCCGGTTCTAATCTTAATGAAAGGGTTAACTGGAAAGGCTACCACAAGATCAATAGGACAACTGCCATGAAATTCACTATTCAATCCTTCCTTTCGAGCAAAGAAAATTGGTTATCTTTGGCTGGCATTCCTTTTAATGCCATGCTAAGATACTGAACATCATTCAATTGAATAAATTAAGATAAATTAACTTTTATGGTGTTCTCTTAATATGATAAAAATCAAATGAAAAAATAAAACATAATACCACATTCTTTTTCACGCATGGATATATAAAAGATTGTTAGATTCCATAGCCATCAACTATTGAATAAGATGTAAAGTTTGTAGTTGATTGTATAACTATTGAAAATTTTGGATTAATTTATTTTTATGTATCATTATATTAAATTATTTAAAAATATAACAATATTAAATTATTTAAATATTATTGAATATTATATTTAAAATCCTAAAATATTGCATGTATAATTAAAATTACAAATAATTTATTAATTATTAAAAGTATTTTAAATATATTTTATGTATAATTATATTAAATTATTTAAATATTATCTAATTTAATTTATTTTTAATTTTAGCATTATATTTAAAATGATCATTTTAACTTCCCACTACAATTTTCGATAATAATATTAAGCACATTTTTATAACACTTTTCAAAAACACTTTTTTCAAATCGAGCATTTCAAAATAACTTCTCGATCGTAATAGCACTACCAAACTAACATGAAATCAAGATAAAAGAAGAAGAAGAATAGATGAATGGCCACGTCAAGGCCGCAAAACGGCAAAAGCCAACAATGACCTGGACTCAGTTCTAAACCATTTCACGTGTTTAAATGAATGCTTTAGTTCTTTAAATGTTTAATTTAGAATAAATAAATTTTAAGTATTTAATTGTTAGTTAAAATATATTCGAAGTTCTTATATTCTTTGTAATTTAGAAATTTAGTCACTCCACTTTTATTTCACAGAACTTAGTATTTTAAAATTCAGATCTAATTGTTAATGTCACTTTACAATTTATCTGCCAACTTTGTTGATGTGATATTTAGAAATTAAAAAAAAATCACTTTATAACCATGTAATAAAAAAAATTGTTGTAATAATATTGGATTTAACAGAAAAACTTTAACAATGTTAACAAATTTAAATTTTTATTTGAAAAGTAAATGAAGTAATTTCTTAGAAATAAAAATATAAGGACTAAATTTCAAATATATAAAGAATATAGGGACTTAAAACATATTTTAACCTTTCTAAAGAACGGACGGAAAATTTACATCAATTGATGCTCCATTTTCTATTTAAGTAAAACAAATGACAGATTCCAACGATAATTATTTTATTTATTTTGTTTTATTTTCTATTTTTTTGTTGGCGTTTATTTGTAAATTGTTTGCCAATGATGAAAGTGGAAAAAGCAATCAAACGATACATCGTTTAATAATTCTATAAGGAAGAGTGGAAATAAAATAAAAAAAAGCGTAAAGTGATTATTTTATGTGCTATTTGATAAATAGGAAAAAATTTATTGTTGAATTTGTCGTAACCACCCCTCTTTTGAAAAGGCGGGTATCGAACTTGGGTTTTTGAAAATAAAGAAAACGGGAGTCGCCACCGATCTTTTATTAGGTGTGATCGGATCACCTTCGTTTTAGTAAAACATTTTGATTTTACTAAAACAATGTTGCTGGTCTACAAAGATTTGAGAAAATAAGTTCGGAAGTCGGTTACGTGCGAGGAAGGGTTAGCATCCCTGTCACGCCCATGACTGGTACCAAATTGATTAATTAATGTCCCAATGTCGAAAGTTGAAACCTCTGAAAAGAATTCAAAAATCAATCTTAATTTCTTCGGATTTAATATCAAGATTTTCTTGTTCCGAAGGGATAAAATATCGCATCCAATACATAGGACACGATGATTTTAACCTTCAAATCCAAGATCGTCCCTCAATTCCCAAGACTTGCATTGGAGAGATCAAAAGGATATTCACATGTTTAGCCAAACGAGAGAATCGAAGCCCAACACATAGGGTACGACCTTTCGAATTTCATAATCATAGAATATTGCCTTATTTATTTTTTTGTATGCATTCTTAAAATCGACTCAACATCTGTTTTTTTTGTAATGAAATATTAAGAAAATGTTTGAATATGTTAGAATTTAAAAGAAGACATAAGAATAATATGCATAGTAAAAATGAAAATAAATACATTTAGTGTGAATGATAATATAATAAATGAAAATGCAAATAAAATAAGGTAAACAAGTCAAAAAGGAAATAAAATAAAATGAAATAATAAAGTAAGAAAAAAAGTGACATAATGATGATAAAAGTAGGTAAATAATAGTGGCTGTAGTGATGGCACTAATAATAGTGGTAGTGGTAAAGAAATAAAATAATGATAATAGCATTAATGCATTACCAACATTAAAGTGATGATCAAAATAATAAGATTAGTTTTAACGATAAAGCTAACTACAACAACAATGGAATAATATAAATATAATATAATAACAATGATAATAGTAGGTATAAAATATGTACAAAAAATAACGATAATGATAATGTCAATGATATAGAAATATGAACAAACAAATTTTAACATCAACATTACTAATCAAAGAATAATGAATTAAACAATTTTAAAAGAAATAATAAATGACACAATTTAAAATAATTTACAAAATAATTTTAAGGAATACAAAAAAAATGAATGATATATGAAGCAATTTAAAATAATGTCAAAATTTAAAATAAACAATATTTAATAAGGATAATATACGAAAAATAATAATAATAATAAAATTTTGAAGAGAAATAGAAAAATAAATTCTTTAAAATAGGCTAAAAACTAGATTGAAATTAAAGAATAGGGACTAAAATCGCAATAAATCAAAAAGAAAAGTGAAAAGGACCATATCGCCGTACGCGTAAATTCATAGGGGCTAAATGGGTGAATAACCCAGCCCCTGATGCACAGCGTTTGGTGCTGGGCTAAATTGGAATGTCGCATGAATTCAGGGCAAGATTGAAAATTAAAAAAGGTGCGGTTAGATGCAATTAAAAAGTGGAATAAAAGGGGAGGGCCCATAGTGCAAATCTCCCCTAAAAGGGATATGCACAGTTTTGAAGCCTGAAAGACGCCTTTTTGCTTTTTGTTACAGCCATTCATTTATTATTTTTTTTATTTCCTTTCTTCAAAACAATCAGAGAACTCCCCTCCCCATTGTTTCCTCTGATAGGGTTCAAACCCAAATCTTACACCGTCGTCGCACCACCACCATCCGGCGGCCACCGACGCGCGAAAGGGAGATGGGATTTTATTCCAGTTCAAAGCTCCATTTTGAAAACTAGCTCTTTTGTTTTGAAGACCCAAGAGAAGAAGACCCCCCTTTTTGCTTTCGATTCCGGCTCCGACGAAGGAGAGGAGGCTCCGACGACGGGCCTTGGGGTTCAAGTAAAATCTCCTTTCTCTTGTGCCTTTTCTTTTTTCACTCGTTGAAGGTTTCAAAAAATAGGAAAAGTAAATAGCAATGAATAGAAAATAAAAACGAAATTTACCTCTTGATTCTTCTATTTTTTCTCTTTCGATTGATTGTAAAAGAGTAAAAAAAAATACACAGGTTATTTTTTTGGTTTTCTTTTTCTTTCTCTCGGAAAGAACCCCCTTTTTCTTCTTCTCTTTCGTTTTTGATGATTTGTAAGAGAGTTTTTTAGAAAACAAAATCAAAAAGCACAAGACAACCGAGAATAGCAGTAAATAACAGTAAGTAACAAAATGAAGAAAAATCGACCTTATGCTTTGTTTCTTTCTGCTTCTGATAAAGAAAATTCCTCCCCATTACATCGATTTTTCACGGCTTTATAGCCGAAAGATTACAATCGTTTTCTTATTCTATTATTTGCTCCATATCTCGCCCTCTGTTTCTGCTTCTGGTGCTGCTTGCAGGTGATGGGTGAGGCGTCGGTGGGAACTGTCAGCAGCATGCGTGTCAGAGGTGCGGGGATCGATGTGCGTGGCACTTGAAAAGTCACGCGTGGAGAGTGGCTGAGAGGTGTGGAGGCGGCTGGTGGGAAAGAAACCCTAGGGTTCCTGTTTGTTTTGACTTCGGGCCGTTGGGCTCTTTTTTTTAATTGTAATTGGGTTCGGCTTTTGGGCTTGGTGATTGGGCTTAGGGGTACATCAGGCCCGTTTGTTTATTTGAGCTTGCTGGTGTAAATGGACATTAAACATCTTTAATATTTTGGGTTTTTAATTTGGTTTTATTTTGTCTACATGGGCCCGGGCAGAAATTGGGTATTACAGCTGCCCCTCTTTGCTCATTGTCGTGAAACGAGAATAGAGCAAAGACAATAAAAGAACCAATTTTGCCTGGGCCTAGCTAAGCCTTGGCTTTTTGATCCGCGTCTTCTTCCAACAGCTTCAACTTCACTGTAATTCTTTGTTTCGATTCATTCTGCTGGGGGTTCAGGGTGATAAGAATTTAGAAAGAAGGGATCCGCAACTTTGCTCTTCTCGCTGAAACTTCTTGAAAACAAACGACGATAGGAATCCAGAAGAGACCCGTAACTTGGATCTTCCTGCTGAAACTTCTCGAAAATGAACAGTGATAGAAATTCAGAAGAGACCTACAACTCGGGTCCTCCTGCTGAAACTTCTTGAAAACGAATAGTGATAGGAATTCAGAAGAGACCTACAACTCGGGTCTTCTTGCCGAAACTTCTCGAAAACGAATGGTGATAGGCATTCAGAAAAGACCCACAACTCGGGTCCTCCTGCTGAAAACTTCTTGAAAAACGAACAGTGATCCAGAAGAGACCTACAACTCGGGTCTTCTTGCTGAAAACTTCTTGAAAAACGAACAGTGATCCAGAAGAGACCCATAACTCGGGTCTTCTTGCTGAAAACTTATTGAAAAACGAACAGTGATCCAGAAGAGACCTACAACTCGGGTCTTCTTGCTGAAAACTTCTTAAAAAACGAACAGTGATCCAGAAGAGACCTACAACTCGGGTCTTCTTGCTGAAAACTTCTTGAAAAACGAACAGTGATCCAGAAGAGACCCATAACTCGGGTCTTCTTGCTGCAATTTCTTGAAAACGAACAGTGATAAGTCTGAACTTTCAACTTGCTTCCCTGCTACTCTTAGGAAGACTTCCATCTGTAGACTGCTCCGCTGGAGCACAATCCAAATTTTGACGCGGCAGCGCCTCCCTTTTTGAAGGACCTGTCACGTAGAATATGCTTGTGCGTATGCAAATAATGAGGATGCTATGATCGAGGTGGCTCAAATGCTCCTAACTATGAACGCTGAATGTTATGTGAATGATAATTTTTCTCAGTGTAGTGATCGCAGTAAATTGAATGCTCCTAACCGGATGAATGCGTGAGAAGGACCCCATTTATGGTTTAGGTTCTCATTACTCATAGCAAGGTTCTATCACTAACGTATTACGATTTGTGGCTGACGTAGAAAAACGAGCTTGCCCCGTTGTGATTTCATTGTCCCCTCCATTGTACTCTCTGCGACATGAGGTTCATACATTTCATCACCACCTCAAGGGAGTAGCCTTCGTCTTCTTTCAACCTTTCTAAACCTTAGGTGAAATGAATTTCGAACAAAAGTCATGCTTCAAGACCCTGTATTGTTTGGAGACTTTCAGAATAATATGTAGGACGCCTTTATGAAAGTATTATTAGTTCTGAAATCGTTATTATAAAATGCCTAGGAGGGATCGGGAGTACAACCCGAAATAAAACAGGTCAAATCAAACTGGCAAATGTAATCAAGAAAGTAGTTCATTGAAATAAAATAATCACGAATTACAAAGATGGGCAGAATGGAGATTAGGTGTCCCAGATGTTACAACTTAGGCTTCTCCGCCTTAGTACTTGGAAAATCATTTTGAGTTCGATATGTGCTTTAAGAGATCTTTGAGTATTTTGTTGATGCCTCGAGACACAGCATACCCCCTCCTTGTCCATTTCAGTGCAGCGAGATTTTTCTTTGTATTCGATGCCGCCTTTTCAGGTTTTCGACTCAAATCCCTTTTTTTTTTTTTTTTTTTTGGGAGCAAGGTGTCCTTGGTGGTTTTTCGTCTCAGCTTGTTCAAGCGAAGTATCTTTTGACTGAATCCGAGTTCACGGGGTTGGACAAGCTTTTCCCATCCATTTCCGTTAGGATCAGTGCGCCTCCGGAGAAAGCCTTTTCCACCACGTACGGTCCTTCCCAATTCGGCATCCATTTCCCTCTGAAATCCTTTTGTATGGGGAGGATCTTTTTCAATACCAGGTCTCCCTCGTGAAACTCCCTTGGGCGAACCCTTTTGTTATATGCTCGCACCATGCGTTTTTGGTACATCTGACCGTGACGAATAGCCTTTAGCCTCTTTTCTTCGATTAGGTTCAATTGATCGTATCGAGCCTGAATCCACTCGGCTTCATCCAGCTTTACCTCTGTTAAAACCCGAAGAGAGGGTATCTCCACCTCGATGGGTAGGACTGCCTCCATCCCGTAGACCAGTGAGAAGGGTGTTGCCCCAGTAGAGGTTCTGACGGATGTTCGATAAGCATAAAGAGCAAATGGTAGCTTCTCATGCCAGTCCTTGTAAGTCTCTGTCATCTTTCCCACTATCTTTTTGATGTTCTTATTTGCTGCTTCCACTGCCCCATTCATTTTCGGACGGTATGGAGACGAGTTATGATGTTTAATGTTAAATTGACGACAAACATCCGCTATTGTACTGTTGTTCAGATTCAAAGCATTATCTGATATGATCCTTTCGGGCATCCCATATCGACAGATGATCTCCTTTTTTAAGAATCGACTAACCGCCGATTTAGTGACGTTAGCGTATGAAGCCGCTTCTACCCACTTCGTGAAGTAGTCGATCACTACGAAGATGAACCGGTGTCCGTTTGACGCTTTTGGTGAGATTGGTCCGATAACATCCATGCCCCACATAGAAAAGGGCCATGGGGAAGTCATAATGTGTAGGGGAGATGGAGGCACATGAATCTTGTCTCCATAGATCTGGCATTTATGACATCTCTTGGCATAACTGATACAGTCTCCTTCCATGGTGGACCAGAAATATCCAAATCTCATTATTTGCCTGGCCATTGTGAATCCGTTAGCATGTGTTCCACAAATGCCCTCATGGACTTCCTCTAGGATCATCTTGGCTTCTAAAGCATCGACGCATCTCAACAATACTTGGTCTTTCCCTTTTCTGTACAAAATGTCTCCATCTACCACATATTCGAGGGCCAATCTCCTGAGCGTCCTTTTTTCGTTCTCAGTTGCGTGAGCTGGGTATTCGCGGTTTTTCGCATATCGCAATATATCTCGGTACCAGGGGTGATTGTCGCTTTCCTCTTCTTCTACGTTGCAGCAATAAGCTGGGGTCTCGTAAATACTCATCTGGATAGGCTTTACATCTTCTTGCTTACTCGCCTTAATCATGGAGGCTAAAGTAGCCAGAGCATCTGCCATTTGGTTTTCTTCTCGTGGGAGATAACTAAAGGTGATATCGTCGAACTCCTCGATTAGTCCCATGACTATCCTTCGATAGTTGATTAATTTGGGGTCTCTTGTTTCCCATTCGCCCCTTAGTTGGTAGATCACTAATGCGGAATCTCCATATACTTCCAGCGTTTTAATTCTTCGTTCTATAGCAGCGTGGAGTCCCATGATACAAGCTTCGTATTCTGCCATATTGTTTGTGCAATCGAAATCCAACCTGACTGTGAACGGATAGTGAGCACCTTTTGGGGATACCAAGACTGCCCCAATCCCGTTTCCAATAGCATTTGATGCTCCATCGAAATTCAGTTTCCAAAGGTCATCCCTTGCCGTGTCCTCTTCCGTAGCTGCCACATACATTAAATCCTCATTGGGGAAATCAAAGTTCAATGGCTCGTAGTCTTCTAAAGCTCTGCTAGCTAGGAAGTCGGCTATCGCGCTCCCTTTTATAGCTTTCTGGCTCACATATACAATATCAAATTCGGACAGTAAGATTTGCCATCTAGCCATCCTCCCATTCAAAGCGGTCGCCTCCATCATGTACTTTAGGGGGTCTAACTTCGAGATTAACCAGGTCGTGTGATACAACATGTATTGTCTCAATCTTCTGGTTGTCCAAATTAACGCACAACACAGCTTTTCAATTGGTGAGTACCTCATTTCACACTCAGTGAATTTCTTACTGAGATAGTATATCGCCTTCTCTTTTCTTCCGGTATCATCATGTTGACCTAGCACGCATCCCATAGAGTGGCCAAGTACTGTTAGATATAGGATTAATGGCTTATCCGGACGTGGGGGCGACAGTACTGGAGGGTTCACCAAGTAGTGTTTGATCCTGTCGAAAGCTTCTTGACATTCGTCATTCCATATGCCGGGGTTATGCTTCTTCAAAAGACGGAATATGGGATCGCATTTCTCAGTTAGCTGTGAGATAAACCGGGCGATGTAATTCAATCTGCCGAGGAAACCTCGAACCTCTTTCTGAGTGCGCGGCGGAGGTAGTTCTTGTATAGCCCGGACCTTGTCTGAGTCGATTTCGATCCCCTTCTTGCTGACTATGAAGCCCAACAGCTTGCCAGATCTAGCTCCAAAGGTACATTTCGTAGGATTGAGTTTCAATTGGAACTTTCTCAGTCTCAGAAATAGTTTCTGCAAAACTTGTATGTGTTCTTCCTCCGTTCTAGACTTCGCAATCATGTCATCCACATAAACCTCGATCTCTGTATGCATCATATCGTGGAACAAAGTCACCATGGCCCTCTGATACGTAGCCCCTGCGTTTTTCAATCCAAAAGGCATTACTTTATAACAGAAGGTGCCCCACAGTGTTATGAAAGTGGTCTTTCCCATGTCTTCAGGGTGCATTCTTATCTGATTGTATCCGGAAAAGCCATCCATGAAAGAAAAAAGTGAAAAGCCTGCTGTATTGTCGACTAGCGTGTCAATATGAGGCAAAGGAAAGTTATCCTTTGGGCTAGCTTTGTTTAAATCCCTATAATCCACGCACATTCGCACCTTTCCGTCTTTTTTAGGGACAGGCACGATATTGGCCACCCATTCTGAATATTTGATTTCTTGCAGGAATCCGGCGTCGAACTGCTTTTGGACCTCTTCCTTTATTTTCAGCACAATGTCAGGTCTCATTCTTCGGAGCTTTTGTTGAACTGGCTTGCAATCCCTCCTTATGGGTAAGCGATGTACCGCGATATCGGTGCTTAAACCGGGCATATCTTCATAAGACCACGCGAAGACATCCTTGAATTCTTGTAATAGTTTGATGAGATTCTGCCTCGTTTCCTCGGCTACACATGTCCCAATGTTTACCGCTTTCCCTTCTTCTAACATTACAGTCTCTACTGCCTCCTTATGGGGCCGAATCTGTCTCTCCTCCTGCTCTTCCATTCTTAACCAATCAGGAGACAGATCATCGTTTATGTCATCTTCGAAATCCTGTAGATCCCCTAGGCACATATCTTGCTCAAAGGGATATCTCGAATCTGAGGCAGCGTTGCTCAAGTCATTGACATCCGGGGACCTGTTGCAGTTTGAGAAAATACGGGTGGAATGAATGAATTTGTGGATGGACAGTTGTATGTATGGTAATGATGAAGAATGATCAGACAACAAAGAAAAGAAATGTTTGCTTCAAAAAATGCATTTTATTGATATAACGATACGTGAACATGCGCCTATTTCACAAAAGAAATCTTGCTGCTCTTAGGTCGGAGCAACAAGTGTGTCCTGAACATTACTCTGAAGGGGCCCTAAACACTACAGGGATTTCTTCCGCAGTCCAATTGTTCAAGATGTCTTCCGATTCATAAGGCTGGATATTCGGCAAGACTCCTCCGCCAGCTGCCTCCTCGGCTAAGGCGCTAATATAGACATTGCCTAACATTGCCGCGATATCCTCTCCCTTCGGTGTCCCCTGCTCAGAGTGGATTACCCCTCCTGACACAAAGGTCTTGGATATATGTGGGATTATCATGGGTTCCCTCTTGGTTTCCTTCCCGCTCAAACGGGTGAGTCTTCTTCCCCGTCTCTTTTCTAACTCCTCCTTCTTTTGCCTTGCATCTGGTCTGAATCCCAGGCCAAAGTGATCCTGTTTCTCTCTCAGTATTGGGGCCGCTATTCTCCCCTGAAGGTATTTTCCAAGCCCTCTTCCCGGTAAAGCGCCTTTTCCCACGGTCATTTTCAGACCCATCCTTGTGGTCCTCGAGATTTTTGGCTCCAGGATCTTGTTTCCTTCCATGACAAAGGTTGCGTTCACGAACTCGAGAGATCGGAACGAGCATTCTGTTGCCTCGTCGTTTGTTTCCACGTAAGGCATGTCACTGGTCACGGTGGCGATGATGTCCTCCTCAGCTTTTATCGTTATTAGTCGGCCATCCACTATCAACTTCACCTTTTGATGTAGTGATGAAGGTACTGCCCCGGCTGAATGTATCCACGGTCTCCCCAATAGGCAGTTGTAGGAAGGTTCGATGTCCATGACCAAAAAATCTATTTCGTAAATAGTTGGGCCAATCAGTAAGGGTACCTCAATTCTCCCCATGACCCTTCTTTGAGTCCCGTCGAAGGCTCTTACCACGCTTTGGCATTCCTTCATGTATGAACTATCCACCGGTAATCTGTTGAGGGTGGATAAGGGTAGCACGTTTAGCGCGGACCCGTTGTCTATCAAGACCCCTGGCAATGTGTGCCCCTTACATTTAGCGGTAACATGTAATGCCTTGGTGGATCCTCTACCACCTGGAGGTATTTCATCATCATTAAAATGAATGAAGTTGTCTGCGCTTATATGGCCGATTAGTCGATCCAACTTGTTAACCGAGATGTCACTAGTGACGTAGGTTTCATTTAAAACTTTCATTAGTGCGTTCCTGTGTACTTCTGAGCATTGGAGCAAGGTCAATACGGATATGCGTGCCGGCTGTTTGTGTAGCTGTTCTACCACACAATACTCACTATGTTTTAGAAATTTCAGGAACTCTTTAGCCTCTTCCTCAGTCACAGGCTCCTTGATCTTCGGCTCGGGTTCAGCTGGCCTCCTCTTCTCTTGTTCCACCATTGGAGCTTTCCCCTTTACTAAGTCGTAGCGTCTCCCGCTTCGAGTATGGAAGCCTTCGTTTGAATCCTCTTTTGTCACATTGGTCGAACTTTTTGCAACTTCTACATTACACTCGTAGTTCCAGGGGACTTCCCTGCTATCTTTGTAGGCGAATGCAGCGGGCTTCCGTATTATCACCTTCGGCGTCACCCGTGTTCCTATCTCATTGCTAACGGAGACTACTACCTCGCACCCATGATTCTGAGGAACCTCCCTATTATCCTTAACGTCAGCGGGCCTCCGTATGACCACTCTTGGTGCTACCTGTGCCCCTGTTTCATCACTTTTGGGACGTGAAATAGTGATCATTGGAAGGTTAACTCTTGAGCTTGTTGACTCTGATGCGCATATGCTCCTATCTTCTGCGCCTTCCTCATAAAATTCGACTTCTTTATTGTTCATTAGGTTCTGTACTAGAGTTCTGAATTCTCCGCAGGTCTGAATCTCATGTCCCAGCTCTTGGTGGTGCTCGCAATAGTTTGCGAGTTTCTCTTGATTTTCTTCCGCAACAATCAACCCATGCTTGACCATTTCTTTCCAGACCCATCTCAGGGGGGTCTTGACCTCTGCGATGCTTGTTTTGATCCTTTTTTCTGCACTTTCACTGATCGCGTTGATTCCGCCCTTGGCGTGATTAGGCAAAGGATTTGTTGCACTTGGCATGTCATCCAACTCGACCACACCCATGCCGATAAATTTCTCTACCAATTTCTTGAAAGCCAGGCAGTTCTCTATTGAGTGCCCCGTGATTCCTGCATGGTATTCACACTGGGCGTTCGTGTCGTACCACTTGGGGTACGGAGGTTGCATCGGTTTGAGATGAAAAGGGGACACAATATGTGCATCGAACAGGGTTTGATACATTTCCTTATATGTCATCGGAATTGGTGTGAATTGGGGCTTCTCATTATCTTGTCTTGAGGCGCCGGGCTCTTTCTTGGGTAGCCCTTGCTGCCCCGCGATTGTTGCTTTTGGTTGGTTTATGGTAATTGACCTCGGGAGCCCTATGCTCGCGTTATTCACCTCACTTTCTTTCCTTCTTGGGGGCATTCTTTTGGTATTCTCTGCGGTCTCGATCCCTCCACTTTTTATAATATTCTCGATCATCTCTCCAGTGGTTATGATATCCGAGAAGCTCCGGGTTGCACTTCCTATCATGTGCATGAGGAATGGGGCTTTCAATGTGCGGATGAAAAGCATGGTGGTCTCTTTCTCCATAAGCGGTGGCTGGACCTGGATGGCAACTTCCCTCCATCTCTGTGCGTACTGCCTAAAGCTTTCATTCCCTTTCTTTTCCATGTTTTGCAGAGTGATCCTATCGGGGGTCATGTCCGTTACGTGACTGTATTGCTCCAAGAACGCTTGAGCCAAATCGTCCCATGACCCAATTTTGGCACGACTCAACTGATTGTACCATCTGGCCGCAGCTCCTATCAGGCTGTCTTGGAAACAGTGGATCAGCAGTGGGTCATTGTTAGTGTAACCCGCCATCCTTCTACAGAACATAGTGATGTGGGCCTCTGGGCAGCTTGTCCCTTTGTACTTCTCGAACTCCGGCATCTTGAAATTATATGGGAGCACCAAATCGGGGACTAAGCTTAGGTCATTGGCCTTTATTCCTCGACGTTTACCGGCGTTTTCCAGGGCCTTGAATCTCTCCTCCACCCATTTTGGCAATTCTTGTTTTGCCTTTTCAGCCATCTCATCTAGATCCGGGACACCGAGACTGACCAGATTTTCTCCTGGGTTAGTGCCCAAACCCGTCGGGAGATGTGTCGGTGTTGCGATTTCAGCATGATATTGTGGCCTGATAGTGACAGACGCCCTTTGGGGAGGCGCATCTTGGGGCATTTGGGTCTCTGGTGGGGGAAGGGCGAGATTATCGCTGTCGTTCCCTGAGCTAGAGGCAACTCCTCGTTCTTTAGATAGCAATTGCATTATCTGGTCCACCATTTTGTCCTGGGATTTTTGCATTTGCTCCATCATGTCCTTCTGGGTTTTGGCCAACTGCTCTTGTAGTTGCGCTTGTTCTTTTATTTGATCCTGGATTTCTTTCTGCATTTGTTCTAGTTTTTCCATTTTTTGATCCATTATTCTTGTTTTTCCCCTCGTACCGTAGTGATGTTCCAGGGTAACTGCCATAATTTTAGGGCCTTTTGTGAGATTCGGTGTGTATGATGCGATGTAATGCAGATGTATGATATGAATGCAAAGAGAAAGAAAGGCGCTGATTATGAATCCAATTCCTTTAGACGAACTTTTCTAGAAAATAAATCTCTTTACATAAAACAGATTACATATACGGTTTCGTCCTCATAAAACATCTATTCCTTCGTGTCCGTATGTCATGGCCATATCTCGTGCGCTTTCTTCGTAGGTGCCCCTTCTAGCTCTTTGGGACTTGATTCAGACCGTACCTCTTCACTCATTTATTCTCTGTGATAAGCTCCTTTAAAAGTCTAGGGGCGACAACTCTTGAAGAATCCTTGTTGGCTTGAATCGTCGAGCGAGGACTTGTACTCTTCTGACTGTCAGTCTTCTCTCGTTGCTTATTCGGACTACCTTTGAGCCACCGTATTATAATCCGCTTTATCAAGAAATTCATTTCCATATGAAAAACTCCTCCATTTAGCAATCGAATGTTAATCAGCACCTTCTTTCTATGATGATGCAATGCAATGTAAAACAAAAGGAAACATGTTAGCACAGGAGTAACAAACAGAGTACCTATCCGGGTGATCACTAGGGTTTGAAGTGGCTCTACCTACGACGGGCTCTTAGGTCTCTCTACATGTGGTTCGGTTCTAAAGTAAGGGTACCTGAACCAGCAGATTCCTCAATCCTCACCCGTTATAGGTTCATATGGATGGAGTTCAGTTCAGGGGAATACATTTCCCTATGGCTACACGGAGATAAAAATCTCACGAAGACATAGGTACGGATGTATTCCGAAAGCGATCCACTATCTTGCACGGAGGTAAAAACCTCACGAAAGAGTAGCTTCTCACTCCCACTTAAGGGTGTGACCGCAATGGTCATGCAATGCAATGCCAAAATATTTCAGGAGACTCGACACTGTAGCACAAGCAAATGCATCAAAGAGAGGCATAATTTTTTAAAACAATTTTTCGAACTTTCGACAAAAGGACAAAAACCACTCAATTTACGGCCTGACTCTCAAAGTCCCCAGTGGAGTCGCCAAGCTGTCGTAACCACCCCTCTTTTGAAAAGGCGGGTATCGAACTTGGGTTTTTGAAAATAAAGAAAACGGGAGTCGCCACCGATCTTTTATTAGGTGTGATCGGATCACCTTCGTTTTAGTAAAACATTTTGATTTTACTAAAACAATGTTGCTGGTCTACAAAGATTTGAGAAAATAAGTTCGGAAGTCGGTTACGTGCGAGGAAGGGTTAGCATCCCTGTCACGCCCATGACTGGTACCAAATTGATTAATTAATGTCCCAATGTCGAAAGTTGAAACCTCTGAAAAGAATTCAAAAATCAATCTTAATTTCTTCGGATTTAATATCAAGATTTTCTTGTTCCGAAGGGATAAAATATCGCATCCAATACATAGGACACGATGATTTTAACCTTCAAATCCAAGATCGTCCCTCAATTCCCAAGACTTGCATTGGAGAGATCAAAAGGATATTCACATGTTTAGCCAAACGAGAGAATCGAAGCCCAACACATAGGGTACGACCTTTCGAATTTCATAATCATAGAATATTGCCTTATTTATTTTTTGTATGCATTCTTAAAATCGACTCAACATCTGTTTTTTTTGTAATGAAATATTAAGAAAATGTTTGAATATGTTAGAATTTAAAAGAAGACATAAGAATAATATGCATAGTAAAAATGAAAATAATACATTTAGTGTGAATGATAATAATAAATGAAAATGCAAATAAAATAAGGTAAACAAGTCAAAAAAAAATAAAATAAATGAAATAATAAAGTAAGAAAAAAGTGACAAATGATGATAAAGTAGGTAAATAATAGTGGCTGTAGTGATGGCACTAATAATAATAGTGGTAGAATA